>OY856413.1:877090255-878290255 GCA_963693085.1 Alisma plantago-aquatica | reverse complement strand
ATGAGGGAAAAGGTAAGACTATATTATTAAGGTAAACCTCTATTAGGTTTCAACATCACTCAAACCGTACAAATTTACCATAAGCATCATCCCAAAACATTGGATTGTTGTGAAGGTAAGACTATTGGTTGTTTACATAAGTAAACACCTTGGATAAACCACCTATGAAGTCATTGAGTTGTTCTCTAGAAAGAGTCACCATTTAACCCTAGACATCCCTTGATTAATAGCATAAAAAGTTCTATTAAGAGTAGGGTAAAACCCACACGCGATTGTTTATTTAAAACAAGCCGTCAATAAATGTGCTTCTTAAGTTGATCTCATAAAGGAACCCATCTAAATCACTTTATTAGGACCAACATATTACATTAGACATCATTCCAATTTATTGGATGAAGAATCATTAGATCTTAACAATTGGGTCAAGTTCATATATTAAAACCATCAATTGGAGTATAGGTCCAACCATTGCATCAAATGACCGAAGAAACCATTGGTTTAAGGCTTAGTTGATGCTACAACTACATGATTAACTCACCACAGGATGTGGATACCTGATCCACCATCAATAGTGACCATTAAGTCACCATAGGTTGTTAGATCAACACTATATTTGTTAATCATCATTGGATATCAAGCTAATGTTACCATTGATTGATAACATCATTAGGGTACTTATCTGTTGATCATTAAGATTCTAATTATGACAAAACCTAACCTAAGGGGTGAATGTCAATTGACACCCTTGGTCACCACCATCAGTTGTCCTGAAGACAACACCATCGATTGTTGCAATGGTACCACCATTGGGTCACGTGTTTATAGAAGAAATCAACTTTAAACCCTTAATTGACCATTGGTTGATGGGTGCTTAGTACCACTGGTTGTCAAACCAACCTGGTCCAAGTCATAATATATCTTAGGAGGAACATACACATGATTACAAGTTCATCTAGAACTAAAATAAGAACAAGGAACATCATAAAAATCAAAATCCAAGTCAAGCATAGTTTTTTAGTGCAAGGATCATCATTTTAAAGTAAGAACATGAGCTAGCAAGCTTATGGTAAGAAATAAATGTGGAGCAAGTTATAAAACTTTCCTCTAATGAGAAGATAAAATCCCAAACAGAAGAAAACTCAAGCAGGTAGGCTAGAAAATCGAAGCATAAGCTCTGAACTTGTCCGTCTAACACCTTTCTCCATCAAAGAAGCAAACCCTAAGCATAAGGAGCAAGAAAGGTAGGGTTTAGAGCTTTAGAGAAACTTCTACCATGCAACAACAAGGTTACGACATGGAGAAAGATAGGGGGAAGAATAACATCAAAAGAAATGGGAAATAGAAGGTGAAACTTACTAAGTTAGGTGAAGATCACCAAGAAGGAACTTTAGAAACCCTAAAGGGAGCAAAACAAAACCCTACATGCTTCCACCAAGAAATTCACCTTCTTCTTCTACCTTGGACATGTCCTCCACAAATAAACAAAAAGGGAACGAGTTTCTTAGCAGGAGGGAAGTGGTAGAGAGCAAAAATTTCATTTGGGATCTTAAAAGTAGATATATAAAGCTTGAAGGATAATGAAAGAGAAGAAGCATGAGGTGTCTAAAAGCTCTCCATGCATCCATGGCCTTAAACTATTAAGGATATACAAGAAGCCACACAAGAAACTGACCCACCATCCATGGAGACTTTCTTAGCCCTCATTTCTTGATTTTGTAAGCAAAGAAAATAAACCATTTGCTTGATAGCTCCTAAAGGTAGCTCATCCATAAAAGGGTAAACCCTAAAATATCCTTGAGGGTAACACCTCCAAACTAAGGTTCAACTAGGCGCCCCATGACTCAAAAATCTCAAGAATTATGAGAGAACATCCAAAGAACATAATGAAGTGATAAATTTCAAGAAAAACCTCCCAATTGGGTAAATTGTAGAAAAGTCCAAAATGTACATAAATTGCATAACTTACGCAAACATTGTTCAAATTGGACCAAACTTGAAACGTAAGCTTGTCTTATGATTCAAATTATATCACAAGGTTATATTATAGTTCTAAGAATTCAAATATGATAATTAAGTATGTTCAACACTTTATCAAGGTCAAGGGTCTCTCAATATCTATCTTATAACACACCAAAGCACTCAACTGTGTTGGCTCAGAAGATGATGACAAGGAAGACTTCTTGCTTAAGGCATCCACCACTACATTTGCCTTTCCTGTATGATAATATATAGTGCAGTCATTATCCTTAATCAACTCCATCCAACATCGTTGTGGCATGTCCAACTCCTGTTTCAAAAAGATATATTGCAAGTTCTTGTGGTCGGTGAAGATCTAACACTTCTCCCCATACAAGTAGTATCTCCGTATCTTTAAGGCATGGACCACTGTGGATAACTCCAAATCATGTGTCAGATAGTTCTCCTCGTGTTTCTTAAGCTCTCATGAAGCGAAAGAAATCACATTCTTATCTTGCGTTAGCATACAACCTAGACAATTCTTGATGCATCACAAAAGACTATATAACCTTTTCCCTACTCTGGAAACACTAATACTGGTGCACTGGTCAATCTTTCCTTCAGGATTATAAAAGAACATTGACATCTATCATCCCAAACAAATGACACATCTTTCCCTGTTAACTTTGTTAGGGGTAAAGATGTTGTATTGAAGTTCTTAATGAACCTCCTATAATATCTTGCCAAACCCAGAAAGTTGTAAAACTCTATAGAAGTCTTCGATTGATCCCACTCCAACACAACTTCTACCTTCTTTGGTTCTACACATACTCCCCTGGAATATATTACATGTCCTAAAAAGGCCACCTCCTTTAACCAGAACTCACATTTACTAAACTTGGCATATAATTGGTGCTGCCTCAATAATGACAAAGCTTGACGTAGGTGTTTCTCATGCTTCTGGCCATATCTAAAGTAAAACAGAATATCATCTATAAATACAACTACAAACTGATCTAGATGTGGTCTGAACACTCTGTTCATCAGATCCATTAATATTGATGGTGCATTGGTTAGCCCAAATGACATAACCACGAACTCATAATGACCATACCCTATCCTAAAGGCTAACTTTGGCATGTCATCTGCCTTAATATGTAACTAATGATAACCTAACCTCAGGTCTATTATAATGAAAACTATGCCACCTCATAACTGATCAAACAAATCATCAATACGTGGCAACGAGTACTTATTCTTAATCATCATCTTGTTCAACTGTTGGTAGTCAATACACAACCTCATTGATCCATCCTTTTTCTTTACAAATAAAATAGGAGCACCCAAAGGAGATGTGATCGGCCTAATGAATCATTTCTCAAGTAATTCTTGCAATTGTTTCTTTAGTTCTCACATTTTTGTCGGTGCCATTCTATATAGTGTTTGTGATATGGGTTGAGTTCTTGGAGCTGGATTGATTTCAAAATCAATATCTCTAGAAGGAGGTATACCTAGAAAATCATCGGGAAACACATCCTCAAATTCCTGCACAACTAGTACTTCATGAATACTAGGACCCTCTGCCTTTGTATCCACCATGTGTGACAAGAATGCATCACAACCCTTTCTCATCCACTTTTCTACTGTCATAGCTGAAACTAAACATGTCGGAAGGATCTTTCTACCACCCTAGAAAACCCAATAAGTATTACCATTTACAAATGTTTCCATCTTAGCACTATAGTCCAAGATCACCCTATACTTTTCCAAAGTATCCATCCCAAGAGGATTACACTGAATCCATGCATTTCAAGTGGTAGAAGATCCACTTGAATGCTATGTTCCAAAAAGGAAAGAACACATGACAGACATACTCCCCGCAACTCTATGGAACCAACTAAGGGAGTTTCTAAATGAATAATGTCATGTCTATGAGTAACATGTAAGAAACAGTTATCAATCACTCCTTTTGTGATAAAGGAATATGTCGCACCCGAGTCAATCAAAATAGATATAAAACATGAAGAAGACATATAAAAATGAAATAATTCCATATGACATGTCACAACCCAAGGGTTAACGACTCCTTCCACCTGACTCATCGCATAGAATCGAGCCATTGCTTGAGCCCTCTCCCTCTATTAGCATGTCTAGAAGAACCAGCCTATGACGTCTATCCACGTCCTCTACCACTGTGTTGTTGTCGTTGTTGTGACCCTTGTTGACTGTGCCTTTTCTGCTGAGTCACCTCTTCATCCTTCACACGGCAATACCACTTAGTATGTCCCACCTATCCACACTTGAAACAAGTCCTTCCCTCATACCATGGCATGGATGGCCCTATCACAAACACCGACATAGCACTGCGAGCTCCTGTAGGTAGAAAACTATGATGTCTACCTCTAATCTATGTCCACTATGAGTGAGTCACCGATCTCTATTGAGATTGAGGTGCAGAGTACCTAGATCTCTTAAAACTTCCATAAGATTGTCCTTGGTAATGTAAATGCCTCTTCTTAGCCTTTGACTCACACTTTTCTATAAATGATCATTCTACCCTCTGAGCTGACTCTAGAAAAGTGGAAAACCTCTCTCTATTCTCTAATGAAGACACTAGGGTTGTCAACTCAGAACTCAAACCCTTCTCAAAGCGTTTGATCCTCTCCTTGTCCGTTGGAGACATATGTGGATAGAACTATATAAGCTCCATGAACTTGGCTTCATAGGCACCGGCTGACATATATCACTGTCAAATATTCTCAAACTATACAATCTTTTCATCTAAGTAAGTCTCAAGAAAGTACAGACTTACAAACTCCCGTCTAAATTCCTCCCATGCAATCACGACTCCCGACCTTTTCTCCTTCTCAATGGCCCACCAATGGCCAACACTCCCCTTCAACAAGTATACTGCATGCTTTACCTTGTCCTCCTCAGGGATTTTGAGGATTTTAAAAGCCTTTTTTTAACTTAGTTATTCACATATCTACATCGGCTGGATTAGAGGTACCTACATATTCCAACGCTCCTACATGTCAAAGTCTCTCAAAAGTCTTTCTAGACCCGTGAGTTTCTGCACCGGGAAGTGTTGCCCTAGGTTGAACTGCAAGCATTCTATCCATCATACCATCATTGTAGTCATAAACTATCCAACCACGGATTCTAAAGCAGGCTCAGATGCATTATCTGGATCTACTTGAGGTATCTCGGGCACAACTTCTGCCATTTTTTTACTCCTAGAAGCATCTCTTGGTGCAACAATGTTTCTCTCTACAACATGCACATCATGTTCTCCAAACATCTTCTTTATCTTCTTCTACTTCTACAATATCAGAAACTACTATAAGATATACTGGAGAACATTTAAAATAGACTTAATCCCTAGTCCTATGTCCCAGTAGACTCAGCGAACCTATAGCTCTAATACCACTAAATTATGACGACCATTACAACAAATACGTGATTACTCAAAACAAGGGGTGGAATTATTACTAATGACAACATTACCATAACACAAGGTAAATTAAAACCAATCGCAAGTCCATATTTCAAGCTGAAGTATTTCATAACAAACCTTCAACACAAGCCATATTCATTTCATAACTGCTAAAAGATGCTACATAATATGTTTGTAGGCTATCAATTCACAACTGATACATATTCAACCTGTCTATATGTATAAACCACTCTATACAATTATGGTACAATCCAAAATCTACATTTTGTTAACAAGCATAAAATCTCCCCAAAGACTCGAGAGTACAGGGACAACACATAGGACTTCTACTAAGACTCTAAACCAGTAGCATGTCCAACCTTCTGATAGCTACTGATCTCCTTGCTGCTCATCTCCAGTACCACGACCTCGACCTCCTTGTCCATGACCACCTAAAAAGTTGTGGAATCGATGGGGTGAGACCAAACGTCCCAATGAGAGTTATACCTCTTTACCAACAACTATTATAAGCATAAGTAGTAGTGGAGATAGATTAGATACCTAGCAAACTGAGAAAATTTAGTTAAATGATATCTATTCAACAAATAGTGTTAATTAAACAAACTAAACAAATGTCACTGAGCAGTAGATCAATTAATATGCAGAGAAAGAATATGAAGAACATGTATAATTGTTATAACCTAAACAATACAAAGCTAAGGCATGGGGTCATCTAGTGTAATTCGTATTTGACCCTAGGCAATTATACTACACGGTTATATTACTCTATTTTATTAATGCCCTGAGAATGTGAGGCGTACCACTCAAATCCAACTAACCACTATTAAGTCAAAATCAATACCATATAAGATCAGTGGAAGAGTCAGACTCCATGATCATCACCAACACTACTTGGTCAGTTCAAGTCTGTAATGTGGTGACATAATAGTCATACTGCTGAAGACAACAACATATAGTCAAAAATATTGTGACAACCACTATCCAATGATAACAATCATCACACAAAACTTTGCAAAAACAATATTTAACAATGAATTACCAAAAATCACTAAAAAATAAAACCATTTCTTCTACAAAGATCCACTACCAGGAACTTTTCACAAAAGGCCCAACGCCATATTTACATATGCATCATTGTCAGCTTATACAGACATCGTTCCTTCATATAGCAAGGATATGAGACCGCAGTTGCTTTACCAAAAACATATGCAAAAGCAACATTACACATCAAGGCATTTCTAGCTAAAATATCAAATCGATCATAAAATCAGATATGAAAACTATCTCCCAAGGACATGAGAGTGCAAGGACAACACATATGACTCTATTCTACTAGACACATAATAACACACTCAACCTGAGCTCTTACTACTGTTCCTGCTACTACTGCTCGCCCTTGGCTATACGATCACTATCTTCTTATGCACATCCACCTAAAAAGTTGTGGAACCCACAAGGTGAGACAACAAGTCCCAGTGAGAGATATAACTCTCCTCCAACATTATTATTATTATAGTTAAACTTTTATGAAAGAGAGCAGAAGAAATATTTATTGAATTAAACATGTAAAACTGTTGATTATATGCAGAGTAAAGCAGTCTCATCATCTTATTAATTCAAATATATACAATTGAGAAACAATACCTCTAATCACTTTTAAAAGGAATATGAAGAACATGTATAACTGTTACAAACTAAACAATATAAAAGCAAAGCAAGGCTTTAACCAATGTTTCTGTATTTGATCCTTAAACAAATACACTACACAGCTGCTTAAATCTTTAAACAATCCTTCTTATGCCCTGCAAAGATGGGAATATACCTTTCATCTCCAACTGACCACTGCGAAGTAAAGCATCAGTGCCATATAAGTCTATGGAAGATCCGAAATCTGTGACCTCATCTTCCCCGATTAGTACAAGAGTAGCAGTGACATATGAGTCAATCTGCATTTTAGCTAGCCTGGTGTATAGAGGCTCTTCGTTATAGAGATACAACGTGTAGCATGTTCTTTGTTCAGGGTATGACCTTCAGTCAATCCTATTTATATATGTTGAGTCATGGCCTGCAGCCATACTCTTCTTTTGTATTGGAGCTACGACCTTAAATGTACTCTTTTCAGGGTATGGCCCGTAGCCAATCGTGTGGATTCGGGATACAACTTGTACCCCTCATATTCAATAATATGGTTCAAATTTAAACTCATTTAACCATTCAACAAGTTCTAACACCGAATGGATCTATGTCCATGGCAACTACATTTTTAGTCCACTTGATAGGTTAAGTGCATTATTACATCTTTTAGAATCAATCAAGTTAGAAGCATGAACTATTGGTAATTACTATCACGGAAAGCATAATACATGTCTCAAGAAATCTGGTATCAATTAGAGTATATTTTGGTATATCCTTCATGGGATCTCAATCCCTTGAACATATTACTGGGAATCTCATCCCTTTAATATTTTCATCTTCATGATCACATTTGTAGGGTATCAAACCCTTAGTTCATATTTGAACAGTGTCACTTATTACCAGGCAACAATCATCTCTAGGTCATTAGACCCATATACTTAATTATCACATGCTACGAGGTTTCAATCTTCTTAGATCATTATTGAACAATGTCACCTCTCATTAGGCTACAACCAACTCTAGAACATAAGACCCATATAAGCATTATACATGCTGTTCAAGTATTTTTCATGGCTCACAAGGCCCATTCCATCTATATAGTGTCACATCATCATAGCCCATAATTGGATATGCTTATTATCTCAAATTATTTGCATGGTTAGGTTCTCGTGATAAAAGAGTATCTATTGAAATATCAACACCATGTTGTGAAAGAATAGTCCCCTTAATCAATTTACAAATATAATAAAATGAAAGGTATATCATATTGTCTTATATTCCTTAACATTTAGAACACCTCTATGTTACCCTATCATTTTCATCATGGGATACCAATCCTTTGAACTCACCATTGAGTACCACATTACCTTCTAGGCAATTATGCTTTTGCTAGGTCATCAGACCTATATACATTCTTTCTGTGAAATGATTATTCCATGGGCCTCATAAGGCATAATCAAGTTATAATAAATTATAACCATTATAACCCTCATCTAGATATATCCATAAGGCATTTGTGGTTAAGATTTCATTATTGTAACCACTAATTTTTATCATCATGCCATTTCAAGTAACATTCCCTCTTGTGATTAGGATTAGGGTTTCTCTTTTCAATTGATTAGGGTTTCCAGGGTTATATTCAACACATGAATCCCCAATTCATAACTCCTCACATCTAGGAGCTTATTTCATTACTATAAGTATTTGATCATACTTGATTACTCTTATAAATTATCATTAATTGATTATCAATAAGGTATTACCTTTCTCATATGAGTCGTACAAGTTTCACTTTCAGCCTTACTAGGATATTGACTTCAACATACATAACCTTTATTAGGGTTATCAACCTATACTTATAGAACTGTATTCATCTCATTACATTCATGAGGTAGCCTACACTCATCACGATGCATCCTATATTCAACAAGGTGTATTGACCTCCACTTTAATCCTTGTGTCGGCCTAGACACATCCACTTGTGTCAGCCTAGACACATCTACTTGTCTAGCCTAGACACATCCACTTGTGTCATCCAAGACATATCGAATGGTATTGATTTAGAGATGCTTAAAGTAGTATCATTTATATGGTGCTTGAGGTATATCGGACATAGGGTATACTTATGTGTCGGCCATACTATCATAGTGTGTATTGGCCACATCATCAACTTATGTATCAGCCTCACCATCAACTAGGGTGTCGGCCTCATCATCAACTAGGGTATCAACCACTCAACATCAACTTAGGGTATCGACTTCACTATCAACTTAGGGTATCAACCATTCTATCCACTAGTGTGTCAACCACATCATGAACTAGGGTGTCGACCACTCAACATCAGCTAGGGTATTGTCCTAACTATTCCTTTGTGTATCAGCCATTGCCAAATATAGGGTATCGACCTCTAGGGCTTGTTTTGTATTGGATGAACCCTCATTCAACAACTTAGTTCTTGCACCTATAGGCCTCAAAACTACTTGGTGTATCATACAAGGCTTCTAAGAATTTATTGACCATACTTCCACAAAGTATGTCGGGCTAAGGGCGTCACCCATCACACATGGGTTGGGCTAAAGGGATATCTGATTGTGAGTGTATCGGATTAGGGTTAGAGTTGACCATGTCGGTCTCTACGCTCAACTTAAAGTATCATAATTTGATATTTTATCTTCACTAGACATCTCTTGTTCATGGAAAACTAATGCCTTCGAGGCATATCATTTTAGAGCATCTAACATATCGGCCTAACAACCACATATCATTTTAGAGAATCACAAGTCATATCGGCCATCCATGTTATGGTACAAATATATGTATCGACTTGGCTATCTTCTAGATATCATCCTGCATTATTCTTATCATTTAGGTGATAGGTTAAACAATTTAAAGGACATTAGTCCTACTCGTGTAACAAACCAAAAAGGATAGGAGTTTATGTGTATCGATTTCCATGTCTATACCCTTGTATCGGGTTAGGGTTTCCCACAAACCAATATCGATTTCATCATATTCAAGCTCCAAATCTGCATTCATTACTAATCTAGTTCATGTCCAACAGCCCCACATATTCATTAGTACTCATAGAACCATCATTTAATCAAGGCAAGTAGAAAAAGAAAAGGAATCACCGTGTATTGCATGATAGAAGGTGAATAATAATAAAATTGAGTTCAAGTTATATAACCCGCCTCAAGATCAACTCAAGAGATTCAAGATCCAAAGCTCCATGTTCCCAAGGTTGAAGATGACTTATCAAGAGTCCAAGACTTGATCATAACACCTCTATTTGAAAGTAATACACCATAGTAAGGAACTTGGTGAAGAAGGAAAGAAAGAAAGAATCATGGTTCGAGAAGCATAGCCCATCCAAGGTACAAGATAACCATGGCTTTACCTTGGGCAAGTTTCTCAGCCTTTACTCTTCATACTTGAGCTCCTAGGGTCGTCCACTAAGCAAGAAATGATAAAGGAGTCAAAAGGTTTACTAGGAGATGAAAAGAGGGGTATATATAGTTGAGGCTCATGAAAGACAATATGTGTAAGGTGTCATCACCATATGTACATGAGTGACACGTGTTCATGCATGGTGATACCATGCAACCTCATTTATCTTTACATGAGAAACTCTTGTGGATAGTCCAAGGGTAAGGTATTGAACATTTGGTAGCTTCCTTGACAAGATATCAGAACTCGTCATCACTTTGTGTACAAACCGGTACCACTTTTGCAAGGAAGTCTCAAACCAATAATCTTCACCTATTTGAGGTGCTTATCCCAGAATGAATGCTTAAAAAAGTTACCAAACCTATAGGGGACTTCATTTATGGTTTATAAACCGATAGGTACCCCCATATGCCCTTCACAACTCGACACAACCTCATCTAGGGTTCAAGATACTCAACATTCTATGGTTCTAACATTTCCAAGAGTGTTATCACTCAAAAAAGACTCAAAAAGGCACCCCTTCTCTCTCTACTCTATATGATACTAAGAGAGAGTAGGAACACTCTAGAAGTGGTAAATTGCACATAAACCCCATATACTAGGTAAGTTTCAAGTTGCACCAAAACTTAGCACATAAAGCACAAGCATCAACCATACAAACTCAAATTGGAATTTAGGCTTTCCACAAGGCACCCCTTAGCATCATGCTCTCTCTCTCTCTCTTATGATTATAAGTACTAAGGGAACACCCGTCATGTGACATATTGCAAGATAATACCTTAACTTGGGTAATTTGCACTTTGGTCCAAAACAAGCAAACATTGCTCAAACAACATTCAAACATGACCAAACTTGAAACTTAATCTCTCCTTAAGTCTTAATTAGTTTTCAAAATATTAAGGCAAGGTTATAATCATCTTACTTAGGCAAAACATCCAAGGTTATCCCAAAACCCAAGTTAGGGTCATTACAAATATCATCCTACAAAAACATCAACTCATAGTGAAACTATGGTCCTGTAGGACAACTAGTCTGCCTTGGTACATGGCACAAGACTAGAGAATGAGCCACACTTGGTCGTTCTAAAATAAGGTATTATATCACTAAAAAAATAATGTAAGGATATAGGGAGTTACCTCCACCGATTCCCCACATATTCAATAATATGCGCTCTGAGTTTCCTATAGGAGTTACTCGTTTCTCCATCCAGCTAGATACCGACGCTGAAGATGGATCTATGGTATAAGGAAACTACATGATTAGGGTTCCACTTGATTAAATATACCAATTGGATGCCTTTTAATGCATCAATCAAGTTACAACATATCAACCCTAAACAGATTCTACCAAATTAAGGATGATGTACAACTTCATAAGATATAAAACGTACAAGTGAGATCTTGTCTCGTCATTATAAGACTCTTGTATCGTAATCATTACAAGGTAATCAATAATACATCACTATGGGGCATCAACCCCTCAATTCCATTTATAGAGGATTTCATCTCAAACTATTCTCAAAGCATGTAACATATCATAAGATCCAAATCACATAAAACATGTGCAGTTAATATCACAATATATATCAACAATGATGTATGCTTATAATCACCACCCTATATTATACAAGGTTCACCATAGCATTCACATATATATGCACATTCATTTCACCTGGAAATTTAGGGTTTCATAAACAGGACAAAGAAAACTCTATTATAGAATAATATTCTCCAAATAAAGTAAGCATACACATCACATAAACATTAGATTAGGGTTAGGTTTCATATGTAGTCGATTATGGTTTCATAACACCACTCAACCTCTAAACCCTAATTCCATCACCTGTCACATTGTTGGAGAGTTCTAGAGTTAAGTACTATAGTTAATGATTAACCATTCAAAGTTACATCATCTTAAATAAATCATTACATTATGTATTGACCATATACACATACATGAGTATAGGTGTAACGACCCTTCACCATACATGTGTTACGGCATGGACACATTCAATGTGTTACGACCTAGACACATTCAATGTGTCATGACCAAAACACTTTGTTTCAACCCTAATGTATCAGGGTGTAGCGACCTCATGAATTGTAGGTGTATTATCCTCAAGAGACATGCAACCTCCAGAACAAAGTGTTTCGGCCTTCACTCTTCAAGGTGTTTCAACCTTAATCAATCATGGTCTCAACCCTAAAGAAATAGTGTTTCAACCTCAATCACACATGGGGTATCGAACATAACAAGGTACATAGTTTTGACCACCTTTTACACATGTTTTTCAATCCTATACAAAAGAATAACGACTAGAACACTTCCATATGGTTGCTACCTCCATAACCATCAGTGTTTCGACCCCTTTACTATACTTAGTCACGACCACTCTTTATAAAAATGTATCCACCACCATACAACATGGTGTTACGACCCTTGTAAGTTATAGGCCACTACCATCATGGTCGTAATACCTAGAGAGATCAGGGAACATCATACTTCAACCAAGAACCAAAGAATCTATTCAAGGGTGTTCTTCAACCCTAGATTAAGATCATGAAAGATCACCCTAGGAATTATGTTTAGGAGAAAGAAACTGAGATTTATAAGCATGTAACTAGGTTCAAAACTCCCTATTATGTAGGTATAAACACACCAAACATATCTAATACAATTCCATGGATTAAAGAACAAAGGATCATCATTCATATCGCAACTACCACAAACCAGGTGCAAGAGTTTAGGAATTATAAGAAGTGTGAGTTGTCTTTAAGATGCTACATGGTTCAACCCAAACCATTATTACTTCTTCCACTACAAAGCACACATTTTAAAGATATGGAACAACAACTTATGAACAACATATGATCGGTGTAAGGTGCACATAATAGAAGCAGGAAAAAGTTATAAAATCCACCTATTATGGATGATCCAAGCCTCCAAGATCTTAAGCTCTAAGGAAAAGAAAGAAGTCCCAACTAGATCAAATCCTTTGACCACCATATCTCCTTCAAAAAGAAAGGAACGTAATGGTTAAAGGAGAACTCAGGGAATGAAAACTCAAACTCGAGCTTGAACTAAAGAAGAAGGTGAATAAGCTCTATGTTAAAACTTGATTTTCGATCCGTGTGAAGAAGAGATCTTCAAGAAAATCCGCCATGGATCACCTCCAACTCTCATGGTCAAGAATAAGGTAGAAGAAGAAGAGTATGAGAGGGTACAAGTGATGAAAGGTTTGTATCACTTACCAAGAGAAGAAAATCTCCAAGAAATCGCCACTAATAAGTTGATCTAGCACAAGATCTTCTTCAAACAAGGTAGATCAGCCACCTATGCTTCAAGATCTGACCCTCCTTTCTCCTGAAGCTCCAAGGTCAGTTAATAAGGAAGAAGAAAGTAGGTAGAGAGGAAAAGGTCTCACTCAAGTGAAGAGAAAGGGATATATACCCTAAGGAAGAGAGAGAAAGCGATTGGTGAGGTGTCACCATAATAGATCACCTAAGGACACATGCCCTTCAACCAAAAGATATTATTTTCTCCCACATGTAAAAACATGAAATATCCATATTTATATAGAAAGTGTAGCAACCTCCATGTTATCTAACATATCATCTTGGTCGCAACACTTCATCCATTCTTGGTTTTGGCCCAAAACCCTAATCCATATGTATGCATATATGCATGGTCGATACACTAAAGGACAAGAAGTGTTTCAATGTCTAGGTTTTTTAGGTTGAAACCACATGACCTTAGATCATATTTTGTGGTCGCTACCCTCACCCAAGAGTGGGGTAGTGGTCGCAACACCCAAACCTTAGTTTATTACCACTTCCATGTAGCAATCCCTAGAAACCCTAGAACACGATGATGTGTTCCATCACCAAACATGATTCAAACAAGGCACCCTATATCACCATATTCTATCTCACGATGCTAAAACATATGAAACACTCTCTACATGTGACAATTTTAAGGCAATCCCTTACTTATGGTAAATTGCAATTTTGTCCAAAACATGTACAAATATAGCAAAAATAGCTCAACCATTATTCAAATTGGGCCAAAATGCAAATGTAAGACTATCCTATGTTATTAAAGAATATCATAATATTAAATTATGGTTTAAGCATCTTATTAAAAAAAAAATTACACTCGAGCACAAATCTAGGTCAGGGATCTTACAATGTTACTCTCTAGTCTTGCTCAAGTAAAATTGGATATAACTAAAATTCTTACTGAAAATGTTCAATTACAAAAACAAGTTTCTAGATTAATGCAAGGAAACAAAAGTCTTGATAACATATCAGGCAATGCTTCTAAATAAGTAGGAATGAGAGGTTTAGGATATGTACCAAAGAACAAATCCTCATATATGCCTAAAACCAAGAATACATATGCTTCCAATACCAGAACTACATATGTACCTAATACTAAAGTTGTAGATTTTCAAAATGTTGAAAAGAGAAATGAAATATCCTTTATCTCATGTCATTATTGTCAACGTCTTGGAAATCATTCTTTTTCATATAAATATCAGAAGAAAGGAGCCTTGACATGGTTTGGGTTCCAAAATCCCCAACCTGGAATAAAAAGGAAACTTGTTGAGATTTGACCTATGCTTAATTTGATTAATATATTTATGTCTTATATCAACTTAATTTGAGATTAAATTTGCATATCTTTTTATTATAGAACTCATATGCATAACTTTTATTTATTTAAAAGAATTTCATTTGCAGATCTTACTAAATAGTCAGAACTTGTTAGTGATCAACACAGATTTTGATTGTGATGTCTCTCTGTCAACAAATCTTCTCGACCAAGAACAAGTCTGTCAAAAATTTAACTTGAATATTTAATCTTTACAAGAGAATTTGTTAAAATTCATATATATAAAAGTCTTCCTAGCTTGATAATATGAGTTCCTTTCATGATATCCATGATAACCATCATGGACTCTACTTGAGTACTGAAATCCTCTCAACCTTGCAAGATTGAGCGGTTGATGGTGGATGCTCCAATCATATGACTGGAAATTAAAAAGCCTCCAATACACTTGAATAATTAAGGATTAGTCATATTGGAAATAGTGTCAAAGGCCCCATCATGGGAGTAAGTGATAATCAAGAAAAAGGATACATGTAAGTGCACATGATAAATATGAAGTTAAAAGGTATTGATAATGATGAGGTATCTCTTTCTACTCTATCAAACGTTCATATATAATGTGTTGTAATAAAGTAAAAAAAAGCACAAATTGTCTAGTATACTTGACTTAAAGAAATTGAATGATTTATGTTTCTTTTCAAAATTAAATCCTTGCATTAAAGGAAAATGTTTCTTACCTCTCTCTATACTTATTTCAATCATAACACTTCAATAAAATTGTGATGATAAAACTGCTATGCTTAAAGAAGATCTTACTAGACAATGCTTGATTTTTACTACTCATACTAAAGAAAGTAAAAAAAAAAACTTATCTTGGAGGAAGACATGCATGTGTGGATTTAAATGGGGTTTCCTCACTTACGGGGGTGGGGAGTGGGACTTTACCACATGACAAGCTGTTCTCAAAGCCACCCCAACCAAAGTATCCAAGCACGAGAAAGCATGTACTAAGAACCAACATGTTATTATTTTGTTCAGTTTTGATACTTTTGGGTTATTAGCACCAGATGTTGTGGAGCTTCTTAAGAGGGTCCAAAAGGTTATTCATAGAAATGTTATGCCCCCAAAATCAATGGATGTTGTATTTCAGAGGATAGGTTTTGCCATCTAGAAAGGATTGGCACTCAACTTGTTGCCCATCTACCTTCCATCTTGATGTAAACCTCAATATATTAATAAATTTGTTCTTACAATAATAATATATGTTTTATTTATAAACTTATATTTGGATAAAGTTCCTAATAGTTGAAATGGATTGCATTCTCATAATCATGATGGTACTCATTTACTTATTTCTAAATATGATAAGAAGTGAAAAGATCATGAGCCTTTATTTGCAAATCATTTTTAATTTTAATATGTCCCATCAGATTTATCTGCTTTAATTTAGGCATCATATTTAGGGGGGGGGAGTATCCCACTAAGGATGAGTCATCTTGTCTTTATACTTTCTATATTTTGAGATGAAAAAGGAGGATACATTATTCAAAGCAAAAATTCTTTCATTTGTGTTTAACAATTTTTATTTGGATATTTTAGAACTTGGTCTTCAGATTCAATTTTTTACTTGATTCTTTGGTTTATACATCTTCCATGAATGATTTTTCATGAAAGTTGGGATATTAAATGGATATCTTTTTTGGTGAATCCTTTTTTTGTCTGTTTGAGCTCTATTTGCTTGGTATAAAATTAAGGGGGAGCTCAAAGTGTCTTTGTATATCATTTGCATATCTTTTTGCTCTTAGTTGATTCTCTATATCAATCTAGGCTTAACAATATTTGACATTTGGTTTAGAGATTCTTTTAGAGTTGTTATTACGGTACTTAATGGTTTCTCTATACCAATATGGGCTTAACATACCTTATATTTGGTCTAGAGGTACTTTGTTGGCCTCATTGTATTCTTAATTGGTTCTATATATCAACATGGGCTTAACATCCCTTATATTTCATCTAGACATACTTTTGTTGACCTCATTTTTGTGCTTAATGGATTCTCGAATCATTTTTGGGCTTAACATCCCTTGAAAATGATTATGAAATTAATTTCACTTTTTGACTCTTGATTTTCATGGCATCTCTATATCATGGTGGACTTAACATTCCTTACCATTGGTTTAGAGTATATTTTTGATATTTGTTCTTTATGGGATCTTTTTATCATGAAGGACTTGACTTTCCTTTCATTGGTAATTAGACAATCTTTTTGATGTTCCTTGGTCAAATATGGATTTTTCGCTATGCCCTATTGTGATTAATGACTATTCATGTTTTTTGCTTTTTCCATCAATTGGTATTTTTTATTTAGCACATTAAGTATTAGTTTTCCCTCTCTAAGTGACTATCTTGTTGAGGTGGAGTGTCTCCTTGAGGGGGAGCATTGGTAAGTATTGACCCTTTTTGAATTTGACAAAAAGGGGAGAATAACCCATGAGATAAATTGGCTATCAACAGATCAACCCAAAGGTATGCAATTCTATTGGCCTGTTTCAATTTATCTTATGAAAATATTTGTCATCATCAAAAAGGGGGAGATTGTTGGATTTTTGGATATGCCACACACTCATATTTTGATGATACAAATATTTCCCAGATTGTATTACTAACATGTGTATTAAGTGTTTCAGGTGATCAAGGAACTAAGTCAAGATCCAACTATAAAAACCTTGCAATCATATATTTGGATACTTGCAAATTAAGTTTTACTATGTATTTATGTATTTGTTTGTATATGTGTGTTTTCATAGAGCTTGATAGACATGATGTAAGGAAAGTGATGATCCTCCAAAACCTACCAAAACCCTATCCTACACTCACATGAAGACTTTAGGGTTGATAGGTTTCATATGATTCACTAATAGGACCTCACATACATTTCAAATCTTGGCACATAGTATTTCTCACTCAAAAATTTTCTAGATTGATAAACAATCAGTTGAAGACCTAGAAAACTGAGAAATAGCCTTGCATATCTAGAGTTATGCGTCAATCTCAATCGATAATATTGTCGACTGAGAAATTTGTTCAAACACAATTTCGACTGAAATAGAGTCGTTGGACCGAGCAGATGGACCGACACATAGCCGTTAGAGTAATTTGACCCCATGATCTTATCCAGTTGACAATATTGTGGATTAAGAATCTTTCCGATCGACAATATTGTGGATTGAGAAAAGTTTTGGAATATCTTTTGATTAAAAATCAAATTAGCCGTTGCAACCCAATTAATTTTGACCAAACGACCAATTGCTCACTAAGAACACTCTAGACACTACTCATAGGTACCCTAACCACTTGTAAACATTTCCTATAAATAGGAGTGGTCTTAGGGAACATAAACATCAACTTTGTACACAACTTTTCACATTACATTGCAACAACATTTGATACATAGTAGAGCATACTTCCCATATTTCTCAAAGAGATTAGGTCCAGTACTTCAAGTTGCTATCATTACAAGCCTAAGCCCTTGGCTCAGCTATATTATCCTCTCCACCAAATGCTACTTTGCATAAACCATTTTGGAGTGAATCATCGTTACTTGTCCATAAGAGAATAATTGTACATCTTGTGATCTTATTTTATTTCTTTCTTTCTCCATTCTGTTTCTTCTTTATGGTATTATTCTTGGGATACTTCTTGGAGTGAAGGTTGTCTAGGAACCCGTGATAAAGAGTCTTCTCAACTTGGTTCTCTTCTGCTGGTTGTTAAAGAAGAGGTGAAGCAACGATGCTCTTCCACGTTTGTCAAAGAACAGGTAAAGATGGTGACCTTCCATGACCTGTAAAAGAAGGTGTAGTTTCTCCTTGAGTTGTAAAGGAGGGTTAGTCTTGCGCCCCAAAAGACATCGATAAAATTTATATATTGTGTATCATATATAAAAGGAATAAAATATATGATTTAGAAATCTTGGTTAGAAATAACTAGATAGTAGACTGACATCTTTTGATGGAACCACTCTAAATCTCTCTGTCCTCTTATGGATGCTTTCCTTTCTCAAATTTTTGTGAGCTAAGTTTTTTATTTGCTTAAAATTAACTAAAAGCTCAATTCACTCTCTCTATAGATATTTTCAGAGGAATCTAGAGTTAGGTTTAAATTCAACTTTGGATAGTTCTAAGTTTTCAAATCATGACTTGATGGTTAATCAATCTATTATTATATTTATCAATTCCTATATTTTTAAAATTCTCATCTTTCATTTTTGACTCTTCCTTATCCATATCTAACCATAGGAAAATTCTTTATAACAAAATTTGATATTCATTCTATTACAACAATAAAGTTTGATTGTTAGTCCATACTTAGGATCATATTTTAATTACTCAAATTTAAGCCACAAATAAGTGGTTAATTGTCTAAAACTTTATAATTCTAGATTCCTAACACCCTAATACATTCTAACTTAGGAAACAATACAAATATGAAAGATCATAAAGTAAGGGAAAAAGAGATGTATATTTAGAATTTGAGCATGTTACACTTGCCTTTCTTCTCCAAGGTCGATGCCTTTGTAATCGATACCCTAAGAGGGCACCATGTCGGCGAACGACTTTCATATTCCCCAACTCAAGTAGGACACCATAGACACCGTGCATGATAATGACATCACCAACCTTGAGTTGCATTTTCACATTGCCATTCTTCCCCGCTTTGCCTATTTCACAAAGCCAACAATAATTCTAAGTGCAAATCGTGAAGCCGCCAACCTCTCCTCAATTGGAAGGCAACTTCTACAATGCTCCACAATTGTTTCTAAATCTATTCTTCACATTCTAAGTTGTGTAGGCGTTCTTATACGTTGTGCTCTATGAGAACTACCACCAAGATCCTCCCAGGAACTACATGTTGTAGTGCCTAAATACACAACATATATTTATGTTGATGCCGACTATTTACTTGTTTGACAATTTTTCAATGGCCCCAAGGAAGAACACTATCAAGAGCCCATATACCAAGTCACACGACATGAACTCATCAAACCCTTTCACCTCCAATGATTACTTCATCCTCAAATTTGTCAAGGAGGTATCTATCCACAATAGGTTGGTGAGCTGGTAGATCATCAACACATATTTTTCTTGTGAGAAGATGATGGACAAGTTCATGTCTTAAAAGAAACCTAGGCACTTCTATAGAAGACATGCATATTTTCCTATTGCACCAATGATGCCTACACTTGTCCCAGATCATAATGACTACTACTTCCCCCATTAATTAGCATTCATTTTGACTACACCTGGGCATCTCCTGACATGGCCACATAGTTTTGCTACCTGACTTCAGAGGCCATCATGCCTGGATCATAGAAATATAAAGGCAGTATGTCGAGACATCTGTCGTGGTCACCGCATGGATTAGTTCCATATTGATGAGGGATATTGCACTACTCCATGACCACCACTGCATGTCGACGCACTGAACCTTGGTGCCTATGAGGACTTCTAGACTCACTATCACTCCTCTTCATACATAGACGAATGATGGGGTCTGTCTCACATCAGTACCAGTCAGCACTGCCATAGTGAGGTACTCAATTTCCTCTCCTAAATTTGATTCTATTGTGAGGACACTTTAGAACACATGGGTAGAAAGTATCTGGTAGTGTAATTTTATATTTGATTTTTTCTTTCAATTATATATGTATACACATTTCCTATTTTTAGTTATATTTTTTGACATAATTTAACATGCTAGTTTTTTATAATCTTGATCACTCCATTTATCTAGACCATGCTTCATTGTCCTCATTTTCTGAAAACTTGTGGAAAATGCTTCACTTTTTACCACTATGGTCGAAAAGTGACAACTTGATGCACGGGTTTTGAGTCGCTTTTATTGGCCTATTTTATACTCATTTTGTGCATTTATTAGTCAATTAATTGATCTTATTTGCACAAATAATTATTGGCTTGTATATTCTATTTGAATCAAACTATGCTCATTTTATCATATTTACACTATTTTATACATTCCACAGCCTTATACACATTTTAATGTATTTCTTAGGTACTCCATGTACAGTGAAAAGTCGGTGCCACCGAGTTAGCAGTAGTGGCCGGGCGATAAGAGACCAGAAGAGTCGGTGCCACCGACTATCAAGTCGGTGCCACCAAGATTCATTTAGAGCGGCAGATCAAAGTACGTGCATAAGCTCGGTGCCACCGACCATCACGAGTTGGTGGTACCGACTTCGCCACAGCCAGACCGCACCCGATGTCGTCGGTGCCATCGACTTTGTTAGAAATTAGTAATCGTTAGATCCACCCAGATCTGACGGTCCACAATATGTGGTACCGTAAGTTGACCTATGACTTAAAAGAGGATGGCCACACCTAAAGGGGGACATCACATTGCACCGCACGAAGGACAGAGAAGAAGGGGAGAGAAGCACGGAGTCGAAGGACGTCAACCGGGAAATCCGAGCACCTCCGAAAGACAATTTTGCTGCCAGAAGACCACAGAACGTGTGTTTCTCGAGGAGGATAATCCGAAACACCTTCTATCCAGGGGTTACATGAATTTCCTTCATATTTCCCATGTTTTTCTTCTCTCTCTTTCTCTCTATGTATTCACAACTAAAAACCATGTGGGGCTAAACCCCTCCTTTCTTTAAGACCCAGGAGTAGCCCGGGGAATCATTGTATTGACTTTTTACATGATTTAATATAGATTTCTCTTTATTCCTGGATATATAATTATAGAATTGCATGACCTATCTATGCTTGATCACCATCGGTAAGATTGTAAACTGATAATCGCTCTGGAAGGAGGATTAAATGTTAGAACACCATAATTTATACACTTTCCTACACGTTCCTTGGGAAAGGTAACATACGGTTAGTGGAAAGAAACCCAGAGTCTTCGATAATGCACCTAGACTAAGAGATAAATTGCTACAAACATAGAATTGGCTTAGATCTACATAGTGAATTGCATCGTGGAAGTGGGCAATTATGACTACAGGCTTTCTATCCAGGGTAGGAGTAAAGTTTCTATTAATTCAGTAGAAATAAGATATAACAAGATCCCATGGTGAAATCAGTAATCCTAAGGAATATGTTACACCCCGATCTCATAATTACCTCTAATCAAGAGATTAGGGCATACATTGAGGATTTAACGTAATACAAAGAACACTCTTAACCTTGTATTTTCTTAATCACTTAAAATTAACCTAAAAGTAAATCTTATAACTTGGAACAAACTGAAATCTTACTAAACTGTGGAAGTAACTACTATTTATATTACTAGATAGGTAAAGCAGATTTACACAACTTATTACATTTTTCATGGGGAATTTAAAGCACAACATATAACTTAAAACTAATTTACATATTACATTACATTCTCTCTCTACCACACCACATGCCCCAAGGTCTGAGGGGAAAAGACTAAGAGACCTCTATTCTAACTATGAACTACCTTCTAAGAGCCTGGGTGATAAGATCCTTCAGCTTCCTCGTGCTGGTGCTAACCTAAAAAATGTTTCAGTAGGTTGGTGAGCTACTAGCTCAGTGAATAGAATTTCACCCAAACATCACAGATAACTCATTTTCTTTTTATTAAACTGAAATAAAATACAAAAATGTCTACATTGAGCAGATCTAAAACAATACAGTTAAAATAACATAGAATGCCAAAATCTACATTTAAAGAACAACTGCTATGAAACTGTACTCGAATCTTTCTTAGCCTTTCTTACTAATAAGAAACTCTTTTAAACTATATGAACATATTTTAGCTTATGCCCTGATCATATGCAGTGTACTCTACATATGAAGACTCGTAGAGAACTACGTTCTCACCATACAAGACTTAGTTGACACACCTGGGAATGCTAAGCCTGACTACGTTGCTGGTCTGTAACAGGAAAATGGCTCTCTGGCCTCGGAACACCTATTATGCCGTAAAAAGTGGACTCCTCCTCTAACCTGAACACACAGGCAGAGAGTCAAACCACCTATTGGCTTTACTGTACTCTAGTGCCACCATGACCTCTGGTTGATGTTGGACACTACATACTGTATTTTAAGGAGACTTCCACTAGGGCTTCATCCCTCGTACTACCTTTTAGTATGTTTCGACCCCCGTATACTGGACACTGCCAGGGTTAGGTCGTTTCATCCCTACGACGCAGACCTCTCATAGGGAATCTACAGTGTTCAGGACCCTTAAGTCTATTATTTTATTATTCTTAAAAATCTCTTACTATATTGTATCTTTTCCTTACTTATACTTGACTCTAGTATCTCTATGGTACTGCATATATTTATTTGAAGTTTATAATACAACATGTAAATCATGCTAAACTTGACAGAGCAGTAAATTCAAAACATTGTAATATACTGAGTAATCAACATACTATACATGCAGGCAGACTGAAATACTTAAATAAACAGAATACATGTCCACTTGACACTTATACACTAGAATCATGCAATTAAAC
This sequence comes from Alisma plantago-aquatica, assembly GCA_963693085.1. Lineage (NCBI taxonomy): Eukaryota > Viridiplantae > Streptophyta > Magnoliopsida > Alismatales > Alismataceae > Alisma > Alisma plantago-aquatica. Next base: position 878,266,640 of record OY856413.1, on the reverse strand, counting down.
ATCTTAATATACTGATAAGAGCTAATTACTTGGCATACGAGTAATTGTCATTTGTACATATAAATTATTTACACTTTCTTCGAAAACGTGCACATCGACCCTAATCTTGAGTTGTGCATCACATAACTTATATAAGAGTTAATTGCTTAACATGGCAAGATTTATTAATAATAACTGAGAATTTCTAATCATGTCCTTGGGAAACGTGCCAATTCATGTTAATACTAAATCACACACATTAACTATAACAGAGAGCGTGCAACATATTTATATTGAGACATTGCAAGTCATCATCTATCTCTTTAAATCGTGCAACTAGTTAATTATTAAAATCGTACAGACTGGGTTTATACCCAAACCATACAACTACTGGAAATTCGGGTCGTGTGCTAATGTCTTTAACCTCTAAATTGAGCTGTTTAGGATTTGATCAATCATATAGCTTCAGTATTCCAATTCATACAAATTAGTCAATAAACTGAATCATACAAACGTGAATAAGCGAAATGTGAAACGAGAAGTCAGACAATGCCAAGACTGCCTGGCACTTGGGTAATCACTGTTACCCATAAAAACACAGATCTAATCCAAAATTTGTCCATTTCATGGAGTTAGTACTGCTTAGTGAGTGAAATTCTACTCCGAGTGGTTCGAGATGGTCGAAATCGACTGGAAACAGGTCCAAAGCATGTTTCTGGGCATCAACATGGTCGTCTTCAACCTTGGGCGCCCTGGATTTCAGACCTGCTACAAGCAAGCAGCTCCACGCACGAACAGGTGGAGAGGGCTCAGCTATTTCGTCGCTGCTCGTGGCTAGTTGACGGCGGATTCATGTTCGGGCCTCAAGGCCAGACTCATTGGTGCCGTTTTGAGGTGTTGGCTATGCTAAGACTGCCCATGGCTGGCACCACAGTTGTTGTGCAGCCACTGCTATTGGGGGTGCCACCCTAGCAGGTCGTCTATAAGTGGGGTGCTGCTACGGTGAGGAAGAGGAAGGAAGGGGGAAGAAGAAGTGGTAGAAGACAACGCCAGGGTAGATCAGAGCTAAGAGGCCCTAATCACCCTGCCCTCTCCCTCTACTGGCCGATCGGGAAGCCTATTGTTCAAGTGGTGCTTTGCTTGATCGGGAGGAAGGGGATAAGGGAAAGGGGCTAAAACTCATGGGTAAATTATAGAATTGGTCCAAGGAACTTAAAAATGCTATAACTATTGCCTCAGAGGTCTGATTCAAATGATTCCTTTTGCAAACTTTCAAGTACGAGATCCACTACAACCTCAAAGTAAGAAAACATACTAACTTGTCTCAACTTGATCAAAATACTAATCACATCTTAAACACTTATCTTAGCTAGGTTAATCATCTTAGGTAATTAACTTAACGATTAACACTACAGTTAACATTAATTACATTTGATGAATCAATCTCGACTAATGATTCACATCTTAGCTTATCTTGATTAACCATGATGTTTAACAAGGTACTTAGCACTAATCAAGGTACTTCACGCTAATCAAGGTACTTACTAACTAACCTCAATGTGGGTTGTAACACAATCCATCTCATTCAAATCAACCACTTTTAATTTTGTTTTATTTTCCTTTTATTTTTGTTTAAACTAAAATCCAACTTGTCAACCAGCTTAGCTAATCACATCATAGTTAGTAGTAATCACTGAGATTACATCTCCATGCGTTTGACTCGGCCCTCACATAGGCCTATATTACTCGACGCATGTACTTGCGTTCATACACACCGTTTTATTGTGTCAAGTTTTTGGCACTGTTGCTGGGGAAACGGCGAAGTTTCAGCACTACGAGTGCTGCGGGTAGCCACTCTAGGCCACTTTTTATTTCTTACAACTTTATTTTAATCATAAAAAATTTATTGCATACATATAGAACAAATTTTCTCTATTAAGTACCGTGACTAATTGATTTCAAATTTTCAGGTACTAATTCATGGTGACAACACAGACCACAAACTATGGAGAATCTACACCAGAGGTCCCAGTCACTGTCGAGGTTCCAGTTCAAACAACTGCATCAGAAGGCATACCGTTGACGCCCAAGAAACAAGCAATGGGAGACGGTAATCCAGGGGCTGAAAGGACCATATGGGATATGATCAAGGCATCTTCCTCAGCTGTGCAGACAGGGCCTATCAAGAAGTAGAATGTGAATGTAGCACAATACAAGATTGATCCAGGGCTCATTGCACTTATCAAGTCACAAGCTTTTTATGGGCACACTCATGAAGACCCAGTGGCACATATCAACAATTTTGTTGAGTACTGCAATACGGTGAAGGTGGATAGGTTTCCACAAACAACTATTTATCTGAAGCTATTTCCATCATCACTGGCAGATAAGGCAAAAGAATGGTTGCACAACCTGCCGAAGGAATCAACCGAGACATGGGATCAAATGATTGAGACATTCTTTGAAAGATACTTTCCTCTGAAAAAGACAAACGAGCTGGTTAGAAACATCCACAATTTCAAGCAACAAGCAACTGAATCTTATTCTGAAGCTTGGGAGCATTTTCAGAACATGCTTAGGAAGGTCCCTGACCATGGGATAGATCTGGAGAACCAAGTCAAGATATTCTACTTTGAGCTACACAAAAGTTAACATGTCACCTTAGATAGTGTAGGCTCGGGATTCTTTCTCAACAATGCACCTTCTACGTGTTAGGACATTTTGAAAAATATGGCAAAGAATCAGGCATGGGGTAATGAGAGAGACCATCCAGAGCAGATCAAAAGCATAGGGGAGTCTAAAGTTATCACATCATTGAATGAGAAGCTAGACTTGATAGCAAAGAGGCTGCTATAGAAGGATAATAATTTAACAGATGAGGAAGGACAAGTGAAATACATGTGGCATTAAGGATACATGAACAATGACTACTCGTGACAAAATGATCCCAAGTTCTCTTGGAAAGATCCAAACAACTTCCTACATGATCCTGATAAAAAAAACCAACATAGGAACAATCAACAGCAGCGACCTACAGCAGAGGAGAGCACAAATGAAATTCTCAACCAGGTCGCAAAACAGAATGAACAGTTGATGAACAACTTCCAACGTGATCTCCAGAATCAAGGGGCCATATGAGGAGTTTTGAGACAACTTTGTCTCAGCTAGCGGTAGACATGGCAGCTTTGAAGAATTTTATTCAGCCAGGTTTTCCAGGAAACACTGACACTCCAAAAAAAACCAGCAGGTCAAGGCCATACTACTGAGAAGTGGGAAGAAGACGTTGACTCCAAAGATCATGGAGACTGAGGTGACCAAGCCTACTGATAGTGGTGACCCAGTGGCAGAGCCGACACAAGTAGAAGTGGAGGCAGGCAACACAGGGGAAGAGCAGAATCAAGAAGTTGAAGTGGAAAATAGGGCTTCATATGTGCCACCACATCAGAGGATACAGACGGTACCGATTCCATATCCTAATAGATTGAAGGCAACAAAGATGGACCAACAACTCAAGAAATTTCTAGATAGCTTTAGGAAACTTTCCGTGAATATACCGTTGATTGAGGCAATTGAATAAATACCATCATATGGTAAGTTTCTGAAGGATATCATCAATAAGAAGAGGAAGATTCCAGATTTTGAGGTAGTTATACTGAGAGAGCAGGTCAGTGCATTCATTTTAGGTACACTACTGCCAAAGAGATAGGATCCCGGTTGCTTTAGCATCACTTGTTACATCGGGAAGACAAAGTTTGGGGAGGCACTCTGTGATTCAGGGGAGAGTATCGACTTGATGCCCTTATCTACCTTTAAGAATCTAGGCCTCAAAACGTCTAGGAAGAGAAACATGACAATCCAATTGGCAGACAACTCTGTGGTGAAACCGTATGGTGTTTGCAAGGATGTACTTGTCAAAGTGGACCGTTTTGTTTTCCCTACAGACTTCATAGTGATGGAGATGCAAGATGACCATGGCAACGAGCTTTTATTAGGAAGACCCTTCCAAGCAACTACTGATATGATCTAGGAGATGGGTAGAGGCCTTTTGACTATGGGAATTAAGGATGATATGTTTCAGATCACTATGCTAAATAATTCCAAGTCACCCAATGCTCAGGAGCAATGCAATATGATGAAGCACATGGATAGCAATATCTCTTTGTTCTTGGGAAAACCATTTTTGGACATGGCGCATGTGATGACAAAGGTGGACAGGGGTACACTAGCTATAGACATCATGGAGAACACTAAGGTGGTCTCACTTGCCAAGGCAGTAGGGTATCCAGACGACGAAAAGGAGGAATTGGGTTTATCCACTATGGATGAGGATGAAGAAGACCCTCTAGTATAGATACATACATAGCTTCCTCTAGAGGCATGTCTAATGAACCTTATAGATAATTATATGCAAAGTCGGTCACTAGAAGAATGTGCAAGGTTACTGAAGGCGTTTCCGTGCTATTACACAAGGCACTTTGAGGACTTGGGACCGCAGCCACCACCACTGGTTTCATCACTCCTGAGCCCACCCGAGTTGGAGCTCAAGCTGCTACCACCTCATCTAAAGTACATTTTTCTAGCTGTAGAGGAGAAGGTACCGGTTATAATATCTGCATCATTGAGTGAATCTGAAGAAGAACAATTGATTACTATGCTAAAGAGCCACCGAGGTGCATTTGGGTGGACTGTGGCTGACATCAAGGGGATTTCCCTTACATTATGCCAACACAAGATTTGGCTAGAAGGAGCAAAGCCGGTCATTCAACCTCAGCGTCGCTTAAATCCAATCATGAAAGAGGTAGTCAATAAGGAGGTACTCAAGCTACTGTCGGCAGATACAATATATGCTATTTCTGATTCCATGTGGGTTAGTCTGACACAGGTAATACCAAAGAAGGGAGGAATTACTGTCACTACTAACTCATCTAATGAACAAATAACCACTAGATTAGTGACATGATGGTGAGTTTGCATTGATTATCACAGATTGAACACCGCCACACTTAAGGACCATTTTCCATTACCGTTCATATAAGGACACTAGGACTTAGGACTAGGATGATGTCAAAATTAGGAATATGACATAGAAATATGGTGCATACTGCCTAATCTCAGTATTTGGGTGTTACAACCCCAATTTTCCATGTGATTTCATAATTGAAATGTAATAATTTTATGAATATGGACTTGAATTGAGAAGGTTGTATGCTTTTCCTCAAAGAATGGAATTCTATGCAAATATCCCCTTTGATATGAATTTTGTAATATCTACTATTTTGATAATCCAATAATGGATATAAAAGAGAAGAAGAGAAGAAAAGTCCAAATAATGGGGAAATATACAAGATAATGAATATTAAGCAAAGTATTTATGAAAAATATATGGAAATCTCTAAAGAGTAGCATTGATGGCCACAATTGATTAAATTTCATTTACTTTGGCCTTGTTTGTTTGTTAATGGGCTTTGTTGGCCATTAAGCCCAATTGAAAAGAAAAGAGAAATAAAAAGAAAAGGATTTATCTAATAAAAGGAAATATATAAGAAAAGGATAAAAATAAGAGGGAAAAGGCAAAGGGATATTTCCCAATATGGGATTTCATGCCTTTAGGATTCCTTGAGGTCTAAGGGATTCAAGATGTTAAGATAATGGCAAAGGAATAAGAAATATCAATTAAAATTGGTTTAATTCATGGATAACTTGGATGTGAAGGAAACACCCTTATCTGTTAGAATTTGGGTTTCAAATTTAATACTCAATTAGATAATGCCAAGATGGAGTTTCCTCTAAATTTTGAGACAAAAATAGTAATTAGGGAAAGAGAAATGAATTTCCCAAGTTTCCTTGTTAAAATCCCCTTTTATTCATTTTTTTAAGAAATTAGGTTTTGGGGAGCGATATCGGCCGTTGGATGACCTGTGTGGTCCAAGGGACCATGGACCCAAGGGAAGCCGATCATCATCTACCCTGAATCATAGGAGGATTGGGAGAAGAATTGGGAATTTGATTTCCCAGAGTTTGAGATGATAATTCGAAGATCTAGCGAGTCCATCGAATTCGGGAGAATGTTCCGAAGCATCTAGACCCTAAGTTTACGTGTTATCGTCGACGAGGGGAGAAGTTCCCAATTTTCCGGACTTCCATACTCGACCCTATATATAGGAGGGGGTATTCAAGGGCACTAGCAGACCTAAGACTTACCCCAAATGATGTGGAGAGCGACGACGAGGAGAACGATGGGCTCAATTTCAAGTTTGATCTTAACCTGCCCCCTCTACAACCTACCGACCTCATCGGAGCTCTGACGACTCATTCAAGGAGAAGGTCAAGTTTGATCGAGCAATTGAGTGGCTCGTTGAGTTTGGGCGGAAACAACAGAGCTTCTGAGCACCTTCGTTTATTTGCTGGTGGCCTGGAGCTCGGAGACAACCGCGGAGTTGACCGTGACCCTATGCACGAGCGGAGGAAGACGATTACTGATGATCGTCCGATCGCGGTCCAACATGATCCCAGGCAGAGATCCAACGATCCAGAGCGAGAGCGGCTAATTTAGGTGTGTGCAATGGGAATCGTCAGATCCGGGGAGCGGATCACCGGTCTACTGATCAGACGACTATTGATTTTCCGGTAATTCCCCTCTTTTCTCAATTAATATTGAAAAAAGCTTTTTCTTATAAAAATTGTAGAAACTACTAGAAAACTCGAATGAATAAACTTTATACATGAAATTTGATAAGAAAAATACAAGGAATAAGATAAAAAATTGTTTGAAAGTCGAATTCTGTCTCATTTTGCAAAAGTATATTATTTTGATGGAAAATGTATTAAAATTAGGTTAGAAACCCTAATTGATGGTAATGGATGTTTTTATGAGGAATAATAGGTTTATTCGAGTATTATTAACATGTAATATGAAAATTTTGAGTCTTAACCTGATTTAGAAGGATAATTGCATGATTTAGGGTTTTAAACCTAATATGGTGGATAATACATGAAGAAACCCTAAATTAGGGTAGAAGAAGATAAAATTATACTTAATATGAAAATATGGAAATATTTGGTTAAAAGATGATCTTAGAATCTTTTATGAGAGATGGATGAGAAAATTAGGGTTTATGAGTAATTTTGTATAATTAGGGTTTAAAGTTATGAAAAGTGAGGCAAAACCCTAATTGCATATGAAACCCTAAAAAAGAGGTAGAAAATCTTAAAAGGAATAGAAACCCTAAGAAGCAAGATGATTTGGATAGATCTTGATAAGAAGGAATTATATGTTATTTTAGGATTTTTGTACTTTCTTTCTTGGTTGGATTATCTTTCTTGGTTGATTATATCTCAAAGATCTGCAAAACAGGTATGTGGTTATTTATGGTTAACCACTTTAGTTTCACGAAGATTTCTTAGATGATTGATCGAATTGAATGCAACCTATCTGCTTGGATGTTCATATATGAAAATTCATAAAGTCACTATGATTATCATAATTATGATATAAGTGTGTACTCTCACACCTACATGCCACCTTGATGTAAGATGCAATGAGGTCAAGCCCAAGAGGGAAGACCAATGGGAACCATAAGGGGTGACCCCAGGCACCAAGCTTAGGATAGAGAAGGTGGCCTTATGATATTGCATGACTATTGGGCACCATGAGAGGTGACCCCACGCACCAAGCTCAGGATGGAGAAGGTGGCCTTAAGTCAATTGCAAAAGAGAAACCCTAAGGAGGGTATTGCAGGGTTAGGGCAAAAGCGGTGGGGTTTGACACATTGAAAACGTAAATTGGATTGTTAATTAACTTTATTGTGATAATTAGGTTGTTAGCCTTATGTGTGAAATTTTGGTTGTCCCCACATACCAGCATATTCATTTATGCTAACTGACGTTTTGGCTTGTCGGCGTTTTAGGTACATCATTGAAAAGGACAAACAGTAAAGTGGCATATTATGAAAGTAAGAATTAAAGTGAAAGGAGGATTAGTTAGAATAGATTGAAGCTATGGATAGAAGTTAGATATTCAAAGTTTTTAAAAGGTATGCAAAGTTTTTTTATTCCAGCTTTCAGTATAGTTTGGTAGAATTTTATAATTATTATTGATTATTTGTCAAACCTTTGATCTGGCTTATTGGGATAATGGCTCTGACCTCTAGGTCTCCCTTAATTGGGGGTTATCGGGAGGTGGGGTCATTATATTTGGTATCATAGCATTGGTTCCTCGTTTAATCCTTAGTAATTATTGAATTTTACAAATTCCATAGAACCGAGGGAGTTATTAGAGGATTTTCCGAAAGATAGAGGTGTTTAGAAAAGGATCACGTCTGGGGGCTGGCAATATTTTCCTCTGCCCCGCTAGTCGGTTTACGAGGACTCCCATATTTGTGTGAATTCCTAGCCAATGTCTTAGGATCTGACTCGAAATAAGATACCTTTAGGATTCTCTCATCTTGTTCATCCCTTCTCAACTCAAATTCTCTTAAGGATTCTAAGAGTTAGGGTTTTCTCTCTCCCCCTCACCCTCTTGAGGTATGGGTATGTATGAAAGATTAAGGAATCCTCCACAAAATTAATGAAAGGCATGTAACCAAGATGTCATGGACATAAGCTTAATAGTTTAAGTGTAAACTAAAGATTAGTTGTATGCTTAGGATGTGTGACATGTGTTGTCATGTCCTCAGGAGAGACCTGAGGTTAGACCTTCTTGTCAGGAGGATGAGTAAAGAGTTGGTCTTGGAGGCAGAGACCTCCATTAAAGGTAGAGACCTGGCGCATCATCTGAGTATGATGCTAACCCTAACCCTAAGTGGTGGTTAGAGAGAGATGGCATGATGAGTTAGATGTCATGGTCGACCATGTGTGTGGGTTGACATGCTTTTGGTTTTGAATACCTATGAGAAGTGTGAGCTTGGTTGACCTAGTGTCTTTTGGACGACCCAACCTGGAAGGGTCGTGCATGTTAGGGTGAAGGATAATTCCTTCATTAACGAGGCTAGTAATGACCTTATAGAAACCCTATGGGCTTATATGAGCATGGAAGAGTATGCACCCATAGTACATCATTAGTGTTGGCAGTAGGAAAAAACCCAGGCCAGAAGGGTATATTGGATAGCTTATGAGATAAGCATAAAGATCAATGGATAATCTTGAGCGAACGTAGGTTTCACCCATATAGGTGTATGCATGTGAGCTTGATCCACCTTAGAGAGAGAACCTCTAGTAGTAAGGTTGTTTGTAGGATTAAGCTCTGGAGAGAGAGACTAAGACCTAAACAAGAAGGTTGGATTCTTAGACTCTGAGATATGAGGATCAATGAGGAGTTGGGTATGTTTTAACCTAGAATGGATGACCTATGTGGATGGTTTTAGTTGCCTCTTGCATGATCCATGGAGGCTTGTGGCATTTGGGTTGCCTTTAGAGGAACCAAACCCTAGAGAAGGAAAGAGACTTATTGAACCAAGCTATGGATGTTGTAGGTTCCTACCTTACCTTCTAGGGATAGGAAGAAGAGTTCCCTAGACACTGAGAAAGTATAAGGTCAAGTTGTGAGGCCTTATACCTAGTTGGTTGTCCTTAAGGAGGACTCAAATCTGAGGTGTTGTTCATGTGGAAGGATAATAGGACATGTATGATGTACCTCGTACATGCTTGGTGCAATGACCTGGGCCCACTGCCTAAGGCTCTAGTAGAGTTTCAGGAATGATGACTGGCCCCACAGACCACCACTAGCCTTAACTGTGCATTTTTTTCCACACTCACGCGCAAGCCGGGGTTAACTTCTCGACTGGTCACCCATCCTAGTACTACTCCAAGATGAGCACGCTTAACTATGGAGTTCTTTAGTGATGGGCTCCTAGAAAAGGAGGTGCACCTTGGTGATATGGGTAGTCCAATCATTTCTTTTAAGATCATACTATCCAAGGCCTCAAATCCTGGGATGTTACAATCTCCCCCACTTAGAATCTTGACGTCCTCGTCAAGGCTCAACTATATGGCCTCATAATCTGTGGAGGGGTTATGGCTCTGATATCATTTGTAATGACCTGGGCCCACTACCCAAGGCTCTAGTAGAGTTTTAGGAATGACGACTGGCCCCACAGACCACTACTAGCCTTAACTGTGCATTTTTTCCACACTCAGGCCCAAGCCAGGTTCAACTTCTGATGGGCTCCTGGAAAAGGAGGTTCACCTTGGTGATATGGGTAGTCCAATCATTCCTTTTAAGATCATACTATCCAAGGCCTCAAATCCTAGGATGTTACAATCTCCCCCACTTAGACTCTTGACATCCTCATCAAGGCTCAACTATATGGCCTCATAATCTGACCCCATTTCAGTGTAGACCCACAATGGCCCATGGATACCCAGCTCCCGATCACGGAATACCAGTGCAAGGGTGACTACGTCAACCATGGACAACCCTTTCCTACATGCCTGGACTGCACGACTCAAGACTGGCATGCCACATGCCCATGCGGGCCCCACCTACTGGAGGGGTTATGGCTCTGATATCATTTGTAATGACCTAAGCCCACTGCCCAAGGCTCTAGTAGAGTTTCAGGAATGACGACTGGCCCCACAGACCACCACTAGCCTTAACTGTGTGTTTTTTCCCACACTCACGTGCAAGCTGGGGTCAACTTCCTGATTGGTCACCCATCCTAGTACTACTCCAAGCTGAGCACGCTTAACTATGGAGTTCTTTAGTGATGGGCTCTTAGAAAAGGAGGTGCACCTTGGTGATATGGGTAGTCCAATCATTCCTTTTAAGATCATACTATCCAAGGCCTCAAATCCTAGGATGTTACACTTGGTTTGTCGTTAGAATGTTGAGCATGCTGTTGGGCAGCTGTTGCATAAGAGGAGAACCTAGGATTCCTGGATCTATAAGAGGGGAAGTGGTAGTACTTGGTGCACCTGATGCTCATGATGAGATTTGAGTTTCTATAGATTTGAGCAAGGCTCTCCTCAAGTTTTGAGGAAAAGGAAACCCCCCTTGGATTAAGAGGTATGTTTGATGAACCCCTCACATATAGCTTGGTGACATGGGCATGTAGGATGATGGTCCAATGTTGATGAATGAGAACAAGTATGACCTACCATGGAGAATTAGTATGGTTTAGTAGGTAGTCTATTTGTTAACTATGTGCCTTAGTAGCTTGCTAGGGCTAAGCATGCTCATGTTGATAGAAACCCTATGTAACATCCTTGACCTGGGTTATGTACTAACCCTAGGTGTTTTGCCTAATAAAGTTGATTAGATGTTTTCTCTTATCTATTGAAAAGTAATTAAGGCTTTTGAGGAACTTATATTGCAATATCAATCCTTTTTGAATAATGTTAAAACATTGTTTTGTTAATTTTGGACTAAAGTGCAAATTACCAAGTTGAGAGGTTAACTTGCAAAATGCACATGATAAGATATTCCTCTAATGTTGAGATATCATAAGAATGAACATGCTTTAGTGGTATGGTTTCCACAAGCTTAGGCATCAAGATAAAGCTTGTAGAGCAATCCTTGTGCATTAAAACCCAGTTTTGGTGTAATGTGCAAATTACCCAAAACCTAGGGTTCAATATGCAAAATACCACCTCTTTAGGGTCTCCCATGTTTCTTGGCATCAAGTGGGGTAAATAAAATAAGAGGGGAGCCTCATTTGAATTATCATGGAGGAGAGAGAATCTTGACATTAAAATAATCAAGATTTAAGCACAAATGGCTCTTTAATATAATTTAATGCAAAAAGAAAGGATGTAATTGAGGATCCCTTCAACTAAAAGTTGAAGGATGTGTTTGCAATAGTTTGGACGATCTTGTTCCATGTTTGAGCACAAAAAGATCTTGTTTGAGTGGAAACCACTCACATTAGGTATAATATTAAGTATTATCCACTAAAGGATGGATATTAATATACAACTCTTTAAGGTGTTTAGTTTCTTTTCTATTAATCCTTGGATAATGGAGAGGTTTTTATAGGATATAGAAGGTGGCTACGTGGCCAAGGAATGGAGGAAGCTTTGGTGGAAATTAGTTGGAATTAAAGAAGAAAACTCTCTTTTTCTATTTCCTTGAAAACCCATATACATATTCCTTATGTATATCTTTTCCAACAACACCCAAGGCTCGTTTCCTTAGTTTCTTTTCTTCTCAACCTTGCTTTGGCCGAACAAGGAAGAGCTCTGGAGCAGAGGAAGGATGACCAAACCTGTAGGTGAGTTTTGATCATCTCCTACCTCGGATCCATGGTGGAAACCGTAAAACAAGGCTTGATTCATGGTTTTCTTCACTTGGTTTCCATTTCTAGCAAGTTTGTTCATCCAAAAGTTGAAGGACGGACCTTGGACAACTGCTGGAGCTCAATCCACCATTAAAGCCGTGGATCTTGGAGCTTGAGATCAGTTCTAGAGGTGGGTTTTATAACTCTAACCCTTAAGAATTAGTATTGCACTCTTTTCTATAAGAATCGTTGGTTACTTTTCGTCCTTTGATACTCTTGTGAGTTCTTGATATAATTTCCGTGAAGAACAACACCTGTTCTTGGTTGAACAGAGGAAGACGAAGATGACCTCATTCTAGATAAATATCCCAAAAAGTTACTTTACCAAACGGTTTGCTTTTGTTGCTCAAACGGTTTCCCAAACTGTTTGGGAGCAAACGGTTTCAAACCGTTTGAATGCAAATGGTTTCACCTAAACCACATAGAAGCAAACGGTCCAAGACCGTTTTGTGGCTTTGACCAAGCGTTGACCATTTGGATACCTTTTTGAGAATAATGTAGGTCAATTCTCCATCAATAATTATTAATTAACTCCAATTGGTTCACCAATTGAAGGTCTAACAATCACCAAAACCATAATCGGGTTAGGTGCTGATTTGATAATTGGATGAGTTTGAAACTTGGGTTGAGTGACCTAGACGGTTTTGAAACCATTTGGGGATCACCCAAATGGTCTCAAGACCATTTTCTGATCACCCAAGACCGTTTGGAGGTCTAGGGTTAAGCATGGTTGACCAATTTAAGATCCAAAGGTATCAAGTTGATGTATAATCAATTGCTGATTTGGTGACTAATCCTAGGATCAAAACCCTAAATGAATGACATAGTTGATTATGAAGTGATGGGAAAACGGTCTCAAGACCATTTTGAGAATATAAAAATGATGCCAAGACCATTTGGGGGTAACCCAAGACCGTTTGGAGGTCTAGGGTTGACTATGGTTAAGTGTTTGAATATCAGAAGGTACTAAGTTGAAGAGCAACTAATTGTTGACTTAGTGGTCAATCCAAAGATCTAAACCCTAATTAGTTGACTTGTTTTTTGATGTTGAATTGGGAAAACGGTCTCAAGACCGTTTGGAGGTCATCGAAAAGATCCCAAGAGCGTTTGGGGTCAGGTCATGTCCAACTTGGATGATGTTTCAATGGTTTCAAATCAATTAGACTCACATTGGTTAATGTTGAAGAGTTATCGATTTCAAACCCTAATCCAATTGATTCAAGCCCTATTTGATGACCAATTGAGGGTCAATTTAGGGTCAAATCAGTTGAAGGTTGACCTAATTAACTCAATTGAATTATGATGATAAGTCCAATTGATGATTGGTTACATGTATTCAATGGTTGAAGGAACCAACATTGGAAACCCTAATTCAATTGAAGTGGTTGAGACCCTTTTTGGTCCTTGTGGTTTTGAGGGGGGGTTTGGACCAAACGGTCTCAAGACCATGTGGGACCAAATGATCCCAACCCATTTAAGGTCATGCGGTTTCAAAAAGCTACTTTAGCAAACAGTTTTGGGGGTCAACTTTACTAAATGGTCTCAAGTGTCCAACTTTAGCAAACAGTTTTGGGGGTGTACTTTAGTAAATGGTTTCATGTGACCACCTTTAGCAAACGATCTCAGAAGTCAACTTTGGAAAACGGTATACACCACCAATTTTACTAAACGGTCTCAAGTGTGCAACTTTACTAAATAGTTTCAAGGGTTGCTTTTGCAAACGGTTTCAAGTGTACAACTTTAGTAAACAGTTTCAAAGTTAACTTTAGCAAATAGTTTCATTGGTTGACCAAGACCGTTTGAGGTCTGATTTGGTCAAGACCGTTTGAGGTCTGATTTGGTCAAGACCGTTTGAGGTCTATATGGCCAAGACCGTTTGGTGGATAATTAACCAAAACCACATGGGTACTTAAAGTGGTTAAAGGACAAAGTGATTAGTTAATTAATACATGATGTAATCAAAGATGATTATAATAAAGGTACCTTAATGGGATAGGATGATTGGTACCCTTTGAATGAGTAAGACTTAATGATCATGGTGATAATGACTTAACCCATGAAGTCAGTTCTCTTCCATGTTGAACTGACTCAGCTTAATCAAAGCTGATGAAAGCATCATCTTATAGAAGATGAGAGAGAAGACCTCCTACATGAATGATAATTGTGTAATGGACTTTTATTTTAGATGAATGATTGATTAGGGTATGATCCATGATAGTGATATCATGAAACCCTAAATATTAAGGTTAATGAATCATAACCCTAATTAAGGGCATTAATAGTTGAAATCCTAATGCATGATGATGGTATGAACTTAATTCATAATGATGACATGATAAACCTTAATTCAAGGTACTTTGATGATCACTACTACTTGGGGTGAATAGTAAACCCTAATTATGGGATGTTAAATATGAACCCTAATCTAGGGTGATGTGATGTGAATAGTAAACCCTAATTTCAAAATAAGGTGAATGAAAGTGTAAAACCCTAATTCTGTGTTATGCCTTATAGCATGAAGCTTTAAGATTGGATAATGAAATGATAAGTCACTAATCCTAATTGAGTTAAGGGGATGATTAACCCTATTTGAATTGAAAAGGGAAAACCCTAACCTTAATAAGGGCATAGTAGGGCAACCCTTGAATAGTGATGTTATCATTGTTTTGCATTGTGCTGATATGAAATAGATGTATCTTTTATCATCTGTATTAATCATGCGGGTTTTAGGTGATATTGAACATAGCCAAGTAAGAGCTATGATGATTTGTTTATTGAAAGTACTTAATGAGCTTTGTAAGCAATGGAATGTTATGTTGCCTAGTGAGAGATAACAAAAGAGATTGACAGGCTGTATGAGCCTTGTGAAATACCTGCACTGCTACTATCATGTTTACACTGTCAGATGACTTGATGGCACTAAGATACCTATTTAAGTGGTATCAAGAGTTTTGTTGATCTAAGGATTTTAACTCTCATATTCTTGAATCATGATGATGAGATGATAAGGGATTGAATTCTCAATGTTAATAAAGCTATGAAATGAACTTGATAAAATAGTACCTTCTCCTTACAACTATTGGTTATAATGGTTTATGTATGAAAACATGCCTGATGCTAAAAGAATGTTGTAATGTACTTAAATAATCAAGTGAAATGATATCATGTAGATCTCTGATCATAGATCCATCATCGTCAGTAGTTGGGTGATGGTGAAATAGGTTTTCCTAAGGGAACTCATGGAGAGCATACTTTTGAGTATGTGGGGGTTATGGACGTGAATATCCTTACGTCCTAATGGTGGAATTGATGTGAGATAAACATCAAATCTCTCAATCCTTCATTATATGTATATCCCGGGATGATGTATCACAAATCTCCCGATGATAATGTTAATGCTGCATCGATGCAAGATAAACAAGAAATCCCTCGATTGCGAAGAGAGTACAACATGCCACTGTAACTCTAATAGTAAAGTTGCCAGAAATACCATGGAAAGCTATTATGGCAGAGACATAAGATGTCTTACATGTTTTTCCTCACACTGACTGGGGAGGATGAGGTCATAGAAATCTGGCTCTTCTGATGACCTATGTATGGTACCGATTTTGATTTCGCAATGGTCGGTTGGAGTATGAGTGGTATACCTCATCTCCTCAGGGCATAAGTATGTTTGTAAAATGTAATCAGCCGTGTAGCATATTTGCTTAGGTTGAACTATGAGAAGCAATGATTGAAGACACATTATATATTATGTCCTAGTTAGATAGATGATATACATGTTCTTTATATTCCTTATTGAATAAATGACTTGTTACTTAATCAAGTTATAATTGAAATGACTGCACAGAGAATACTGCTCTATTTAGCTTATTCAATGAATTACCTATTGTTGAATATTTATAATTCTACTACTTAGTGTTATTCTATTATCTACAATAACAATGCTTCTGACAGAGAGTTATATCTCTCGCTGGGACAATTTTCAATTGTCTCACCCCCGTGGGATTCAACTTTTTAGGTAGACGCCGAGGAAGAAGAAACCCCTCAGTGGGTGAGCAGCAACAACAGTTACAGCAGCAGCAACAACAAGGATAGCAGTGATCCACAGGTGGAGACACTGTCTGTTAGGTTCTGTATATAGAGAGTCCTATGTGTCGTCTCTGTACTCTCAGGTCCTAGGAGTTAATAAATGGTTTGATATAGATCTGAGATTTTTGGCTTAGTGCCTCAAGATTTTTTAACCTGCTCATGTACAGTAATAGGGCAATCAATATTTATGAGTCTCGAAATGAGTTGATACAGAGATGTACTAATGGGTTAGCTTCTAAATAACTTACTTTGTTTCTTTATGAAAGAGTTCTACAGTTTGTGAATCTCAGTGCAAAAAGTTTTAATTTTTAGTGATTTTCAGTAATTCTGCTGCTAGTAATTCGCTTCCGCAAAAGTTAATCTCGTTTTATAAGTCGAATGCCACAATTTAGTGGTATCAGAGCTCTAGGTTCACTGAGTCTATAGAGACATAGGACTAGGGTTGTTGAGTCTGTTCTAGTGTCTTCCAGTATATCTGATAGTATCTTCTGCTCATTTAGGAGGAGAAGAGAAAACTAAAGATGTCTGGATCACATGAGGAACATGTTGCAGAGAGTAGTGTCGCTGCACCCAGAGGAGATGCAAGAAACCAAGAAAGGGAGGAACCTGTGCCTGAACCACCCCAGTTCAACCCAGCTGACATGGGGAACCTAGCCTTCCAAGCCATGTTTGGGCAGTTCATGACTGCCATGACTCATATGACTGATAGGATGCCTATACCTGTACCTAGGGCACCTACCCATCCAGAAGGACAAGGAGCCGATAAGACGTTTGAACGACTACGCTGGGTTGGAGCCACAAAATATGCTGGAACAGCTGACCCAACAGATGCTGACTTGTGGCTAACCGAACTAGAGAAGGCCTTTAGAATCCTGAACATCCCAGAAGCTGAGAAGGCTAGACATGATGTGTATCTTCTCAAGGGGAGTGCTGGCCACTGGTGGACCATAGAGGAAGGGAAAAGGCCAGGTGTGGAGATCGAATGGGAAGTATTTTGATGAGAATTTGTCAACAGATACTTTCCTAAGACGTTCTTGGATGAGAAAATCTCTCAGATCGAGAGGTTAAGACAAGGACCAATGAACATTAGCGAGTACGCGGCTAAGTTCATGGAGCTTTTGCGGTTCTATCTGCATATGGCAACTACAAACGAAGAAAGGATTAAACGCTGAGTTGACCACCCCTGTGTCTGCTCTGGAGAATAGGGAAATATTTGCTACCTTTGTGGAGTCGGTCAGGAGGATAGAGAGGTCTGTGTCAGAGAAGCGACAGACCAAGAACAAGAAGATGTATCCCCAATTCCAAGGATCCTCATCCAAATGTTTCAAGAAATTGAGGTTTTCTGTGCCTACACCACCACCTAGATTCAGTACCCAGATGCAGTGGACGTCAAATAGGGGTAGAGGACGAAGCTTACCACCTGAAGGAGCTCATAGCTCAACATCTGTGTCGGTCATAGGACCATCCAGACCTTAGAAAGGGATCAGGAGTTGTTACATATGTGGAAAAGTGGGACATATGATGAAGGATTGTAGATCCAGAGAGGCAAGTGTGACCCAACCCCAGAGGCAGAGTCAACAAGGATCTCAGAGGCGATAGTTTCCAGGTAACGCTAGAGGACGTGGACAAGCGTCCCAAGATGGATCATCAACACCCATTCATCGAGCACCGAATCAACCACATGTGATGACGAGATTCTATGCGATGAATCCACCTGATGCAGTGATCAACCCTCGGGTTGTGACATGTCAAATGAAGTTGTTTTATTTTGATATGTCTACATCTTGCATCATATTTGTTTTAATTGATCCGGGTGCTACACATTACTTTATCACTCGAAGAGTAATTCTTGACTACAATATGACTACAAGTCATAGAGCAGACAGTCTGTTGTAAGAAACTCCTTTGATGGGATCTGCTGTGTTGTAGGAGGTGTGTTCTCCCTGCATTCTTTCCTTTTCTGAACATCTCATTCAAGTGGATCTTATACCACTTGAGATGCATGGGTTCGATATAATCCTTGGAATGGATACCCTAGAAAGGTATACGGTTGTCTTGGATTGTGAGTCCAAGCAAGCTGTATTCACTGATGATAGTGACACGTGGATCTTTCAAGGAGATAGAAAGATCCTACCAACCTGTCTTGTGTTGGCTATGGTTGCTGAGAAGCTGATGAGGCAAGGATGTTATGCATTCTTAGCCCATGTGGTAGATACCACCATGAAGAGTTCTAATCTTGCTGAAGTTCCTATAGTCAGGGAATTTGAAGATGTATTTCCTGAAGAACTTCCAGGTGTACCTCTGCCCCGAGAGATTGATTTTGAGATTAATTTAATCTCGAACACGCAACCAATAGCACAAACACTGTATAGGATGACGCCTGCTGAGATGGCAGAACTCAAGAAACAACTGCAAGAGTTGCTTGAGAAGGGTTTCATCTGACCAAGCACTTCACCTTGGGGTGCTCCGATCCTCTTTGTTAAGAAGAAGGATGGATCGATGTGGTTAATGCATTGATTACAGGCAGTTAAATAAAGTAACAATAAAGAATAAGTATCCTTTACCGAGGATTGATGATCTCTTTGACCAGTTGCCTGGTGCAACTATCTTCTCAAAGATAGATTTGAGGTCGGGATATCATCAACTGCGTATTAAGGAGGGTGACATACCTAAGTCTGCCTTTAGGACAAGGTATAGTCACTATGAGTTCACAGTTATTTCATTTGGACTAACTAATGCACCAACTGCATTTATGGAACTCATGAATAGAATCTTTCGACCTTTTCTTGATCATTGTGTAGTTGTCTTCATTGATGATATCCTGATCTATAGTAGAGATGCTCAGCTGCATGAACAACATCTTCGACATGCTCTAACTTTTCTAAGAGAGCGTAAGTTATATTCTAAGTTTAGCAAGTGTGAGTTTTGGTTACCAGAAGTTTCTTTTCTTGGACATGTAATATCTGCCTCAGGTATTCGTGTTGACCCTAAAAAGGTAGAATCTGTCCTGCAATGGGAGTAGCTGAAGACACTAACGGAAATCTGTAGTTTCTTAGGGTTGGCAGGCTATTACCGGAGGTTCATTAAGAACTTCAGTTCTATAGCTTTACCCTTGACTAAGTTGACCAGGAAAGATGTTCCTTTTACCTAGAGTAACAAGTGTCAGTAATCTTTCCAGTTGTTGAAGGAGAGGTTGATGAGTGCACCAGTGCTGGTATTACCTAAGTAAGGGAAATGATATATAGTTTTCTGTGATGCCTCTAAGAATGGACTAGGATGTGTGTTAATGCAGGATAAACAAGTGATTTCTTTTGCCTCCCGACAGCTTAAGAAACACGAGGAGAATTATCCGACACACGATCCAGAACTAGCTGTTGTAGTCCATGCCCTGAAGATATGGAGACATTATCTCTATGGAGAAACATTCCAGATTTTCACGGACCACAAAAACCTAAAGTATATCTTCTCTCAGCAGATGAGGAGGGCACTCAATGGTTGCATAAGGGAAGAGGGATGACCCCAAAAGTTCCGACACCCTACAGACCTAGAGGAGATGACTAAGGATTGTGTGACAACCCAAGTGGGTTTGAGACCAGTTTTCCATGGAAGTAAAATTGATATCAAGATGTTCATGATGTGGAAACATGTGATGCACGTTTCAACCTAGATGGGAAGGTGTACCGACAATGTGGGATGCACCATCTCTACTCTTGGAATGAGAAGAACTTTGTGTTTGGATGGCCGCCAAATGCTTATTTTCTCTCATTATGGGGGTGAGAGATAGGGCAGTATGCATGCCATACACTAAGGATAAAGATGATGTGAGTTGAAATGTTGCTATGATGTATGAGGATAGAGATAATAGCATACCCTTGTGGAGTGTACGATGTGTGGACGGTTTACAAACACCAAGAGAACTAAGGTAGTTATCTTATAAGAATGTTCTTACCATGAGCAGTATGGAAATTTATGAGTTATATAAGGTTGAGTTTGATAACCAAGTGGATAAGCTTTGAGTTTTCTTGATGAAGATAGACTTATAGTCTGAGATGAGATAATAAGTGGAATATCTGGAGGTGTATATCTTCACTATAACCTAACACATAAAGATGAAAGGTGGTAATGGATGCTCTTGTTGAAACGCAGCTACCTAGTTTAGCTAGTGGAAAGGCTGGAAGAGGTGGTTAGGTGAACCCTAAGTTTGTGAGATATGTTTGGCTAACACTCGGATGTAACAAGATCCATTAATAGAATTAATGGTTGCTTGGTTAGCCAGCCTAGGGCTTGTTGTGATAGAAGGATGGTTGTAGAACCTCAAATGCACTTCTCTAGAAAAGAAGGTGATGAAACCCATGACTAGAGTGTTTTAGGGTTTTCGAGGAACCAACATTGAGGAATCATGACATACAAAGATCATGATTTTAAGTTCACCATACACCGTGGTGCTACTAAGATAGTGAGTAGAAGTAGTACTTTGGATGCCTAAGATGAATAGTGTACAAAATTGCATGTGACTTGTCGCCATGCATGCCAGGAGGTGAAGGACAAACACCAGTAACCCAGTGTATAGATACAGAGGATAAAGAGTCCCCGAGAGGGAATGGGAGTTTATCACTATGGACATTGTAGTGAGTCTCCCACTGGACCAAGGAAGGTTAAGATGCGATATAGGTTATGGTAGATCGCCTTACCTAGATGACATGATCTAAGAGAAAGAGAGAGCAATGTCAGGGGACAGATCCGATTGAACTACATGTAAGAGAGATGGTTAAACTACACTATGATGCGAGTTCAAAGGTTCTTGAGTATGACCTAAAGATTCGCTTCCATGAGGTGGAAGTAGATATATGAAGAACTCGATGTTAGTATAGCTTAACACCCCTAGCTGATGGTTAGCATGATCCAAACTAGAGGGTATGATGAGAGCTTGTGTGCTCATTTAGGGTGATGTATGGAGACAGTTCTTGTCCTATGTAAGATGTGATGATAGCCACCATATCTAGTATCGGGATGTAAGAAGCTCTATAAGGGAGGTTGTGTCGGTCACCGCTTCATGAAGATGATGTCGGTGGAAAGACCTTGTGAAGGTCAGAGAGACCACAGTGAGTACATATGAGGTTGCTTTGATCATGCGATGGTTGAGAAAGCTCAGGGGATGACATGAGTCGTGAGCTGATACGAAGCAGACTGACATGCAATACACTATGGGAGAATATGTGATATGAAAATCTGACCCCTCTAAGCTATAGCTAAGAAAGTTGAGACCCCGATACATGTGTCCATTTGGGATGGATTGGTGGAGATGGTTATGTTTAGCCTTGCCCCTCGGGATAATGTGATGTATGATGTGTTTCGAGAGTCTGATCTAGAGCACTATGTGAGGTACCCAAGCCATGTGTTGATCCATGAACCTATTTAGCTTTGAGAGAAGCTGAAATGTCCTGAGTCACCTATGAGGGTACGAGATACCAAGGTGAGAGAGAGCTCAGATGTAAGAATATAAGATGATGAAGGTTCTTGGGAAGCAACATGGAGAGGGTAAAGCCACATGGGAGCCATGATGGACATAAGGAAGTCTTATCCTTCTTGTTTGTATGTTTGATGAAATTTTGAGGGCAAAATTCCTATAAGAGGGGAAGGATGTTGCAACCTCAATTTTCCATGTGATTTCATAATTGACATGTAATAATTTTATGAATATGGACTTGAATTGAGAAGGTTGTATACTGTGCCTCAAAGAATGAATTTCTTCACAAATCTCCCCTTTGATATGAATTTCATAATATCTACTATTTTGATAATCCAATAATGGATGTAAAAGATAAGAAGAGAAGAAAAGTCCAAATAATGGGGAAATATACAAGATAATGAATATTAAGCAAAGTATTTATGAAAAATATATGGAAATCTCTAGAGAGTGGCATTGATGGCCAAAATTGATTAAATTTCATTTACTTTGGCCTTGTTTGTTTGTTAATGGCCAACATTGGCCATTAAGCCCAATTGAAAAGAAAAGAGAAATAAAAAGAAAAGGATTTATCTAATAAAGGGAAATATAAAAGAAAATGATAAAAATAAGAGGAAAAAGGCAAATGGATATTTCCCAATATGGGATTTCATGCCTTTAGGGCTCCTTGAGGTCCAAGGGATTTAAGATGTTAAGATAATGGCAAAGGAAAAAGAAATATCAATTAAAATTGGTTTAATTAATGGATAACTTAGATGTGAAGGAAACACCCTTATCCGTTAGAATTTGGGTTTCAAATTTAATAGTCGATTAGATAATGCCAAGATGGAGTTTCCTCTAAATTTTGAGAGAAAAATAGTAATCGAGGAAAGAGAAATGAATTTCCCAAGTTTCCTTGTTAAAATCCCCTTTTATTCGTTTTTTTAAGAAGTTAGGTTTTGGGGAGCGATATCGGTCGTTGGATGACCCACGTGGTCCAAGGGACCATAGATCCAAGGGCGACCACAGATCCAAGGGCAGTCGATCATTGTCTACCCTGAATCACAGGAGGATTGGGAGAAGAATTGGGAATTCAATTTCCCACAATTTGAGATGATAATTTGAAGATCTAACGAGTCCATCGACTTCGGGAGAATGTTCTGAAGCATCTAGAGCCTAAATTTACATGTTATCGTCGATGAGGGGAGAAGTTCCCAATTTTCTGAACTTCCAGACCTAACCCTATATATAGGGGAGGTATTCGAGGGCACTAGCAGACACCCCAAACGCTGCAGAGAGCGACAACGAGGAGAACGACGAGCTCAATTTCAAGTTTGATCCTAACTTGCCCCCTCTGCAACCTGCCGACCTCGTCGGAGCTCCGGCGACTCATTTAAGGGGAAGGTCAAGTTCGATTGAGCAATTGAGCGGCTTGTTGAGTTAGGGCAGCAGCGGTGGAGCTTCCGAGAACCTTTGTTTCTTTTCTGGTGGCATGGAGCTCAGAGTCAACCGCAGAGTTGACCGTGACACTGTGCACGAGCGGAGGAAGACGACACCCGACGATCATCCGATCACGGTCCAACATGATCCCAGGTAGAGATCCAATGATCCAGAGCGAGAGTGGCTAACTTAGGTAGGTGCAATGGGAATCGTCAGATCTGGGGAGCAGATCACCAGTCCACTAATCAGACGAATATTGATTTTCCTGTAATTCCCCACTCTGCTCAATTAATATTGAAAAAGGCTTTTTCTTATAAAAATAGTAGAAATTACTAGAAAACTCAGATGAATAGACTTTATACATGAAAGTTGATCAGAAAAATACAAGGAATAAGATAAAAATAGTTTGAAAGCCTAATTTCATCTCTTTTTGCCAAAGTATATTATTTTGATGGAAAATGTATTAAATTAGGTTAGAAACCCTAATTGATGGTAATGGATGTTTTTATGAGGAATAATGGGTTTATTCGAGTATTATTAACTTGTTATATTGATAATGTTGAGTCTTAACCTGATTTAGAAGGATAATTGCATGATTTAGGGTTTTAAACCATATATGGTGGATAATACATGAAGAAACCCTAAATTAGGGTAGAATAAGAGAAAATTGTACTTAATCTGAAAATATGGAAATATTTGGTTAAAAGATGATCTTAGGATCTTTTATGAGAGATGGATGAGAAAATTGGGTTTTATGAGTAATTTTTTATAATTAGGGTTTAAAGGTATTAAAAGTGAGGCAAAACCCTAATTGCATATGAAACCCTAAAAAAGAGGTAGAAAATCCTAAAAGGAATAGAAACCCTAAGAAGCAAGATGATTTGGATAAATCTTGATAAGAAGGAATTATATGTTGTTTCATGATTTTGTACTTGCTTTCTTGGTTGGATTATCTTTCTTGGTTGATTCTATCTCAAAGATCTGCAAAACAGGTATGTGGTTATTTATGGTTAACTGCTTTAGTTTCACAGAGATTTCTCGGATGATTGATCGAATTGAACGCAACCTATCTGCTTGGATGTTCATATATGCAAATTCATAAAGTCACTATGATTATCATAATTATGATATAAGTGTGTACTCTCGCACCTACATGCCACCCTGATGTAAGATGCAATGAGGTCAAGCCCAAGAGGGAAGACTAATGGGCACCATGAAGATGACCTTAGGCACCAAGCTCAGGATAGAGAAGGTGGCCTTATGATATTGCATGACTATTGGGAACCATGAGAGGTGACCCCAGAAACCAAGATCAGGATGGAGAAGCTGGCCTTAAGTCAATTGCAAAAGAGAAACCCTAAGGAGGGTATTCTAGGGTTAGGGCAAAAGCAGTGGGGTTTGACACATTGAAAATGTAAATTGGATTGTTAATTAACTTGATTGTGATAATTAGGTTGTTAGACTTATGTGTGAAATTTTGGTTGTCCCCACATACCGGCATATTCATTTATGCTGACTGACGTTTTGGCTTGTCGGAGTTTTAGGTACATCATTGAAAAGGACAAACAATAAAGTGGCATATTGTGAAAGTAAGAATTAAAGTGTAAGGAGGATTAGTTAGAATAGATTGAAGTTGTGGATAGAAGTTAGATATCCAAAGTTTTTAAAAGGTATGCAAATTTTTTTTTATTCCAACTTTTCAGTATAGTTTGGTAGAATTGTATAATTATTATTGATTATTTATCAAACCTTTGATCCGGTTTATTGGAATAACGACTCTGACCTCTGGGTCTCCCTTAATTGGGGGTTACCGGGAGGAGGGGTCGTTACATTGGGTGCCCTGGATAGGTATTCAATTATTGAAGAAAAGGTAAGTATGGAACTCTTAGATTGTTATCTTTTTGATTACTCTGATCAAGTATTCATTTTGAGACAATATAAAGAGCATAATAAATAAGAAATCATGGTATGAATATCTCAATCCTACATTAAAGAAGATGAGAATTACATCATTATCTATCAAAACTTGAATGTTTGGTAGCTAAAGAAAAAGACACAACACTATGAAATCTAAATCTGAATAAAAATAAGGAAAAGAGGAGTTCTTGAAGATGTGATTCAAGAAGATAATAAAGTAAAAGACAGACAAGTCTATGCTTATAAAGTGATATAAGGTATGCAATCCACATAAGATGGAAAGAACTCCTATAACAAGTACAAAATGAGAATATAAATGAGAAAAATGACAACATAATAAGGTGGAACCTGAGTTAATCTCAGACCAACCTATGTGTGTAAGAAAGTGTTAATGTAAAATAAGCATGGCGTTTGAAATAAATTAAGGTAGATGATCCATGTTTAATGAAGAAAATGTGGAATATGATGATTTACTTGTTTATAAGTGGTTGAAAAACATAATAAATTAAGAGAACATACCCAAGTGTGATAAATAGTCATCAAGGAAGGAGTAATGAGATATGTTAATCATGATGATTCCTATGCTAATGGCAAGGAACCCGAAGTGAAAAAGGTAAAATGATACATAAGAAGTTGTAACCTGCATAATGAAAATAGAATTAGTTACCTTTCTGCTAGTGACCTTTGAAAAATACTACTATGATATGGGAAGTGTGTTTCCATTTGTTTCTTTCCTTTCTAGGACACAACTTTCAAGTGGATCATTGCCACTTGGTATGTATGGATTCACTGCAAACATGAGGGTGGATAGCTTATTATAGCATAAGGTTGTTTGGACTATGGTTCCAAGATCATAAAGTTTGTGATGATTTTACTTTTGAGACTTCCAATAATTAGGAAGAATCCTCTTATATGTTTTGAAATTTGTTATGCTGGTAAGAGTAGATGAGATAAGGATGTGAGTTCCTTATAACACATGAGGTGGATACCAAGGTAATGAATCCTAGTATCCAAGATGTATCAACAATATGAGAAATATGTGAAGGTTGGAGATATTTATTAAATGAACATTCCAAGTGTTTCTCTCCCTTAGATAGAGAAAGATAGTTGATGATAACCCTCTAAATGTTGTTTGGAAAAAGAAAAAAAGAAGTGATTATATAATGTTGTGTATGGTTTAGTGATAGCCGGGCAAGATCACTATCAAGGATAGATGGTTTGTTGGTTAATAGATATGTGATACCATGTTCCTTTAAGATAAACCTATGATCAAATATCAATGCATAAGAGTTAGATTGGATGACATAATCCACATGACCATGATGAGTTTAGAGTTATGTCCTATAGACTAACCAATGTACAAATAGAATTTATGAATAGGTGGAACAGAGTGTTTCAGTCATGTCATACAAGTTATATCAAACTTTGAATGATGACAAGTCAAAGTATTTCAATTATGGTAAAAAGTATGATCAATATTTCTTCAAAAACCTTAGGGTTGCCAAAGCAGCAATAGCTATGCGACAAGTTCAACAAGAGTGAAATGGGGTTGATTAAATGTCTTAATGGGATCATGATATGTCTTCTAAGTAGGTTGTGTAAATCCTAGTAAGTTGAAGATAGTGTTGTTGTTTCACCCCTAACAAGGTTGATTAGGAATGATGTTTCCTTGTATGAAATGATAGGTGCCAATTTCAACATTTCTTTTGATGCTGAAAAAGAACTGATAAGTGTTCTAGTGTCAATGTATCTAGAAAAAAAAGGATGGATACATCGCCTTTTTTTATGCTTCAAGGAATGGTATGGGACACATGGCATGATTGGTAAAAAGCTAGCAAGTATGACTTTTGAGTAATGTGCTGATACAATAGATATAATTTTAGGATGATAGCTGGAATTTAAAGTTGAACATTATTACTAGAGTTGTACAGATGACACAATAAGTTTCTACTTTCCATATTGAGAATGTTTTCTTAGGTGGGGGGTTTTATGCTGACCCAAGAGGATATATGTATGAATGATGTGACATCACCATGATATGAAAGTAACCATGAGAAGGTAATAGGATGAGATGCAAAGGAAGTACCCATCTTTGTTTACCTTGGATTTTGGGGGTGAAATCCCTATTAGGGGTTTATAGTTGTAAGGCCCCTAAACTTGCTTAATGAGTTGAATAAGCTTCATTATCATAATTGAATTATTATAACCCTAATCTAACCTTTTTATATGCTTTGAAATCATAAGGCAAGCTTAAGTTTTAAATTTGGTCCAATTTGGAATCTGTTTGAGCAAGTTATGCAATTTTATGGACATTTTGGACTTTTCTACAATTTACCCAATTGAGAGGTTTTATTTGCAATTTATCAATTGTATTATGTTCCTTGGATATTCTATCATCATACTTGATCTTTTTTAGCCATGGGGTGCCTATTTAAACCTTGGTTTGAAGGCGTTTTCCTCAAGGGTATTTTAGGGTTTACCCCTTCATGGATGAGAGCTACCTTTAGTAGCTATCAACTAATGAATTATTTGCTTTTCTTGGAAATTCAAGAAACAACAGATAAGCATGTCTCTATGTACGGTGGGTGAGATTCTTGTGTGTTTGTTTGTATATTCTTAATAGTTTAAAGCTATGGACACTTGGAAAGTTACTAGAACTTTTTCTTTTTCTTTAACTTAAAGTTTCATATACTTATCCCCAAGCACCAAAATGAGCCATTTTCTATCCACCACTTCCCTCCTTATCCCAACCTCATTCTCCCCTTGTGATTCTATGAATTTTCATGTCCAAGGAATAAGAAAGTGGGGACCTTCTTGGAAAAAGGATTTAGGGTTGCAATTGACTTCCTTTTAGGGTTTAAAAAGCTTCCTTCTAGTGATCTTGACCTAAAAGAGTAAGAATCCCATTCTTTCCTCCATTTATTTCCTGTTATCCTTCCTCCTACCTTCCTCCAGGTCGGAAACTTGCTATTCCATGGTAGAAATTTCTCTAAAGCTCTAAAACTTTACCTTTCTTGCTCCTTATGCTTAGGGTTTGCACATTTGATGAAGAAAGGTGCAGATGGACGAGTTCACAACTTATGATTAGATTTTCTAACCTACCTTCTCGTGTTTTCTTATGTATGGGAGTTTATATTCTCATTTGAGGCAAGTTTTATAACTTGCTCCATGTTTATTGCTTACCATAAGCTTTCTAGATCATGTTCTTGCTTGAAAATGATGATCCATGCACTAAAAAGCTATGCTTGACTTGGATTTCGATTTTTATAATGTTCCATGTTCTCATTTCAGTTATAGATGAACATGTGATCATGTGTATGTTATTCATAACGTATAATATGACTTGTATCAGGTTGGTTTGACAACCTATGGTGCTAAGCACCTATCAACCAATGGTCAATTTTAGGGTTTTAAGGTGATTTCTTCTGTAAACCCATCACCCGATGATGGTACCATTGCAACAACCCTATGGCATTGTATTCATGACAATTGATGGTAGTAACCAAGTGTGTCAACTGACATTCACCCCTTAGATCATGTTTTGGCCTAATTAGAAGCCTAGTGATTAACAACTAAGTACCCTAATGATGCTATCAATCAATGGTGATATTAGTTTGATATTTGATGTTGATTAATGAATATAGTGCTGATCTAACAACCTATGGTGACTTAATGTTCACTAGATATACATCAATTACAAGCCATGAGAAAATCCAAAAATCATTTGATCTGATGGAGGATCAGGTCTCCAAAACCTATGGTGAGTTAATCATATATTTGTAGCATCAATTAAGCCTTAGACCAATGGTTTCTTGGGTCACTTGATGCAATGATCAGACCTATACTATAATTGATGGTTTTAACATATGAACTTAACCCAATGGTCAAGATCTAATGTTTATTCCTCCAATAAAGTGGAATGATGACTAATGTAATATGTTGGTCCTAATAATGTGATTTAGATGGTTTTCTTTATATGATCAACTTAAGGAGCTTACTTGTTGACAATAGATGGCTCGTTTTAAATGAACAGTCGATTTTGGGTTTTACCCTACTCTCAATGGAAATTTTTGTATTGTTAATCAAGGGATGTCTAGGGTTATATGGTGACTCTTTCTAGATCACAAACCATGGACTTCATTGATGGTTCATTAAAGGTGTTTACTTATGTAAACAACCAATGGTCTTACCTTTTAAACATCCAATGGTTCTGGGTGACATTGTGGTATGGTGATATGGGTTGAATGATGATGGAACGAATGGAGGGTTACCCTTAATAGGATATTCTTACTTATTCACTCATATGAATAGAAGGGATGATAACCATATTGTGTTGATATGTAACCCTAATGAGGTATAGCTTGTTATACCTAGCTTTAATATAACTAAATGATGGTAATTGGGTATGAATAGTCCTTGAATGACTAATACAATCATGGAGTACTCTGTTACTGTTGTTGAAACCCTAGTATGCTATAACCCGATGGTTACACCTTGATTTATGTGTGGGTTCATACTTGAGAATAGTATGGAATGTGATGGTGATGCTTCACCTTATGCATCCATGATCCAATGGGGATGCTGTGAGATAGGGTTTGGGTATAAGTGCTCATTAGTAACATTGATATAATTTATCATGTTGAACCTAACTCTAATGCAAATAGATAAAGATGAGTATTCATGTTTAACATTCTTATATGATGGAATGATGGTGTAATAACCTCCTTAATATGATCATAATCTTAATATGTTAAGTGGTGGTTATCATAGCCACATGGTGGATACTTTATTATGTTGAACATGTGCATTATGAATATGATGAGGGTTAATCATATCTAGATTCGTTGCATGTTGATGTAATAAATGAATATTCTTAATGTTAATATAACCCTGCTATGATTGTTTATGAATATCTCCTAGCTCATTAATGCAATATTGTGTTGATCTGGTGTATTATATGTAAGTGATGTTGTTGAGCATTGTTATAAGGCATGCAAAGATAATGATGATCTTACAAGGAATAGTATGATGGTCTTAATGACCTATGGGCATGGTTGAGCCTTTAATGAGGTGTAAGCCTCTTATGCTGATAAGGGTTGATACCCTGTGATATTGTGAAAAGGATTTATATCCTATGACAGTATGATGGTCTTAGTGACCTTTGGGCATGGTTGAGCCCTGAATGAGGTGTAATCATCTTGTGTTGTTAAGGGTTGATACCCTGTGATATTGTGAAAAGAATTTATATCTTGTGATAGTATGATGACTAGTGTAGTCTCATGAATGACAAGTGAATAGTACCATGTGATGATGAGATGAGAAATTATGTTTCACACCTTTTATATCTTTTGAAGTTGTGATATTTGTATGTTTGTTAGAAGTGAATTAGGGTTTGTATGTCCACTTATTTGATGAAACCTTAAATCACCAAATTGGCAAACTCTAATCATGTAGTGCCATGTGCCATCGTTCCATCTGAGTGTCAAAACTTGCCAGATGGTGAAATGAGTATTCCTAAGAGAAACTCAGAGTGAATACTATTGAGTATGTGGGGGTGGAAAGTTGAGGATATATCCTTGTCATCCACAATGTAGATTGTAGAGGTTGGCTATGGTCATGCCTCATACATCTGATGTGATTGAGAATGGATTCGGTCGTGCCTTGGTGATTACATATGTAACACGATTGGAGGATAATTGTGGTTGTACCTTGAATGGTAGGGTATGCGTACCCACCTCCTTTCACTAGTGTCGTGACCCATACCAAGGACGGACTAGGCTGTTAGCAGCTTGACCTTATGTGTCACGGTGGTGGACCCATACTGATCGGGGGCAGAGAAGATCTTATGAGTCCGACTCTTCCTAGATCTTGTATGGCACTGATTTTGACTTAGCAGTGGTCAATTGGATTTTGAGTGGCATCCTCAATTTCCTCAGGTCATAATAAAAGATGTAAGACAACCGTGTAGCATATGTGTTTCGGGTTATACACAATGCTTCATATTGGATGATAACCCTTGTTTGCATTCTTTTCATTGAGATCATGTTTAGTACAATAAGAGATAATAGATATGCTTATGTTGTAGTTATGCTCATGTTGTAAACATGCTTATGTTGTCAAATATACTAACACTGATGGTTAAGATGATGCTGCTAGCTATGTTTAATATTGCTAGCCATGCCTATGTAATTATAAATGCTTAAACTGCTAATCATGCCTATGCAGTTAATTATGCTATGATGTTAGTTCTACTTATGATATATATCTGTTCACTTTATTTGATATGCCAATATTGATATCCATGTTATGTTACTTGACATATTCATGATGTCGGGGATGCTTATGCTACTAGATTGCTTGTATTGTTAGCAAGGAATATGATGATAGTCATATTAATGATAATGATTGTTATCAGATGTAATTTGATGATATTTGAGTAGATATATATACAGAGAAATGGATTTATTTGTTATCTATATATGCATTGATGATCATACTTGTTGCTAAGATGATTTGCTTAATCTGTTTAGTATACTTGAATTGTTCAATCTGTTCAATTGATTATTAAATACTCCAAATGTTTAGTTATCTACTATTTAAAATGTTGTAATCAATAAGTGTTGTTGGAGGTTATATCTCTTGCTGGGACATGGGTCTCACTCTTATGGTTCGCCACATTTTTTTAGGTAATCAAAAGTTATTAAAACAAACATGTGACAACCAAGAGGAGCTATAGTAATGAATCCTTGAGAAAGTTGATTATATGTCTAGTGTGTCCTTGAGTCATCCTTGTACTCTCAAGTCTGGACAGTTAAAGTTTGAATATGGAGTTTCAAACGAATCGGAATTTTGTTAGCATGTTAATGCTTGTTTGTGTGGCATATACAAATATTGTTATCTTGTGTATATATGTTATGGATAAGGTGATAGAACAATTTGTATCAAATTCTTGTAATAGTATGGATAAAAGAAAAATGTTGGGCTCTTATACAAATGTTTCTGAGCAGGTGTTGACGTTGAAATCAGTTTTAATTTACCCATATTTTGGGTATGTGATTAATTAGTGATTGATTATGTTTTATGTTTTGAGTAATCTTGTTTAGTGTAACATGTTCTAACATTCATGTTAGTCATTTATCATACTTATGTGTATCTTCACATTTACCATGTTTCTTATTCAACCTTTTAGGGGTTAGTTCATCATATTTCTCATTATTATTCATCCAACATGGATAATTTCCTTTAATTCTTTTATATATCATGATAATTGTACCTTAATATCTTTTTGCACATAGGGGTGGGTCTGAGATTAACTCAAGTTCCTCTTTTTTAATCCATCTCTATCCGCTTTTATTATCTCACATCGCGGTTATCATTGGAATTCTCTTATTCTTAGATGAATTTTACACCTTAGGTTATTACATTAACACAAATTCATCTTTCTTTTACTCTATCATTTTCCTTAATCATAGTTTTATGAACTCCTTCTTAGCTTATTTTCATTCAAATTTAAGCTTCATGGTGTCATATCTCTTTCTTTAATCATCAAACTTTCAAGTTTTAATGAGTTATGATATGATTTCACCTTTCCTTTAGGGTATAATTAGGATACGTTCATCATGATTCCTTAATTATTATACTCTAGATTGTTTCCTACCGACCAATCGATCAGGGTAATAAGAAAGATAACAACCAAGAGTTCCACACTTGCCTTTCCTTCAGTAAATGAATACCTGACCAGGGCATCCAAGTACTAAATTCAGGAAGTATGCATTATGTACATGTCATTTTCATTACTTAGTTATCATCCTAGTCCCAAGTCTTAGTGTCCCTATAGACTCGGTGAACCTAGTGCTCTGATACCATCAAATGTGACAACCCGTCACACAAAGAGAGAATACTCAAAACTTAAACATGATCAACCACTGATAAAACACACATCTAAATATATGTTTAATTAAAACTGATTAAATTTTCACAAACTTACTCAACAACATTTGCATAAAAGCCCAACATCTCAGGTTATTTCATAAATCCTATTAGTAGTCTCTTACGAAAGGCCCTGTGACCTTAGCCACAACATATACAACTACACACATGAGATTTCATCTACATGTACCACATCAGAAAGCTACAAAAGCTTGAGTCGGTAAAACACCACATGCAAAACTTTTTAGCCCAGACTTGAGAGTACATGGACGACTCTAGGACACACTAGACATCTAATCAACTTTCCTTCTAGGATCCATCATATCAGCTCCTCCTCATTTTCACAGGTCTTCTATTGCTACTGACGATCACCTAAAAAGATTGTGGTGACCCACAGGTGAGACCCATGTCCAAGCGAGAGATATAACCCTCAACACAGCTAATTGATTACAACATGTTATGTAATTAAATAGATTAAGTAGATTAAGTAGGTTAAACAAATAGACAAATAAAGCAACAAAATAGGCTTATCATTTATAAGGGCTTTATTAAGAGCAATTCTAATCAGAGTATTAGAAGCTAGCAATATTCTCAATTACCAGATGTATATATTACCATGAGCATAATTTCATCAGGAGCCTAATTAGCATCATAAATATTGATAACAATATGAGCATATTTGAATAGTAGGAGCATGTCTTACAATATAGCATGTCTACAGTAATAAGCTAGACTAACAGTATAAGCATATCTAATAATATACAATATCTAACAATATAGGAATTTCTAATTGCATAACATATCTTAACAATATAATTTATCTAATAGGATAAACATATCTACATCATGAGTAGAGCTAACAACCTAAGCATAACTATCAACATGAGCACGATTAGTAGTATGAGGATATATAACTCCATAGGCATGACTAACATCATAAGAAATTCTAATAACATAAGTATAACTAATGATATAACATGGCTACTTCCTCTTACTATAGTATACATCATCTAAACTTGAAAGGAGAAATAAAAGGTTATCATCCAATATGAAGTGTGTTTAATTCTAACAGATACACTACATGGTTGTTTACGTATTTTATTAAGCCTTGGGGGGTTTGATTCATGCCACCAAACTCAAATTGACCAGCGCTTAGTCGCAATCAATTCCATACAAGATCACGGAAGAGCTGAACTCCAAGATCTTCTCCTCACTCGTTCAGTACGAGTCTGCATTGTAGTGACATATAGTCAAACTGCAAACAATGACATATAGTCAATCTAAAAACACCTAGTCCGTCATTGGTACAGATCACAACACTAGTACCAGGGTATGAAGCAAAACGCTGCCACCGAGGGACAACCATAATTTTCCTCAAACATATCACAAATATAATAACTGAGACATGACCAAAATCATTCTAAAAAAGAGGGTTGTGTATGACTGCATCCATCCTCCCTAAACACCTAGGGTCAAGATGACAAGCACCCCACATACTCAATAGTTTGCGCTCTGAGTTTTCCATAGGAATACTCATTTCACCATCCAGTAAGTTTTGACACTGGAATGGATCTATGAAACATGACACTACATGATTGGGGTTTCACTTTGATTAGTTAATGCCAATTGGGTGAATTAAGGCTTTATCAAAAAGTGGACAAACAAAACCTAATTCATTTCAAGCAAATATAATAACTTCAGAAGATATAAAGTGTATTAGGCTTAAACTGGTCACATTAGCACATAGTACTAATCCACCTCCTTACTCAAGTCCATGATCATTATCACATTACCATGGAATACTAATTCCTTGTCACATGACATAGAGGATATCACCTCAACTAGGGTTCAACCATGCCCAAAGGTCACTAAGACCATCACATTATCTCATGTAAGAAGAACATTATCTTTACATACCTTCCAAAAGGCTCAACAAACCCTCATCATATTTGTGATACATATCTTCAATATAACATTGCAATAGATAAATAAGAGATGTTATCGGATAACATTGGAAGATTATCTTAGAATTACAAGCATTTCTTTATTATTTAAGGGAACTAGGTATAATTAACCACCATGATTTAGTTGTATTAAGATTAGACTTAACAATGCAAGTCGAACTTAACATTTCAAATCAGCACTTTACAACAACCTTAATTATATTTATTTGAGGGCAAAGGTAAGACTACACACTCATGGGCTTAAAACAATTGAATTTAAATTATCAAATATGAACTATTGAGTTAGGTGCAGTAAGCACAAGCCATCAAATCATACATAAAACTTTCGGTTTAGGGCAAACATGACATTTGAATTATGTGTATTAATCACCACCATCAGATCAAGTGCACTAAGCAAAGACCATCAAATCATAGACCACACATCAGACCATTGGGTTCAAGGCATTTAAAATTGTTGCATCGTGCATATGAATGACCATAATTGAATCACGGTTGCATAAAACATAACCATCAGATTAGGGCATCAATCCCAAAACTTCCAAGTATAAATCATCACCCAAGTCTTTCAAATAGATAGGTAAAACCATCAGATTCAAAACATGTAAAACCTTGAAACATTCATCTAGAAAAAACCAGCAATTGAGCAACAAAGTGAACCATCATTTTAATATTTAGAGAAAATAGCCCATAACCTTTTTGTATGACCATCACTTCTGCAACTAAAGAGTGCCATTGATCTAACACTTAGAGAAATATGCAAATCAGAAATTAAGATAGCCATCGATCATGAACCTAGTGAGACTCGTCACTAGATGCAAAACAAACTTCAAACATTTGAGAAAAACCATGGATGCATTTGAGGGGGAAAACAACTATCTGGATAGGGTTTATGGAACCATAGCTAGAACAAAAGATAAGAGAAACACGAGCATCAATGCTGGACCACATCGAGCCATCAAAAGAGCAATATGGCGTGAACCATCGGTTGGTGCAAGAAACTCAACCATTAGATTTTGATGCAAGACGGGTAAATAGTTCATAATACTTAAGAAAAACCATCGTTTGTTGGGATTTTAGGATTTTATGAAACCATGGATTGAACCAATTGGTGAGAGAATCAATAACATCGTTTATTAAGCATAAGAAAGTCCAAAATAGAAGCTAAGTCCATCCAAACTGCACAAAAAGCAAATCATCAGGTTGTAACACAAGTTGGGAAAATCAGCACAATCTTTAAGAAAGAACCATTGTTTGTGAGAGTTAAATATCAGTGATGAAGGCAAGATGCCCATCATTTCTTGATCTCACTAAATTCATAAAAATAGTAACTAAGGTACCAAAAATGTTTCTTCCAAAAAACCAAATCATCGGGCCACACAATGAAAGAGAAACCAGTTCAAGGCACCAAGGAAAACCCATTGTTTCAACACTCAAGAACTATTATTTGCTATGGTTATGGAAACCATCGACCATACAAAGGTAAGAGTAAGATAACCATATGTTCTTGGGATTATAACAAGGTCATCAAAATAGTAACAATGGAAAATTATCTTTGAATCTTCATGATCAATGGACTTCTTTGCTTCATGATCTTTCCCATACTCAATACTCACCCATGCAACTCCAGGACATTACTTCCCACTTCAGGTTTGATAGGGTACCTACATTTCTTGAGGCATATGCTCTTACAAAGATAGGTGCACTTGATTGGCAAACACTTGTCAAGTACTATGGTGATGCACCATTTCTTGGGAAAGATCATGAGGTTGATGTGATCTTGCAATCCTTTAAGTGATGTTATCTTATGTAGTGAGTAGTAGTACTTATGTAATCATTTCTAGTGAAGTATATGTTGTTATCTTATGTTGCTATCAATGTAATCGAGCTTGTTTGTGTTTACTTGATCATGTTAGTAAAATCTATCTTGCGGCTTTCATTGGACACTTTCTATCACTTTGTTTTACATTTTGTGTATCATATTGAGGGGGGGTATCTCATTCAGGGGGAGTAAAATGTTGATATGGCTATCTTTTTGAAATGACAAAGGGGGAGAAATAATATAAAACAAAATAAATAAGTTTCATGCTCTCTTGTCTTAACATTAATTGATGATATATTTCTTAAAGAGATGGATACTATGTTCCATATCTCTTTAGGAATAATTATCACACATTTTATAAAAATAAGAATATGTTCTTCATCTCAAGTATTAAACTCATCTCATTTAAATCATTTTTATTATATGTTAGAAATGTTTGTCATCTTTAAAAAGGGGGATATTGTTGGCTAAATTGGACATTTATATACCCTTCACACTTGTGGATCTAACATGTTATTTGAGTATTTCAAGGTTCAAAGGAATAAGGAAATCCTACTTAGTGGGAAGATGAAGATCAATGCAAATTGAAGATCAAATACATTTAATTGTATAAATGTTCATGATTTTACTCAAATGTAAACACTTGTACAAAAATATAATGTACAGTTACTTAGACATCATGTAAATCAAGTGTTATATCTTCCCTACCCACTTATAACTCTTAGATAGATCTCCTCCCAAAGTTAAGAGTCACCAACACACATTGTAACACACACTTAGTAGGTGATTCAAAAGTCTAAAACTGGGAAACCCTTAGTCGAAGAACTTGTCGACCGAGACACACTCGGTCGAAGTTCTTGTCGACCAAGAACCACCTTAGTCAAACTTGAGATCACTGTTCAACAACTTACACATTTGTGCTCTAAAATAGTCTTTGGTCGAAAATATTCTCGATCGAGTAAACATTGGTCTAAAGCTTGTGACCATTAGACTGAGTAGTTGGTAGTTGTAAATAGACATTGCAATACTTTTGCCTTAAACCCAGGTTCATTTAAAGAAAATCTAGACTGATACATAGTTCGGTCAACCAAATTGTCGATCGAGAGGGGTTCTGGATTGTTCTTTTCAAGCACGAACAAATTAGCAATTACTAACCAACTAATGTATACATAATGGATAGTTAAGCACTAAGAACACTCTAGACACTCCCTAGAACGTCCCTAGGCACTTGCAAACCATTCCTATAAATAGGAGAGGCCTTAGGAAACCTAAAGCACCTAAGCTACATTTGAGCATTCACTACTAAGAGAAATCAAGTTAAGATTCACTTGTTGTCTTCCCCCTTGTGCTCTAGAAGGTGTCCTATAGCTACAATCTCCTAGCCACCACAGATAGACACGTTCATCTTAAGTAGATAGGATATTATAACACTTGATATAGGATCAAGGCATTGTGCTTCATTGTTGTATTCCCTTCTTCCAATCCCCCTTCATAGGTATAAGTTGTAATTGCTCCTTGGCTACTCCAAGATCGAGGAGGATTCTTGAGGGAGAACAGGTGAAGCTACTTCTTGGTTGAGAAGATTGCTTCTAAAGGATCTTGATATTACTTCAAGGAAGACTGCTTCAAGGGTGGTTGGATCTACTTCCAAAGGAAGACTATCTCAAGGTGGTGGAGTTACTTCTAGGAGGAGAAGGCTACTCCAAGCGACTGAAGTTACTTCAAAGAAGGCTGCTGCAAGGAGGATGGAGGCTACTTCTAGGAGAATGCTACTTCAAGGAAGGTGATTGTATTTTATGTAACATCCTTGCGAGGTAATAAAATTAATCACTTTCAAAATCCCAATTGGAAACAATTGGGTAGTGGACTGACAACCTTTGTATTCAAAGGTTGGAACCACTCTAAATACAAGTGTCTTCCTTGTTTCCTCATCCTTCTTTGGTTGAGTGTTTTAATTAACTTCAAATTATCAAAAAGCTCTATTCACCCCCTCTAAATCTTTTATCATCATCATCATCATCATCATCGATATTATTATTTATATTAGTCACTTTTATGTATAACATGCATATATGTCTTATTTTCCTTCCAATATTAGGGTTATATCTTAAATTGAAATTATTTATATATATTATAAAAGGGGATGAATTATGATGTGTTACATGAATAAGACAACACTTATACCTTAATAGGCATATTACGGTTGAGGTGTAAGTTTAGGGTTTTGTTCTCCAACAAATTTTCTCATTCATCTCTGAATACTATAGTGTGTTCTATTGAACTTAGAGAAGTAATCATCCATGATTCTAGTATACACCTTAATGTACTCATGTCATGATTGGGGTGTACTTGATTCATTTTCACTATTAATTCATTGTGCTCCCCTGGGATAAGAGTATGTTCATTAAGTTTATCATCCTTACCATGTTGAATCTTATTTCTTGAGTCGACTTACCCATCATTTTTATTAGAAGAAATATATGAGCTTGTTTTTATTTTTGAATTGATCATCCCCTTTGCTTTTATAACATGTCTTGCTAATGTTCACCATTATAGATTAGTGAAAATGATCCTAAATTCTTTCTTTTTATCCAAGTAACATTCATGGTGGTCAAATTAACAAGGCTTACTCCTATACCATAAATATGTGATATCTAAATTGCTTGATTTTAATTTAGGGACTTACCCAAGCTCTTTTTATTACATCCACTATTAACTTCAGATTGTCCTTAAGTTACACTTATACTAATTAAAGTGTATTTACCCCTTAAAAGATCATTCTATAACTTGCTAATCATCTAGAGAGGTAGTAGATGTAGATAGAGTCAGTTATATCCAAAACCTCCTCTTTCTCTCTACTTCACACTGGAGCTAAGGTACTAGGATTGCTCTAGCCAGTCATAGAGTTCTTCACTAAAGGAGTTTTCTTACTACTTAGAACTTTCTTGTAGTGGTGACTTGGTTCCAAAAACCTTCGTTAAAATCTGAAAGCTTTTCTTTGTACACATAAGTTAATAATGAAAATAAGTTTATCGATAAAAGCTTTGTGACAAAAAATCAAAAAATTGCTACCAAATTCGATCCGAGAACCAAGTCAACCATCTTCCAAAACATGACACATACACTATTATCATATTACCAAAAAGGATCTAATCCTTTTATCGCCTAAAAGGTCATACGACTACTTCTCTAATATGTAAGCATGAGAGAGAAGGATTTTTTATTACTCACGATCAACATCAATCAAAACCTACCAAGGCATGACATCCACCATTTCTCGTGTCATTCTTAATCATAATTCACACTACCTCATCCCGATTCCTTAGGGACACATGAGATTACCCAACATTATAGGAAGAGATTTAGGGTTTTCTCAACCATAGTTCCTTCACATGATAAGGTAACCTATATAGTCAAGCTACTCATCTCAATCACTACATAAACCATGTACACTATTGGAGATGAGAGAGGTGATAATTTAAGGATATCTACTAAACTTATCGCTTTCGTCAATGATTTTAATGCACAAGCATGACAATCCCAATGAGGGTGATATTTAGCCCTTAAATAGTTGGCATCAGGGCATAACTATGCTAAGATACTCATGTTGGGGGCAAGGCATGCTATAACCATAGTTGAGCAAGTTTTGAATGACACTTAGCATCAAGGTAATCATCTCAACCCTAATCTTAATTAGGATTTTGTCTTTGCTACTCATGCATGCTTACTTACATGCTCAGACATCCTAGTAGACATATCTGAGGCATGCTAGAAAAGTAACAACGAGAGGGCTCATACAGGAATTAGGGTTAAGGGCTATATGCGAGTGTTCAAGTCAACCTATATCTTAATAATAAACTATCTTCCCACAAGGAGAAAAAATTAAGTCTAATGTCCAGAAGAGTCGACCCCTATGTAGGGAAGTTTATCCATATAGGGTGTAGGGTTAAGTAGGGTTCCCAAAATCTAAGTCTCAACCACATAGTGGTTCCAGGAGTGAAAGTGATCAAGTTAATCATGGGTTAAAAACCCTAATTGTTCCACTACTAGGAATTAGGTGTATCCACAACCTCTAAGTGTCACCTATTAATTAAGGGTCAACCTAGGATAACTTGAAATAGTCAAGTTACCGATTGCTTAGGCTCTGATACAATTTTGTAAAGAGTGACACCCAAAAGGGGATCCACTCATATGATACAATACAAGAGCCATGTAATAATAAAGCAAGGGAAACAATACTATTACACAATTACGTAATGATTCATTTACAATTGTTCCTCACCATAAAAGGTGGCACATCAAAGTATAAAGGTACACAACTAATATATCCAATCACATGCAAGACCTATTACAGAGGCAAACCCAACCATTCCAAGCTATCCTTAGGTCCAATATCATGTATAAAATCTTTATGTATCCTTGTCTTCTAATGTACCTAACTTGGGTGGAAGATTGGAAGGGAACATCACCCAGAACATAAGAAACAAGGTATAGGTCAGCAAAGCTGAGTATGTACATATATTAAACACTTTGGGCATTATATCAAGTTAAAAGTGAAATAAGATATGTTCCCACAAGGAGGGGGGTATTTAGGAAAGTTCAAGAGAAATATAACAAGGGAAATGAGGCATATCAAAATTCAGGTTACAAGCATGGAAATAGAGGTGCATTGCCATAACAGTTATCAACAGTTTCAATATAAGACAATAACTTTTGCATGCATAATAATATAGACTAAATATACCTAAAACAAGGCCATTACACCATATGATCATGGCCTAAAATAAATAAGGGTGGAAACGCACACCCCGGGCAGAATAAGCATGTCCCTTATAAGTATGGTTGTACATAAGTACAAGTACTATTCTAGATATTCTAGTCAA
The DNA here is from genome assembly GCA_963693085.1 of Alisma plantago-aquatica. Taxonomy (NCBI): domain Eukaryota; kingdom Viridiplantae; phylum Streptophyta; class Magnoliopsida; order Alismatales; family Alismataceae; genus Alisma; species Alisma plantago-aquatica. Next base: position 878,224,899 of record OY856413.1, on the reverse strand, counting down.
ACATGTAGCATGCATAAATAGAGTGGCAAGACTAGCATTCTAGTCAATTTCACACAAAATGACAACCATAGGAATTTAATGTATTAAGATTAGGAAAAATAAATGTCCAAATAATTGGATTTTCAAGTAGAATAACAGTTTAAGGGATGCCTCATTAAAAGAATCAGGTTTAAGTCAAATAATGCCCAAAATAAAATGGAGGATGTACATACCTGATTTTTCATGACTAGTGCTTAACTCAATGGATCTACTTGGTCCTCGAAGTTGAGTATTTATCCTAGGAGCATGTTATGCATGTTAGTCAAAGTAATACTAATATGTGCATATTTTCCTATTAGAGATTTTCATATTGTTCTCATCCTATTCTGGCCACCTAATTACATATTAGGGTTTACAGTCTTATTAAGTAAACATAATATTCATTCTGTATATATTATTGCCCATGTGGTAGTTATTACATGTATCTATACCCATTCTAAGGCAGGGTATTATACTTATCATGTATTTTATTCTGGGTCACAAATATTACTTATTAAGTGTAGGGACTGATACATGAGGGAGTAAGATGTTATATATGCTCGTATATATCATATATCATATATTCCTATTAAGTAAAGTTGGATGACTATAATCCCAAGATCCATAATGTATTCTCCATATGTAACTAATATATTTATAAGGCCATTTACAACAAGAAATTAGTATTTAGGATGTACTCAATTACTAGATATTGAAATTGCATACTACTATCTAACTGTAATTAGTACACTAAAGTAATTACCATTATGATATGTCTTTGCGTAGCCAAGCAAATAATATAAAGCTTATTGACAAGCTTAGATGATGTGTCCTCAATACTCTTCTCAATGCCTAATCCATTGGTTAATATATCAGTATTTTAGTACAAAATTCCAGAAATTTCAGGCTTTACGACTACTAGTATATAGCACTATATATAGCTATATATATGATAGGTGTAATCAACCATTTATATGATAAATATGTACAGTTTTATCATCCTTGTTACTATTACTATGCCTTTTTGCTAACTGATTTCTCTATTTAATAATAAGTTGATGAACAATACATATGTAAAGAGAACTCACCTACAGTTGTCACGCACTGTGATAAATTCCTGATTGTCCCGGTGAAAGACGTTGGACAGAACTTTGACATCAGGTCTCTCTAACTTGTTCGGAGGTTGTCTGCCCCGTGATGACATTGGAGGCCAACACCGCTTAGATTTGCAGACTATTGATTGCTAGGGCGTGATGATTAGAAGGATCTTCATATAGACAGAGGGGAGACATGCATTTGAGGGGAAGGTAGTTGAGGTTGAGCGGGTGACGAGAAATATCAGACCATAAGCCCACACATGCCACAACCATCATCAACAATTGATGAATCAACAATTGATGATATCAGTTTGCTGCAACGACAACAGTGATACTATTCTGTCCAGTAGCTGCATTTTTTCAGAAAATTTATGATTAGTGTTACTTGAGGCTTGTTAAGAGGTGCCGGCCTCCCCTTAATCTTTTAAACATCACTCTTTTGTTCACCCAGTAGAACATTTCTTTCGTATTCTCATCGTGTATGACTCGTCAAAGCGGGTGTTTGTTTGTTTTGCTTTAGATATATGCTATGACTTTTTCAAAAAAAAACAAAATTGATGATGACTCCTCTTTGTCAACCAATAGGCGCAAGGCCAGGGAAAAGGAGGTAACACGTGAAGAGGGGAGATGAATCAATAAGCTATTCCTCGTTGGAGTTGACAATAGTGGATGAGAGAATGCATGGGAGTCGGAGCAACTACAAGGTGCTTGACGGTGCTAGCAACGGCCACTGCCTCAGGCAGCATTGTGGCCCCCAGTAACCATGGTGGCTGGGTACAAAGAAGGTGGAGAAGGAGACAATCAATCATAACAGAGGGGAAAAGGAGGTAGGGGTGTCTGCGGCACCAGGAGGATGGGGGCGGCGACGCTCTCTCAACTGCAGCAGGACTTGTAGACGTGGGGATGAAGGAGATTGGGAGTGGTGAAGATGATGATCTGTAGGATGGTAGTTTCATGGAAACAAGTGGCCACAGGGCCGGTGAAAACCATGACAGGGTGCAAGTGGTACCCTACGGTGACCACTGTGGGTGGCGGAGCTTCTCTCCTGCCTTGCTAGTCTTCTACATGTTGTTAATATTGGTTATTGTCGTTGATGCAACAGTGACAGGTGCAAAATAATTAAGCAGATCCAAAATAAGAATCGAAGAACAAACAAAACAGGAGAATAGAAAACAGAAGTTAGATTCGCAAACCAGATCGTTCGTTGAGAAAACATGTTACTTAAAGAAATCAGTGCCCGACAATCCTCGCGGATAGACACTGTTCTCCCAGACGCGATTCGGCACGAACTTGGAACTTTCACGTCTCGCTCGCGCTCGACGTAGTCGCGTCGCACTGCTACCAGTGCAGCACAGCAACCGCAGGAACCACCGCCTGACAGTTGCGTCTTGACGACAGGAAGGAGGAGTCACACTTTGCTCAGGAGGACAACTCCACAAAGCAACTCCGGGACGAAGCTCTCGCACTCAGGTTTAGGGCTCACAAAACACACGGCGGCAGAAGAATGTTTTCGGTGTGTTTAACCCTAATGACCGGATGTGTATATATAGTCATGCACGTCCCTAATCCTATTCCCAGTAAGACGCAAATACTCGTTTGCTCTTGTACACAATACAGAATAATCCGTAAAAGAGAAACATTTTCTAATTAGGATTAAGAAATCCGAATAAGAAAGTAACAATTAATTACACGAGTAATTAATTACTTAGTTACGGAAGACGGAAGACATTCTCCACAATCCACAATCCACAAGCCCGAGCCCGGCCAGACGAGGCGTGACGCGCGCGTGCGTTGTGATGTGGTAACCCCACCCACCAAGGAGGTGAGCATACCTCCCTCCTAGGACTCCTTTGGACACTAGTGCCCCATGTGATCCTACATATGAAGACCACAAAAGTTCTAGGAGTGAGCAATATGGGATAAAACTTCTTTGCCATTTGCACTAGAAACAACACAACATTCTCACATGTACTTGCTGCACTACATTGGGCTTAACCCATGCTAAATAAGTGATTACCACATTAAATGCATTAAATGCACTACAGTAACCAGCTGCTATATTACATCAGCTACAGTACTTACGTAAAGTAGGTAATCACGTATCTAACACTACAGGGGTGGGCATTTGCCACCCGGCTGCCACTATGGGTGGTGGAGCTTCTCTCCAGCCTTGCTAGTCATCTGTAAGGGGTGGGCGTTTGCCACGCAGCTGCGACTGTGGGTAGCAACACTTCTATCTGGCCATGGTGGTCGTCTTCTAGGAGGGCTCGTATAAAGGAGCAAGAGAGCAAGGTCTGCTAGGGCTTGAATCAGCAAGGGAATGGCAGAGAAAGAAGAAAGGGGGCATCTAGAGCACTGCTGGAGCATGGAGAGGAGAAGTTAGAGGAGGACGAATAAGGGGAAGGATCAGACGAGGAGGAGAGAGGACGGAGGAAGACCCTTGGTAAGTCTCGGGGGCAGAAGACAACGTCCACGCTCGAGAGAGGGGGAGAAACAGTCTCAGGGAAGCGCAGGGTTCCGCAGAGGAAGGGTAGGCGCGGTCAGGATTAGTTATATGACCGGTGGCAGATATGTAAATATGATTTTGATCCAAAAACCTTATTTTATTTAGAAACAAATGGCTTTCTAATTTAATTGGGGTGCAAACATGATCGAATTCATTTGAAATTTTACATGGAAGTTGCAAAGGTGTGAGGAACATGATAAACAAATAAAATTTGTCTTTTGAGGTCATTTAGTATACAATTTAGTTAGTTGTATGTTGGATGTTTATTTAGTGTATTCATTACTTTCTTCCCCCAATTATGTTATTGAAATTTATATTTCCCTAACTTCTCAACTACCATACTAAGAAGTTTATATTAGTCTAATTTAGGGATAAGTTCAACAATTGGTATATTTGTGATTAATCCATGTTATTGTGGTTAATTGATTCATATACCTCAAAACATCAAATAAAGAGGTTAGTCCTTATCACATGGTGTCATATGTACCTAATTTCATTGTAAGGGCATATGATAAAGAATGGATTAACTCTAGGGTCAAGATTTGGGTATGTTACAGTAATGTTGTTATTAGTAATACTTCTGCACTTTGTTGTGAGTAATCTTGTATCTGTAGCAGGGGTCATCACAAACATATCTCTTTTTTTTATCAAGGCATCATAATTTGAATGTGTGCATAAAATAGGTTGAATTTGATAATCATTAAGTTTAGCAAGCAAATCAGTCTTTTCTTGAGAGAGAAGACTATTGTAATTTTCAAGATCAAGTATTTTGGCCTCATAACTCTCAATAGAATCTTTTCACGCTATTTGAGGTTTTTAGAGTATCATTTTCAGAATTAAGGTTATCTAGATTAACATAAAGTTTATCAACAATTTTATCAAGTTTCTTCTTTTGTCTTTTACAATCTATATACTTATCATGAAATTCTTCCAGACTACTAACTAATTCTTATTTAGATAAATTAAAAATAGTTTCCTCATTAGTTTCTTCTTCATCAGTTATAGCCATGAGACATTGTACCTCTTCTTCTTTGTTGCTTTCACCATCGTCACTTGATCAATCCCATCCAACAAATTAGGTTTTGTATTTCTTCTTGAATGAGGATTTTTTGCCTTTTTTTGAGTTTTGGGCATTCAAAAACCAAGTGCCCTTTCTTTCCATATTCAAAGCGCCTAGAAGAAGAAGAAGGTATACTATGAATTTTGTTAGATTGAGATCTCTTATATTTCTTACCATCAACAATTAATATGCCTTCATCATCTTCATCACTTGTGTCACTACTTTCTTGGATGATGTATGTCGATGATTCTTGTATCTTTGAAAGTAAGATCCTTCCTTCTTTCTTTTTGTTGTTCAACTTACAACTTTTCTTCCTCCTCAAGGGTGACTTCATGCATCTCTAGATTCCTGATGAGCTGCTCCATTTTTAGTGTTATAAGATCATTGGCTTCCTCGATAGCGATGACTTTTGACTTGTATCTGAGAGGCACTGATCTAAGTATCTTGGATACTTGATCTTCCTCGCTTATATTCTTCCCCAACACACTTAGGTTATTAACAATGTTAGAAAAGCATCATACATTTCTGTAATGCTCTCGTTAGGTTGCATACAAATAATTCAAATTTATGTTTTAGGATATTAATTTGAGTATTTTTATTTCAGTAGTTCTTTCATATGTTACAACTAATTTGTGTCGAATTTCATAATTTGTTTCACATAAGGATATGTGATCGAATTCACTAACAAATAAAGAAGAATAGAGAATGCTTACGGCCTTTGCATTGAGTGTGGCTTGTTTTACCGTATCAGGATTCCACGTTTCTAACTTCATTTTTAGAAGTGCATATGGACGAGCTATCATCTTCCATAGTTCAAAGATGATTCCTTAAAAATAGAACTACATCCTTATTTTTAAGTAAATGTAGTTTGATCCATCCAGTACTGGTGGCCTTCTCACATAAGCTCCTTCCAAGTTGAGGTGGCTAGTCACATTCTCCCCCATGCTTCAAGACATGTTAGGGATCCTTGAATACCTTCTCTGATATCAAATAAAAATATCTAGAGGGGGTGAATAGATATTTTGGTTAATTTTAAGAAAATAAAAATACTTAGCTCACAGAAATTTGAGAAAGGCAAGCGATTACTAGAGGACAAGAGATTTAGAATAGTTCCATCAAAAGACGTCAGTCCACTACCTAGTTGTTTCCAATCAGAATTTTTAAATCATGTATTTTATTCCTTTTATATATTGATACACAATACACAAAATTTATCAGTGTCTTTTGTGGCACAAGACTAACCCTCCTTTTTAGCTCAAGGAGAAACTACACCTTCTTTGATGGGCCATGAAGGTCACCCTCTTTACCTCTTCTTTGACGAATGTAGAAGACCACCGTTGCTTCACCTCTTCTTTAACAAACAACAAAAGAACACCAAGTTGGGAAGACTCCTTCTCGCATGTCCCTGGACAACCTTCACTCTGAGAAGTAGCCTAAGAATAATACAATAAAGAAGAAATAGAATGGAAAAATAAAGAAACAAAATAAGCTCACAAGATATACAATTATGCTCTTATGGACAAATGATGATGATCCACTCCAAAATGATTTATGCAAAGTAGTATTAGGTGGAGAGGATAATATAGTTGAGGTAAGGTCTTAGGCTTATAATGATAGCAACTTGAAGTATTGGACCTAAGCTCTTTGAGAAAGATGACAAGTATGCTCTAGTATGTATCAAATGTTGTTGAATGTAATGTGCAAAGTTGTGTACAAAGTTGATGTCTAGGTGTCCTAAGACCAGTCCTATTTATAGGAAATGTTTACAAGTGGTTAGGTGTTGTGTGATTTCTACATCATCTTTTCACATGCTATCACATACAAGTTTGGTTCATTCTGATATTCTTTTCATATTACTTTTGCCATCTTTTTGTTACTTTACTCATCCCATAACTTGCATTGCAGATAAGTTACAAGAAAGACTGATTCCAGAGTTTAATTCTGCTGAAACAGCAGAATGCACAGCGTGCATATCAATTGCACGACGTGTAATATTTCAGAAGAGTTTTTTATTCACCCAGATAGCAACACGCACGGCGTGTCCCGGCTTCGAGCACGACATGCGAGTTCCATAAAGGCACACAAAGTAAATGCACGACGTGCACTCAATTGCACAACGTGCACCTGGGAATGTCGGGCAAGAACAGACTCTCTGAAAAGTTGCACGGTGTGCATTAATCCAGCGTACAGAGTCCACCTGGGAATGTTGGGCAAGAACAAACTCTCTGGAAAGTTGCACAGCGTGCACTTGGGAATGTCGGGCAAGAACAGACTCTCTGAAAAGTTGCACAGTGTGCATCAATCCAACGCACGGCATGCACCTAGGAATTTTGACCAAAACAACTTTCTGAAAAGTCGAACGACGTGCATTACTATAGTGCACGCCGTGCGCAGTACATTTTGGTGCAACTGTCGGAGCTTTTGCACGGCATGCACTTTGAACGCATGTCGTGTCTCTGGCAGTTTTAGCATTTTGAAAAAATATGAGTTTTTATTTTTAAAAAAAGGGGAACTTAATGGGCGGTTATCTCCGGTCATTAGTAAAAGTTCCCTCGTCCCAAAGCAAGCCTAAAGCAAAGGAGGGCGATTTTGAGGAGAAATGAGGTGGTTTCTTACAAAAGGAGCCCATTTCTTCTTCTCTTCTTCACCATTGTCTTCTCCAAGGTGCAAACCAAGATTCCCAAACTTTGTGCAGCTTCTCGGGAGAGGAGCCAGTTCATTTTAGAGCAGCTAAAGGAGGAGAATTTTGTCTCCCAGCTGGAATTCCTCCTTCTTGTGGTTACATTTTCAGATCTTTTTTGTTTTTCCTCCTCTAGATCATGTTAAAATCTGAATTTTCTGTAGTAAATATGCAAAGCATGATTATGGACGAGTAATTTCCCTTTCTTGGGCATGGGAGAGTAGCTCCCATGTCATAGCATGTATGGAACAATAATTTCTTACTAAATACTAAGTTGTTTGTTTTTCTACCATGAAAGTATCGATTTTATCATCTCTTGCATGTATTGTTGGCCACCTTATATGCATGTGTTCTGCTTTCTTGCTTGATCTGAGAAGATGAGTAGGAATTTATGGAGGTGCTCTTCTTGGCAACTCTTTTTCTACCACGGGAGTGGAGATATATGAGTTAAGGAACAAGTTGTGATCAAAAACGAAATTTATGCATGAGAATGTGACTTTGAGTTGAGATTGTTGCACTTGCACCGGGAGGTGAAGTGCAACACAATCTTTCCTTTAAAACAAGTGTTATGTATGTTTAGATTTTTGTGTTCTTAAGATGTGCTATGATATGTGAGTGAAATTCTAATGTCTAAGATCCATTAACATCTGAATCTAAACTCTTTTAGTAATTTTTTAATTGTTTATTTAAATCTGAATTTCTACAATTAGATAAACCTCACCATCCTTTTTAAATCGATCTAGATTGTTGAACTTTAGTGTTGTTGCGCTCAATTAATTACTTAAGCTCCTTGAGTTCGACCTCGACTATACTACCTCCGTATACTTGCGGAGATTGATTAAGTTGGGTAAACTATCCTTGTTAGGATTGAAACTCATTAGCCTAAATAGCCAACATTAGGGTACTTATGAGTAGTGTCCAGAGTGTTCTTAGTGGTCAATTAGCCATTTGGTCAAAATTAATTGGGTTGTAACAACTAATTTGATCATTAATCAAAAGAGATTCCAGAACCTTTCTCAGTTCACAATATTGTTGATTGGAAAGATTCTTGGTCCAAAATATTATCGACTGGATAAGGTCCTGGGGTCAAATTGTTCTAACAGCTATGTGTCGGTCCATCTGCACGGTCCAACGGCTCTATTTCGGTCAAATTTTTCTTTGAGAAAATTTCTCAGTCGACAATATCATCGACCGATATTGAAACGGAACTCTAGATATGCAAGGATATTTCTCGATTTTCTGAGTCTTTAACTGAGTGTGTCTTGGTCCAGAAAATTGTCAATCGAGAAAGACTATGTGCCAAGATTTGTAATGCATGTGAGGTCCTATTAGTGACTCATATGAAACCTATCAACCCTAAAGTCTTTATGTCAGTGTAGGATAGGGTTTTGGTAGGTTTTGGAGGATCATCACTTGTTCTTACATCATGTCTATCAAGTTCTACAAAAACACACATATATAAACAAATACATAAATACATAGTAAAACTTGATTTTCAAGTATCCAAGAATATGATCACAAGGTCTTTGTAGTTGGATCTTGGCTTAGTTTCTTGATCACCTGAAACCTTAATACACATGTTAGTAATACAATTTGGTAAACATTTGCATCATAAAAAGATGAGTGTGTGGCATATCAAAAAAGCCAACATCCTCACCCCTCAATAAGCTAGCCTACTAATTTTCCAAATCATATGATAAATGTTCACATAAGTTGATAGAGAAAGAAAAGTTTAAATCAATAATGAAGTTAGTTTCATTAAATTTTCAGCACCCCTTTCCTTTTACTTTTTTTAGACCTAGGCCATCGAGGCCATCCGATGAAGATTTAATGGTGCAATACCAATCTCCTACATTTGGTAGGAGGGATTGTAGTCATGTACAGTGGTTATCACCTTTTTGAAGGTTTGCACTTCGAATTTCTCTCTTCATACTCAATCATTTTGCATGGTTTCTTCTCTTCCACTTTCCCTGTACTATTTCACAAAAATTAAACCACAAATCTAACCCTAATATCCTTTATATGTAATTTGCCCAATATCTCCCCAAGACATCAAACTCTACCTATTCAACCCTTAAAATCTTATTATATATATGACTAACCACTATGTAATGATATCCAACCTCCTATAATCTTCTTTTTGTGCTAGATTCATCCCAAGTCATGTGTTTTTCTACCAACAATTAGTTCTTTGACTCTATATAGTGGCCATTGTCGTTTACCCCTCGTCCACCTCTATCATCTAGGGTGATGATGCAACCCTATTTTAGGGATTCATATTGTATATTTTTGTATCTCAATCACATATAAACACAGTAGAATGCAAGGTAAATTCCCCAATATGTGTATTATAGTCAAATGCACTTATGGACGTTCTTTGCATACTTTTCAGGTACTTGGACCATGATTTGGATGGATGAGAGAGAAGGAAGGAGTTGTAGGGTTCTTCCACCCATGGAGGGGTCCAAAGAAGGCCCCAAATCTCCCTCAACCTACCCCTAATGGCCAAGGGTCGACATCAAGAAAAGAAGTCCATCGATCATGAAGTTTCAAAGAGAATTTTCTACTAAAGACCCCAACACAGCCGTGGTGCCATGGAACGACCGTGATGGACAATACCAAAATCACAGAGTCAAACATCAAAATTGCAAGCTACAATAACTTGACCAAAATGGTCGTGCTACCTAACATAGTCGTGTTGTGAAGACCCTAGAATGGTAGTGCCAACCAGCACGGTCGTGCTGCCAAAGAAGAGAACGACCATGTTGCACAAAACAACCTCCACTTCACCTCTCCCACCATGGTCGAGCTACCTAGCTCGGGTGTTCTACCAACCTTCATGGGCATTCTACCACAACGGTCGTGCTGCCTAACATGGTCATGCTACCAACCTTCATTTCACCAAAATTCCTCTGACATTTTCTATTTCTTAAAACGATCATTCCACACCACCACGACCATTCCTACCCTTACCCACCATGGCCGTACTTCCCAACACGACTGTGCTACCACCTAAACCCTATCATTTTTTCAATAATGCCCCTACTTACCCTAGTGCTTCCACCACCACCTATATATACATGGGTGGCAGCCACAACACTAGGTTAGCGGCCATTACTCCCCTCCACCTACTCTAGATCATTCATTTCCTCCTTCCTTGCATTCAAGCCATCCACCTACCATTTCCACCTGATTTCCACCATAGAGACCTAGTTTTCTAGGTTTTCTACCATAATCCCCTTTATCTCCATGCCCTTCACCCACCTTGGAGGAGGGAGCTCATTCTACAGAATCTAGGAGGTGAAGAAGAAGAACCTACTTCGAGCTCCATAGAGTCATATCCCCTTCTTCTCATTTATTTTATCTTTTATTTGAGCATGTCTAGCTAAGCCCCTAGTAGTGGGATGTTTTGGGTTAAAATATGTCTTTGATACCATGTTTGTAGAAAATAATTTATAATGAACATAATTTCATATGATGATTACCTCTTGCTTCTATCTCACTTCCCATTATCTTGCATGTGGTTTGTGTTTTAAACATAAATTGCTTGTTTTGTGATGCTTGATGACACTGAGCTTCTAGGGGAAATTGGAATGTATGTGGCAATCTTAAGAAGGGATCCTAGGTCCTATTAATGGATCCCTATCTATCCCTCTTTGTTCCTACATACATATCCCTTCTTCTATAAGTGAGTGTGAGATCTAATTAGCTAGTGTAAGTGTTATTAGTGCAATTGCCTAGAGTTTCCTACAGGCTAGATGGAAAGTAACACAAGGTGAAATACCCTCATCTATACTCCCATTCCTACCCTTGGCTCTTAATTGCCCTAATACCACTTACCCTAGAAACCTAGACTTGCCAAATCCTACTAGAATTACACCTAGACCTAGTTCTCCAACTAGTAGTAAGGTTATATGCTAATATCACTTACCTTGTTGTTTGGTTTGATAATCTAGATTGAAATGTCAGATTTGCATGCCATGTTTATCTCCCCCCAACTAATATCAGGTTGCATTCCCAAACCTCCCATGTACCCATCATATTGCTTAAAATCCACCCTTGCCCTCTTAGCTTGTTAATGCTAGTGTAGTCAATTGCCTTTGTTAATTCTTAGCTAATTTCTTAGTTCTAGATAGTTGGTTCTTGCTTAAGTAGTTAGGGATCCTTTGAGCTTGCTTGTGTCATTTTGGCTAATTAGTGATAACTTAGGCTCTTGTTTGTCTAATTGCTTAACTTGCATCTTAGTTGACAACTTAGCTTGTTAGTGTAGTATAACACGTTGCTCTAGCCTAATTGCTTGTCTTGCTTAGTTTGATAGACTTAACTTGCTTAGAGTAATCTAGGGCTTTTGTTAACTTAGTTTATTTCTTGCTCTTTCTTGCTTGGAATCGTAGTGTAATCAAACAAAAATCAACTTTAAACCCTCAAACCCTAATCCCCACCTTAGGAACATAGCTAACACAACCCTATCTTTAATGCCCCCTCTATTCCTGAGGATCGACACTAATCTTACCACTAGACTATACTACAACACAACCCTGTGTTCTTGTAGGTATGTGTGATTAGTTGAGCTTGTGCATTGGACTGGGTCCATATACAAATTTTGAGAGATTTCATGTGTTTTCCCCTTAGGGTTGCATCTAGCCACCTTTAGTTGGCTAGTGTGTGGCCTTGAGAAGAATTGCACTAAGCTTTCTGGTGTCATTGTTGGGATAGAGGCGCTTGACCTATATAGTTAGTGTATCTTAGACTTTCCTACTTCCCTCACCATTACTATTCTTTATTCTTTGTTTACTTTTACCTATTGTCATTCTAATTTGGCTTTTATTGCTTGTTTGTGCATTGTGCAGGTGACAGTTGTGCATGCATAGTACACATTCTACTTGTCCCGACTTGGTGTTATACGACCTTGAGATGGGTAGGAGGAGATGCCAAAGCCATTGTAAATAACACCAAGCAGCCTAAATGGGTGATCGTGAAGCTAAAATACCTCATGGAGATGCTCAACCATAACCCAACCGCCCCCTCCATGAATACTTCACCCCGGGGAACTACAACTCCCCCATTGACACCCTTGTTAGTCAAATGTCGGGCCAACAGTTCTCCATTCCACCCACCCTCCTTGGAATCCTTCCTACTTACGATGGGATGGAGAATGAGAACCCCTACCACCATATCGACGCCTTCCTTGAAACTTGTTCCACTTTCCGCACCCCCGCTGCCACCGATGACTCCATCCGGAGAACCCTTTTCCCATTCTCTCTAAAAGAAAAAGCCAAAGAATGGTACATCTCCAAGCTAGAATTGTTGACATGGAACGCAGTAAGAATGAGTTTCTCAAGAAGTTCTTCCTGATTGTCAAGCTGACCCAAATGCAAAGATGTATCACCGCCTTCTACCAAAAAGAAAATAAACATTTCCATGAGTCTTGGGAAAGGTTCTGAATGCTCCTGCGCAAATGCCCCATCATGAGGTACCCTTGTGGCAGCTGGTTCAAGATTTCTACACTGGGCAAGTGGAGTTGAGTCAAAATAATGTTGATTTGTCATGTGGAGGCACCTTCATGGCAAAGCCACCTAAGGAGTCATGGCCCTTGTTTGAACACCTTGCTGAGAATTCTCACCATCGGACTTCTACTAAAGGGGAACATTGTGACCAAAACGACATCCCTCCACCTCCTCCCGTAGTTCCAGCCGGGGCTACAGCCAACCTCGACATGATGAAAATGATGGTGAATATGATGAATATGATGATGAGTCAAGTTGGTGGTTGTTCAAGTCAATCTACTATGGTAATTGAAGCTGAGGAAGAAGAAGTGCATGCTTTGCATGCCTTTGGCAACCAAAACAACCAAGGCCCAATGTCCACCTCCTATACTCCTGAGTGGAGGAATCATTCAAACTTCTCATGGAAGCAACAAACTGAGGAGGGGAAAGGGCAACAAGGCAACACCAAGGGCCCAAGTACAACTCCAAGTTTAAGGAGGAAGTCCTAGAAAGGCTAAGGAACCTTGATGAAGTGAAGAAAGAGGTGTCATCTCAAGGATAAAACAATTTAGCCACCTTGAATAATGGCTTGATCAAATATCTCTTTCACTTGTCTTCTGTAAAGAGGGTAGGCTCCCGTCTCAACCCATGGCCAATCCAAATAATGATGGTGGTTATGTGAGCACTACTCAAGGTGCTTATATCCCACCACAAGGCCGAGTGCCCCACTTCACCAGTGGAAAGGACCACCACACCCTTATGCTCCTCCACCTCACCAACCCCCTTACAACTATCAATATCCTCCACCTCACTCATACCAACACCCCCCTCCATAATATAACCCCCATCCACCACAACAACCACAACAACAACCCCAACCCCAACCACAATTTAACCTTCAAAACCCGAATCCACCTCCCTCACGACCACCACCACCTCAACAACCACATCCAAACCCAAAAGCTTTCTCTTCGACTACCCATGAGCATGTGAAGGCAGTGACAGTCTTGAGGAGTGGCAGGACCTTAGAGCAACCACATGGTACTTTTGTTGATAGCACAACCAGTGATGACAGGGTTGATACTATGATCAGGGGTGTTGATACTGGGATTTATACTGATGATACCATGATATCGAGAGTTGATACCATGATAGCGAGAGTCGATACCATGATTCTAGTGATACCTCTTGATGATACTATTGACTTGAGTCAGTTGGGAGCTCAACTCCCACCATTCCCAGATGCACTTGAAGAGCCATCCACCGAAAGAAGGAAGAAGAAACATACCTAAGACATCATGGAGACCTTGAAGTAGGTCAAGATCAACATTCCTTTACCTGATGCTATCAAGAAAATTCTATCTTACGCCAAGTTCTTGAAAGACTTATGCACATTCAAGAGGAAGACCACCAGAAAGAAACCAAGGAAGGTTTAGCTCATTGAGCAAGTGAGCTCAATTCTACAACACATTGTTCCAAGGAAGAGAAAAGATCCTGGTGCTGCCATCATTTCATGATACATTGGACAACATAACAAAGACCAAGCTCTTATTGACTTGGGTTCTAGTGTAAATCTAATGCCTTATGATGTGTTCACTGAACTACAAATGGGACAATTGGGTCCTGCTCACTGTACCTTGCAGTTGGCTGATAGATCTGTGAAAATTCTTGGAGGGTGTGTCGATGATGTGTTGGTCAGACTTGATGATGAGACCTCCACATTCTTTCCAACTAATTTTATTGTCTTGGACATGGAAAAAGACTCGAGGAAAGTGCCTATCATCTTGGGGAGACCCTTCTTGGCCACAGCTGATTCAATGATCCATGTGAGGACCGACACCATGTATGTGATTTTCATGCATATGAAGATCTTGTTGAATATCTTCAAATCTTCTACTAAAGCCAAGGTGATATGTGCTAAATAAGAGGATCGTTATCTGATTGAGTGCCTTGATGAGATAGTAGAAGAGTGTCTACCTGCATGGATTCAAACCACCATACAAGGGAGGGTTCTAGAGCCCATTGTGGAGTTTCCCAATGATAATGATGATGAGGATGTATAAGAAGAGCTGGCCCTATTGGCTATAAGTGAAGACCTCCCATCCATTTCTGAACAATTGAATAATCCCTTATAGAGCCTCCCGTGCTTGAGCTCAAGTCTCTTCCTGAAGGATTAAAATATACATTCTTAGGCCCCAATGACACTCTCCTGGTGATCATTTCTTCTATTCTTTCTCTAGAGCAAGAAGAGGCATTGATGGTAGTTTTGAAGAAGAACATTCAGGACATCAGGTGGTCTATAGCTGATTTAAGGGGTATTAACATAGAATCTACCCCGAGGATGATGATAGACCAGCATGTCAAATGCAAAAACGATTGAATCCCAAGTTGAAAGAGGTTGTAGCAAAAGAGGTTGTGAAGCTACTTGATGCCAGAATCATATATCCCATTTCTGATAGCCCCTAGGTGAGTCCCATTCAACTTGTATCCAAGAAGGGAGGCATCACAATCACCGAGAATGAAGATGGGGAATTGATGCCTATGAGAGAGAAATCCAAGAGGAGGATGTGCGTGGATTATAAAAAATTGAATGAAAAGACCAATAAAGATCATTATCCTCTTCCATTCCTTGATCAAATTTTGGAGAGATTAGTTGGACAGAGTTTTTATTGTTTTATTGATGGATACTTCGGTTACTTCCAAATAGTTGTTCATCTTGCCAATCAAGAGAAGACGAAGTTCACTTGCCTGAGTGGTACTTTTACCTACCGTAGGATTCCATTTGGGTTGTGCAATGCGCCTTCGAGATTTCAAAGATGTGTAGCATCCATTTTTGTCGATATGCTTGATTCATCACTTGAAGTCTTCATGGTTGACTTTTCTATGTTTGGTAAAGCCTTTGATGAGTGCTTGATTCACCTAGAAGTTGTTCTTGAATGGTGTGTTAAGGTCTGTTTGGTTCTATCTTTGGAGAAAAGTCACTTCATGGTGCCCGAGGGAATTATTTTGGATCACCGAGTATCTAAATCCACAATTGAAGTTGATAATGCCAAAGTGGGCATGATCTCCACTCTCACCATTCCTTTCACTGTAAGACATGTTTGATCCTTATTAGGGCATGTGGGTTTCTACCTTTGGTTCATTAAAGACTTCAATAAGATTTTGAGGCCACTTTGTCATTTAATTGAAAAGGATGTGGAATTCTATTTTGAGGACAAGTGTGTTGAAGCCTTCAACCACTTGAAGCACAAGATGATCTCTTCTCCTATCATGTAACCCCCAGACTTATCTTTGCCATTTAAGATCATGACTGATGCGTCAGACATGGTAGTGGGGGTTGTGTCGGGCCAAAGGATTGGCCGTATTTCACATGCCATTTACTATGCGAACAAGACTCTTGATGAAGCCCAAAGGAACTACACTACCACCGAAAAAGAGTTGTTGGATGTAATTTTTGCTCTTGACAAGTTTCACTCTTATATCTTATAAAACAAGGTGGTAATTTATATGAATCATGCAACCTTGAAGTACCTTATGATGAAGAATGATTCTAAGCTAAGGTTTATATGATGGATTCTATTTCTCTAGGAGTTTGATCTAGAAATTGTTGATAAAAGGGAGTAGAAAATTCTATAGCCGATCATCTTTCCCACATTGAAGCATCGTATGATGATAGGACCTGCATCAAAGAAACAATGCCACATGAGCAGCTCTTCTTGCTTTCATCTACCCAAAGGCCATGGTATAAGCACATAGCTAACTTCATAGCTAGTAGAAGGATATCAAATACTTGGATAAGGGAGGATAGAAAAAGACTTTTTGCTATGGTAAAGAACTATGCTTGCGATGATCCTCATCTTTTCAAATATTGTCCCAATCAACTCATTAGAATATGTATTCTAGAAAGTGAGTAGCAAGAGATCCTAACCATGTGCCACTCTAGTGCATGTGGAGGTCATTTTGGTGGAAAATGTACAGTCTCCAAAATTCTTCAAAGTGGATTTTATTGGCCCACATTGTTCAAGGACGCTCATGAGTTTTGCAAATGCTATTTGAAGTTCCAAAAGGTGGGCACTATCTCAAAGAGGGACATGATGCCTCTATCACCCATTATTGTGGTTGAGGTGTTTGATGTGTGGGGAATTGATTTCATGGGTTTGTCCCCCCCCTCCTTTGGATGTGTATATCTTGGTGGCTGTAGATTATGTCTCAAAATGGATTGAAGTTGTTGCTACTAGAAAAAATGATCATAAAGTGGTGTGTGATTTTGTGAAATCAAATATCTTCAGCCAATTTGGTGTGCCAAGAGCCATGATTAGTGATGGTAGAAGTCACTTCAACCATCACACTTTTGAAGGTTTGCTAAAGAGACATGGAGTGAATCATCATGTGGCTACTCCTTACCACCCTCAAACGAGTGATCAAGTTGAGTTAACCAATCGGGAGATCAAGCTCATTCTTGAGAAGATGGTGAGGTTGGACCACAATGATTGGTCTTTATGTCTCAATGTGGCTTTGTGGTCTTATAGGACTGCATATAAAGCCCCAATTGGCACCACACCATTCAAGATTGTATATGGGAAAAGCTACCATCTAGCGGTAGAAATGCAACACAAAGCTTTGTGGGCTATGAAAGCCATGGATATGGATGGAGACACAGCCGGATTGAAAAGAAAGTTGTAGCTGCATGAACTTGAGGAGATGAGGCATGAAGCCTATGAATTGTCCAAAAGTTACAAGGAAAGAACAAAATTTCTTCACGACAAGTTGATCAAGAACAAAGATTTTGAACCCGAGCAATGGGTGTGGTTATACAACTCCGGGATGAAGTTCTTTCCCAGTAAGCTTCGGTCTAGATGGGAAGGGACCTACCTACTCAAGAATATGTATCCATATGGAGCTATTGTGATATGTGAGAAAGATGGAGCAAGAGATTTTACCATGAATGGACAAAGATTGAAGGTAGTTGTTGAAGTCAGACCGGATAGAGCCAATCAAAGATTTGATTATGTGATATTAGTTGAGGAACACCAGCTTGATGAAGAGATGTGCTTGAATGCACATGAGAGGGATATTTACTTCAAAGATTCTTTGAAAATTCTGCAAGGATGATCGAGTTCAAAAATCAATAAGCCTGGCTGAAGACGTAAAATTTAGTGTTAGTGGGAGGCAACCCACCTAGGTTTGGGAACTTTTTCACCCAACCTTCACTTTTTGATACTTTTACTTTGTTTTTACATGATTCCAAGAACACACACACGCACACTTCTGCTTGATAGTTTTGTTTTAGTTTTGATGATTTGATAGGTGAGACAGGTAAAAGTTGAGGAATGAGGCACATTTCAGTGGAAAATGATTGATACAACATCAAATAGGTCGATTAAAATGATTGGATTATGAATGATGGGATGATTTGATGGTTTTGGAAGATTTTTTTGAACTTGGAGGACCCATCATGGTTGTGCTGGCATGGAACACCGTGCTGGCAAGTTGCATTTCAATAGGGAAAAGTCAAGTTTTGGGCACGCACGGGTAGCATGATTGTGCAGGCCAACACGTATGTGATGGCATCTTGCTAGAACGGCCATGCTGGCCAGAATGGTCGTGCTGGCCCGGGCCTTGCCTGAGCTAGCACGACCCAACTCTCATTTCTTCGACCCAGAACAACCGTTCTGCACAAAGAGGTGGCTAGGGTGACCCCCAAATCACCTCCTCTTGCTCCCAAACTCTAGATTTGAGTTCCCTTTGGCCCCCAATCACCTTCCCCTACCTCAAGCTCCATTTTCAACCCTCCATTACCATATATTTCTCCATCTCCAACTTGATTCTGTCCCTACTACCCGGAAGCACATTTTTTGATCTTCTTGTTTGATTTCCACCAAAAATCCTTGCAATAATGAAGAGCACGGGTAAAGCAATCAAGAAGGGGGTAGAGAAGACCATTAACATCCTCATCAGAGGCAAAAGCCACACCAAGCGGGCCTCTAATGTCACACCACCATCCCATAGTGTGTCGTTGCCATCTAACTAGGGATGAGCATCGGGTCGGGTTATATCGGGTTTTGCCTGTCCCAAATCCAAACCCACATTTTAAAGTGGGCCACGGGCCGGGTTCGGGCCCAGATACAAATGAAAAATGTCAGCCCATACCCGGCCCATATAAAAATGTTGGGTTTCGGACTGGATTCGGGTTTTCCCATATAACATCGAATGAGAATATCAAATTTTGCTAGATCCAACTTGCTAACATAGAAACTAAACTAGTATGATATGTATTTTGTGATCAACCTTCAAAACAATATATATTTTGTGATAAATGTAGCCGGAATATGTACACCTTAGTTGTATGATCCCCTACAACAATGAATGGATATTGAAAGAGCAACAAATCATTTCCTCGTACATGTTAAAAAATCAATGGAATCTATGATGTTGTGGTTTTTTTCTTCTCATCCTATATGTATATACAACGAAATGGGTTTTGGAAGGGTAAGCGATCATTTGTCTCCTACATGTGGGCATATGAGAAAAAAATGAGCATAATCTACTATGCATTGAGCAAAAGATCATTTGTCCCCTACATGTGGATAGAGTGAGATCAAAACAATGAAATCAAGTATGTCTATCTATGTCAATGATAGTTATCTTACTAGTATCAATTCACTAATCATGCTGATTGATTACAAATTTTCTAGGTTGCCATTGGTTGGATACATACTACATATTGCATCAAGAAATCTGTATGTTTTTCTTTCAAGACAAAGATAGATGTATGCATCTATAATGTACATAAAATCTAATCTGGGTATTCGGGTTTTCAGGCCTGGGTTTACCTCCATCCATACCCAGCCCAAATAAAATATGGGTTTAAATTTTAGGCCCGGCCCACCCATATTATAAATCGGGTTCGGGTCTGGATCGGGTTATGCGGGCTGGGTCATGGGTCGGATCGGGCCGGCCCGACCCGATGCTCATCCCTACATCTAAATCTATTTTACAATCACTCCATCGGTCGGCATTGACAAGCACCTCTTGACATTGATCCCCGTAAAGTGAAAAGACGTCGAATCCAAGCTATAGCAACCCTGATGAGGAGAAGGAGAAGGAAGAAGAAGAGATGGAGAACATCATCGATTCAGTGGACATTGATGCACCAACCCAAGAGAGGAGGGCCAAGAAGGCTACTGATGCATCGTCTTCACGACAACCCCCACGCCTGACTCCGGCGAGACACTCCACTTCATCAGTACCACCACATGTCGCTCAACTGCCCATTAGGTGCTAGTTGGTTATTGAGGAAGAAGTTGAAGATGCACCCATTCAGATGGTGCCCTTGAACTCGGACACAAGTTTGGGGTCACACACATATAAGGAGGAGGTGGTAGATGACACCAAGGGTGAGGAGATGGAAGATGAGCCAGTGGACTTCTTGTCCAATCTAGAGGAGGACAGGATGAAGTCGGTTGGGAAGTAGCTTTAGGAAGTTGCATATGGGAGAGGCACATCAAGGAGAGTATTCACAAGGCCACTTCACCCCGAGTGTACTACTAGGAGGGTGATCCCCACAAGGTATGCTTTCCCCAACACCATGCAAGCCCTAGGGATGCATCGTATCATCAAGGATTTTTTAAAATCATGTGGATTGTACAAATTGCCGACCACTGTGGAAGAAACATACTTGGAGATGAATCATGAATTTTTCGGATCCCTGGAGAAGGTGTAATATCAAGGAGAGGATGAAATCTCCTTTAGGCTCAATCACTTCACTCATGTAATAAAGTCCTCCAACCTCAACAAATTTTTCACACCAACACCAGAGATAGCTCAAAAGTTTGATGGGGGAAGGTTTGACAAAAATGGAAAATGCAACTATGCCAAGAACATTCATTGGCAAAAGCTCCTTTGTAGTTAGAAAGTCTAAAACAAGCAAGATTTTCAACCCTGCTTTGAGATATATTCAAAAAGTCCTCGCCAACTCCATCTTTATTCGGTACGACAACCAAGGTTGTTGTTCTTAAAAAGACTTATTTGTGATGTCAATAATGGTGAGTCATGGTTATGTGAACCTAGGGATGATGTTGATTGATCATTTAAAAACAATTCCCTCCAAGACCAATCTCCCCTTCATAATGGGAGGGACTGTGACCACCATAGCAAAAACATTTGATTATGATCTATAGAACCTCACAAAGGCAGAAGGGGCCAGATTGATTGATTTGAACTATCTTGCAAGGTCTCAGATGATTTCCATAAGAGACAAGAAGATCATTTACAATATGAACCTCGGGTACACTGGCCTCACTCTAGAGATACCTTACCATTCTTATATTCTTCTTGAGGATATCAGGCTATTGGAAAACCTACCAACATGGATTTCTAGTTGGGAAGGCATGTTCCCTAGAGAGGACTATAGAGACGTGATAGTGGACTTACCAGAGGGTGTAGGAGAGACAAATGTGTTAGTGCAGCAACACATCCTTGAGCAGCCACATCGCACAAGACAAAGACATGAGTAATTTTATGCACAACCCCCTCCAACTAATGCATATGATATGTCAACCATTCATTCAGAGTTGGAGGTGATTCAACAGACACAACAGGCCATGTGGTTAGATCAGTAGAAAATACATCATCAAATCAACCACATGTACCAATATCAGCATGCGCAGGTACAAAGGAACCCCCAATGGGGTAGGATTATCTGGTTACCTGGAGACATACCGAAACCGTACTAAATCGCGCGTCCAAAAAGTGTAGCGGATTTGAAGTAGTCAGACTTTTAAATTTATAACCCGAAACCCTCTAGTCCCCCGCAACTTTGTTTACGGGGTCGAAGTAGATATACGGGGTCGAATACAGGGACAAGGGTGGTAGTGTTGAGAATGTGGAATCGACATGTTACACTCTGGTAAGGGTAAGGAGATGATAAAAGTTCCCCAAGGGAACAACAGGCTAGGATCGATCAAACAAAAGAAAACTATCTCCAACTGGAGCTACGAGGAAAAATTAAGATTTTAGAGGTTTAGCAGTTTTTAGGGGGTTTCGTGCAATGGAAACAGAAAGATAATACTATTGCTTAAGTAAGGAACGAAGGAGAAAGCTTCGGTAAAACAAGCGGCAGCAGAAACATCATGTACCCCTCCTCTCGAAGCGGGTACCTCTAACTAAGCATCAACACCCCTCTCGAGGTTGCTGGGCTTAAGTTAGAGTGGAAAGGTTACTAAAGCAACTCTGATCCTGGGCACTCTCGTACTCCAGTATCAGACCAAACACTAGAGTTGCTGCAACGGGAAAACATGATTCGGTAGCTAATTGAAACGCGATCCAAGCGTACAAGCTAGAGTTCAGATGATAAACATAGCAATTATCCAACAAAAGGAACCAAACATAAAGCAGCACATAAATAAGGCTCTTCTAATTCCATTAGCATAAAAGGGTCTGATTACATTGCATAAGCAGAGAAAGTAAATGACTGAAATAAGTAAAGATAAATGCCGCCTTCTTGATTTAGAAGGGCGACAAGCAGTAGCAAACCCTCCAGCCTGATACCGGGTGGGAGCCTTGCCCGATACACCTGTGTCGGGCGTCACACCCTCTCGGGCGACACGCTCATGACGGGCAGACATATCGTGCGAGGCGTCCACACCCGATACAATCATGTCGGGCGGCACCCTCTCGGGCGACACGCCGTGACTGGTGATGCGTATCGTGCTTGGTATCGTGTCGGGCTAGAGTGTTGCATCTAGCATCGGGTGCTCCTATCGACTTCCTTGTTGGTCGATATCGGCCTGCAGCGGTGCTCGGGGCCGACCCTAAGTGAACCATTCCCTCCCTCTTGGGATGGGGAAGTGCTCACCTGAAATCGCCCGGCACACCTCTGAGGCACGACACACTAGCTCCAGATGCTTTCTAAGTTGGCTTTCGAGAGATTCTGACCCGTCCCATCGGAGTCCTGTAGCTGCTATTTATAGGCAGCGGTTGGGGGAAGTTATGGTACTCCGGACGCCACGTGTTCTTCATCGGCTCTTATTATCGCGGATTCAGGGATGCCCGATATGTGTATCACCCGACACAAGGATGCTGGGATGTCGGTCATCGTGACGAGTGGCGCCTGTCGGTGGGTGGCCTGTATCACGCGACATGCTTCAGCAGTCGTGGCGAGTCCAGCTCCCTGTCGGGTAAATGGCGTGTCGCTCGTCCGCTTCCTCTTGTGCGGCACCCTCGTATCGTACGGCAGTGTATCGTGTTGCCCTGTGTCGGGTAGTGAGTGTATCGGTCGGCTGGTTGGTAAGGGGGCTGATGCAGGTGGAACACGTTCGTGGGCCGGGACAGGCCTTTTTGCTGATAAATGAGTTGAAAAATGGGGAAAACTCTACAAAAGATGATAATATTGAGTTAAAAGAGTAGCGTGGCCTGTTTATTCAAAAACATGACAAAAAGGAGAGGAAAATAGTTAAAAAGGGTAGATTTGATAATGAAATAAGGGCCAAAAACATCACAAAATTTGGTGTTATCAACTCCCCCAAACTTAGCATTTTGATTGTCCTCAATCAATCTTTAAACTTTGTTTTGTGATGCTTCTTATTGACCGGTATAGTTTCCAGACCATGGGTTTGAGCGAGTATTAAGATGTCTTACTGACAATACAGCCCGACCACAAACAACAAACTTTATTTCTCCTACATTATTTAAGCAAAAAAAAATCTCCACAGCTTCAGCGAGACTTTGGTGCATGATTTCGAAGTTAGCTTTCACACCAAACAGTTTTTGGGGGCAGAAAGTTGTGTGTTTGGGTAGGCTTAAGGCTTTTTGGGTTTTGTCTTGTTTCCCATCAGTCCATCTAGGTACGGGTCCGTTAGTGGGTGACTGGTCCCTGCAGTCCAAGCCAGTTGGCTTTAGAACAGTGATTTCACATCCTACGTACCACTGCCCCAGATCTACCATGCCTAAAGATGGGTACTTTTTGGAAAACAAGTGTGTATATATTTCTTTTTCTCTTTTTTTTCCTTTCTTTTTATTGGGCACAACTCTCATGCTTTTATTCACTCTCATAAGGCTATTCTCCCTTTTTGGGATTTTTTTGTGTAAGGGAAAACAAGAGAAAAATTTTCTATTTGGGCAGCTTTTTCCTTCTACATACACATCTCTTGGCTGTTGTGAGATCATTTTCCGAAATTTTTGGCGAGGAAAGTCGTAGTCTTTTGTCGTTTGAGGCTGCATTATCAGAAAGATATAACAAAACTTGCATCTCTTTAGGCACATAGAAAGTAAACTGGCAAGAAGTCATATCAGGTTTTTTCTATATAGTGTCTTTGTACATATGTGTGGAGACAAAATAAGCAAAATTTTCAAAATTTTTCAAATTTTTTTATATGTACACATGATATAGAAGAAGAACAAGAAGAACAAAAAGGGTGGAGTTTGAAGAAAAAATTGTATACCTCCCTCACTGGTACATGGTACCCCAGCAAAATTTTTCAAAAATTTTCAAAATATTTTTTATATGTACACATGATATAGAAGAAGAACAAAAAGGGTGGAGTTTGAAGAATTTTTTTTATACCTCCCTCACTGGTACATGGTACGCCCCCCCAAACTTACTCCACACTCTGTCCCAGAGTTGTGAAGTAGATAAGGTAGGGTAATGTTAACCCAGTGAGGGTTAGTTGGTGAGCGTGCCTATGCCAGACCATAAGTACCAAGGTCGTCAACCCACACATGCTGTAATAGTCAATGTGGTGTAGTTGGTCAGGCGTATCCTTATTTGATAAGAATTCTAGGATGAAGATGCCGCAGCCAGTATGCCAGCAGCACAGAGTGCTTGGTGGATGTCTACCAAAGAAATTTTGTACCAAAAGGCAAATGTGGGTTCAGAATTGCAAGATTCAATGAGATCATTCATGCGCTTTTGTTGAGGAAGAAAGTTCCAAAACTATTAGGCATTCCCTTAAACCAGGTAAACTTTTTAAGATACTTCCATTGTGAACATGAACAAAAGGACTGATCATCAATCTCAGTTTCTTTAAACTTTCATCATCTATTGAACTAGTCAGAGAAGTCCACTTATCTCTTCCAATACTTTTTCTTGATTTGGTAGCCCCCAAGAGAGGTCCATTTCCTTATCATAGTCTGTCTTATGCGGTGGTTTAGGACCATCTTCAAAAGAGAAAATCAGTGGAAGTCTTTCTCTAGTGGCTTCTGGATTGAAAGTGGGTATTTTGGGTTCATCAGCCATGAAGCCACCTTCTTCATGGGGGGCATCCTCTTTGGATATAGTATCCACAAGTGTTTTCAAGAGCTCTCTGTCTACCATAGGTCGTTTATCATCGTCATAATCTGCACGAGCCTTGCGTTTTCTTCTTGAGAGCTTTGTACTTGTTCTGGCTGCATCCTCTGGGAAAGAGAATGGAGTCGTTACTTCTTCCGTCCTTGCTCTCTTCTCAGCGGTTGATGGCTCAGCTGCCTCGGGATTCTGGCGTTTATGCCCGACCGTTGTTGCTTCTGCTGCGGCCTCAGTGTCGATTCTTGTGTCGTGTTTGTCAATTCGAACGGCGGTTTGCTTTGTACTGGCCATATCTGTTATCATTCATTGATCATTTAAATGTTAGGTAGGCAAGACTTAAAATTTATATCGGTGTTTAAAAGGAAAACTGATTGCACGATAAAACTCGGCCCGATATAAAGTCTGGGTGTCGTCCATCAAAATAACATTTTAGGCGATATAAAACTGGATGATACGGAGAAAACTGTGTGGCACACTCGTTGCCCGTCATGGGTGTGTCGGGCGATACGGTCGCGTGATAGAAAAACATGTCGCCCGATAACAAGAACAAGCGAGGCGGCACGAGGCTGGTCGACACGGTTATTGCCCAATATTGTGTATCAGACAAATGTGAGCGAAAGAAATGTCGTGCGACACACATATAGGGTGACACAAGGAAAATCAACTAAAACCATCAACCTGATACGCTGCACGCGATATGAAACTCGTGTCGGGCAAGCAGACTGTTGGGCTATACCTTTACTATCTGAAGCTTTTGTGCGACACGAGAGCAAAAGCTAGCTGGACGACACATGAGCAAAGGGAGAAATTATTGCATGATACGGGAAGCTAGAAGAGTAAATGCAATAGCCCAATACGGTAAAACCTTTGTACTATTTATAGCATTCCCAATTGGGGGTAAAACGGGTAAATCCGGGATGCGTATTGGCTGTTGAGACAAGCCATTCCCGAGACGAGTGGTCCCATCCATCTAATCAAGGGTAATTACTCATCTTGCGCGATACGGGTGCTCACCGCCCGGGCATGTCGTCCGACACAGCTTATGCGATGCCCGATATACCGTCACCCGATACGAGCGCGTTCCACGCGCCGGCTGAGCTTCTGCCCGATACGAAGATTTCAGGGCAAAAACTAGATGAAATTCTTAAAAACAAAGCGAAGGAAAAGGCAGTTGATGGGTAAAACATTATTGGCCTAAGGTTAAGCTCCCGGTCTCAGATAGTATTACTCATCAAGGTCCATAAAATAGAGCAGTGGCCCATAAAATAGAAGAGTCAGTGCATGTGGCGCATGCACTGACTCGGGCCTTATTACAGTCCAAATGTTCATAAAGTTTGTCTTGAAAGAAAGTAAATAACATCCTATTCTAGGAAAAGTAAAAGCTCGGGCTGCCTCCTGAGGAGCGTTGTAGTCTGCGTCGCCATCTCGACCGCTTTAGGTCCTTCACTTTTCGCCTTCAACAGTATCCATATCTTGCAAGTTGATCTCTGCCCTCCTAACAAAAGCTTCATCTTCATAGTACCTTTTCACCCTGTGTCCGTTCACTTAAAAAACCTTGGTCGGATCATCTTTGTCATATAGCTCCATCATTCCGGATGGGTATATCTTTGATACGGTGAACGGTCTGGACCATCTCGTTTGTAACTTTCCAGGAAAAAGACGAATGGAGGATTTAAATAATAGAACTTTATCACCTTCACTTACGTCCTTCCTCCTCAGGTGGGCATCATGCCACACCTTCATCCTTTGTTTATAGATCTTTGAATTCTCGTAAGCATGCATCCTTAATTCTTCAAGCTCTTGCAACTGAAAATATCTCTTTTCTCCCGCCTTCTCTAGATCCATATTCAAGAATTTAATTGCCCAAAGGGCCTTGTGTTCCAGCTCAAGGGGTAGATGACAGGATTTTCCGTAGATCAACTTATAGGGGGTGGTTCCAATGGGAGTTTTATAGGTAGTCCTATAGGCCCAAAGTGCGTCGTCAAACTTCATTGACCAATCCTTCCTCGTCCGGTTGATAGTCTTTTCCAGAATCTGCTTGATTTGTCTATTCGAAACCTCTACCTACCCAGAAGTTTGTGGGTGGTAGGGCGTAGCGATCTTATGTTTAACTCCATACTTCTGTAGGAGCGCTTCAAACTGTCTTTCTCCGAAATGCGACCCACCGTCGCTTATTATAGTACGGGGTACACCGAATCGAGGGAAAATTGTCTTTTCGAACAACTTGATCACTGACTTAGCGTCGCACATTTGAGTCGCAATAGCTTCTACCCATTTTGATACATAATCTACTGACACTATAATGTACTGATACCCCCTTGATGGGGGAAACGGTCCCATGTAGTCAATCCCCCATACATCGAAGATCTCAACTTCAACCCAATTTGCCATCGGCATCTCATTTCTTCGTCCAATATTGCCCATCATTTGGCACTCTTTACAGACCTTTACATACTGTGCAGCGTCTTTGCCAGTAAAAACCTGATTGTAGCACTTTGGCGGCAGTCCTTTTGCTGCACAGATGTCCTCCATAAGGGGATGCATGACACTCTTTCAGAATGTTCGGGATCTCTTCTTCGGGAATGCATCTCCAGTACAAGTTATCAGTACATCTTCTGAAAAGGAGAGGATCGTCCCAATAGTAATTCTTCACATCCGTGAACAGCTTCTTCTTTTGGTTATAAGTTATGTCAGGGGGCAGTTCTCCACAGGCAAGATAGTTACAGATATATGCAAACCAGGGTAAGTTCTCTTCCTTGGTTTCGATCATCATCAAAGCTTCTTCGGCATAATTGTCATTAATGGGCGGTTCCCTCTATCCTTCTGCAATGATCCTTGATAAGTGGTCAGTGACCACATTTTCTGCACCCTTCTTATCTACTATTTCATGGTCGAACTCTTGTAACAACAAGGCCCACCTCAATAGCCTGGGCTTTGTATCTTTCTTCTGCATGAGGTATTTTATAGCCCCATGATCTGTGTATACTTTGACCTTTGCCCCAATGAGGTACGATCTGAACTTATCAAAAGCGAAAACTATTGTGAGCATCTCTTTCTCTGTAGTTGTATAATTTACCTAAGCTTCGTCCAACGTGCGACAAGCGTAGCAGATCACGTGGTGCTTTTTATCCTTTTTCTGCCCCAGGACCGCTCCTACTGCATAGTCGTTGGCGTTGCACATAAGTTTGAAAGGTAAATCCCAGTCTGGAGCTTGGAGGATAGGTGGTGAGACAATAGCATCCTTTAGAGCCTGACAAGCCATTAGACAATCATCAGAGAAAATGAATTCAACATCTTTTACTAGAAGATTGGACAACCGTTTTGAAATCTTTGAGAAGTCCTTTATAAATCTTCGGTAGTATCCAGTGTGCCCGAGGAAGCTCCTCACTCCCATCACGAACTTTGGTGGAGGAAGCTTGGATATGGCTTCAACCTTGCTAACGTCCACCTCGATTCCACGCCTTGAAACTTTATGCCCCAGAACGATGCCTTCTTGTACCATAAAATGGCACTTTTCCCAGTTTAAAACCAAACTCTTCTCCTCGCATCTTTGCAAAACCAAAGAGAGGTTTTTCAGGCAGGTATCGAAGTCTTTTCCATAGATAGAAAAATCGTCCATGAAAACTTCCACGATATCCTCCAGAAAATCCGAGAACATTGATATCATGCAGCGTTGAAACGTAGCGGGAGCGTTGCACAAGCCGAAGGGCATCCTTCTGAAGGCGTAGGTGTCGTAGAGGCAGGTAAAGGTTGTCTTCTCTTGGTCATCTGGCAAGATGGGGACCTGATAAAATCCTGAAAAACCATCCAAGAAATAGAAAAAGTCATGATGTGCTAATCTTTCAAGAACTTGATCAATAAAAGGTAGTGGAAAATGATCTTTTTAGTAGCTTGGTTTAGCTTCCTGTAGTCAATGCACATTATCCATCCTGTGACGGTCCTAACCGCCACCTCATCGTCTTTATCTCCCTTTACCACTGTTATACCACCCTTCTTGGGTACTACGTGGATCGGGCTTACCCAGTTACTGTTGCTGATTGGGTAAATGATCCCAGCATCCCTCAACTTGATTACCTCTTTCTTGACGACTTCTTTCAGCATCTGATTCAACTTTCTCTGGGGTTGAGCCAGTGGTTTGACGGATTCCTCCAGATTGATGTGATGGATACACAAAGCAAGGCTAAGGCCTTTGATGTCTTCAACTGAGTATCCTATAGCCCGCCTATGGAGTCTTAACTCCTCAAGAAGTCTGTCCAACTGATCTTTTGTAAGATTGGCGTTGACGATGATAGGGTTCCTTTCCTCTTCATCTAGGAATTCATATCTCAACCCTTCTGGTAGCAGCTTCAACTCAGGCTTGGCCTTGGGTGACCTTTCTTGCGGCGCCTCCTCGAGAGAGGCAAACTTAACAGTTTCCACCACCTCATCCTTGTTTCTCAAGTTTTCCTCAGACTGGTTAAGAAAACTGAGAAACTCCACAACTTCTGGACTTTCAAAGTCAGAATCTTGACTGCTTATCGCCCTAACGAGAGGGTCCACCATCAGGATGTCTTCTTCTACCTCTTCGCGGAACTGGTTGTAGATGTCCGCAAAGCAAGTAGACTCCGACAGGGATGGTCCTCTCATTGCATCCTTTACTTTAAAGTCTAAGTGGTCATTTCCGACCCTTAGAGTGATTATTCCCTCAGAAACATCGATCAACGCCCTTCCTATAGCCAGGAAAGGATGTCCAAAGATTATAGGATAGCGGGGGTCCTCCACGGTATCAATGACAACTATATCACACGGAATGAAGAAACTTCCTACCCAGATTGGTACATCTTCAACAACGCCAACATGCCTCTTAAAGGTATGATCTGCTAGTTCAATTCTCATATTGGTTCTGACCATATCGGTCAAACCTAATCTTTGTGTGAAGCTTAGGGGCATAAGGCTAATACTAGCCCCTAAATCGGCAAGACTTTTTCGTTCGACGTTGTCTCCGATGGCGAAAGGAATTGTGAAAGCCCCATGATCTTTCTTTTTGTTGGGAAAATATGATTTTATGAGAGCAGAGGACGTACTTGATAGATGCACAGTTTCAATTCTTCCTCCTCTTCTCTTCTTAGTAATCAAGTCTTTGAGAAACTTAGCATAAGTCGACATCTCTTCTAAGGCATCCAAAAAGGGAACTTCGAGATGAAGTTTCTTGATTGATTCCATGAACTTCTCGTGGCACTTCTTCAGGTGTGCCTTTATCAGCTTGTATGGAAAAGGAAGCTTGGGAGCGTAAGGGCTTCTCCTACCAGATAACTCCTCTAAGGATCTCTATTTAGGTTCTCTATCATCAGCCTGTCGATTGTCATCTTCTGCAGGATTTGCATCCACAGTCCTTGATTCAGGTTCTGGTTTGGCTTCTTCATTACGCTCCACTGTCCTTCCAGATCTTAGCACTGCCATATTGGTGGACTTGGGGTCAGAGAGTATCTTTCCTGAGGGATTCTTTATCAATTCGGCCATCTGGGCCAAATGTTGATCGATTTGTCATTGGCGCGTCTGCATATCCGCCATCTGGACCTGCATTGAGTCCAAAAATCCTAGATTTGAAAGCGCACTCTGTGCCAGCTGGTTATTGATGGTATCTTGTCTCTTTACAAAATCAAACAACTGTCCAACTAAGTCCGGTTGGTTCAAAACCTCGTCTTGGCCTTGCTCTCTGGCTTGACTTTGACCTTGATTGGTGTTCATCGCTTAACGACCTTGGTACTTATGGTCTGGCTTCTTAAAATTAATGAAAGAGACATTCTAGTCTCCTCAGCCTCAGATTCAGTTTTGCTCGATTCATCAGGTCGGGTGTAGATACAGTTGTCTACCCCGTGTCCACCCTCTCCACTGGTGACACACTTCATGACCTTTTCGACCTACTTCTTTCCCTTCCCACCTGATTCTTTCAGCTGCTTTACATCAGTTTCTATCCTATGGATCTGAGAGGTGATAGTCTCCAGAGCCTTGGATTCAAAAGAAGGTCCTTCACTAGCCTTCTTAGCTTGTCCCCTGTCGGATCTATCATAGTCACTGCCGGCTTGCAGCTCGGCCATGTTCTTGATGATCTTCTCGGACCTACTCAGCTTCTTCCCCAGAAAGTCACTTCCTACTGCTGCATTCAGTGAAACCCTTTCCTCAGGGGTTAGACCGTTGTAGAAGGTAGTTATCAAGAAATCTTTCTTATAGTTGTGATGAGAGCAGTCCCTCTGATATTCTTAATATTGCTCCCAGGCATCATGGAGATTCTCGTTTAGCTTTTGCATGAAAGATGTAAACCTCTGTCTATTCCGAACAGTCTTCTCAGTAGGATAGAACTTGTTCACAAAGGCATCCGCTAGTGCACTCCATTCATTCAGAGCTTGGTGGGGCAACCCTAAGTACCATGATAGAGCCTTATCTTCCAAAGAAAAGATGAAACCCTTGCAATAGATTACCTCTTGTGGAACTCCCCTCATCTTGATGGTGTCACAGATGTTTTTGAAGGCATCTAAATGGTGATAGGGATTATCATTCTTAGAACTCCCTCTAAAGCTTTTGTTCTGAATCATATGGCTTTAGCTCGAAATTGGTGGTGTTGAATCGTGGGATAACAACATGACATCTGGAATTTTTAGCCTTGGTGGAGGCTAACTCCCTTAGGGTCTTTTCTTCTTCATCTGAATCGTCACTGTCGCTGCCTCCCTGGTGCTGTTCTTAATTATTTTGATTCCTCCTGTGCCTCCGGTGATGACGACATCTATCCCGGTGATGATCGTCCTCGAACTTCTCTGTATCAGGTTCTTCAGGCTGATCATTGCCATTATAGCGATCATTATCTTCAGGCGGGGGCGAGTGAGGTCTATCTCTCCCTTGGCGTTCACCTTCTGAAAGAGGTTGTTCAATGCGAGGCGGCATGTCAGATGATGTCGGTATTCATTTGAGCAGAGCGCCTTCCTCTGAGTACCTGAATAATATGTAAAAATCAAGTTAGAAATCTGTTATTAATAATATGAATTACTCATTTCAGGTTAAAATATATTAAAAAAGGAAAAAGAGAGTGTTGTCAAGCTCATTTCTAAGCTTGAGGCATTGGAGTGTAGTTAGTGGATTCGGATTTGTCAACAGTATCATTTTGCCTTGTCCCCGGCAACGGCGCCAAAAAGTTGACCGGCCTAAATCATGCATCTGAAAAGTGGAGCGGATTTGAAGTAGTCGGACTTTTAAATTTATAACCCGAAACCTTCTAGGCCCCCGCAACTTTGTTTATGGGGTCGAAGTAGATATACGGGTTCGAACACAGGGACAAGGGTGGTAGTGTTGAGAATGCGGAATCGGCACGTTACACTCCGATAAGGGTAAGGAGATGATAAAAGTTCCCCAAGGGAACAACAGGCTAGGATCGATCAAACAAAAGAAAACTATCTCCAACTGGAGCTATGAGGAAAAATTAAGATTTTAGAGGTTTATCAGTTTTTAGGGGGTTTCATGCAATGGAAATAGAGAGATAATACTATTGCTTAAGTAAGGAACAAAGGAGAAAGCTTCAGTAAAACAAGCGGCAGTAGAAACATCATGTACCCCTCCTCTCGAAGCGGGTACCTCTAACTAAGCATCAACACCCCTCTCGAGGTTGTTGGGCTTAAGTTAGAGTGAAAGCAACTCCGATCCTGGGCACTCTCGTACTCCAGTATCGGACCAAACACTAGAGCCACAACACCTCTCTCGAGGCTGCTGCAACGGGAAAACACGATTCGGTAGCTAATCGAAATGCGATCCAAGCGTACAAGCTAGAGTTCAGATGTTAGACATAGCAATTATCCAAAAAAAGGAACCAAACATAGAGTAGCACATAAATAAGGCTCTTCTAATTCCATTAGCATAAAATGGTCTGATTACATTGCATAAGCAGAGAAAGTAAATGACTGAAATAAGTAAAGATAAATGTCGCCTTCTTGATTTAAAAGGGCGACAGGTAGTAGCAAACCCTCTAGCTCGATATCGGGTGGGAGCCTTGCCTGATACACCCGTATCGGGTGGCACACCCTCTCGGGCGACACACTCATAATGGGCAGACATATCGTGTGAGGCGTCCATGCCCGATACGATCGTGTCGGGCGGCACCCTCTCGGGCGACACGCCATGACTGGTGATGTGTATCGGGTTTGGTATCGTGTCGGGCTAGAGTGTTGCATCCAGCATCAGGTGCTCCTATCGGCTTCCTTGTTGGCCGATATCGGCCTACAACGGTGCTCGAGGCCGACCCTAAGTGAACCATTCCCTCCCTCTCGGGATGGGGAAGTGGTCACCTGGAATCGCTCGGCACACATCTGAGGCACGACACACTAGCTCCAGATGCTTTCCTAAGTTGGCTTTCGAGAGATTCCGACCCATCCCATCGGAGTCCTGTAGCTGCTATTTATAGGCAGCGGTTGGGGGAAGTTATGGTGCTCTGAACGCCACGTGTTCTTAATCAGCTCTTATTATCATGGATTCAGGGGTGCCTGATATGTGTATTGCCCAGCACAAGGATGTCGGGCTGTCGGTCATCGTGACGAGTGGTGCTTGCCGGTGGGTGGCCTGTATCACGTGACACGCTTCAACAGTCGTGGCGAGTCCGGCTCCCTATCGGGTAAATGGTGTGTCGCTCATCCACTTCCTCTTGCGCGGCACCCTCGTGTCGCGCGGCAGTGTATCGTGCTGCCCTGTGTCAGGCAACGAGCGTATCGGTCGTCTGGTTGGTAAGGGGGTCAATGCAGGTGGAACACGTTCGTGGGCCGGGACGGGCCTTTTTGCTGATAAATGAGTTGAAAAATAGGGAAAACTCTGCAAAAGATGATAATATTGAGTTAAAAGAGTAGTGTGTCCTGTTTATTCAAAAACATGACAAAAAGGAGAGGAAAACAGTTAAAAAGGGTAGATTTGATAACGAAATAAGGGCCAAAAACATCACAAAATTTGGTGTTATCAATACATGCCTCCACAAGAAAACTACTGGGGCTACTATTACCAGCACCCACCCCCACAGTCCGGCCCACCACAGGATCCCACAATGCCAGAGCAGTGACGTCTACCCTATCACTCCTAAGCTTTAGTTTCATACTAAGGACAACACGATTCAAAAGTTTGGGGTGGTAGGGTGGTATGCCCCTTTTCTTAGCTTATTTTGTTGATGTTTGTCTCACCTGATCTCTATTTGTTTGACTTTTTTCTTTTTAGTGTAGATCTCCATTTTCTTGCATCCATGCATACATGTAGTTCAATTTCATGTATTTTTGCGTAATTTTTCAAAAATTTTGCTCTTTTTTCTCTTCCATGTCATGCATTGCATTTCCATTTAGTTTTTGGTAATTCTTGTGTGTTTTAATTAGGATTTTCTATTTTGTGCTTTACTTTCCCTAAATGTAGGTTTAGATGTGATTGGTTTCAAAATAGCACCATTTTGGCCAATTTTTTCCAAACTTGGATGTTCTTTCCTAAAAGCATGTTTTAACTTAATCTTCACTTTTTGAACTGAAAATGTCGATCTTTGACAAATGCATGGCACACTTTTAGAATTTATTGCTATAAGGTATTAATTGTTGACTTTTTACATGTGTGTCACCTCTCTTAAGTTTGTGAATGTCTTGGTTGAATTATGATTTGAGCAAGCTATGAACGCTTATAGCCTATGGAATTACATGATATAAATGTGAATCTCATGTTGTTCAATCATTTTGTGTGATATCATTTAATGAAGTGTTGGATTAGTTTTCAAGCAAGAGATTTTATGTTGAGGGCTACACTAATGACCCCCCTTTGACTCGAGTTTTCTTTCACCATCTTCATACCTCTCCACCTCATGAAAGGATACCTTAGTGCACATAATTAGCCTTGGCCACCTCCAAAGCTTGGGGTGTCCATATCTACATCTCCCCACTTCACTCTATCCACCATACGCCCTACT
Source organism: Alisma plantago-aquatica (assembly GCA_963693085.1). Taxonomy (NCBI): domain Eukaryota; kingdom Viridiplantae; phylum Streptophyta; class Magnoliopsida; order Alismatales; family Alismataceae; genus Alisma; species Alisma plantago-aquatica. The sequence goes on along the minus strand of OY856413.1, from coordinate 878,189,823 downwards.
TACACCAAGGGTAAAATAAGAGAAATGAAGAAAAGATAAAAGCAAAAAGAAAATAAAGATGCTTCTGTTTAAGAGCATCCAAATAAAGAAAAGATGAGTGTGCAAAAACACTCCAATCTCTTACCACAATCATTTCCTCCTTTTTCATACCCATTGAGCTAGAAAACATCAAATCTATATCACTTTACCCTTTCTATAGTTGTGTGGTTTGAGGCATAAGATTGAATGCATGAAGATGAAAACACTCCTAGTCATCATTGATTAACGCCAACATGAAATGGTTTACCAGGAATTACATGAAGGACATATGAAAAGCTTACATATTCTATTCTCTATATTTGAAGTTTGTATTCTCAATGCTCTTTTCATGATTGGATTGTGAAAGTGGAGAGGAGAGATGTGGAACACATACTTAGTCAATTCTAAGACCATTTAGTCAATAATATTCTACTACAATGCATTCTATCATTCTTGTTTAATTGAAGGAAATTGAAGAGAGAGATTAAGTTGGAGCATACTTGGGGACAAGTGTGTTTTAAGTTTGGGGTGATGATGTAGCCCTATTTTAGGGCTTCATCTTGTGTCTTTTTTATCTCAATCACGTCTAAACACAGTAGAATGCAAGTTAAATTCCAAAATATGCGTATTATTGTCAAATGCACTTATGAATGTTCTTTGCATACTTTTCAGGTACTTGGACCATGCTTTGGATGGATGAGAGATAAGGAAGGAGTTCTAGGGTTCCTCCACCCATGGAGGGGGTCCAAAGAAGGCCCCAAAGCTCCCTCAACCTACCCCTAATGGTCAAGGGTCATGTCAGTGGCACTGACTGATGAGTCGGTGGTACCGACTCAATCGATCCATGATTTTTTTTATCCAGTGCACTGACACGCCCACCGAGCCTGGGGTGTCAGCCGAGTCGGTGCCACCGACTGGGGTGTCAGTGGTACCGACGGCTTATCAGTTAGCCGCGCCCATTTTTTCTACACTTTCTTCAGACATGTTGGTGGCACCGACTGGGAGTCGGTGGCAACAACTTGTTTCAATCAAATTGGCCCTATCGCTGACCTGATCTCGGTGTCATTGACTTGGGAGTCGGTGGCACTGACTTTGTCACAGCCTGCACACTTAACAAATGAGTCAAGGTATCATTTTTATAAAAAATTATGAAAAACTAAGTAATACTAAACCAAATTAATGGAAAGGAATGAAATGAACGTCCTAATGGTTGGGTTGCCTCCCAACAAGCACCCTTGTTTAATGTCCCAGGCTAGACAAATCCATTCTTGAGATTAATTAGGAGCAATGAATTTCACCTCATGCTCTTTCCTATTGAAGTCTTATCCAAAGTAGTGCTTCAGTCTTTGGCCATTAACCAAGAAGGATTTCTCTCCCTCTTTGATTCTAATTGCCCCATATGAAAACATTTCTTCTATGACAAATGGTCCACTCCATCTAGATCTCAATTTCCCGGGGTGAAAAGCAACACATTCTCTCCCGGGTAAAAGGCTCTCCTTGCTATATGTCGATCATGTATTTGTTTAGTCCTCTCCTTGTCTAATTGTGAACTCTCGTAGGCATTCATCCTAGTTTCATCAAGCTCATTCAACTCCAGCATCCTTGTCTTACATGCTTCATCAAGGTCGAAATTGAGCCTCCTTAACGCCCAATGAGCTTTATGTTCTAACTCCACAGGGAGATGACACGCCCATCCATAGGCCAACCTAAAGGGTGTAGCTCCTATTGGTGTTTTATAGGCAGTCCTATAGGCCCATAGCGCATCAACCAACAATTGACTCCAATTCTTTCTACTAGACAACATCGTCTTCTCAAGAATCTTTTTGATCTCATGATTGGAAACCTCCACCTACCCTTGAGTTTGTGGGTGGTATGGTGTACCCACACGGTGTGTCACTCCATATTTGTTTAAGAGTGCCCCAAATTTCCGATTGGTAAAATGAGTTCCCCCATCATTTATAATCATCTGTGGCACTCCAAACCTGTACAAAATGTGATCCTTAACAAATTTGCATACGATGTTGGCATCATTGGTGCGGGTTGGAATTGCTTCCACCCATTTTGACACATAATCTACAGCCAGTAAGATGTAGAGGTTAGAGTTAGAGGACACAAAGGGTCCCATGAAATCAATACCCCATAAATCAAAAACCTCTACTTCCTAAAACACATTCAATGGCATCTCCTACCTCTTAGATATGTTACCTGACCGCTGACATGTGTCACACCTACACACAAAGTCATATGCATCTTTGAATAAGGTTGGCCAGTATAAACCACTCTCCAACACCTTTGTGGCTATTCTAGAACTGGCATGGTGTCCACCTATAGGTAGTGTGTGGCAGTGTTTCAACAGACTCTCATACTCGCATTTAGGTATGCACCTCCTCAATATTCCATCCATGCACTGTCTCAACAAAATAGGATCATCCCAAAAGTAATAGCGCAATGAATGGAAAAACCTCTTCTTTTCTTGGTACCCCCAATCAGCGGGTAATTCTTTGCAAGCTAAATAATTCATGATGTTAGCAAACCAAGGGTCCTTTTTCTTAAGGGAAAACAACTACTCGTCAGGGAAAGTCTCTAGAATGGGTATATTAACATCCTTCTCATCCATCCTCTCTAGTCTAGATAGGTGGTCAGCCACCACATTCTCAATCCCTGCTTTATCTTTGACCCCAATGTCAAACACCTACAGTAAAAGGATCCATCTAATCAATCTTGGTTTAGCATCCTTCTTCTGCAGCAAGTATTTAATTACCACATGATCAGTCCACACCACCACCTTATCTCCCACAAGATATTGTCCAAATGTCTCAAAAGCAAAGACAACAGCCAATAGCCTTTTTCAGTTGTGGTGTAATTTAGTTGTGCATCATTAAGTGTTTTAGATGCATAATATATGACCGTAGGAACTTTGTCTAAGCGTTGCCCCAACACTGCCCCCACAACATAATCTGATGCATCCAATTTGGATCCTACACAATCGGTGCAGATATGAGTTTTCTTTCAAGATTTCAAAAGCTTTTAAACATCTCTCATTAAAATTGAATTTGACATCCTTTTCCAAAAGCTCAGACAATGGCTTAGCAATTTTTGAAAAATCCTTAATAAATCGGCGATATAACTTGGCATGGCCTAGAAAACTCTTAACTGCCTTCACCAATGTTGGTGGAGGAATTTTTGAAATCACCTCTATTTTAACCAGATCCACCTCCAATCCTTTGCTACACACCTTGTGTCCAAGCATTATGCCCTAGCTAACCATCATGTGGCATTTTTCCCAATTAAGCATTAAGTGTGTGTCTTCACACCTCTACAAAACATTATCTAAAATTTTCAAACAATTATCAAAAGTGTAACGCCCGGGCCCACTGCCCAAGGCTCTAGTAGAGTTTTAGGAATGACGACTGGCCCCACAGACCACCACTAGCCTTAACTGTGCACTTTGTCCACACTGACGCGCAAACCAGGATCAACTTCTCGACTGGTCACCCATCCTAGTACTACTCCAAGTTGAGCACGCTTAACTATGGAGTTCTTTAGAGATGGGCTCCCGGAAAAGGAGGTGCACCTTGGTGATATGGGTAGTCCAATCATTCCTTTTAAGATCATGTTATCTGAGGCCTCAAATCCTGGGATGTTACAATCTCCCCCACTTAGACTCTTGACGTCCTCGTCAAGGCTCAACTATATGGCCTCATAATCTGACCCCGTTTTAGTGCAGACCCATAATGGCCCATGGACACCCAGCTCCCGTCCACGGCTACCAGTGCAAGGGCGGCTCCATCTTGTCTCTACGGATAGCCCTTTCCAACTTGCCTGGACCGCACGGCTCAAGACTGGCATGCCACATGCCCATGTGGGCCCCACCTACTGGAGGGGTTATGGCTCTGATACCATTTGTAACGCCCGGGCCCACTGCCCAAGGCTCTAGTAGAGTTTTAGGAATGACGACTGGCCCCACAGACCACCACTAGCCTTAACTGTGCACTTTGTCCACACTGACGCGCAAACCAGGATCAACTTCCCGACTGGTCACCCATCCTAGTACTACTCCAAGTTGAGCACGCTTAACTATGGAGTTCTTTAGAGATGGGCTCCCGGAAAAGGAGGTGCACCTTGGTGATATGGGTAGTCCAATCATTCCTTTTAAGATCTTTTTATCCGAGGCCTCAAATCCTGGGATGTTACAATCTCCCCCACTTAGGCTCTTGACGTCCTCGTCAAGGATCAACTATATGGCCTCATAATCTTGACCCCATTTCAGTGAAGACCCACAATGGCCCATGGACACCCAGCTCCCGTCCACGGCTACCAGCGCAAGGGCGGCTCCATCTCGTCTCTACGGATAGCCCTTTCCAACTTGCCTGGACCGCACGGCTCAAGACTGGCATGCCAAATGCCCATGTGGGCCCCACCTATTGGAGGGGTTCTGGCTCTGATACCATTTGTAACGACCGAGCCCACTGCCTAAGGCTCTAGTAGAGTTTCAGGAATGACGACTGGCCCCACAGACCACCACTAGCCTTAACTACGCACTTTGTCCACACTGACGCACAAGCCAGGATCAACTTCCCGACTGGTCACCCATCCTAGTACTACTCCAAGCTGAGCACGCTTAACTATGGAGTTCTTTAGAGATGGGCTCCTGGAAAAGGAGGTGCACCTTGGTGATATGGGTAGTCCAATCATTCCTTATAAGATCATGTTATCCGAGGCCTCAAATCCTGGGATGTTACAAAAACATTTCCCATAAATTAAAAAATCATTGATGAAAACCTCGAGACATCGTTCCACCATATCTGAGAAAATCACCAACATACACCGCTGAAAAGTAGCAGGTGTGTTGCACAACCTGAACGACATGCGGCGGTATGAAAAAGTGTCATAAGGGCAGGTGAAGGTAGACTTCTCCTGGTCCTTAGGCTTGGTTAAAATTTGATTATAGCCCAAATATCTGTCAAGAAAACAAAAGTGGGAGTGATCGGCGAGTTGCTCCAAAATATGACTCAGTGAACCTAAAGGTCTGATACCAACTTGTTAGAACTTGTTACACTAAATGAGATTACTCAAAATATAAAACACAATCAATCACTAATTAATCACATACCTAAAATATGGGTAAATTAAAATCAATTTGACATCAGCACCTGCTCAAAAACATTTTCATAAGAGCCCAACATCTTTCTTTTATCCATACTATGACAAGAATTTGATACAAATTATTCTATCACCTTAGCCACAACATATATACACAAGATAACAATATTTGTATATGCCGCACAAACAAGCATTAACATGCTAACAAAATTTTGATTCGTTTGGAACACCATATACAAACTTTTACTGCCCAGACCTGAGAGTATAGGGACGAATCTAGGACACACTAGATATCTAATCAACTTTCTCAAGGATTCATTACTATAGCTCCTCTTTGTTGTCACGGGTTTGTTTTCGTCACTTTCGATTACCTAAAAAAATGTGGCAAACCACAAGAGTGAGACCCATGTCCCAGTAAGAGATATAACCTCCAACAATGCTTATTGATTACAACATTTTAAATAGTAGATAGCTAAGCAGTTGGAGTATTTAATAATCAATTTAATAGATTGAACAGTTCAAGTATACTAAACATATTAAGCAAATCATCTTAGCAACAAGTATGATCATCAATGCATATATAGATAATAAATAAATCCATTTCTCTGGATAAATATCTACTCAAATATCATCAAATTTCATCTAATAACAATCATTATCATTAATATGACTATCATCATATTCCTTGCTAACAGTACAAGCAATCTAGTAGCATAAGCATCCCTGACATCATGAATATGTCAAGTAACATAACATGGCTATCAATATTGGCATATCAAATAAAGTGAACAGATATATATCATAAGTAGAACTAACATCATAGCACAATTAACTGCATAGGCATGATTAGCAGTTTAAGCATTTATAATTACATAGGCATGGCTAGCAATATTAAACATAGCTAGTAGCATCATCTTAACCATCAGTGTCAGTATATTTGACAACATAAGAATGTTTACAACATGAGCATAACTACAACATAAGCATATCTATTATCTCTTATTGTACTAAACATGATCTCAATGAAAAGAAAGCAAACAAGGTTTATCATCCAATATGAAGTGTTGTGTATAACCCTAAACATATATGCTACACGGTTGTCTTACATCTTTTATTATGCCCTGAGGAAATTGAGGATACAACTCAAAATCCAACTGACCACTACTAAGTCAAAATCAGTGCCATACAAGATCTAGGATGAGTCGAACTCCTAATATCTTCTCCGCCCTCAGTCAGTACGGGTCTGCCATAGCGAAACATAAGGTCAAGCTACTAACAACCTAGTCTGTCCCTGGTACAAGTCATGATACTAGTGAAAGGAGGTGGGTATGCATACCATACCATCTGAGGTACAACCACAGTTGTCCTCCAATCTTGTCACATATATAATCATCGATACATGACCGCAACCATTCTCAATCACATTAGATGTATGAGGCATGACCATAGCCAACCTCTACAATATGCATTGTGGATGACAAGGAGATATCCTCAACTTACCACCCCCACATACTCAACAGTATGTGCTCTGAGTTTCCCTTAGGAATACTCATTCCACCATCTGGAAAGTTCTAACACTCAGATGGATCTATGGCATTGGGCACTACATAATTAGAGTTTCACTTGATTAGTCATGCCAATTGGGTGAATTAAGGCTGCATCAAACAAGTGGACATACAAACCCTAATTCACTTCTAACAAACATATAAATATCACAATTTCAAAAGATATAAAAGTGTGAAACATAATTTCTCATCTCATCATCACATGGTACTATTCATTTGTCATTCATGAGACTACACTAGTCATCATACTATCACAAGATATAAATTCTTTTCAGAATATCATAGGGTATCAACCCTTACAAACACAAGAGGATTACACCTCATACAGGGCTCAACCATGCCCAAAGGTCATTAAGACCATCATACTATCACAGGATATAAATACTTTTCATAATATCATAGGGTATCAACCCTTATAAACACAAGAGGCTTACACCTCATTCAGGGCTCAACCATGCCCAAAGGTCATTAAGACCATCATACTATTCCCTGCAAGATCATCATTATCTTTGCATGCCTTATAACAAAGCTCAACAACATCTCTTACATATAATACACTAGATCAACACAATATTGCATTAATGAGCTAGGAGATATTCATAAACAATCATAGCAAGGTTATATTAACATTAAGAACATTCCTTTATTACATCAACATGCAAGGAATCTATATATGATTAACCCTCATCATATTCATAATGCACATGTTCAACATAAGAAAGTATCAACCATGTGGCTATGATAACCACCAATTAACATATTAAGGTTATGATCATATTAAGGAGGTTATTCCACCATCATTTCATCATATAAGAACGTTAAACATGAATACTTATCTTTATCTATTTGCATTAGAGTTAGGTTCACCATGATAAATTATATCAATGTTACTAATCAACACTTATACCCAGACCCTAACTCACAACATCCCCATTGGATCATGGATGCATAAGGTGAAGAATCACCATCACATTCCATACTATTCTCAAGTATGAACCCACACATAAATCAAGGTGTAACCATCGGGTTATAGCATACTAGGGTTTCAACAACAGTAACATAATACTCCATGATTGTATTAGTCATTCAAGGACTATTCATACCCAATTACTATCATTTAGTTATATTAAAGCTAGGTATAACAAGCTATACCTCATTAGGGTTACATATCAGCACAATATGGTTATCATCCCTTCTATTCATATGAGTGAATAGGTAAGACTATCCTATTAAGGGTAACCCTCCATTTGTTCCATCATCATTCAACCCATATCACCATACCACAATGTCACCCAGAACCATTGGATTTTTAAAAGGTAAGACCATTGGTTGTTTACATAAGTAAACACCTTGAATGAACCATCAATGAAGTCCATGGTTTGTGATCTAGAAAGAGTCACCATATAACCCTAGACATACCTTGATTAACAACACAAAAATTTCCATTGAGAGTAGGGTAAAACCCAAAATCGACTGTTCATTTAAAACGAGCCATCTATTGTCAACAAGTAAGCTCCTTAAGTTGATCATATAAATGAAATCATATAAATCACATTATTAGGACCAACATATTACATTAATCATCATTCCACTTTATTGGAGGAATAAACATTAGATCTTGACCATTGGGTCAAGTTCATATGTTAAAACCATCAATTACAGTATAGGTCTGATCATTGCATCAAGTGACCCAAGAAACCATTGGTCTAAGGCTTAATTGATGCTACAAATATATGATTAACTCACCATAGGTTTTGGAGACCTGATCCACCATCAATATTGACCATTAAGTCACCATAGGTTGTTAAATCAGCACTATATTCATTAATCAACATCAAATATCAAACTAATATCACTATTGATTGATAGCATCATTAGGGTACTTACTTGTTAATCACTAGGATTCTAAGTAGGCCAAAGCATGATCTAAGGGGTGAAATTCAGTTGAAACCCTTGGTTACTACCATAAATTATCATGAAGACAACACCATATGGTTGTTGCAATGGTACCATCATCGGGTCATGGGTTTACAGAAGAAATTAGCTTAAAACCCTAAAATTGACCATTGGTTGATAGGAGCTTAGCACCATAGGTTGTCAAACCAACCTGATCCAAGTCATATTATACTTTAGGAATAATGTAAACATGATCACAAGTTCATCTATAACTAAAATCAGAATAGGGAATATTATAAAAATTGAAATCCAAGTCAAGCATAGCCTTTTAGTGCATGGATCATCATTTTCAAGCAACAACATGATCTACAAAGCTTATGGTAATAAATAAACGTGGAGAAAGTTATAAAACTTTCCTATAATGAGAAGATAAACTCCCACACATAAGAAAACATGAGCAGGTAGGGTAGAAAATCCAATCATAAGCTGTGAACTCGTCCATATAGCACCTTTCTTCATCAAATGTGCAAACCCTAAGCATAAGGAGCAAGAAAGATAGGATTTTAGAGATTTAGAGCAATTTCTACCATGGAACAGAAAGGTTCCAACCTGTAGGAAGGTAGGAGGAAGGATAAAAAAGAAATAAATAGAGGAAATAAGGGAATTCTTACTCTTTTAGGTCAAGATCACTAGAAGGAAGCTTTTTAAACCCTAAAAGGAAGTCAATTGCAACCCTAGATCCTTTTTCCAAGAAAGTCCCCACTTTCTTCTTCCTTGGATAGGAAAATTCACATTAGAATATAGGGAGAACCAGGTTGGGAGAAGGAGGGAAGTGGTGTAGAGAAAATGGCTCATTTTGGTGCTTGGGGATAAGTATATGAAACTTTAAGATAAAGAAAAAGAAAAGGTTGAAGTTCTAGTATCTTTCCAAGTGTCCATAGCCTTAAAATATTAATAATATACAAGCACACACACAAGTAGATCACCCAACGTCCACAGATACATGCTTCTCCCTCGTTTCTTGAATTTTGAAGCAAAACAAATAATTCATTAGTTAATAGCTACTAAAGGTAGCTCATCCATGAAGGGGTAAACCCTAAAATACCCTTGAGGAAAACACCTTCAAACCAAGGATTAAATAGGTACCCCATGGATAAAAAAGCTCAATAATGATGAGAGAATATCCAAGGAACATAATGCAAGTGATAAATTGCAAAGAAAACCTCTCAATTGGGTAAATTGCGTAAAATCCAAAATGTGCACAAAATTGCATAACTTGCTCAAACAGTGTCCGAATTGGACCAAATTTGAAATTTAAGTTTGCCTTATTATTTCAAAGCATATCACAAGGTTATATTAGGGTTATAAGAATTCAATTATGATAATTAAGCTTATTCAACTCATTAAGCAAGTTTAGGGGCCTTACAATGAAAGAGTAATGAGGTACGATGATCATGTTAAATTCATGTGCATATGGAAAGGAATCCAAGTGAAAAGTTAACAATATATAAAAAGTTGTAACTTATTTGATAATGGTAGTATCAATAATCCCCTTTGTTAGAAATCGTTGGGATGGTATCGTTGTGTTGTAAGAGGTAAACCCTTTCCCTTGTGCTCTTCCTTTCTCAGGATGTTGCATTCAAGTGGATCTCATGCCACTTGGTGTGTGAGGATTCAATGTAGTCCTAGAGATGGATATCTTGGTGCAACATGTGGTTGTTTTGGACTATGATTCCGGTATCATGATGTTTGTACAGGGACACATTTTGAGCTATCTAGGAAGTTAGGAAGATCCTTCCAACATGTCGGGTGCTTGCTATGATGGTAGAGAAGTTGGTAAGACAAGGACGTGAAGTCTTCCTGATACATGTAGTGGATAGAGAGGTTATGAGTCCTAGTATCCAGGGTGTATCAGTGATAGGTGAGTTATATATGTTCAGATGATCTCTTGATGTTCCTTTCCCCTTGAGAGGGTCAGATTTTGAGGTGCTCCAGTTACTCCTCGAGGAGAAGTAGTATGATTCTATGATTATATAACTATCAATTGACAGACAAGGTGTACAAATAGGTGACATCATAAAGTTTTATATAGTAGGACATGCATGACACTCATTGTTTGACATGAGCAATCAAGTATCAACTTGAAGGTATGGTGTTTCAACAATAGATGGAAGCGATTTGAGATGGGTAGAATCACACCTTGGTAACCGTGGTGAATCGCTTGAGTTCTAGGTTGGAGTCATTACCATAGTTGCACAAGGTATACCATAGTTCCATGTTCCATGATAGAGGAAGTGCCATCTTGATATTGAATAAGTGATACATATAATGGAGATGAAGTTAAATGGGAGCGTTGGTGTGATGGATTCTGTGTTGGCCCTACATAACACATACCAATTGAGGAGCAAGGTTATAGTTTTAGTGGATATGTTGTGACTGCACCATGGTTTGACAAACCCTTATGGGAGGTAGAGGATAAGATGGATAGGAGGTAACCATCCTTGTTTTTTTTTGGATTTTGGGGGTGAAATCCCTATCAGGGCCTTATGGTTGTAAGACCCCTAACCTAGCCTAAATCCTAATGATGCTTAATTTTCCTAATAATATGCTTAGATGCTTAATCAAACTCTTTCTTATGCTTTGATATCAGTTAACTAATCCATGTTTCAAGTTTGGTCCAGTTTGAACACTATTTGTGCAAGTTATGTAACTTTGTGCACATTTTGGACTTTTATTCAATTTAGTGTTTTTCTTGCAATTTGTCACATATGTTTTGTTCCTCACCTATTTTCATATCATGATGGAGTTAGTTTTACCATGGGACACCTTGAGGCACCTTGATTTTATCTGTGACATCTCCCTAACGTTTAACTTAGGATTTCCTCTCATAGATGGGCTACCTTTTATGATATTTTAATGGGTTTTATTGTGAATAGGGTCGAGGGCTGACCTGGGATCTAGTTTCAATGGGCCTTTGACTTTCCAGTAATATTGGGTTGTTGGTTTGCATGGAAAATATGCTCTTGCCCTTGGACACTTGGCAGATTGGCTAGACCCCTTACCTCTTCCTTCTTTCCCCCTTTTAGCTTCATATACTTCCCTTCTTGAATGCCAATGGATCCTTTACACACCCAGCTCAACCTCCCTTATTCCCTGCATCTTCAAGCTCATTCCCCCTACTTGGCGGAGAAGAAGGATCCCAATGTAGATGGAGCTTGGTCAGTTTATTTGCATGTGCACATAGACCTCAGATCCACCATCTCTTCAAGCTTGTGGAACTTCCTTAGCTTGTTCTTGACCTGATCAAGTAAGAACTTCTCTCTTTCCTTCATTTTCCCTACTTTTCTACATTCCCCTCTCTTCTTTTTGGTTGGATCCATGGTTTCAATGGTGGGGTTTGTGCTAGAACTCTTGAAGAGCACATTTCTTCTTGCTTCCTTGGCGTAGGGTTGCTTGTTCTTGGAGAAAAGCTAGTTTGGACGAGTGGGGAGCTCAAAGCTAGGATTTTATTCTCTTCTTCCTCGAGACACCTTGTTGTTTGAAGCCTCATCTTCATCCTTGAGGCGAGTTATATAACTCTCTTCATGTTTATTGCTTACATTTAACTTGCCATGAACAAATCTTGCTCTAAAACATAGTATTAGGTAGAAAATTCGAATCCTTACTTAAGTTGTGCATATATATGATGATTCTTGAGTAGATAATCTTCTTGTTACTCTCCATAATCTTATGCACATTCTTGATTTTGAAAGATGAGTTTTAGACCTTGATGGACCATGAATCAATGGTGTTGTTGTGGTGATAATCGATGGTTGTCCTTGATATGTTTTGAACTGATTTCTACCTTGCCTCATGATTTGATGGTTAGTTCCTTGTGTAGAACAATGGTTGAGCTTTGTTACTACTTTGATGACGTTTTTAGAAGCCCTATAACATATGGTTATATTACTCTTACCTTTGAATGGTCCATGGTTTCCATAACCAAAGCAAATAATAGTTAATGAGTGTTGAAATGATGGATTTTCCTTGGTGCCTTGAACTAGTTTCTCTTTTGTTGTGTGGCCCGATGGTATGGCTTTTTGGAATAAACATTTGTGGTACCTTAGTTACTATTTTTATGACTTTAGTAATCTCAAGAAATTATGGGTGTCTTGCCTTCTTTATTGAATGATTGATGGTTATTTAACTCTCAGAAACGATGGTTCTTTCCTAAGGATTGAGTTGATTTACCCTCCTTGTGTTGCAAAGTGATGATTTGGTTTTTTTGTTGTTTGGCCTGAACTTAGCTTTTGTTTTGGATTTTCTTATGCTTAAGAAACAATGGTATTGATGCTCTCACCAAGTGGTTCAATCGATGGTTTTAAAAAATCCAACAAACAATGGATTTACTTAAGTATTATGAACTATTTTCTCATCTTGCTTCAACATCCGATGGTTGAGTTGCTTGTGCCAACTGATGGTTCACGCCTTGTTGCTGTTTTGATGACTTGATGTGCTCCAACACCAATATTCATGATTCCCTTATCTTTTGTTCAAATAATGGTTCCTTAAACCCTACCCAAGCGATGGTTTTCCCCTTCAAATGAATCGATGGTTTTACTCGATGTTTGAAGTCTGTTTTCCATCTAGTGATGAAATTCGATGGTATCACTAGGTTCACAATCAATGTCTATCTTAATTTCTAATTTGTAAATTTCTCTAAATGTTAGATCGATGGTACTCTTTAGTGACACAATCGATGGTCATACTAAAAGGTTATGGAGTGTTTTTTCTAAGTATTAGAACGATTATTCACTTAGTTTCTCAATCGATGGTTTCCCTAGATGAATGTCTCAAGGTTTTACATATTTTGCAACTGATGGTTTTACCTATCTAACATCTGAAAGTCATGGGTGAGGATTTATACTTGGAAGTTTTGGGTTTGATGCCCTTATCTGATGGTTATGTTTTATGCAACTGTGATTCAATGAGGGTGATTCATATGCACGATGTAACCGTTTTAATTGCCTTGACCCCGATGGTCTGATGTGTGGTCTATGATTTGATGGGTTGTTCTTAGTGCACTTGATCTAATGATGGTGATTAATATGCATAATTCAAAGCTCATATTTGCCTTAAAACCGATAGTTTTAGGTATGATTTGATGGCTTGTGCTTACTATACCTAACACAATTGTTTGGATTTGATAATTTAGAGTTAATAATTTTAAGCTCATGAGTTTGTAGTTACCTGTGCCCTCGAATAAATATAAATATAAGGTTGTTGTAAAGTGCTGATTTGAAATGTTAAGTTCAACTTGCGTTGTTAATTCTCATCCTAGTACAACTACATCATGGTGGTTAATTATACCTAGTTCCCTTGTGTTAGAATAATTAGTTTATTTTTATTGGGCCTTATTGTTTTGGTCCATTGGGGTTAAATTATACTTTCTTGTACTTACCTCCTCTCCTATATATGGAGATGAGTTTGTCATTATTTAATAACAAATGTCTTTCTAGCCTCCATCTTATTTTCCATATGGTATCAGATAATCGACCTAAACTAAGTCGAGAAAGAGAGAGCCTCCGCCTGCAAGCAGCTGCCGTCACTTCTTGACTTGGTTACCCGTCATGCATCATCCTGACCTCCATAATCGTGTCAACTCTTCTTCATTCATCATAAAAAATCCAACCTTTTTACCGGTGCTCTCTGTCCCGGTCAATATAAGTCATCTGCCGCCCCCACGATTTTATCTAGTCGTCTCTTTCCATGATCCTCCCTGACTCTAACTTCTATATCGACAGACTTGTATCTTAGACCCCGAAAAATATGCCATAGCATCCAGTCAGATCCATCTCCCTCTTCCCTGTTGCTCTCTCGTGCATCGCCTCCTTGGACATGCGTTTCTTCCTCAAGTACCACACCTGGACCGACATCACAGATGCCGGCATGTCCCCGCGAACGGAGACTCTCATTATGATTCTCATAACGTCATACGTCCGCCCACTCGAACCTGCTGATTGATTCTCCTATACGTTGCAATACTCTCGTGCCTCCTATTCTCTCAAGAACTATTACATGCATTCCTATTAGAAGTCGCTGATCTCCTCTCAGCGTGGGCAAGGAAGAACGTCAGTTCGTGTGGGAGAAGAGACGGCCGAAAGAAATGAAGTTTGACGAGAACACGGACTCCTCTAGCAGTTTGATTTCCAAGGACTGTTTCCGCCTTAATACTAAAGTGAAAGAGATGGAGAAGAATAAGTTGGAACTCCCTTTTCCTCTGGTGAGTAGATACGTTAAGGAGTGATTTGTCTTTATGACTTTCGTCTACCGTAAATGGCAGAGCATCATGCTAGTTGAGGAAAAGAAGGTGTGGCGTCAATTAAAACACAAATTTCCTATCAAAGGCACCATCCAGTTCAGGAATTGGGATGTGACCAGCTTTTTGAACAGTCTAATAAAAGCACTCCTTAATAAAACATTTTTTAATGTCATAGTTGTCAAAGAAAAGAAGGCAAAGATTTTGATCAGTCTTTGACTGGCAAAGACTTGATCTTTTTATTTATTTGACAAATAAAAGACTTCGTGCTATTTTATAAAGCACAGAAAAAAAGAGAAGGGGCAGTGCATTTTTTTTTGTCTTTATACCGGTAGTGCTTTATTCCTATGTTGCTAATCCTTTAACAATATTTATGACTCTACATCCCAACCACTCTCATGATCTTTTTGTGGTTGGAGTGAGGGGAAGAATAGAGGAAGATGAGAAGAAAAGAGAAAAGGAAATAAGACAAAGAGAAAAAGTCATATCATCCGACCATGTTGCCTAGTTTCTGCATATTCATCTGTATTTTTGATATCTACTATATTGCATATTCTATAGTGGTGCATCTCAAGCATGTGCTCACCTGCTATGGTACAATATTCATGTAGCAATACTCTTACCCAACTACCGTGCATTATTTCGGTGTTGGTGCTTCTTGTGTGGAAACACTTCTACAATAATGGCGAATCAGATGACTTCCACATATATTCTCCATCATCTACATTGTTCTAGTTGCTCGTCAAAGATTCAGAAATTTTATTGTGGTTGCTTCTACTGGTCCAACAATTACCAATTTCAAAGAGGAGCCGATTTTGCTACCACTGCTTCTGCATTAATCTTATCTTCATCAAGGGGAGAAGGCATATTTTCTGCTACATGCTATCTTCTTCAGGGGGAGTGTTAAGGGTGTCGCATTTTTTTTTTTGCACTGTAAGATTCAAGGGGAGATCAATTCTTGTCAGAGAAGATCAACTTTTTGTATGAGCTATTTTAGTATATTCATGTATTGACAAGTTGGACATGTGTTTCACTCATGCTCTAGCTTGAGGGGAAGTGTTAGAATAATTGGTTTATTATGTACATGGGCCTTATTGTCTTGACCCATTAGGGTTAAGTTATGCTTCCTTGTACTTGCCTCCTCTCCTACATATAGGAGGGGAGTTTGTCATTGTTTAATAACTATTATATTTCTAGCCTCCATCTTAACTTCCGCACCTTGAAGAATAAAGGAATGCCCTTAATGATAAGATAATCTTCCTATGTTATTTGTGAACATCTTTTAGTTATCTATTGCAATGTTATATTGAACACATGTCTCACAAATATGATGAGGGTTTGTTGAGCCTTTTGGAAGGTATGGAAAGATAATGATGTTCTTACAGGAGATAATGTGATAGTCTTAGTGACCTTTGGGCATGGTTGAAGCCTAATTGAGGTGATATCCTCTCTGTGATGTGACAAGGGATTTGTATTCCATGGTGATGTGATAATGATCATGGCCTTGTGTAAGGCAGTGGATTAGTACTATGTGATTATGTGACAAGTTTAAGCCTTATACATTTTATATGTTCAGAAGTTATTGTACTTGCTAGAAATGAATTAGGGTTTTTTGTCCACTTGTTTGATAAAGTTGTAATTCACCCAATTGTCATTAACTAATCAAAGTGAAACCCTAATCATGTAGTGCCTTATGCTATGATCCATTCCAGGGTCAGAACTAGTTAGATGGTGAAATGAGTATTTCTAAGGGAAACTCGAACGCATATTGTTGAGTATGCAGGGTTCTTATCATCCTGAACCTAGGTGTTTAGGGAGGTTGGTTGCGGTCATACCTAGTCCTCTTTTTGAGAATGGTTGCGCTTGTGTCTCTGTGATTATATTTGTGATATGTTGAAGGACAACTATTTTTGCACCTCGGTGGAATGGTTTTGATTCATACCCTAGTGGCTAGTGTCATGACATATACCAAGGGCAGACGAGGTGTTTTCAGCTTGACTATATGTCATCGTTGCCAATTTGACTATATGTCACTATGGTGCAGATCGTACTGACCAAGTGAGGAGAAGATCTTGGAGTCTGATTCTTCCTAGATCTTGCATGGAACTGATTGCGACCAAGC
The DNA here is from genome assembly GCA_963693085.1 of Alisma plantago-aquatica. NCBI lineage: Eukaryota > Viridiplantae > Streptophyta > Magnoliopsida > Alismatales > Alismataceae > Alisma > Alisma plantago-aquatica. The sequence continues at coordinate 878,172,821 of OY856413.1, read as the reverse complement.
GGTGGTCAGTTGGAGTTTGGGTGGTATGACTCAAACTCTCCAGGGCTTAACAAAGTATGTAATCAGTCGTATAGCATATCTGTTAGAGTTAAACACACTTCACATTAGATGATAACCCTTGATTGCTCCTTTTAAATTTAGATGATGTATAATATAGTTGGAGGATGTAGCCATGTTATACTGTTAGATGATGTATAAACGCCTGACTTTCCCATGACGACTGTTTAAAGACCATTCAAGAGGGATGGACAGATGATTGCTATGGTGACCCATCGTTCAAATTCTATATGAAGCTCAAGAATCTTAGAAGAGTTATGAAAACCTGGAGCAAAGACACATTTGGTAATATACAACAGTTGAAAAAAGATCTCAAAGATGTCATACACACCCTGCAGATTTCTTTTGATGATACTGTTGAACATGACATGGAAATCCTCCTTGTAAATGCTGAACAGGAGCTTGAAAGGTTACTAAATTTTGAAGAAGGCATCTTAAGAGCCAAAGCTAGCATCAACTGGTTGGATGATGGTGTTAAAAATTCAAAGTTCTACAATGTTGTGATTAAGTGCATAAGAAAGAGGAAAGCTAGTCAATACATAATAGTGAATGATGGTCCAAAGGTGATAGGACAGCCGACGATGGCGAATGCTGCTGCACACTTCTTTGAAGCCTTCTATCAGGAGCCACAACCAAGAGATGATGAGCTAGATGCTAAATTCATTGAACAAATCCCTTTCCTCATCTCAAGTGATGAAAACTTCACCTTGCTCACCCCCACATCTGATGAAGAGCTCATGGCTGTAATATCTCAGATGAATTCTAGTGCCATGCCTGGTCCAGATGGATTTACTTTGAAGTTTTACCAAGCGGCTTGGGAGATAATCAAACTTGATTTCATCAAGATGGCGGAGTTTTTCTTTAAAGGCAACACCTGTCATCGTAGCTTTTTCTGCTGCAGAATTGCTCTAATTCCCAAATCTTACCCTCCAACTGAGATGACCAAGGATTATAGACCAATAGCCATTGAAAATGTATCGTTGCGTATTTTAGCCAAAGTGATTACTAACATAATGACACAGATCATACCAAAGCTTATTTCTATTGAGCAAGGAGTGTTTGTAGGAGGTAGAGATATTATCCACAACATCAGAATGACGAAAGAACTCGTGTACGATCTGAACAAAGGGGAGAGTCACAATTGCAACTTGGTGATCAAATATGATATGGCTAAAGCATATGATCGTGTGGACTGGTCTTTCCTCAGGGTTATTCTTAGTAAATACGGTATGGTGGATGAGTTAATCCACCTATGCCTTAGTTTTTTCTCAAACGCATGGATGAGTGTCACCCTTAACAACGGGTTTTTTTCAAAATGCATAGAGGTCTGAAGCAGGTCAACCCTCTCTCCCCTTTCCTTTTCATTATGTTTGAAGAAACCTTGTATCGCATCATCAAGAAGGCTATTAATGACAATGACCTCGATCGATATAAGACCAGAGGTAAAGGTATTGCACCAGGCATTCTCATGTACGTTGATGATGTCATCCTTTTCACTAAAGCATCTGACAAATCCCTAATTTGTGTCAACAACATCCTCACTGAATACGAAGCGGTATCGGGTCAGCTTGTCAACAAGAGCAAATCTGGTTTCTGGTGTGGCGGAAATAACACAGAGATAGTGGAGAAAATCTCAGATGCTCTTCATATAGAACCTCTGGGTGAATCCTTTGCATACCTTGGGAAACCCATCAGTAGATCTCGAACCAAAGAACAACATTTTGATTTTTTGATTGACAAAATTAATGTCAAGGTTTCTTTATGGAAAGCGAATTTATTATCATTTGCAGGATGTAAAACTCTGATTGAACATACTTTATCCACAACCAGCTTATATTGCATGGCGGCTATGGACACACCAAGTAGTGTGATAAAAAAGATTAATCATATGCTATCAACTTTTCTGTGGAGTGCACGGGATAAGGGACATCGCAAAGCCTGGGTCGCTTGGGACAGAATTTTGTTGCCTAAAATTATGAGAGGTTTGGGAATGTATCCTCTTCAGATTACTGCGAAGGCATTCAGAATGAATGCATGTTGGGAAATTCTGTCAGGAGAATCAATTTGGGCAAAGTTCTACATGGATAAATATCGGAATCAGTATGTGAATCATAGTGGAATTGTTCCTTTTCAACTTAAGAGAGGATCTTTTGCGTCACCCTTCTGGAAAAAGCTATGGAAATGCTTTCCTAACGTCATTCAAAGTTCCTTGTGGATAATTGGAAGAGGCAATGTGTCCTTTTGGCATGAAAGATGGTGTGATACTACCTTGGACAAATTTGCTATTAACCAATCTGATACGAGATTAGATTTCAAAGTTCATGATTTATGGGATGATGAGGTTGGATGGGATTGGAATGCACTTTCTTTAATCATTCTACCTGAAGGTTTAGAGATGATTGCAAAAGCATGTATTGTAATTGATGACGTTGATGACCTCCTGATTTGGAAACACTCTTACCATGGAAATTTCAATGTTAGATCCGCCAAGAAAGTCTTGATGAATCAGGAGAATCTGAACAATCCACCTTCTCCTTGGTTCTGGTTGGTCGATGCAGCTCCAAAAGAGGTCTACTTCACTTGGAAGATTATGAACAATGCCATCCCCACAGACGACAATATAACCAGATGCATGATACCCCTTGCCTCGGGATGTAGTTGTTGTGATGACCGTAATATGGAGACAATGGAGCACTTATTCCTAGACAGTGAACCTGCGCAGTTTTTCTGGAATAAAGTGATTGACCTTCTAGACGCAGGGGACAGTCTAGATCTTACCAATCTAAATGCCTTCTTTACTTCATGGAAGATGAAACACAGTGATACCAACTTCATGGGATGGTTGATATCCTATCTTATACCTCAAATTCTGTGGGTTGTATGGAGAATTCATTGTGCCAACAGATATGGAGATACACCTTTGTGGGCAAGCAAGATATGGAGTGATATTATCACAATAACTAATAGAAAGATCCAAAATAAATCTTTCAAGAAGATGGAATAGAAGGATTTATATGATAGGATGGAAAGAGTTGGTTTCCTTTGTCACAAATTCAAGATGAAGCGTCTTAAATTATTGAGATGGCAGAAGCCTAACATTACTAACCTCAAAGTTAACCTGACTGCTGGATATATTATGCAGACGGATGGATACAAAAGATTTTGGATTGCAAGTTGCATTAGAAATTGTCATGGTTATATTAGGCTTACTTTCAGATTTTGGGTCAATGGGCAATGCATGGATGAGGCTTTCGCTCAAGGATGTATCATTGCAGTCAAGCTTGCTAAAGAACATAATCTGAATATATCCATCATGGAGATTGACGATGAAGCTACTGTCAACAACATTTGGAAGGATGGTACATGTTCATGGCGGCTGACCACCTGGTTCCACGAAATTAAAAGGGTTGTGAGAGAAGAAGATATCATTGGGTATGCTTGTCACATATTGATTAACTCTGTCCCGCGTGAGCTTGGGATTTGGGGATCTGATAGACATGAGTCGTACGTGGTCAGTGAGCCAAGTCTGCTCCCTATGCGAGTCAGGGGACTTGCTATTTTGGAAAATAGATACACACCTTACATAGCTATAGAGTGGATAGATATATAGTTGGTGTTTTGTATTTTGAGTGGGCTAGGACTGTTGCAATGTGTTGTGACGTTGTCCTTTCTTTGATGCCTATCTTTTTTGGGTTACCGCAGATAACACGGGGTGTATATCCTTTTGGCTTGATTTTGCCTACATGAGGAGGGTAGGATGAATAAAAGTACCTCCTGGCTTAATTAAAAAAAAAGTTATACTTATGTTATTAGAATTGCATTTGATGTTAGTCATGCCTATGTAGTTAGATATGCTCATATTGCTAATCATTCTCATGGTGATAGTTATGCTTAGGTTGTTACCTCTACTCATGATGTAGATATGTTAATCATGTTGGACATATTATATTGTTAAGATACGTTATGCAATTAGATATGTCCATGTTATTAGATATGGTATACTATTAGATATGTTTATATTGTTAGCTTTGCTTATTACTATAGACATTATATATTGTTAGACATGCTCCTACTATTCAAATATGTTCATACTATTATCGATAAAAATGATGCTAGTTGGGATCCTGATGATGGTTATGCTCACGGTCATGTATATATCTGGTAATTGAGAATAATGCTAGCTTCTAATACTCTGATTCGAATTTCTCTCAATAAATCACTTATAAATGATAATTTTGTTTTGTTGTTTTATCTGTCTATCTATTTAACCCGCTTAATCCACTTAATCTATTTAATTACATAACTTATTGTAATCAATAAGCTTTGTTGGGGGTTATATCTCTCACTGGGACATGGGTCTCACCCGTGGATCACCACAATCTTTTTAGGTGATTGTCAGTAGCAGTAGTCGACCTGTGGCCGTGAGGAGGAGCTAATATGATGGATCATTGAAGGAAAGTTGATTAGATGTCTAATGTGTCTTAGAGTTGTCATTGTACTCTCAGGTTCGGGCCAGAAAGTTCTATATATGGTGTTTTATCGACTCGAGCTTTCATAGTTTTCTACCTTTTGTAAGAGACTTCTGATAAGATTTATGAAATAATTTGAGATGTTGGGATTTTATGCAAATATTGTTGAGTAAGTTTGTGAAAATTCAATCAGTTTCAATTAACCCTCTTTTTAGACATGTGTCTTATCAGTGGTTGATTGTGTTTAAGTTTAGAGTACTCTTTCTTTGTGTGACATGTTGTCACATTTGGTGGTATCAGAGCTCTAGGTTCGCTGATTCTATAGGGACTAGGACTTAGGACTAGGATAGTAACTAAGTAATAAACTAGCATGTACATAATGCATACTTCCTAAATTTGGTACTTGGATGCCCTGGACATGTATTCATTTACTGAAGGAATGGCAAGTGTGAAACTCTTGGTTGTTATCTTTTTTATTACCCTGATTGAGTTGTCGATTGGAAACAACCTAAAGAGCATAATAATTAAGGAATCATGGTGAACATATCCTAATTATACCCGTAAAGGAAAGGTGAAAGTCATATCATAACTCATTAAAACTTGAAAATTTGATGATTAAAGAAAGAGATATGACACCACGAAGCTTAAATTTGAATGAAAATAAGCTAAGAAGGAGTTAGTAAAACTATGATAATGGAAAATGATAGAGTAAAAGAAAGATCAATCTGTGTTAATGTAATAACCTAAGGTGTACAATTCATATAAGAATAAGTGAATTCCAATGATAATTGTGATATGAGATAATAAAAGTGGATAGAGATGAATGAACAAAGAGGAACTTGAATTAATCTCATACCCACCCCTATGTGCAATAAGATATTAATGTAAAATTATCATGATATATAAAATAATTAAAGGGAAATGATCCTTGTTGGATGGATAAGAATGAGAAATATGATGAACTAACCCCTAAAAGGTTGAATAATAAAAATGGTAAATGAGAAGATACACATAAGTATGATAAATGACTAACATGAAAGAGTAATGAGGTATGATTATCATGTTAAGTTCATGTGCATATGGAAAGGAATCCTAGTGAAAAGTGAATAATACATTAAAAGTTGTAACTTCTTCATGAATTGTAGGATCGATAACCCCCTTTGTTAGAAACCCTTGGGATGGTATCGCTATGTTGTGAGATGTATACCCTTTCCCATGTGCTCTTCTTTTCTCAGGATGTTACATTCAAGTGGATCTTATGCCACTTGGTGTGCAATGATTCAATGTAATCCTAGGGATGGATATCTTGGTGCAACATGTGGTTGTTTTGTACTATGGTTCTAGGATCGTGAGATTTGTGAAAAGGGCACCTTTTGAGCTTTCTAGGAAGTTTGGAAGATCCTTCCAACATGTTGGGTTCTTGTTGTGATGGTAGATAAGTTGATAAGACAAGAACATGAGGTCTTCTTGATACATGTAGTGGAAAATGAGGTTATGAGTCCTAGTATCCAGGGTTTATCAATGATAGGTGAGTTGGAGATGTTTAGATGAGTTCATGATGTTCCTTTCCCCTTGAGAGAAAGTCAGGTTTTGAGGTTCTCCAATAACTCCTCGAGGAGAAGTATGATGTGTCTATGATGATATAACTACTTATTAATAGACAAGCTGTACAGATAGGTGACGTCATAAAGTTGTATATAGTAGGAGATGCATGAAACTTTTTGTTTGGCATGAGCTGGAAAGTTTCAATTTGATGGTACATTATTTCAAAAATGGATGGAAGCAGTTCAAAATGGGCAGAATCACATGTTTCTAACCATGGTGGACCACTAGAGTTCCATGTTGGAGTCATTACCAGAGTTGCGTAGGGTATATCATAGTTTCATGTTCCATGATAGAGGAAGTGTCATCTTGATACTAAATTAGTGATATAGACAATGGAGATGAAGTTAAGTGGGGGTGTTGATGTGATGGATTCTGTGTTGGCCCTAGATAACACATACCAGTTGAGGAGGAAGGTCATAGTTTTAGTGGATATGTTGTGACTGCACCATGGTTTGATAGACCCTTGTGGGAGGTAGAGGATAAGATGAATAGGAGGTAACCATCCTTGTTTTGCTTGAAATTTTGGGGGGAAAATCCCTATTAGGGGTTTATAGTTGTAAGAATCCTAACCTAGCGTAAATCTTAATGATGCTTAATTTACCTAATTGGATTCTTATATGTTTAATCAAACTCTTTCTTATGCTTTGATATTAGTTAGATAAGTCATGTTTCATATTTGGTCCAGTTTGGACATTGTTTGTGCAAGTTATGCAATTTTGTGCACATTTTGGACTTTTATGTAATTTGCACACATCAATGTTTTTTTTGCAATTTGTCTCATGTGTATTTTTCCTCACATGTTTTCATATCATGCTGTATTTAGTTGTCCATGGGGCACCTAGATGCACCATGGTTTTATGTGTGACATCTGCCTAAGGTTGAACTTAGGATTTCCTCTCATAGATGGGCTACCTTGTATGATATTTTGATGGTTTTTCTTATCAGTAGAGGCGAGGGCTGACCTGGTATCAGGTTTCGGTGGTCTTCCTGACTTCCCACTGATGTTGGGCTGTTGGTTTGCATGGAAAAGATGCTCTTGACCTAGGACAATTGGCAAGATTGGCTAGACAACTTACCTTTTCCTTCTCTCTCCCTTTTAGCTTATTATATTTCCCTTCTTGCGTGCCAACAAATCCTTTACGCACCACACTCACCCTCCCTTCTTCCCTACTGACTAGATCTTGTCCCACCTTCTTGGTGGAGAAGAATAAGCCAATGGTATATGGAGCTTGGTCGATCTACTTGCATGTGCACATAGAGCTCGCATCCACCATATCTTCAAGCTTGTGGAGCTTCCTTGGCTTGTTCTTGACCTAAGCAAGTAAGAACTTCTCTCTTTCCTTCATCCCCTTCTGTCCTACTTTCCCCTCTCTTCTTATTGGTCGGATCCATGGTTTCCATGGTGGAGTTTGTACTAGAACTCTTGAAGAACACCTTCCTTCTTGCTTCCTTGACCTAGGGTTGCTTGTCCGTAGAGAAAAGCTAGCTTGGACGAGTGGGGGCTCAAATCTAGGATTTATTCTCTTCTTCCTCAAGCCACCTTGCTGTTTTTAGTCTCATCTTCATCCTTGAGGTGAGTTATGTAACTCTCTTCATGTTTATTGCTTACATTTAACTTGCCATGAACAAATTTTGCTCTAAAACATAGTATTGAGTAGAAAATTTGAATCCTTAGTTAAGTTGTGCATATATATGATGATTCTTAATTAGATAATCTTCTTGTTACTCTCCATAATCTAATGCACGTTCTATATTTTGAAATATGAGTTTTTGACTTTGTTGGACCATGAATCAATGGTGTTGTGTGGTGAGAATCGATGGTTATCCTTGATATGTTTTGAACTGATTTCTACCTTGCCTCATGATTTGATGGTTAGTTCCTTGTGTAGAACGATTGTTGAGCTTTGTTACTTGTTTTATGACCTTGTTAGAAGCCCAAGAATATATGGTTATATAACTCTTACCTTTAGATAGTTGATGGTTTCCATAACCATAGCAAATAATAGTTATTGAGTGTTGAAACAATGGGTTATCCTTGGTGCCTTGAACTGATTTCTCTTTTGTTGTGTGACCTGATGGTTTGGATTTTTGGAAGAAATGTTTTTGGTAACTTAGTTACTATTTTTATGACTTTAGTGAGCTCAAGAAATGATGGCTATCTTGCCTTCATCACTGAATGATCGATGGTTATTTAACTCTCACAAATGATGGTTCTTTCCTAAGGATTGAGTTGATTTCCCCTCCTTGTGTTGCAACCAATTATTTGCTTTTTGTGCTGTTTGGCCTCGACTTAGCTTATATTTTTTATTTTATTATGCTTTTGAAATGATTGTATTGATGCTCTCACCAAGTGGCTCAATCGATGGTTTGATAAATCTCAACAAATGATGGTTTTCCTTAAGTATTACAAACTTTTTTCCCGTCTTTCTTCAACATCTGACAGTTGAGTTTCTTGCTCCAAAAAATGGTTCACACCTTGTTGTTGTTTTGATGTCCCAATGTACTCCAACATTGATGGTCATGTTTCTTTTATCTTTTGTTCAAATGGTGGTTCCTTAAACCCTAGCCAAACAATGGTTTTCCCCTTAAATGAATCGATGGTTATACTCGATGTTTGAAGTTTGTTTCCCATATAGTGATGAAATTTGATGGTCTCACTAGGTTCATAGTCAATGGCTATCTTGATTTCTGATTTGCTAATTTCTCTAAGTGTTAGATAGATGGTACTCTTTAGTGGCACAACTGATGGTCATCCTAAAAGGTTATGGACTATTTTGTCTAAGTATTAGAATGATGGTTCTCTTATTTGTTCCATTGATGGTTTTTCCTAGATGAATGACTTAAGGTTTTACATGTTTTGCATCTGATGATTTTACCTGTCTAACATATGAAAGTCTTGGGTGAGGATTTATACTTGGAAGTTTTGAGTTTGATGCCCTGATACGATGGTTATGTTTTATGCAACTGTGATTCAATGATGGTGATTCATATACACAATGCAACGATTTTAATTGCCTTGAACCCGATGGTCTGGTGTGTGGTCTATGATTTGATGGGTTGTTCTTAGCACTTGATCTTATGGTGGCAATCAATACACATAATTCAAAGGTCATGTTTGCCTTGAAATCAATAGTTTAACATATTATTTGATGGTTTGTTCTTACTGCACGCAACTCAATGGTTTGGATTTAATAATTTAGAGTCAATTATTTTAAGCACATGAGTTTGTAGTCTTACCTTTGCCCTCAAATAAATATAAATCTAAGGTTGTTGTAAAGTGTTGATTTGAAATATTAAGTTCAAATTCTGTTGTTAAATCTAATCCTAGTACAACTAAATCATGGTGGTTAATTATGCCTAGTTCCCTTACATAACAAAGGAATGCCCTTAATGCTAAGATAATCTTACTATATTATCATGTGAATATCTTTTAGTTATCTATCACAATGTTATACTGCACATACATATCACAAATATGATGAGGATTTGTTGAGCCTTTTGGAAGGTATGGAAAGATAATGATGTTCTTGGAGAAAATAATGTAATGGTCTCAGTGACCTTTGGGCATGGTTGAACCCTAATTGAGGTGATATCCTATGTGTATTGTGACAATGGATTGGTATTTCATGGTGATGTGATAATGATCATGGTCTTGTGTAAGGCATTGGATTAGTACTATGTGATTATGTGACAAGTTTAAGTCTTATACGTTTTATATCTTCTAAAGTTATTATGCTTGCTAGAAATGAATCAGGTTTTGTTTGTCCACTTATTTGATAAAGCCTTAGTTCACCCAATTGGCACTAACTAATCAAAATGAAACCCTAATCATGTATTTCACTGTGCCAAAGATCCATTCCAATGCCAGAACTTGCTAGATGGTGAAACAAGTATTCCTAAGGGAAATACAGAGTGTATGTTGTTGAGTATGTGAGGTGCTTGTCATCTTGACCCTAGGTGTTTAGGGAGGATGGTTGCGGTCATACCTAGCCCACTTTTTGAGAACGTCTACGATCGTGTCTCAGTGATTAAATTGTTGACATGTTTGAGGACAACTGTGGTTGTGCCTCGGTGGCATGGTTTTGCTTCGTACCATGGTGGCTAGTGTCATGACCTGTACTAAGGTCGGACTATGTGTTTTTAGCTTGACTATAAGTAGTTGTTGATAGTTGATTATATGTCACTACAGTGCAGACTCATACTGACCGAGTGAGGAGAAGATTCTGGCATCCGACTCTTCCTAGATCTTGTATGGAATAGATTGCAACCAAGCGTGGTCAGTTGGAGTTTGGGTGGTACGACTCAAACTCTATGGGGCTTAGTAATATATGTAAACAACCATGTAGCATATCTGTCATGGTTAAACACGCTTCACAATGGATGATAACCCTTGATTTCTCCTTTCAAATTCAGATGATGTATAATATAGTAAGAGGAAGTAGACATGTTATATTGTTAGTTATACTTATGTTATTAGAATTGCTTATGATGTTAGTCATGACTATGTAGTTAGATGTGCTCATACTGCTAATCATGCTCATGTTGATAGTTATGCTTACATTGTTAGCTATGCTCATGATGTAGATATGTTTATCATGTTGGACATATTATATTGTTAAGATATGTTATGCTATCAGATATGCCTATGTTGTTAGATATAGTATACTGTCAGAAATGTTGATATTGTTAGTTTTGCTTATTATTATAGACATGTTATATTATAAGACATGCTCCTATTATTCAAATATGCTATAATGTTATCAATATTTATGATGCTAATTATGCTCCTGATGATGGTTATGCTCATGGTAATATCTGCATCTAGTAATTGAGAATAATGCTAGCTTCTAATACTCTAATTAGAATTGCTCTTAATAAAGCCCTTATAAATCATAACCCCATTTTGTTGATTTTTCTATCTACATGTTTAACCTTCTTAATCTACTTAACCTATTTAATAACATAACTGATGTATGTATGCCCAGAGAGCCAATCATATGATAATTGTAATGGTATAATATGTAAATGACTTGATTTATAATAAAGGCAAACTTCCAATTTATATTGTATATTCAGTTATGAGATAATGAATAACATTATATATGTCTAGAGAATGATATTACTCAATGGTGTTTGTCTATAGATTGAGGACCTGAAGAATGAGATCATACAGATGTTAAGAGTATATACATTCCCATTATGTCCCTGGTCGGTTGTCATTGTGGAGGATTGATAGACAGCAATGCCACAAAAGATCAGAGTGTGAGTTGGTTGATGATAGAGTCTCATTAGTCATGATATGGCAATATCAAACCAAGAACACATATACATGTTAGAGAATAGTGTATCAGACAGACCCACCATGAGATTGACACACAGAAGCCATCATCATAGAAGTCATAATCAGCTCTCATAGTGATGGTGGTGGTTGTGGTTCATAGACCTAAAATCACTACACTCATCACATGTCGTTGGGTACACTTTGACATCATCAAATGCATTCATGAAACATGGGTTGTTAAATAGGTGATGATTGGGTGACTTTGACACATGGGGACTGATTGTGAGTGATAGAGATGGGATTTATCCCTCCTACAGGAGTATGATATCCAAGACCTCTTGATTAGAAAGACTGAGAAAAATTATGACCATATGAATGTGAGTCAATATGTGATATTGAGCTTACATATATCTCATGCAGTCTGCTTTGGTTCAATAAACAAGGTTGAATGATAATGAGGGTGACTACTCCATGCCTCTAGTTCAATCCGGATATCATTGACAAAGGAACTATACAAACACTATAACACCATACACAAATTGTTGGTTGAAATTGTTCTCCAACTTTCCATTTACTTGGGTAGCAATGATGTGTGACTAGGCATCGCTCATTGTTTTTGATGTCATAAGTTGTTATGGAAATTCACTACCAACGTAATGTGGGACATGTAGGGTCACACACATAGGAAATCATCTAGAAGAGGAGTTTGATCTTGAATGATGATTGAATTAATTAATAAAGTATTTAGGTATTTTAATTCATGCAACAGATCAGCTGACTAGACTGTCAAATTATCAGTTCAAGTGTTGAGACAACAGTTTGGAGTGTCAGGTTGATTTTATTATACATTGGCTGCAATTTAGCCTGAACCGGGGTACCATATGACTATATGGCTTGGCTAGATGACCGTCTTGCTTGGTTTGAGACGTCCATCTCGGATACACCAAACGGTCGGTTCAGGGGTGCAATTCAATTGTACATACGATTGGTGCTGACGTAATGACATACACTAATTGGAATTGAATTGTCGACATATGTGCAAAACTGGAAAATGCCAGACGACCGTCTGGACTGAGTCAGACGACCATTTGGCATGCTAGACGACTGTCTGGGTTTTCAAATGACCATCTCAGTTGTCACATGTTGTGAAATTTCTAGAATTATTGCAAAAAATTGAGATCTTCTAGTCCCTTCCACTCCCACACAGACTGGAAACCCTAACCCTAGACTATACTATAAAAAGAGGGGTATCGGGGCTTCTCATAGCACATAACTGACAATTTAGAATCAGTTTCTCTTACAATTGTTGTCCTCTTTGGTTCTGGTAATCAAGAGAGCCCAAGCAAGTCATGCCTGACTAGGGAGGGATAGCTTTAGGAGAGAAACAACTAAGGATCATTATTGTGGGAGAGTAGGTTGGTGACTAGTACACCAACGGGAGGGACAATTCCTTTTTGTCCATTCTAGCCAGATGATAGAAGCTCTAGTTGGTCTGTGTGGACTACTCTAGAGGTAGGAGTCCTTTGGCTGCTGCTAGGAGGGCAACATCAACTCACAGTATGTGCCGAGATCAGATGAGTTGTTGTAGTAGTTGTCCCAGTCTACTGTCCATGGAGTATTCACACGAGTCCCAGTACATCCAGGAGCTACACAGACACTATCTAAGATAGAGTGTGCATCTACATCAATGAGGATTGTCACTGGACTTTCTTCAGGACCAGATATATCTTCATGAAACCATCCTTCCCGTTGCATAGTTATTGACGTGATCTGTTGGTTAATGGGAAATATGTCAATAATTTTTTTGTTTCTGTTGCCATTCTGATGTCGTATTAATGGTATCAGAGCCACGTCAATTAATTATGTTTTAGGATAATTGATATGATCAAATTTTGGTTTTACCATTTTTATTTATTGTGTGCCAATGTGAATATTTAAACTGGTTCATGTGCACGTCCATCTTATCACCACATAAAGAACCCAAACAAATATATATATATATATGTAATTTATACGCTTCGCCATAAAATCAATTTTGATGGTGGATGTGAAGCATGGTAATGGCCAAAACCCCATATATGTGCGTCCATGGTTTTGGTTATTTATTCCTATTGTCAAACAGTCTACATATCGAGCCTCTCTCTCGTTTCCAAATATAAATTGATGCTCTTCTTCCTATTCCCCCTCGAATATAACTCGAGGTTTTCCCCATATACAATGTAATAAGAAATTGGATAGTTTTAATTTATGTTACAACGTGAAGATGAAACAAGTGGCTCATGAGATAACCCAATCGTCTAGAGAATCAAGGAGGCCAGGTGAAAGGAGGACAAACTGATCGAATGGTGGCCCAACCAATCAGATAGAGGTGTTCAGACACTGCTAGGACTTGAGAACCAAATGATCATTTTAGAAGATCCCAACCGAGCAACCAGGAGGTGAGCCAACCGATTCAAGAGTTGAACTGATCAACCTAGATTGGTTCGAGCACAGATCTTCACCAACAACATGTTGCATATGATGTAGACCATAGGTGGTAGTAATTCCTTGTGACTCCAAGAAATTACATCAGTATGATGATAACCATCGCTTATGTGTTTTATTTATTGCATTTTCTCATTTGTGGTTATAACATGTATATAATACATACTATATATATATAGTGATTGGATAAAGTATATGTATTTATACAAACTCCCTCATTAAAATATTAAGTCTTAGATGCTTTCCATAAGAAACACACATGAAAATCTTGATCGACTAAGTGTGGGAATGCCATAGCGTGATGTTACATTTATCTCGTGGAAGTGTGATGGTAGATATGTGGGTCTGCCTTAGCAGGGTGCATAGTCTATCATGCTAGCTTATGGGTCAGGCTTAACTATGAGATCTTAATTGTATTAAGCACGTAGAATCATACATATGATCAATGGAAAGGAGTTGCACATATCATCCATCTGAGAATTACATATGATGCAATTGGAAAAAGTTACCTATCTGATAGAATCAAGTTGTCGGTGACAGACCTAGCTGGCTCATGATTTGATGAAATTAGGATCTTGGCCCACTAGAATATTGTACGCTCCAATATTTTGAATTTATATTGAGGGCTATAAATTTTAATAAAATAGTGGGAGTGATAATAATTTAAGACCTAATTAATATCGTCAAATTTATCAAATCAAACCAATTTAAAAATGTTATGAAAAAGTTGCAATATTTCTTTGTAGAATCAAATGTCAAACACAAAACATGTTCAAATTGTGATCAGTCCTTTAGAAGGATGAAACGGGATATAGTTCCACAATTGGTTAAGGACTTTGAGAAATGTTCTCATCAATGAGCGAAAGCTCTATGTCCTTGATAGACCAATGTCAGAGGAACCCGCTCTGAATGCACCTAAGGCTAAATGGATGCTTATTGGAAGCATGCCAATGATGTCATAGACATTTAAATACCTAATTCTTAGTTGTATGAACTATGAATACATGAACAACATGAAAACATGGACATCTTAAGATGGTAATGCATCTTAAGAATCATGTAAAGCAAAGAAGGTATAATGTATCTAAAGTGTTAATTGAGTGCAAATTGACAAAGGGAGGTCCAGTAGAACCCCATGTGCTCAATATGATTGGACATGTGGAATGACTGGGATTTCTCTTAGGTCAAGAGTTGGCCATGAATATGATTATGTAAGCATTGCATGAATCATATAGTCAGTTTATCAAATGCTTGGCATGTTGATGCCAAAGCGAGGAAGAAGAAGGACAAATCCATGACGGTGATCAGTGGAAGTGAGTCCTGGGGGAAAAAGATAGGCTAAGAAGTGTTATGAGGCTAAGCTAAAGTCTAAGTGTTCTGCACTCAATATATGGAGAAGGGTAAGTGTAAAAGGAATCTATCTTTTTCACTTAAAGGATTAATAAAAGAAAGTGTCGCTATTGTCACCTGTCTGGACATTGAAAAGAACTATTCTCCTTATAGAGGATCTCAGGAAGAAGATGAAGATCGATATCTCTACTTCAGGACCTGAGAATAAGTAAGCTAAAACTGTGTGGGGCAAGGGTTGCTGCCTTTACAGTCGAGAGTTGTCAATCATGGGCACATAATAGAATTAGTGAATTGCTATTATGTACAGGGCATTGATGAAAACATCATATGTCTTGTATGACAAGAACATTATGTTTCAATTTAAAAGATATGAATTTTTATGGCAATGCCCTATGTATCACAAACTATACTTGATAGTTGTAGAGACAAGTGTGTATGGCACACATATTGAATGACTTGATAACTCAAACAATGAATACTTATAGCATTGTCATCTGGAGCGCATAAATGAGAAATGCATCTCTAGAATCCATGTGATGGTTATCTAGATTCTTTTGGTTATTGAAACAATAGAGACATGCAAATCTTATTCGTTGTGTAATATGACAAATGTATCTTTAGTACATGTAATGGGAGAATGAGTATTCTATTAGGGCTAGTACATACTGATGTACAAAAGACCTTTTAGAATAAATGCTAAAGGTAGTTGCAAGGACTTCATTATATATATTTCTTGATGTTATCAGTAGATATGATAATTTGTATTTAATAAATTACAAGGTTGGATCTCTTGAAGTGTTCAAGGAGATCAAAAATGAAGTATGTAACTAACTTGGTAAAAGTATTAAGATACCTCGATATGATCGTTGTTGAAAGATGTAAACTAAGAGTTTGAGGATCTTATGGGAGATCATTTGTGTATCATGGTGAATTCCAATTGAAACACAATGATAATGTATCATTAGAGTGTATCAGAAAGGAGAAATCACACTGTGATAAGTCATGGTGTGATTATCAACATATCTAGCTAATCTTACAATATTCTTTTGGTGCATACTTTACACTAAAACAATGCACAGTTTAAATTGGTTCAAAAGACACCATATGAGATATGGCATGGGAGGAGTCTTGATGTGTCTTTTAAATAGTGATTAGGATAGAAGGCTTATATAAGAAAATTATTTCTTAAAAGCTTTTTCCACAAAGTCACATAAATGTTTTTGTTGTTGAATACTACTCTTATCCCAATCCAACAACAAAGTGTTTGTTAGTCTGGATGATTATATTCCTAAAATGGAACTTAGTTCCAAACGAATCAGTGGGAGTAAAAGTAGAACTTAAAATGTACAAGACAAACAAGAAAACATAGAACCTAAAGAGGTATAGTAGGAACAAGGAGAATCACAAGTTGTTGTGGAATCTCAAGTTCCTTATGTAAACACAAAACTCATAATTTTAGTAGAACACACCTTGAGTTTGAAAGATTATGATATCTTATAACTCAAAAGGTGGAGAGTTGATCATATAGATGAGTCAACAACCTACCTAGAAACTATTGAGGGGCCAAAATTTGAGAAATGGCTTCAGGCCATAGGATCAAAGATGGAATTCGTGAACACCAACAAAGTATGAACTTGTTGGATCCACTCAAAGGGCTAAAACCCATAGGGTACATTTGATTTTTTTAAGAATACCAAAATGGAAAGGTAAATTGGTTACAAAGAGTTTCAAACTAGTTCAAAGTGTTGAACATGGTGAAGTCTTTTCACTGGTTACCAAGGTTAAGTCCATCTGGATCATGCTTGTAGTTGTAGCTTAGTATGACTATGAGATTTGGCTTTTGGATATTAAAACTGCATTCCTTAATTGGGATAATTAAGAGGATGTGTACATGACATAGTCTAATGGTTTTATAAACTATAATTGCAAATAAATTCTATAAGCTACAAAAGTCAATATGTGGATTGAAGCAGGCATCTCAGAGTTGGAATATTCTATTTGAAAGGACAATCAAAGGGTTTGACTTGAGTCTAAATGAATATGGACTTTGTGATTACAAAAAAAATAGTGGGAGCATATTAGTATTCCACATAATTATGGGTAATGATGTCCTTATCCTGCAAATATTAAAACCTGGCAAGGAAAGTACCTTCTATATGAAAGGTTTAGGCAAAGCATCCTATGAAATAGGGATAGAGATATATAGAGATAGATCTGGAAAGCTTCTTGGCCTAAGTAAGAGCACATACATTGGTAATATGTTGAAGGTTTCATCATGCAAGACTCAGTGATAGAAAACGTGTCTGTGATCCATGGAGTTAATCTCTTAGGAGTCTAGTGTCCTAATACTTATGAAGAATAAGAACACGTGGATATATGTTATATGCATTCACAATTGGATCTGTCTTGAAATGCAATGTTATGTACTTATCCCATTATCTCATATGTATTGGGAATAACGAGATGATTTCCAGTAATATCGTATGTTTGGACATGACGAGAGGATATCCAATCATCTCATATGTATTTGACATGATGAGAAGACATATATATACCTACCTAGAAATATTGTATGTATTAGACATGATGAAAGGGTATATGTTAGATACCAGTGAGAGTCACTGAACAACCATAAAGAACATCCTTAGGTGCTTGTGAATCACTTAAAGTATTGGTTTAAGGAAGAGTTGGATGTAAATGGTTACACCCATGCAAGCTTCCAAACTGACAAAATAAACTCAATCTAAATTTATGTTTGACGACAAATGAGAACTGTAAGCTAGAAAGGGTTCTGAGCTAATGACAAATATTTGAATAAAGAGAAGTTGAGCATCTTTGTGTTATAAGAACAACAAAGGATATTGTATGAATCAAGAAGTTCATATGGGTGAACTTGTGTGAGGTTCCAACCATTGATGACACAATAGAAATACTAATGAAAACAATGGAGCCACTAGTTAGGCTTGGAATCTCGGATAGCGTACTATGACACTTCCATCTCATACAAGTAGTCATACAACGAAGAGATGTGAAAAATTCAAAATACCAACTTAAAGCAAACGTTGATAAACCTGGTATAAAAGCACTTTCGTAGTAGAAGCATGATGGTCATGATAGGTCACTTGGGATGAGATCCATGGGTGATTGGCTCTAAGTGCAAGTGGGAGTCATGTAATGACATAACATGTAAATGATTTTATTAATAATAAATGCAAGCTTCCAATTTATTTTGTATATTCAGTTAAGAGATTGAGGACCTAAAGAATGAGATCATAAAGATGTTAAGAGTATATACACTCTCATTATGTACATGAATGATTATCATTGTGGAAGGTTGATAGACAACAATGACACATAATATCAGAGTGTGAATCGGTTGATGACAGAGTTTCATTAGTCATGATATGGCAATATCAAACCAAGCACACAGATACATGTTAGAGAACAGTGTATTGGACAAACCCACCATGAGATCGACACATGTAAGCCATCATCACGGAAGTCATAGTCAACTCTCATAGTGATGGTGGTGGTTGTGCTTCTTGGACCTTAAATCACTATACTCATCACATGTCATTGGGTACACTTTGACATTGTCAAACGCAGTCCTAAAACATGGGTTGTTATAAAGATGATGATTGGGTGACTTTGACACATGGGGACTGACTGTGAGTGATAGAAATTGGATTTGTCCCTCCTATAGGAGTATGATATCCAAGGCCTCTTGATTAGTGAGATTGAGGATAAGTATGGCCATAAGCATGTGAGTCAATATGTGACATTGAGCTTACATATATCTCATGTAGTATGCTCTGGTTCAAGAAACAAGATTGAATGATAATGAGGATGACTGCTCCATGCCTCTAGTTTAATATGGATATCAGTTACAAAGTAACTATACAAACACTATAATACCATACACAAATTGTCGGTTGAAGTTGTTCTCCAACTTTCCATTTACTTGGGTAGAATTGATGTGTGACTAGGCACCACTCATTGTTTGTGATGTCATAAGCTGTTACGAACATTCACTGCCAACGTAATATGGGACCTATAGGGTCACACACATAGGAACTCATCTAGAAGAGGAGTTTGATCTTGAATGGTGATTGAATTGATTACTAAAGTGTTTAGATATTTCAATTCATGTAACAAATCAACTGACTAGACTGCCAAACAATTGGTTCAAGTGTTGAGACAGCCGTTTTGAGTGCCAAGTTGATTATATTGTACATTGGCTGGAATTTAGCCTGACCTGGGGTGCCATACAACCATCTAGTTTGGTGTGAGATGCCCATCTCAGATACAACTAAGGGCCCATTGAGGGGTGCAATTCAATTGCACACATGATTGGTGTTGAGGTAATGATGTACACTAATGGAATTGAATTATCGACATATGTATAAAATTGAAAATGCCAGATGACCATATGGACTGAGACAGATGACTATTTGGCATGCCAGATGACCGTATAGGTTGCCAGGTGACTGTCTCAACTGTTGTAGGTTGTATAACTTCTAGAATTGTTGTGAAAATGTGAGATCTTCTAGTGCCTTCCACTCCCACACAAACTGGGAAGCCTTACCATGGCCTCTACTATAAAAAGACGAGTACTGGGGGCTTCCCAAAGTACAAAATAGATAATTGAGAATCAGTTTCTCTAACAATCGTTGTCCTCTCTGTTTATGGTAACTAAGAGAGTCCAAGCAAGTCCTACCTGACTAGGGAGGGATAGATACGGGAGATAAACAACAAAGGATCATTGTTGTGGGAGAGTAGGTTGGTGACTAGTACACCAACGGGAGGGAGAATTCCTTTACGTCCATTCTAGAAGGATGACATGAGTTCTAGTTGGTTTGTGTGGACTACTCTAGATGCAGGAGTCCTTTGGCTGCTGCTAGGAGGACAACATCAACTCACAATCTGTGGTGAGATTAGAGGAGTTGACACACTAGTTGACCAAGTCTGTTGTCCATCGAGGAGCAGTCAGATGAGTCCCAGTGCATCCACGAGTTGCACATGTGCCGTCTAAGATGGAGTGCACATCTACATCGACAAGGATTGTCGTTGGACTTGCTCCAGGACCATGTATATCTTTGTGAAACTACACTTCCCATTGCATATTTATTGACTCGATCTGCTGGTTAATGGGATATATGTCAAAAAAAAGTTGTTTCTGATGTCGTACTTCACTATAATAACCTAAAGTAACCAATAAGCATTGTTGATGGTTATATATCTCATTGGTACATGGGTCTCACTTGTGGGTCGCCACAATCTTTTTAGGTGATCATCAATAGTAGTATCCAGACCGTGGTCGTGAGGAGGAGCTGATATGATGGATCATAGAAGGAAAGTTGATTAGATGTCTAGCGTGTCCTAGAGTCGTCCTTGTACTCTCAGGTTCGGGCTAGAAATTTTTGTATATGGTGTTTTATTGACTCAAGATTTTGCAGTTTTCTGATGTGGTATATTTAGATGAAATCTCATGTGTATAGTTGTATATGTTGTGGCTAAGGTCATAGGGCCTTTTGTAAGAGACTTTTGACAACATTTATGAAATCATATGAGATGTTGGGATTTTATGCAAATGTTGTTGGGTAAGTTTGTGAAAATTTAATCAGTTTTAATTAACCCTCTTTTTAGATATATGTTTTATCAGTGGTTGATTATGTTTAAGTTTTGATTAATCTCATTTTGTGTGATGGGTTGTCACATTTGGTGGTATCAGAGCTCTATGTTCACTGAGCCTACAGGGACACTAGGACTTAGGACTAGGATGACAACTAAGTAATGAAAATGGCATGTACATAATATATTTTTCCTGAACGTAGTCATTAGATTCCATGGCTAGGTATTCATTTACTGAAGGAAAGGCAAGGGTGGAACTCTTGGTTGTTATCTTTCTGATTACCCTGATCAAGTAGTTGGTTGGAAACATGCTAAAAAGCATAATAATTACGGAATCATGATGAACATATCCTAATTACGCCCTAAAGGAAAGGTGAAAATCATATCATAACCCATCAAAACTTGAAAGTTTGATGATTAAAGAAAGAGATATGACACCACAAAGATTAAATTCAAATCAAAATAAGATAATAAGGAGTTACCAAAACTATGATTATGCAAAATGATAGAGTAAAAGAAAAATGAATAGGTGTTAGTGTAATAACCTAAGCTGTGAAATTCATATAAGAATAAGATAATTCCAACGATAATCGTGATATGAGATAATAAAAGTAGATATAGATGGATAAATAAAGAGGAACCAGAGTTAATCTCAGACCCACCCCTATCTGGAAAAAGATATTAATGTAATTATCATGTTATATAAAAAATTAAAGGGAATGATCCTTGTTGGATGGATAAGAAAGCGAAATATGATGAACTAACCCCTAAAGGTTGAATAAGAAGCATGGAAAATGAGAAGATACACATATGTATGATAAATGGCTAACATGAAAGAGTAATGAGGTGTGATCATCATGTTAAATTCCTGTGCATCTGGCAAGAAATCCAAGTGAAAAGTGAATAATACATATAAAGTTGTAACTTCTTTGATAATTGCAGGACTGATAACCCCCTTTGTTAGAAACCCTTAGGATGGTATCACTGTGTTGTTTGAGGTATACAATTTTCCTTGTGCTCTTCCTTTCTTGGGATGCTACATTCAAGTGGATCTTATGCAACTTGGTGTGCAAGGATTCAATGTAATCCTAGGTATGGATATCTTGGCACAACATGTGGTTGTTTTGGACTATGGTTATAGAATTGTGACGTTTGTGACATGAACACCTTTTGAGCTTTCCAGGATTTTAGGAAGATCCTTCCAACATGCTAGGTGTTTGATGTGATGGTAGAGAAGCTGATAAGATAAGGACGTGAGGTCTTCTTGATACATGTAGTGGATACTGAGGTTATGAGTCATAATATCTAGGGTGTATCCATGATAGGTGAGTTGGAAATGTTCAGATGAGTTCCTGATGTTCCTTTCCTCTTGAGATAAAGTCAAATTTTGAGGTACTTCAGTAACTCTTTGAGGAGAAGTAGGACAATTCTATGATGATATGACTGCCAATTGACAAACAAGGTGTATAGATAGGTGACATCATAAACTTGTATATAGTAGGAGATGCATGACACTCTTTGTTTGGCATGAGCAGGCAAGTATCAACTTGAAGGTATGATGTTTCAACAATACATGGAAGGAATTCTAGATGGGCAGAATCACATGTTGGAAACCATGGTGGACCGCTAGAGTTCTAGGTTGGAGTCATTACCAGAGTTGCGAAGGGTATATCGTAGTTCCATGTTCCATGATAGAGGAAGTGCCATCTTGATACTGAATAAGTGATACAGACAATGAACGTTCTTGATTTTGAAAGATGAGTTTTAGACCTTGCTGGACCATGAATCAATGGTGTTGTTTTGTGATAACCGGTGGTTGTCCTCGATATGTTTTGAACTGATTTCTACCTTGTCTTGTGATATGATGGTTAGTTCCTTGTATAGAACGATGGTTGACCTTTGTTACTATTTTGATGACCTTGTTAGAAACCCAATAACATATGGTTATATTACTCTTACATTTGAATGGTCGATGGTTTCCATAACCATAACAAATAATAGTTCTTGAGTGTTGAAACAATGGGTTTTCCTTGGTGCCTTGAATTGGTTTCTTTTTTGTTGTGTGATCCGATGGTTTGGCTTTTTGGAAGAAATGTTTGTGGTACCTTAATTATTGTTTTTGATGACTTTAGTGAGCTCAAGAAATGATGGGTATCTTGCCTTCATCACTAGATGATCAATGGTTACTTAACTCTCACAAACAATGGTTCTTTCTTAAGGATTGAGTTGATTTCCCCTCTTTGTATTGCAGCCCGATGATTTGGTTTTTGTTCTATTTGACCTATACTTAGCTTCTATTTTGGATTTTATTATGCTTAAGAAACAATTGTATTGATGCTCTCACCGAGTGGTTCAATCGGTGGTTTTATAAATTCCCAACAAAGAATGGTTTTCCTTAAGTATTATGAATTGTTAGTGAGCTCAAGAAATGATGGGTATCTTGCCTTCATCACTAGATGATCAATGGTTACTTAACTCTCACAAACAATGGTTCTTTCTTAAGGATTGAGTTGATTTCCCCTCTTTGTATTGCAGCCTGATGATTTGGTTTTTGTTCTATTTGACCTAGACTTAGCTTCTATTTTGGATTTTATTATGCTTAAGAAAAAATTGTATTGATGCTCTCACCGAGTGGTTCAATCGATGGTTTTATAAATTCCCAACAAAGAATGGTTTTCCTTAAGTATTATGAATTGTTTTTTAATCTTGTTGAACCCAATCTTGCTTCAACATTTGATGCTTGAGTTTCTTGCGCCAATTGATGGTTCATGCCTTGTTTCTATTTTCATAGCTCGATGTGCACCTGCAGTGATGGTCATGTTTCCCTTATCTTTTATTCAAATGATGATTCCTTAAACCCTATCCGAATGAGGGCTTTTCCCTTCAAATGAATCGTTGGTTTTAATTACTCGGTGTTTGAAGTCTATTTTCCATCTAATGATGAAATTCGATGGTCTTGCTAGGTTCACAATTGATGTATATCTGAATTGTTGATTTGCATATATCTCTAAGTGTTAGATGGATGGTACTCTTTAGTGGCACGACCGATGATCATCCTAAAAGGTTATGGATTGTTTTCTCTAAGTATTAGAATGATGGTTTACTTTGTTACTCAATCGATGGTTTTTTCTAGATGAATGTTTCAAGGTTTTACATGTTTTGCATCCAATGGTTTTACCTGTCTAAAATCTGAAAGCCATGGGTGAGGATTTATAGTTGGAAGTTTTCAGTTTGATTGCCTAATCCAATGGTTATGTTTGATGCAGCTGTGATTCAACGATGGTGATTCATATACGCGATGCAATGGTTTTAGTTGCCTTGAACTCGATGGTCTAATGTGTGGTCTATGATTTGATCAGTTGTGCTCAGTGCACTTGATCTGGTGGTGGTGATTAATACACATAATTTAAAGGTTATGTTTGCCTCAAAACCAATAGTTTTATGTATGATTTAATGGCTTGTGCTTACTGCACCTAACTAAATGGTTTGGATTCAATAATTTAGAGTCAATTATTTTAATCCCATGAGTTTGTAGTCTTACCTTTTCCCTCGAATAAATATAAATCTAAGGTTGTTGTAAAGTGCTTATTTGAAATGTTAAGTTCAACTTGCATTGTTAATTCTAATCCTAGTACAACTAAATCATGGTGGTTAATTATACCTAATTCCCTTGCATAATAAAGGAATGCCCTTAATGCTAAGATAATCATCTTATGTTATCATGTGAACATCTTTTAGTTATCTATTGCAATGTTATACTAAACATATGTATCACAAATATAATGAGGGTTTGTTGAGCCTTTTGGGACGTATAAAAAGATAATGATGTTCTTGCCATAGATAATGTGATGGTCTTAGTGACCTTTGGGTATGATTGAACCCTAATTGATGTGATATCTGATGTGTTATGTGACAAGTGATTGATATGACATGGTGATGTGATAATGATCGTGGCCCTGTGTAATGCAATGGATTAGTACTATGTGATTATGTGACAAGTATAAGCCTTATACATTTTATATCTTCTGAAGTTATTATGCTTGCTAGAAATGAATTAGGTTTTGTTTGTCCACTTGTTTGATAAAGACTTAATTTACCCAATTTGCATTAACTAATCAAAGTGAAACCCTAATCATGTAGTATTGTACACCATAGATCCATTCTAGTGTCAAAACTTGCTAGATGGTGAAAAGAGTATTCCTAAGGTAAACTTAGAGCGCATACTGCTGAGTATGTGTGGTGATTGTCATCCTGACCCCAAGTGTTTAGGGATGATGGTTGCGATCACACCTAGCCCTCTTTTTGAGAATGGTTGTGGTCGTGTCTCAATGATTATAGTTGTGATATGTTTGAGGACAACTGCGGTTGTGCCTCAGTGGCAAGGTTTTGCTTTGTACCCTAGTGGCTAGTGTCATGCCCTGTACCAAGGGCAGACTAGGTGTTTTCATCTTGACTATACATTTTTGTTGGCAGTTTGACTATATGTTATTGTGGTGCAGACTCATACTGACCGAGTGAGGAGAAGATCTTGGAGTCTGGCTTTTCATTGATCTTGTATGGAACTGATTGTGACCAAGCGGTGGTCAGCTAGAGTTTGAGTGGTATGACTCAAACTCCCCAAGGTTTGATAAAATACGTAAACAACCATGTAGCATATCTGTTAGGGTTAAACACACTTCACATTGGATGATAACCCTTGATTTCTCCTCTCAAATTTAGATGATTTTTAATATAGTAAGAGGAAGTAGCCATGTTATACTATTAGTTATACTTATGTTAGTAAAATTTCTAATGATGCTAGTAGTGCCTATGTAGTTAGATATGCTCATGCTGCTAATCATGCTCACGTTGATCGTTATGCTTAGTTTGTTAGCTCTACTCATGATGTAGATATGTTTATCCTGTTGGACATATTATATTGTTGAGATATGTTATGCCATTAGAGATGCCTATGATGTTAGATATGGTATACTGTTAGATATGCTTATACTATTAGTTTTGCTTATTATTGTAGACATGATTCAACAATTCAAATATGCTCATATTATTATCGATATTTATGATGCTAATTAGGCTCATGATGATTGTTATGATCATGGTAATATTTACATTTGGTAATTGAGAATAATGCTAGCTTCTAATACTCTGATTAGAATTGCTCTTTATAAAGCCCTTATAAATGATAACCTGGTTTTGTTGCTTTATTTATCTATTTTTTTTAACTTGGTTAATCTACTTTACCTATTTAATTACATAACATGTTGTAATCAATAACCTTTGTTGAGGGTTATATCTCTCGTTGGGACATGGGTCTCACCTGTGGGTCGCCACAATCTTTTTAGGTGATCATCAGTAGCAGTAGCCTACTTGTGGCCGTGAGGAGGAGTTGATGTGATGGATCATAGAAGGAAATTTGATTAGATGTCTAGCGTGTCCTAGAGTCATCCTTGTACTCTCAGGTCCAGGTGGGAATATTTTGTAGATGGTGTTTTATCACTCAAGCTTTTGTAGTTTCTAATGTGGTACATGTAGATGAAATCTCATGTGTATAGTTGTATATGTTGTGGATAAGGTCACACGACCTTTTGTAAGAGACTTTTGATAAGATTTATGAAATAATATGAGTTGTTTGGATTTTATGCAAATGTTGTTGAGTAAGTTTGTGAAAATTTAATCGGTTTTAGTTAACTCTCTTATTAGATATGTGTTTTATTAGTATCTGAACATGTTGAAGTTTTGAGTAATTTTGCTTTGTATGACGGGACTGTCACAGAGAACATATAAAAGAGAGTCCTTTCATAAACACATGATTACAAATAAATGAGGGCGAGGTACATGTTATTTTATTCTAGTTAAGAATTGACTTTCATGCAACCATATAGTACATATTTATACTCATGCACATATTGATATCTAACTATGATAAATGACCATTCTATATAAAGGTTTGATTTAACCATAGATATTATAAGTAAGTTTATTTTTATAAATAATGGCTAGTCCCACCCCTCACCCTATATAAGGTAGTTTTATGATTTAAAAACCCTAACTCCACATTAGGTATCAAAAATGAGCTTTAGATATATTTTCAATTATGAATTGGTAATTGTTGACTATTGTGTGTATAAAACAATTTAAGGGCGTGGGTATTTCACCCGGGGTGTGCGTTTCCACCCTTACTTTTTAGGTTGTGATCCCATGATGTTGTGGCCATATTTTATGTATATTTGGTCTATATTGTTTATGTATGCAAATTGTTATCGATTTGATGTGGTGAATGAATATTATGGCAAGAATGTTGCTCTCAAATATCTTTTAAGGTGCAATGCCTCATTCTTATGATTTTTTATTTTAGAACTTACCTATATGTTGATATCCCCTTCTTTTCTTGGGAATACCCCTTTTGTACTTATAACTCATGAATAATGCCCAAATATTGTTTATATGCACATACTCGAAAGTGTGGTGATGTATACCTTTTATTTTCTTTTGTTGGGTGTTGTTCCTAAAATCCACCCAGGTGTGGGAGCATAGATAAAAATGATTCAGAAAACACCTATATGGCATGGACTTACGGATAGCTTGGAATGGTTGGGTTGCCCTTTGCAGTTGGCTTTACATTATATTAGATGTATACTATTTTATTTTCTAGTACCACCTTTATAGGAGAGGAACAATGTAATTGGAATATTTGTGATAAATAAAAATAGTTATGTTTTTCCACTACTTGATCACTATATGGCTCATTATATAGTACCATTTGAGAGGATCTCCTATCGAGTCCTACTCCTTACAGTCGCTCCCTCATAGTCGCTTTCTTTCTCGTAGTTGTTGCAGTTTGCTGATGTGAGTGAGAAGGAACAACCTAGGGTTCACACTCCAAGTTGGAAGAGGGAGGGTGGAATGAAGAAATAGAGGGAGGGTTAGGATAACAAGTGGAGGAGAAGGAGGGATAAGATTAAGAAGATAATGAAGGAGAGGAGGAGAGAAAAGAGGGTGTAACATGCAGCAGTCAACAGTGCTCAAGCTCTACAAACACAGAGGATGCAATTTCACATGGTAAAGGGGGTTTGTTTAGGTGTTACACGAGAAAAAGGTGATGACAATGGTGGTAGTGAATGTAATTATGCAAGTTTTTATGTACATTAAATAATTGTTTTCAACCAATTAATTGAACAGTTGAATGGAGTCAGATTGGTAAAAAATGAAGGGTAGGCTATTTAAGGCGCGAGGAGTTCAATTTTAACTTTAGTTTCTTCTTTTGAAAATGTTTACAATTTCATTTAATTAGTTATTAGTTAAGTAATCAATCGATGCATTATTCTCTCTTTTGAACATTTGAAATTATGGTTGATTAATAAATGATCTTATTTGGCTTTAGTAATCTTAGTATGATACAAAAAAAGGATTTGCTTATCGATTTATTTCAAAATACATATGAAATAGAGAGAGATGATCCATGAATTCACAATGGGTATGTTACACAAAGGGTTGAAGTGTTGGATCAAATTCACTTCAACCCACCCAATGTGGTTGAAGCATCCCACTCCAAGACCAAAAAAATGATTACCCTTGCATAAATTGATACAGTCGTCTGATGCAACCTATATGATCATTTTCCTAAAGTCGACAACTATCAATGTTTCAGTGAAACAAATACTAATCATAACTTCTCCACATCATTTATGATTTATGTGTGAATTTTCACACATTAGAATAGGTGTTTAAATTCATTCATATAATTCCATAATAAATCACATAAATAATGCAAATAACAAAACGAAGTAAAATTAAAACAAAACAAGGTCCATGGTGTCGCATACTAGACGTAAATCATTTTTCTTTCAACTATGATCAATGTCTCTTGAAAACCTAACTTGACACATGAGTTCATGTAACGAACTAGATCCTAAACCCTATCCTAGAACTTTGACCTATTTGTCTTAGCCAAACAAAGTTAAGACCTAAAAGATGTTAAGTAAAACCCTCTTGAGTTAATACATGTTTTCACATTAGCCTTAGGCCCAATAATAGACATATAAAATATGTCACATGTGATAAATGGAGATTTCATAATAATTTGTGCAAAATAACCACACAGAACTCTTAAGTATTAATATGAAGTTTTGGAGCATAATTGAATGAATAATAATACTAATAAGTATATATGGGATAAATAATGTGATAAAGGGCCATAAATATCAATTATGGCATATCTCATAAAAGGAAATCATAAAAGTGAAAATAAACTTCAAATTTGTAATCTACATCCTAAAAATAGCCTATGTGGCAATTTTCATCTAATTTGAACAACCTTGAATATTTAGGGTAAGTTTAGAAGAGAGAAAATGTGTAAAAGCCATATAAATGGAATAATAAGATAAATAACTCCACAAGATGGAAATAAAATAAATTCATATTCAACACATCAAAGATAACTTGTGGATGAAGTTTCACTAAAATTGAATGATTCTAAAAATCTCTAATGTGATAAGAAAGAAAAAAATGTGATTTTCTTTAAAATAATTAAATAAATACTTAGAGTACTCAAAAGCAAAAATTAATGCCAAATTCAGATTCTACATGCTAAAATTAGCCTAAGTGCAAAGTTTCATATTAGTTGGACAATATTTGGACTCGCAAATTGATTTGGAAAGAATTGACATAATTATTTACCTCACTTTAATTAATGTTTTGATTTTTGCTAAAGTTCTGCTTATTTTCTCTATCACACAGATTTTTCTTTTCTCGGCCCGATCGGACAATTCCCATTTTGTCCTGAGAATTGTGGATCCTATCGACGGCTTGGAGGTCCTCCCTTTCAGCTAACTTTTAGTAGGAAAAGAACTACATGCCGTGAATTCTTATCTTCTCGCTATCTCTCTCATATGTTTGTCTCAATTCGAGATTATTTCTCCTACACATTTCTCTTGTCTTTCCGTATTAGGTGACCCTAATATTCCTAGGGTTTTGTGGACTCCACACCCCAGTCGATGAGGGGTTTTCTCCACCTCCCCTATTTCCTGGTTTGGCTTGTACCCCAGTCATCTAGGGATTCACCCCCTATAAATAAACCCTCTTACACCATACCCAAACCCACAGCAAACAATCCCAACTGCTCCCTTGGTCTCGAACACCCTGCACCCATCTTTCCCTACTCTATTTTCATGAACCTTCAATGTCGAGTTCATCGACAAGTTTCTGACAATGACAGTGGTCTCCTGTGGTCGGCTTCAACTCCGCAAGGTGTGGGTGGGCTTTTGATCATTTGAATTGAAGGTATATCAAGTCCACCCCTTTTTACTTAGTTTTTGACCTACACATCAATTGGATGATTCCTCTCCCTTGAGCCAATTGTTTTCCTTGTGGGAAGCTTCGATTTTGGCTGGCGGACCTCTCCTCGCTGTTGATTTTGGGATTTCTTTTCTCTCTCGCTGTCTTGTGTTTTCACAAATTTTCAGTCATGGCGGAAAGCTATTCTAAGGGCTTCGGTTAGCTGTTGAGCCTATTTAAAGGTTCGTTAGAACTGCTAGCCCTTCGGGAACATGATTCCATTGTCTACTTCATGATGTTTTCCTTAATCACAATATGTGGCTTGAGAATCCCTCTGATGTTGGTTCTCGTTCGGCGAAGAACAAAGGTGGAACAAAACCCCAGATGAATTCTCACATCTGCCCTCAAATTTTGTTTATTGCTTTTGTTTTGCTACAGGTGTAAAAAGGTCTTTTTATGCTCGTTCATTTGTGTTTCAGTGCTGAGGCGCATTGCTGAGTTGGCAGTGGGGCCAGTCGAGTTGGCCAGAGCTGATTAGGCCAACTCAACGCGCACACCCTCTTCCATCCTCTCCCCCCCTCTCTCCCTCTCTCGCAGCTATTCTGCTGACGTGGATTCTCCTGATTGGTTAGTTTTCCAAAATCAATATCTAATTATTTATAGCTCAAAAAAATAAAATAAAATATGTTCTAAAATTAGAAAAATATGAGCTTTCTAATGGTTTTGTTGCCAAAATCTAATGTTAAAATGTGTGATTTTTCATGGACTTTCTGAATTATATAATAACATGAAAAATCCACAACTAAATATTTAAAAGTCAAAAATATATAATAAGATACGTTATGAACTCAGAAAAAGGTAATCTAAACCATGACATGGATTTGATAACCTAATTGACAAATAAGCAAAAGGTGATTTTTAGGGTTTGAGTAATTATTGTGAAATTGACTCTATAGGTTCTTTGGAGGCCTAGGCTTGGACCTAGATTTGACTTTGGATAGATTAGACTCTGTATAGAGGTATGTTTGCATCTCCTATTATTCTACATTGAGTAATAACCTATTTTCTTATTTCTTTTGGTCCTATGGACACTAGCCTACACACTATCTCTTTTTCTTTGAAAATTATGGTTCATGTGAACTACTTTATATGGTACTGATCTTGTGATCATATTTAGACATTCTCCTGATATCTTTTTTATGCTTTGATCATAATGGAACTTTCTTTTGTGATATGTGCTTCTTTGCCCACCTTTGTAGTGGATGTTTATATGGCACATTATGTGATGGCATGGATCCTCTGATCCCACTTTATTTTGTTGGATGTTCTTATATTTCTTATTCTCTTTTATACTTGCTTAATTGTTTTGATATGCATCATGTGGTGACTTCTAGTATAATATTACATGTTAATTTATGTGGATGTGAACATTCCCACATATGAATGCAGATGTTAAAAATTCATGCATATGAAAATATTTTGAGTAGATGTGTATTTCCTACTTAGGGCGGATGTATACAGTTCTTGCCCACTCCATATTTAGACCAGATGCATACAGTTCCCGCTCACCCCATATTTTTGATAGATGTGTTATTTCCTACCTACATGTTTGTATTGTCTAGTATTATCATAGGTGAAACACATGAATGCTTTATTATTATACTTCTCCCTTACTTGTCTCTTTTATTGTTGTTCTTTATTTTATGCCCCTTTGGGTAGTACTTTTCTCTTTTCATGGGAAGCCTTGTACAATTTGATGTCCTTTATTCCATATATTGCTCAATTTCCTATTTTAGTATGCATATATTGTAACACCCCTCCCTAGGGTTACATACATAACCAGCGGAAGCACAGCCTAATCCCCAACATTATCCATAATGTGGGGTACTTGGCATTTCAGGGAGAGATTATCACAACCATGATATTCATTGCACAAAATAGAGTTTAAATCAACCATCACAGGATCAAGATTTCAATTTCTCATTCTCAAACCTTAACAAAGGTTACATGTACATAATCATGGAAAAAGTAAAAAGGTCTATAAACTAGGTTGAAAAACCACTAGAGGGGGGTGAATGGGATTTTATGATATTTTTAATATAATTTAACTCATATAACCACACTTGAAATAATAAGAAAGAGACAAGGTGTTTAGAGTGGTTCCAACCTTAGCAAATACTAAGATAGTCAATCCACTACCCAGTTGTTTACCCAACCAGGATTTTGAAAGTATTAAATTTTATTACCTCTCAAGGAATTTACATAAAATTATAATACTTTCTACACCCTTTGGACAACCTTCACCTTGAAGTAGTTGCACCAACTTTGAAGCAGCCTTCTTGAAGTAACTTCAAGCTCCCCCTTGAAGTAGCCTTCCTCTTGAAGTAGCCTCCCGTTGCAACAACCTTCTAGAAGTAGTCCAAAGCCTCCTTCTTCACCAAGAAGATTAAAACCCTCTCCAATCCATAGCCTCCAACCCTAGGAGTAGCAAGGAGAGTACAAGCAATAAGAGTGAACAAGAAAGGAAATGGAAATTACAATTACCACTTTAAAGCACAAGGCTTGATTTGCCTATATCAAGTGTATAGATCTCCTAACCAATGAATATTGAAGTGTAGGTTTGGTGGATAGGAGATGCTAGCCTATAGGACACGAATTAGGAGTAAGGGAATGAATGGCCAATGCTAGTGTTACTCAATTGCTCAAAACAGATTGTCAATTGTAAGTGTAAACTCAAGTATTGCACAAGTGTAGATTAGTGAGTTTAGGTATCCTAAGGCATGTCCTATTTATAGGAATGACCTACAACTACTTAAGGACGTTCTAGACTCTTTCTAGGGGGTTCCAAGTGCTTAACTAGCCGTTAGGTACACTTTTGTTGCTTTAGCAACGACTAGTTAATTAATTCTGAAAGTTGCAGACAGAACACATCTCGGTCGAAGAATTGTCGACCGAGAGTCCTTCTTGGTCGAGGACTTGTCGACCGAGGGACTTCCTGGAGCAAGAGTTTACAACGTTCACTTTTAACTCCCAACTACCTTATCTGCTGTGTCTAACGGCTACTTGGGTCTTTCTCGGTCAAGGAGTTTGTCGACCGAGAGTGTCTCGGTCAAGGATTTTGTCGACCGAGATTGACCATGTTTCAATGTTTTAAATGAAGTGCTAAGTGTATGTATGAGTGTGCATATGTGACACTATTAAAGGGGATGACCTATCTAAGTGTAGTGATTGGCTAGGGAAGATCTAACGCTTGATTTACATGATGTCTAAGTACTTGTACATTATATATTTGTACAAGTTTTACAATTGATTACATTCATGAAATTAAAGAAATTTAGCATATAGATCTTCCAAATATTTGTCATCCGCCTTATTCCTACAACACTCAAGTAGCACGTTAGACCGACAAGAATGAAATGTTTGTCATTATCAAAATAAAGGGATTTAAATGATGTCCATTTAGCCAACAATCTCCCCCTTTTTGAAGATGACAAACATTTCCAAAATATAAATAAACTAGTCTTTAAAATGAGTTTCATACCTGGGATTTACTTTGTGAATTTCTTCTCTTGTTTATGAAATGTGTGCTTATTATTTCCAAAGAAGTATGGAACATAAAATCCAATTCTTTAGGGAATATAGCAACTTTTAATGTAAAGCTAAGAGATTTATGAAACTCATTGATTGAGTTTTTCAAAGTTACCATTTTAAGATTTACATGTATTTCTCCCCCTTTGTCATTTCAAAAAGATATCCGTTAAAAATAGAAAAACTCCCCCTTAATTTGATATCCCCATTAAAAGGATAGCCATCAAATCTTTCGAAAAAGATGTCCATTTCAAAGCCAAAAACTAGCACGATTAAAACCATTTTTAAGAGGCACAAATATCAAAGAAAACATCCTCTAAGGGAGTAATGAGTAGTTGCTTCCTTATTTTGTTAAATTGGTCAAGTGGAAGCGGTTTTGTGAAAATATCAGCCAATTGATCTTCCGTATCAACTTGATGAAGGGATACATGATTTTTAGAGATATGATCCCGTAAAAAGTGATGACAGATTTCAATATGTTTAGCTCGGCTGTGGAGAATGGGATTATGTGCTAAGTTTATAGCGCTTGTGTTGTCACAAAAGATAGGCATGGATGAAAAAGTAAAACCATAATCGTTTAATACTTGTTGCATATAGAGCACTTGAGCACAACATGATCCGGCTGCCATATATTCAACTTCAGTTGTAGAGAGGGCAACCGTATTTTGTTTCTTGCTAAACCAAGATACTAAAGCTCGTCCTAACAAGAAACAACTACCACTAGTGCTCTTGCGATCAAGTCGACAACCAGCATAATCGGCATCAGTATAAGCTTTAGAATCCAACGATTGTCCTTTAGGATACCATAAACCATAACATGTGGTGTCGGCTAAGTATCGGAAAATTTGTTTAACGACTTGAAAATGAGAATGCATAGGTTGTGATTGAAATCAAGTACAAAGACCAACTGAAAACATGATGTCTGGTCTAGAAGCGGTTAAGTAAAGCAAACTACCAATCATGGCTCTATATAAGGAATCATCAATAGGTTCCCCATTTTCATCCTTATCAATTTTAGTGGAGGTAGCCATTGGAGTAGTAGCATGTTTGCACTGGTCCATCTCAAAACGTTTTAAGAGTTCTTTGGTATACTTTTCTTGGCTTATAAAAATCCTGGCAGGCGTTTGTTTAATTTGAAAACCAAGAAAGAAAGTTAGTTCACCCATGAGGCTCATTTCAAATTCTTGTTGCATAATATCACTGAATTGTGTGCACAATGATTCATTTGAAGCACCAAAAATAATATCATCAACATATATTTGAACAACTAGAAAATCAGATGTGTATGTTTTGAAAAATAAAGTAGAATCTGAATTTCCAATAGAAAAACCATTATAAAAAAGATAGGTCCTGAGCCTTTCATACCAATTCCGAGGTGCTTGTTTTAATCCATAAAGTGCTTTCTTAAGTTTGTAGACATAGTCACCTTTTTCCGGTATTTCAAAACCAGGTGGTTGGGCAACATAAACTTCTTCTTGAATTATTCCATTTAGAAATGCACTTTTTACATCCATTTGGTAAAGTTTGATGTTTTTGTGTGCAGCTATAGCTAGTAGCATTCGAATAGCTTCAAGTCTTGCTACTGGTGCATAAGTTTCATCAAAATCTATCCCTTCTTGTTGATTATATCCTTGTGCTACTAGCCTGGCTTTATTTCTTATTACTTCCCCTGCCTCATTTAACTTATTCCTAAAAACCCATTTAGTTCCAATAATGGTTTTATCTTGCGGTCTAGGAACTAAGTCCCATACATCATTTTTAGTGAATTGGTTTAATTCTTCTTGCATTGCTATTATCCAATAGTCATCTTTAAGAGGTTCAGACACCTTCTTAGGTTCAATTATAGAAACAAATGCCATATTTGCAACATCTTTAAAAGAAGAATAGGTTTTGACTTTATCATTCAGATTTCCAATGATCAATTCTTGGGGATGATCCTTAATGAGTCTAGGAACATATTATGTCTCAATTTGGTCATTATTGGTAGTATTTTTGTCACTATCATTTGGTATGGATAAGTTTTCAAGTTGATGAGTGAGATCAATTATTTCAAGATTTTCATATTTTGGCTCTTCATGAAAAGAAATGTGAATGGACTCCTCAACTTTTCTAGAAATAGTGTTGTAGACTCTAAATGCTTTGCTAGAGGTAGAATATCCCAAGAAGAAGGCTTTATGTGATTTAGAGTCAAACTTGTCTCTATCCTCTTTAGTGTTTAAAATATAGCATGTTGATCCGAAAGTATGAAAATAGTCAACTCTAGGTTTCTTAGTATATATAATTTCATATGGTGTTTTCTTCAAATAAGAATGGACAGTTACTCTATTTAACA
This sequence comes from Alisma plantago-aquatica, assembly GCA_963693085.1. Taxonomy (NCBI): domain Eukaryota; kingdom Viridiplantae; phylum Streptophyta; class Magnoliopsida; order Alismatales; family Alismataceae; genus Alisma; species Alisma plantago-aquatica. The sequence continues at coordinate 878,136,751 of OY856413.1, read as the reverse complement.
CATAGCATGTTGTGTTTACTGCTTCAGCCCAAAATGTTTTAGGTGTATTATATTCGAGCATCATAGTTCTAGCCATTTCTTATAGTGATCTATTTTTCCTTTCAACTATCCCATTTTGTTGTGGAGTGTGTGGAGCAGAAAAGTTGTGAGTGTAGCCTTGAGATGTGCAAAATTCTTCAAATAAATGGTTCTCAAATTCTCCACCATGATCACCCCTAATTGTACATATTTTGTTTTGTAATAGATTTTCAGTCTTGGAACAAAATTTTATAAAAACTTGAATAGTGTCATCTTTGTTTGCAAGAAAGTGTACCCATGTATATCTACTATAATCATCAACAATAACAAAACAATATCTTTTGCCACCAATAGATTGTGTCTGCATAGGTCCAAATAAATCCATATGAATGAGTTCTAGAGATCTACAAGTGCTAAGTACATTTTTGGGTTTAAAAGAGAATTTTGTTTGTTTACCCAAAGTACATGGTTCACAATTTTCAACTTGATCAAAAGATAAATTAGGTAAACCTCGAATAAGATCATATTTAACTAGCTTTTTGATAACATGTGAACTAGCATGACCCAATTTTTTATGCCATAGTTGTAAAGAATTTTCATTTGCAAGTAATTATTTTCCAACTACATATTTCATAAAGTTAGGTCTAAGAATATAAAGATTTCCAACTCTTTTTCCTTCATAAACAACATTTGTAGTATTTTCTATTAGTAGCTTGCAGCAATTTTTATTGAATAAAACATCATATCCACTATCACATAATTGACTAACACTTATTAAATTATGGTGCAAACCATCAATAAGTAAAACATTCTTTATTTCAAGATTTGTACCAATGTTACCTATTCCAACAATTTTACCTTTACCATTGTCTCCAAAAGTGACTGTTCCACTCTTCTTTTCCTCAAAAGTTTGAAATGCATCCTTGTTTCTGGTCATGTGTTTGGAACATCCACTGTCGACCACCCAATCCTGCATTAAAATGTAGGTTTTGGTACCCATGTGATGGTCTGTTATGGTTAGGTGCATTTAAAAACAAGTTGAACAAAGAAAGCTGATCAGAACTTTATTTGGTCGACAAATAGTTCGACCGAGATACTCTCGGCCGAGAAACACTTCGACCGAGCAAGTGCCTGTGCCAAACCAAAATCTGCAGCAAAAATCTTAGTAAACAACAACCATTCCGGTCGAAAAATGATCGATCAGATCAAAAAATCGATCGAAAAATGGTCGACCGACCAGACTTCTGATTCTATTCAGATTTAATCTGTAAAATAGCAATTTTCTCGATCGACAAATTGGTCAACCGAGACTCATGTCGGTCGAACTTTTGTCGACCGAATATGTTTCTGTTTCAGTAATTTAACAGTTCTGAATTTAACACAATACATGCAACTATTTGTTTAGTTGAGATAGGGCATTATGATTTTCAAGAATAAGCATTAGATCATATCTCAACTAAATTACATTCGATTCTTCTAAGTTTGAGGTTTGGGAACCCAAACTAACTCAGAATCCTTCTTCTTATAAGGGCATGAAAAAGAGTAATGTCCAAGACGTAGACAAAAATGACAAGAAATAGAGTCAATTTCATTTCTCTTTCTAGGGATTGTGTTCTTAGGTACAAACATAATTTTAGTCTTGGATGCTTTAGCTCTTTTGGGTTGATAGAGTTTTCTTTTTGGATCATATCCTAATCCCCTTGTTCCATTGTAACTAGAGGAAATTTTCAGAATATTATCAAGAATGTCATTTCCCTTTAAGCCATTTATTTGTTTTTGTAGCTTAGCAATCTCATCCATCTTTTTATTTATATTTGTTCTTGCTTGTTCTAAATTAGATAATAGAGAGTTTCTTTCTTTAACAACATTGTCATAATCTAGATGGTTACATAGAATAGGTTGGGTCTGAAAATTGTTTAGTTTAGCAAGCAAATCAACCTTTTCTTGAGAAAGAAGATCATGATTCGTTTCTAGAGTAACTTTCTGTTACAATCATTTAAAGATGTTTTTAAAGACAAATTTTCAAGATCAATATTGTTCTTTTCAGAAGAGAGATCATTTAATCTAGCATATAATTCCTCATTTGTTTTGGTGACCCTTTTTAGTTTCTTTTTGCAGTCAACATATTTGTCATGAGTTTCTTATAGACTAGCAATTAGATCTTCTTTAGGCAAATCAAGAAGGCTTACCTCTTAGGAATCTTCATCATCTTCTTTTGCCATAAGACATTCCACCTTCTCTTCTCCACTTTCACTTTCACTTGATTCATCCCATGCAGCTTTATAAGCTTTTTCTCCCTTCTTTTTGTGTGAACTTTTCTTTCCTTTCTTAGCTTTAGGGCATTCATTCTTGAGATGTCCTTTCTTTCCACACTCAAAACATCTGGGAGGGGAAGAAGAAGAACTAGAAATTTTGTTAGATCTAAATCTTTTATATTTCTTACCATTGACAATTAAGGCTTCTTCTCCTTCTTCTTCACTTGTTTCCTCACTTTCCGGCGTGATGATTTTTGAAGCTTTTAGAGCCACATCTTTCTTTCTTCCTTGTTGTAGTTCACATTCTCATCGTTCCTCTTCCTCCAAGGTTGCCTCATGTGCTTCTAGGTTGCCAATGAGTTGTTCCATCCTTAGTCGGGTGAGGTCATTTGCTTCTTCAATGGCCGTCACTTTGGGCTTGTACTTGGGAGGAAGAGACCTAAGTATTTTTGATACTTGATCTTCTTCACTGATTACTTTTCCTAAAGCATTCAAACCATTTACAATAGAAGAAAATTTTACATACATTTCACTAATAGATTCATTTTGATCCATACGAAATTGTTCAAATTTCTGTTTAAGCATTCTGATTTTAGAATTCTTAACTTGAACAGTTCCTTCATATGTTATAGAAAGTATATGCCATATTTCATAAGTTGTTTCACAATTTGATATTCTATTGAACTCACCAATAGAAATTGAGCAATAAAGTATACTTACAACCTTTGCATTCATTTGGGCAGATTTTACCGTATTAGTATCCCAAGCTGCATACTCCGTTTGAGGAAGTTCATAAGGAGTATACACCATTCTCCATAAATCCCAACTGATCCCTTGGAAGTAAAATTGCATCCTCCTCTTCCAATAGGTGTAGTTAGTAACATCAAATGCTGGAGGCCTAGCCACAAGCGTTCCTTCCAAGTTGAGGTTGTTGAGCAACCCGTCACCCATTCTTCAAGACTCGATTAGAGCTCCTTGAAGCCTGCTCTGATACCAATTGAAAAACCACTAGAGGGGGGTGAATAGGGTTTTATGATATTTTTAATATAATTTAACTCAAACAACCACAATTGAAATAATAAGAAGGAGACAAGGTGTTTAGAGTGGTTCCAACCTTAGCAAATACTAAGGCAGTCAATCCACTACCCGGTTGCTTACCCAACCAGGATTTTGAAAGTATTAAATTTTATTACCTCTCAAGGAATTTACATAAAATTACAATACTTTCTACACCCTTTGGACAGCCTTCACCTTGAAGTAGTTGCACCAACTTTGAAGCAGCCTTCTTGAAGTAACTTCAAGCTCCCCCTTGAAGTAGCCTTCCTCTTGAAGTAGCCTCCCATTGCAACAACCTTCTAGAAGTAGTCCAAAGCCTCCCTCTTCACCAAGAAGATTAAAACCCTCTCCAATCTGCAGCCTCCAACCCTAGGAGTAGCAAAGAGAGTACAAGCAATAAGAGTGAACAAGAAAGGAAATGGAAATTACAATTACCACTTTGAAGCACAAGGCTTGATTTGCCTACATCAAGCGTATAGATCTCCTTACCAATGAATATTGAAGTGTAGGTTTGGTGGATAGGAGATGCTAGCCTATAGGACATGAATTAGGAGCAAGGGAATGAATGGCCAATGCCAGTGTTACTCAATTGTTCAAAACAGATTGCCAATTGCAAGTGTAAACTCAAGTATTGCACAAGTGTAGATTAGTGAGTTTAGGTGTCCTAAGGCATGTCCTATTTATAGGAATGACCTATAAGTGCTTAAGGACGTTCTAGACACTTTCTAGGGGGTTCCAAGTGCTTAACTAGCCGTTAGGTACACTTTAGTTGCTTTAGCAATGACTAGTTAATTAATTCTGAAAGTTGCAAATAGAACACATCTCAGTCGAAGAATTATTGATCGAGAGTCCTTCTCGGTCGAGGACTTGTCGACCGAGGGACTTCCTGGAGCAAGAGTTTACAATGTTCACTTTTAACTCCCAACTACCTTGTCTGTTGTGTCTAACGGCTACTTGGGTCTTTCTCGGTCGAGGAGTTTGTCGACCGAGAGTGTCTCGGTCGAGGATTTTGTCGACCGAGATTGACCATGTTTCAATGTTTTAAATGAAGTGTTAAGTGTATGTATGAGTGTGCATATGTGACACTATTGAAGGGGATGACCTATCTAAGTGTAGTGATTGGCTAGGGAAGATCTAACGCTTGATTTACATGATGTCTAAGTACTTGTACATTATATATTTGTACAAGTTTTACAATTGATTACATTCATGAAATTAAAGCAATTTAGCATATAGATCTTCCAAATATTTGTCATCCGCCTTATTCCTGCAACACTCAAGTAGCACGTTAGATCGACAAGAATGAAATGTTTGTCATTATCAAAATAAAGGGATTTAAATGATGTCCATTTAGCCAACATAGGTATGGTTGGCACCCCACCAAAGCTCTTCTCCTTGTAGGTCCTTGAGCTAGGGTTTCCTCCTTAGATGGACTTCCCTCCTTATCTAGCTTCCAACATGTGGGCATCACTCCCCCAGCCATGCATCAAACAAATGGTAAGTGGATTGAATATGTTATAATATAAGAAAACTTGAAACTAAAAATAAGCATTATCATTGAACATTGACAAGACATGCATTTTCTTTTAGATCAATTTCTTTTATCTTAACCTATATAAGTGTCCTCGGGTTTGCACAAAGGTGCCTCTTCTCTTATGCACCGAAGTGCCTCTTAGGTTGCACCGAGGTGCCTCTTCTCTTATGCACTGAAGTGCCTCTTCTCTTATGAGGAACTTATATAAGTTTAACATTTACATTATCTTCTTTCTCTTAAAGCTCTTAACTTTACATTTAACTTTATTTGTAACTTTATCATTAAGATTCATGAAGATGATAATATACATAATAGGCAATTCAATTTATCTCAACTTTACTGACTTTAGCAATTTAGAACAGTAAATAACATAAACATGGCATTCATTGAAATTCATACATGCATAATAATTCAAAACAAGATAATCATATGTTCAATTGCATGTACCACTTACCTTTTCACTTGGAGAGTATCTTCTCTCTCTTCCTAGGTTGAGTAAAACCCTAATCACGATCTTGGGGGTCTGATAACCCTAATCACCCTGTTTACAACATGTTTCATATTATTATACGTTTTATTCACCAAATTACACCCTAATATCCATTTCTCATAAAATCAAGGTTTGGTGATTTAAAATCAGACTCTGAAAACTACATATCCGGATTCCTCTCGAAAAATCCTTTCCAAAACATATTTTTTCTCATTTTTCTGAGCATCGAGCGATTTACTATGAATTAACAAAAATGGGCCAATCAGAATACAAATAAATGTCATATGGGCCAATGAGAGCCCGCCACATAGGCGCGGGTCTCGCCCAGGTGGATAAGTGGTCAAAAGATAGAAACGATGTGAAAAACCAAAATTACCCCTACAATACTCACAAACGAATTAACCTTGCGTGGGGGGTACTTTAGTCATTCAATGACCAAGCATCTTCCACCCCCGCCCCCCTAGACATGGCGTCGAGCACCTGGACAGGAGATGGGACCTCTGATCACAGCTCATGAGAAGGAGTCGACTATGGGAATCTGAGACCTCAGGGGCCTTCCTTGCATCACGATGAATCTAGGGAGCTAACTCCCTCACTGTGGCGAGCATTGAAGCTCCACCTTGTTGCTGCCGTGAGCACCAGAAGTGGGGGCAAGATGGCCGAGATCCCAAAACACCATGATACAGCAGGAAAAATTGTAAGGATGCATCCACAGAGATCCAGAGAATCCAAAATAATACACCCGGCCATGAGGGAATGCTCCTGACCTGGAACAAATTGTCGGAGTAAAGAAAATAGGGGACACGGTCGGAGACCAAGAGCTGGGGTACTGAAGGTGGAAAGGTACCCAAAAGCGTTCGAAAATAACCGCCAAGGCGAGAGACAAAGATACCACGGTCAGAGGTATACTAAAGTGGTGAGATACAGAAACGCCGGTGAGGGCCTTGCGGAGGTCCTATGGGGTACAACGTTTGGAGGCACTGATATCCAAAACGACAAGGGAAACTGATAAAATAGGGTCCAGGGATGCTCACCGTGATCACAACTGATCCGAGGTGGACCGACTAGGCCGGGAGAACTTGAGGTCGTTGGAGATGGAGAAGGGATAGGTCAGGGTGTTCAGGAGTGAGGGGGATCTAATTGATGGTGGAGGAGGAAACTATGACAGATGGTGGTGCTTGTGAGTCCTATAAAGAGCAATGGAGAGGGCGATGGTGGCGGCTGCGGAAACCAACTGAGGGGGAGAGCCCAACCCTAATGGGCATTTTATCTATAGTCCACAACAGAGGATGAGCAAAGGCTCATTGCGTGCGCACGAGAGAGAGGAATTCGGGGGAGAAGAAATCGCGAGAAGAGAGTGATTGGAGAGAGCGAAACTGATCACGGAGTAAATTACAGTGTTGGTGTTTGTCTTGCCTAAATCAGCCAAGGAGGAAGACGACTTCTGAGTCGTTTGATCCTTGATGGACGGCTGAAGATGTGCGCATTTATGGAAAGAAGACTGAAGTGCGTGACAGGGAAATAAATCCCGGGAGCATAGGGAAATCGGGTGCATTGAAAGCAATTTCTAATTAAATTATATTCAAACCTTTCCTAATTTAATTGAGTGGTCAAACGAAGTCCAAATGAGTCCAAATTTGGACCATTGACTAATTAAAGGGCCTAGAATAATCCTAGCCAATTAGATTTAAGTTTCCTCAACGTTTGGTCCACGTTTTCTATTTTCATTTCTTATCTTAATTTAAGTGTACAAACTAATTAAATAAAAGAGGAGGAACTTTCCTTTGTGGGGTTTTACTCCAAAATTCGAGTTTATAACCATTCATCTTATTTAAAGTCACAGCCTAATCATTTATTGCCTTTTTATGAACTTTTCTTAGAGGAGAGAGAAAATGAACATTAGAGGCTTTATTTTGAAATCTATGAAAAGGAAAAACACATTAATGTCTAAATTTCGAATTGTTGTTTCTTTTCTTCCTCTTTCTCTTTCTATTTCTCTTCCATTATTTTTAGATTTATTTAATAAAAGAAAAGGGAAAGACATATTATCATTATTACACCTATTTGCAACACATTAATATAAAAGAAACTTATTTGGAGCCCTTTCTTATTTCTCTTTGTATTAAAATCCTAGAAATAAAACTAATTTGGACAAATTGCATTAAGGCTCTTAACAAAATATTATTTAAAGAAAACTACATAAAAAGGTTTTATTTTACTCCTGAAAATAGGGATGTTACACATACCAACTTTTTTTGATGTTACCTTTTCTTCTCCTTTTTGTGGGGTATGCTTCCATCCCTAGGTTTTGTGCAAGGAGAGGATAATCAAGGTGAACTTGGACAAAACCTTGTAGATGAGCTTTGGGAGACTTGAAAGAGGTGGTTAGATGACCCTCAGCTGGATCCTTATTTGATTAGATAGTTTTCCTTTTGACTCACCCACGTGTGGTGGAGAGTTGTATAAAGTTATCAAGCTTTGTAATAGTTAGAACTTTTATATTGGGTTGATACTTTTGGTATTATGATGCATACACATTGAATGAATTGGTTATTATCCCTTTGGTGAAATTTTTTATGTGGTGTTTAGTTCTAGGGATGTTGCCTTTTTATTTCTAGTAGGGAATGGATTCCATGTGGGATCCCACTCCTTACACCATGGTATCAGAGCCCGTGGCAGTTGGTTATCAAACTATTTCAATCTTATCTCCCTTGGGATGTTTACCTTTTTCATAGGTTGCTTATACCTAGTACCCTTGCCTTGTGTAGGCAAAACCTCATGGCGGGAGATAACTCAACTGTTGACAACCTGTCCGGCTATGAGACACCCCAAAACCCTAGGTTTGGGATGCCAAGGATGGATCCACCCTTTACCCCTCCAATGACTCAAGGTACTCCTTCAATCGGAAGTGGACCATCAGTAGGTCAAGAAACCCCAGTCTCTACTGCTTCTAATGTGGTAATAGTCATCACTCCTGAATAAGAGTGACCATGTTGAGACAACTTCTCTCCACAGCCATGGCAGGGAAGTTAAACAACCCACATGTGTCCGAAAAACCTAAGGAGTATTTCATAATGGAATTCATGAAGATGCAACCACCCTACTTTAAGGGTGAAGGAAAGCTGGAGATGGTGGACAAAGCTGATGATTGGGTTCCAGCCATAGAGTGGACATTTGATGGTATGGCATGTCATCCACACCAGAAGGTTAAGTTTGCTTCATATGTTCTGGATGGACCTGCTCGAGTTTGGTGGAATGAGATAGCAAGGACTCATGACATCTCTACCATGACCTAGGAGTAGTTTTTGGTTCCTTTTCATGGAAAGTACATCTGCACTACTGCTCTAAAGAAGAAGGAAGCTAAGTTTTATAGCTTGAAGTAAGGTTCATTTACTGTTTCTACTTATGTGCAAAAATTCTTGTTGCTTGAGAGATATGCAGAAGGACTACGTGAGGAGCGTAGATCTGAACTATTCCTACAAGGACTTAACTACAATGTAGTTCGTTCTCTTATATCACAACTTCCTCTGGCCTTTCAACAGATGGTGGATAGGGCCTTAGCTGTATAATCATATCCCGGTTTCCAGTCTCACACGGAGAACAATCATAAAAGGAAGCACCCTAAAGGTGATCGTTAATCAGAGGACCCCGTTGCTCGAGGAAAGGATATACTTAATGGACAACATTTGGAATCTCAATTTGATTTGGAAAGAATTGACATAATTATTTACATCCACAAAAAGGAGAAGAAAAGGTAACATAATTATTTACATCCTCTAGCAAAAATGTTGTCCAATTAATATGAAATTGAGATTCCAAATGTTGTCCAAATGTTCTGGATGGACCTGCTCGATTTTGGTTGACAGACCTCTCCTCCCCGTTGGTTTTGGGATTTCTTACTCTCTTGTCGTCTTGTGTTTTCATGACTTTTTCATTCATGGTCGAAAGCTATTCTCAGTGCTTTGGTTAGCTGTTGAGACTGCTTCAAGGTTCGTTAGAACCGCTAGCCCATCTAGAACATGATTCTATTGTTTGTTTCATGCGATTTTCCCTTAATCACAATCTGTGGCTCAAGAATCCCTCTGATATTGGTTCTCATTCAGAGAAGAACAAAGGTGGAACAAAACCCCTGATGAATTCTCACGTCTGCCCTTGAATTTCATTTATTGCTTTTATTTTGTTGTAGAGGTAAAAAGGTCTTTTTGCACTTGTTTGTTTGTATTTCAGTGCTGAGGCACGTTACTGAGTTGGTAGTGGGGTCGGTCGAGTTGGCCAGTGCTGATTGGGGCAACACAGCGCGTCAACCCTCTTCTTTACTCTCCCTCTCTCTGTCCATCTCTCGCAGCTATTCCGCTAACGTGAATTTTTTTGATTGGTTAGTTTTAAAAAATTCATATCTAATTTTTGTAGCTCAGAAAAATAAAATAAAATATGTTTTGAAATTAGAAAATACGAGCTTTCTAATGGTACAATTTTTTTTTCAAAATCTAATGTTAAAAATATTTGATTTTTCATGGACTTTCTGAATTATATAATAACTTATGAAATCCATAACTAAATATTTAAAAGTCAGAAAAATATAATAAAATATGTTATGAACTCATAAAAAGGTAATCTAAAACATGGCATGATTTGATAACCTAATTCACAAATAAGAAAAAGGTGATTTTTAGGGTTTGAATAATTAATGTGAAATTGACTCTAAATCTACATATATGTTTAATAGGTTCTTTAGAGGCCTAGGCTTGGACCTAGATTTGACTTTGGACAGATTAGACTATGAAGAGAGGTATGTTTACATCTCCTATTATTCTACATTGAGAATAACCTATTTTCTTCTTTCTTTTGGTCCCATGGACACTAGCCTACACACTGTCTCTTTTTCTTTGAAAATTATGGTTCATGTGAACTACTTTATCTAGTACTCATCTTGTGATCATATTTAGACATTCTCTTGGTCTCTTTCTGATGCTTTGCTCATGGTGGAACTTTCCTTTGTGATTTGTGCTTCTTTGCCCACCTTCGCAGTGGATGTTTATATGGCACATTATGTTATGGCATGGATCCTCTGATCCCATTTTATTTTATTTGATGTTCTTATCTTTCTTTTCTCTTTTATACTTGCTTAATTCTTTTGATTTGCATCATGTGGTGACTGCTAGTATAATATTACATGTTAATTTATGTGGATGTGAATATTCCCACATATGAATGAAGATGTTTAAAATTCCTACAAATGAAAATACTTAGAGTAGATGTGTATTTCCTGCTCAGGGCAGATGTATACAGTTCCTTCCCACTCCATATATAGAGCAGATGTGTACAATGCCCGCTCACCCCACATTGTTGGTAGATGTGTTATTTCCTACCTACATGTTTATATTATCTAGTATTGTCTTAGGTGAAACACATGGATGCTTTACTCTTATACTTTGCCTTTATTTGTCTCTTTTATTGTTGTTCTTTCTTTTATGTCCCTTTGGGTAGTACTTTTCTCATTTCATGGGAAGCCTTGTACGTTTTTATGTCCTTTATTCTATATATTTCTCAATTTCCTATTTTAGTATGCAGATACCGAGTTTTGCTGATGTTACATTTTCTTCTCCTTTTTGTGGGGTATGCTTCCATCCCCATATTTTGTGCAAGGAGAGGATAATCAAGGTGAACTTGGACAACAACCTTGTAGTAGAACTTTGGGAGACTTTGAAGAGGCGGTTAGATGACCCTCAATTGGATACTTATTTGATTAGATAGTTTTCCTTTTGACTCACCCATGTGTGGTGGAGAATTGTATAAAGTTATCAAGCTTCGTAATAGTTAGAACTTTTATATTCCACTGCTACTTTTGGTATTATGATACATACATGTTGAATGAATTGGTTATCACCCCTTTGGTGAAAATTTTTATGGGGTGTTTGGTTCAAGGGATGTTGCCTTTTTATTTCTAGTAGAGAGTGGATTCCATGTGGGATCCCACTCCTTACCGTTTACATGTTTGGATGATTAGATAGAAAAATGTTGAGTGAAAACCCTAGTTATTATGGCCTCGAGTTATATTGAATTTGATAAATTGTATGGATTTAAATGACTGACAAGCCCTGGACATACTTTAATTTTATGACGGAAGTAAGATTATTTGGTGATATAGAATATATAAGATATAGACATAATTTTTAGTGTGTTTAAAAGGGTAAAATATTAATTATTGAGCATATGATTTAAAATTCATTTAACATATTAACTTGGTTGACTGAATTGTTCTAGAACAAATACAGCTAATCAAATTCCCTAGAAACTTCTTTTGCATCATCTAAAGAATAAATTCATTAAACCATAATATTTCTATACGGTCAATTGAATACTTTTCTTGGGCTACCATAAACTGAAAATAAAAAATATCTTAAAAATATCCATCACAAGCATCGATTTTGGTTTATATGAAACCTAAATAACCGAAGAACCTCTCATTATTCATATAACCTTCAAGATCTTAAAATTTTATATAGAAAGAGAGATGTGGTCTTGAAGGAGATTGGAGTTGGAGAAGCTAACCTAATGTTCTACCTTCATAAATGGTAGAATCAAGTAACTTTTTCATTTTTGGTTAGGATTCTAAGCGTCTCATCCCATCATGTCTAAAGTTCATCCTCCTTTTAATTTGGAATTGTTCCCTTCTCAATTTATCTCTTTATTTAGTCTTTTTCTATCTTGAGTATAGTGAACAAATAAAGGAATTAGATGCCTGAAGTTTGATCAAATTTCAAGAATTTGAGTTTTTAGGCTACACAATTGAGGTGTTTAAGACCAATGGTGATTGGTTTAGGTCTCTTTATTAAAAGTTAACACTAATCATAATTGAACCCGACAAATATAGTTGGTGGAAATTTAATGGTATTGACAAACTACATTAAAGTCTTGTGTATTTGTTTTTTAAATTAAATTCTTGCAACAATACCTAGTACATGAATTGTTATATTGTAATGTATGAATAAGTATAAGGAATATGAGTATTTTGATTTCTATTTAGTTATTTTACCTCTTATGCGAGAATATAAATAATTGAGCAAGTAAGAAGTATTATGAATGTCACATGAGACCGTAAGATATAAAATAGGGAACATGAGTTGAAAAAATGGAAATGAAAATGATAGGTGTTTATAATCTAAACTAGGACAACATATATCCTTGAAACTCTAAATCAATCATTTTGGGGTTATATATTTGAAATGTCATTTTTACCTATACAATTTCTTCCAATCGTCTTGGAGTGAGTAAATGGACTAAATAACTATTGTATTCTTAATTTCACTTAGATAGGAGATCTGACTCCATGAAGTTCCCCCATGGTCCACACCATGGGAATGAAACATAGTTTCTTATAGTACTCTTTGGATTGTGAGAAGAATATTGTTATTAGGAACCTTTAAGACTATATAACCATAATTTAGGAGAGTTTCAAAATGGCTTTTTAACCAAATTCTTCATGTAAGATAAAGAAAATTAATTATGTATGAGAAAATGGTTTCGTAATTGTGTATCATTATTGTGAAGGGGATCAATAGGGATAACTTTAACTAGTATCCCATACGTGATGCCATGGTTTGACTTATATGCCATATAACCTATCTCATGTACCTGAGATGAGGTCTGAAAGTTTTAGAGACTTAATACTCTTACCTTAGCATATGTTAGGCAACTCCAAGGTTGCTTAGATTTTTAATATGCTATCTTAGGATTTCGAGTATAACTCCAAGATATAGACAAATGGTCTTTGAGATGAGAACTTGGCGTGGAAACTTTTACTTGATCGGTAACCTCTAGGAAAATCTACAAATAATTTTTGATGATCTGAGATATGTGATTAGCTTAACTTATTTATTATATGGATCTAGATCGGATTACATTGAAATAGAAGACAAGCAGGCAACAAGCTGCGCCGCTAGTCCTTTCTGGATGGCAAAGCCAATCCTTTGAAATAAAAAGTGATCAACTTATATATCTCTTATATATTATTTATTTCCTGTTCATGGTATGCATTTCATATATATCTCCAGATAAAAGAGTTGTTTTATCATTTAACGTCACCGAAAATTGCTTTGTTTTAGATCAATGTTAATTTTTCTTGCACCTATTTCACTCACTCAATGTTGCTAACTAGTAGTTGTTTAATCTTTTTACATGTCCAGATGTTGCTTATGTCCACCCATGAAGTACCCATCCATAATGATCCTACTCCTCCTCATCTAAGGTGGAGAGTTCATTTTTTTGTTAGGCTTGATGTATAGATTATTCATGTCTGGGGATTCTTAGGAGGGCGTGGGTCGATATATATAATGCACTTGATCTTGATGTATGCACACATACAAGAGTAGTAGTATAACATTATGTTTCTCGACATACGAATATGTTGTTTTCCTAGATATCACCAGTACTTTGGGTTTTTACATCGATGACCACAAAGAATTAGTTACATCTTTTATTGCATGTGTCAAACCCATAATTGGGAAAAGTTATCTATGCTTTTTAAAACTAGTGATTGTTATGGTTCTTTGCTTAACACGTAATGTGGGGATAAGTGTGGTTTATTTTGCCTAATCCCATGGATCCTAGAGGAAGGGTCTTACAAATTGTATCATAATGTAGGTTTACAATTAGGTTTTGTGCATGTTGCTTGTTATAAATGCTTGACATTGAGGTTTTGTGTTTATGTTATAAATTTTAGTTGATTTTGCATCTTTGCAAATTAGTTTCCTTTGTACCCTACTCTTTTTAGATAGTCGGTTGTGTGCCTCTGCCTTACTTAATTGCACTAGATACTATAATAAATCTAACATGCTATTTTCCACCGTTACTTAGGTATATGTTGCAAATTGACCATGATATATAGGAATGTGACACTACATTTATGATCTTTCGATGTATGATACTTGAATGAAAATTTTAGTCAAATTGAAATAATATATAGTGAGACTGATAAGTTATGTGGGGATGTTTTTCATGGATTATGTATGTAATGACAATGATTTATGTCTCGTTCGTTACGGCTACAACATTGCAACTTTGATATAAATGAGTAATGTTTCGTGATTTTCTTCTTAACCTATATCATGTGGAGATATAATAATTTTGGTCGTGAGAGTTTCAATAAAGACTCCACGATTTGATTGAGATATTAAAAATTCAGGCGTTAAATCATCGTGGTGCATTACTGCATTATGCGAAGAACTCTAAAATTCGAGATATGTCCCGATGTAATATTCTAATCCTACTTTTGTTAAAGATTACCATATAAGACATGCCACATGCTAAATAATTCAACTCGAGACCTAATGATTTACAATATAGTGGATAAACGCATTATTTATACACTAAAGAAAAGATGAACAAAATGTAGGACGGAGGTTGTTGTAAGGGTCTAAAGTTAAAATCCCCCATTCAAAGCCTTTTAAACCAAGGGCCTAAAATCAGAATAAGGCATTTTTAACTGTTATTTTCAGAAAAATATTTTATGTGTCGTATTCGTGTGTTTTTCTACAATATTACTAACGACCAGGGGATTGCGGGAAAAAAAACCGAAGCTTGATATAAAGGCAGTCTCGTGGGAATTAGCTGGCCCTAGTTTTAGAAGTTAGGGTTTTTATCTGCGGACGCCGCCGCCCCTGACGAGGAAGTTCCTTAGAAATGGTGAGTACGGATCTATCGATTCATGTCGTACGGATTTTGCGCTACTTGTCTGTCTGTACCTATACCGACGGCGGCCTTCGATCTCTTATCGCAATACGCCACCTTGTTATGGAGTCGCGCAACGGCTGATGGATTATCGCCAGCCACATTTTATTTCTGGGGCATTTTTACCCGTTTTTGCCATTCCAAAAAGGCAGTGACGGCTGTCATGAGCACCGTATCGTCATTATTTGCTCGTAGCTCCGCGTTGATTGCCCTACGTGACTTACTGACTGTCCGTGCGTGAACAGGGAAAAGGAACCGGTAGTTTCGGTAAGCGGAGGAACAAGACTCACACTCTTTGTGTGCGATGTGGGAGGCGCAGCTTCCATCTCCAGAAGAGTACCTGTGGATCATGCGGATACCCTGCAGCTCGCATCCGCAAGTGTAAGCTTTCGTTGAATCCTGTGTCCTCCATGAGTTTATGCTATATCTGTTGCCATGTTAAAACGTGTCTGCTTATGCCGTTTCAATATCCGAAACTCGGTTCTAGAGATGCTCTAAAATATTGACATCCATCATTAAGTAGTCTATTAATCAATAAAAACAATCATATACTGAACTATAGTCATTACCATTCTCAGTCTTAATTCTAATTGGCTTATTGTAATATTCGAAGAAGTCTATGGGTTGTAGAAATGCCAACAAGTCATGATTTGAACCCGCAACATTTTATATATTACGTTTTAATATATATAATCTTGCGGGTTCAAATCAGTCACATTAACTGGAACTAGTGTTAGTCAAAATCTTAATTGAAATGCCAATATGCCATATTCAAACTCAAGTAGTTTATATTGTAGAAACAAGATGCCACTTTAACTATTGATTAAATCACTTGATAATTAGTATATCATGTAGAAATCATATCAATTTCAACTTTAATATGAACACGTACATAAGTAAATTAAAGAAAAATGATGAACCATGCTGTTCATTTTCAAACGACAATTATAAACGACAATTATAAAAATGAAGGATTGGAGTAATAGCTAGACCGTTGACAAACAGAGATAATTGCAAGTTAATTATTCAACAACATTAGCGGCTCCTGTATGTAAATCTGCGCATCATCAACTCTAGCTTGAAGGTACAAGGTCTGTACCTTGCAGTGATTAATCCACCACATTTTAAAAAAGCATTTTTCATCTCAGTATTTTGCAACAAAACAGAGTACAATTTATTGTTAGTGGTTACTGGTGACTGCCAAACTTCTTTGCTTCTTTTGTTTAACATGTCAGTAAGTGTTTCTACCTGTGGATAATGCGGAAGTTGAGTTCCCTCATCATAAGTTTACTTCTGGCCTACACGTAAAAACTGAAATTGTATACTTGCTTCTTTCCGTCTGCTTTATTTTAGGATGCCTAACGAGTTTGATTTCTCTTTTTTTTGTCATCTAAGTATGCTAAGCATTACCTTATTCTTGTAGTTGGTGATGCAAAATAACAATTTATCTTGTAAAGTTTGCCTGGTAAAGGTTTTAGGAGTAAATGAATAACTGTTTGAAAACCAAAAGAACCCGACTAATCCTTTTGCAACTAAAACTTGTGTATTTGTACGATATTTGCTTATTGCTCATTTTATCTTTTACAGATAATTGGAGTATCAAGGCTATCAGGAGGAAAACCACTGGCACTGGGAGGATGAGATACATGCGCCATGTTCCCAGGAGGTTCAAGAGTGGCTTCAGAGAGGGTATTTTGTTAAGAATTATGTTTTTACTGTCATATTGGTTGCACTTGTTGAATGCCGACTGCAATTGGTCTTTATGCATAATTTGACGAATAAAGCATCAGATTCCCATGTGCCTTGTTGCACTTAGTCTCAATTCATCAAGTACTCAGTTTGCAGCCTCATATTGGTTACCCTTGTTATCAATGCAAACTGCAGTTTGTCTTTATGCATTGTTTGACAAATAAGACATCACATTCCTGTGTGCCTGGTTGCACTTATTCTCAATTCATCAAGTGCTAAATTAGCAGCCTCATATTGGTTGCACTTGTTATTAATGCAACCTGCACTTGGTCTTTATGCATCATTTGACGAATAAAACATCACATTCCTATGTGCCTGGTTGCATCTAGTCTCAATTCATCAAGTGCTAAATTGGAAGCCTCGTATTGGTTGCACTTGTATTTAATGCAAACTGCACTTGGTCTTTATGTATCATTTGGCGAATAAAATATCACATTCTCATGTGCCTGGTTGCACTTAGTTTTAGTTCAAGTGCTGAATTGGCAATCTTTTTTCTTCATTCCAGTGATCTTTCAGCTCAATTGATATCCGCTGTGCTAGCATTAAAGCTTTTTGACACTGTGGTTATATGTGACTATTTATTTAATAGATATAGTTTTTTGCACCTTGTTTAAAAATCATGGTTATATTATCAGAGCAATATGTATGATTGCCATACTATTATTTCTGATTTCCCCATCCAAAAGTTTGTCTAGTTTCATTAGACAGTCACTCGAAAAATCGTTATTTAGTTTTCTAATCAATGTTAGCCTGCTCTTGGTTCTGACAGTAGCTGACTGGTGATCCATCCTTTTAAAGTCTCAAGTAATCTAAGATCTTAATGGTACTACTTTGCTATTGCAGGCACTCAGGCTGCACCCAGGAAGTTGGCTGCTGCTTAAGTTCAATGCTATCTTTTAGCAAATGCGGGACAGTTCTATATATGCTCACAGTTGCACGATGAAACTATTTAAGCCGTTTTGTCATTTCTTTGATAAGATTCTGGGGTATTTGAGATTTGGTGAAATTTTGTTGATGAGACTTATGTAATGTTTGATAATGGTACAATTTTGGTAGTCGTGGATTGTTAGTAGTGAAATTCCAGTACACTTCGGTATCCCTGAATTGCTTTCAATACTAAAATGTTACTGTTCTAAGTGGCCTAATTATTTTGACATAGAGTTGCTTTTTATCCTAAAGTTTCGTTGCCGAAGATGAAAAAAACCGAACTTCATTCGTTGGTTGGCTTATTGCATTAATGAAATCTATGCCATTCTTTGTGTTTTACAAAGAAAAGCTGAGTTTGCCACTCGTGCTTTTTAGTGAGCAGCAGTTAAGTTCTGGAGGAGATGCACAGACAGCAAAAGTCGCTTCTCAGAAGGGAACTGTACTTTTAATATTTATTGACTGGTTGGTTACTGTTAGCTAGGGTTTTCTCTAAATGGCGTATACATATCAGTTGACAGTTTTCAAGTTATTGCAATTGTGGTATGGAATTTGTTGAATGGCATGCGGTTAAATAAAGAATGTTATGACCTGTTAGAAAAACTGATTAATGTCAAAAAAGTTGTTGGGTTTGCCTTTTCATTGTCGGATGACAAGAAAACTGTATCAACTTGAGATGTTGCTGTGATTTTGTCCGCGTCTTATCCTAATAAGACTAATCTGTTAAGACTGGTCTTCTCTAACATGCTATTTCAATGTGTTCCAATTAAAGGTGAATTAGATTAATACCTGACCTTTAATAATTAGATGTTTCCACAGCAGAGATTTAATGGACGTAGGAGCAGCGTCTTAAAACAGCGAGATTGGTTGTCTCATTTTGGGCCTAGCAATGGTATGATGCAGTGCATATTACATGAAAGAAAATCCGTGCCACTTTGTATCATGGTACAGTCAGTGCTGATGATCCTCTTTGCGGTAGTCGATTTGCTTTTTGGTTGACGGCAAACGCTCTTCGGACAAAGTGTATCATAGATTATATACAGAGAGTCATAGGCGGAGTGAATTGTAGATGTCCATGATAATTGTATTCTTATCCCCTTTACGTCGATTGAATACCTGACAAATTCGTTTGATCCATGTGTGCATGATGTGAGTTGTCAAATGACTTGCATTTATCTTATTATCCATGTCAAAGTAGGAGTTTGAGCAAAAAAAATGTAAGAATATCGTAATTTGTTGCTTGTGTAAGTGTTAGTGGTAAAGATCTTGATTCTTTGTCCATTTCTGTTGGAATAAAGAACCCTTCACGATTTTTGAAATAAAGTAGTTATATATTGGGTCTAAAGAACCCTCTTCTCATACAAATCATGCATAAATGAAATGTTCTTTGTCCATTTCTGTTGGAATAAAGAACCCTTCACTATTTGGAAATAAAGTAGTTATATATTGGGTTTAAAGAACCCTCTTCTCATACAAATCATGCATGAATAAAATGTTCTATGCCCAATTAACAATAACAAGATATAAATATCCTTGAGTCATTTAATGTTTCATAAGTGGGATTCATTCAAGGAATTGTGATTAGGGAGGTTGAGAAATTTGTAATTTTTTTTGTAATATTTTGTTATCCGCTCTCCCAAGTCCTGCCAACCAAAGGCTTTTTCTTTTAAAGTTGTATCAATGTTTGCATGAGGCATATAATATGTCCACAAGGTTAATGATGTTTAGATGTAGTATGTAATATTCTAGAAAAGTTGATAATGTCCACTTGTATTTTTACCACATTTTGTTTGGGTAAAGACAACAAAAATTGTGACATTTTAGTGGTGTTAATGAATCTATGATTTGCTTTATACTAGTCTAAACGCTAGAATTAAACCAATCACTGGACCTGAAACACATGGATTTCGAACAATAGGCAAGGTGTAAATTGTTCTTCATGCGACTGACACAATTAGATATCTCCAATAATGTGACAATGGGTATAAATTTTAATTTCTTTCTGAGGTGTTTGTTTCCTGTAGTATTTCTTTTTGATGTATGGAGTTCAAGTTATATCCTTATTTTCACTCAGCAAATTGAGATTTTGTTGAATAGATAATACCAATGTAATCAAAGTCCAAGTTATATCCTTATTTTCACTCAGGAAATTGAGATTTTGTTGAATAGATAATACCAATGTAATCAAAGATTGATGATTTCTCATCCACCTTGTGTTTGGGTGAAGTAATTAGAGGTGGTATTGTATTCCGTTGTGGTATTCTAACTGCAGTATTTCTGACTATTAAGTTTGGATACTTGTGGATGGTTTTACGGATTGTAGTATTCAAACTATCAGATTCAAACCCCTTTCATTCGACGGGTTTGTGAAAAGACGCCAAAAATGGCGTGATTTGAGAATGCCGACGCTCGCCTCCTCGCCCCCCTCCCCCGATAGCATCGATTGCTTCTCTCCTGACCCATCTCGTCTCTTCCCTTGGACATCTCCTCCCTGACCACTCTCCTACCCCGTCTTTAGCCACCACTCCTTCTCAAGCTCCGTCTCTCCTTCCCTGTGCCCAAGGTTGCCGCCTCCGGCGCTGTCAGATCCTCCAGTGCGGCAGTCACAACGGGAAGGAGCAGTCCTGCCCTTGAGCCAAACTTGCAATCTACCGCGTCGCATGTCACTCTGGGATGGGGAAGGTGTAGGTCCGGCCGCTGCCGTCCATCGTCGTGTTCACTGCGGCAAGCGTCGTGTCTTTGCCATGCCTGGCGTCCAGCAAGACTCGACGACCGCCTGCTGGCGATATCCAGATGGAGGAACCGCAACAATGGTGATCAGTGGTGCAGGCTGTAGCGGCGCTCCTCTCGCCGTCTGACTCTTCCACCCACTAGTGCCCAACATTTCCGAGTGGCAACGGAGGATGCCGAAGAAAGTTGAATGATTCCTCCGCAAACGCCAGTGTGGAGATTATCGGTCATCCAAACAATATTATTAATAATGGCAGACTTTATTAATCAGGTAGTCTAAATCCTGGAATTGGTCAAGTACTATAGTAGTTACGATGAAGCCACCCAAACGGCCCCTTAGGCTTGTTGAAAGGAGACCATTTGAGTAAGTAGATTATCTTTTTGTCACGTGTGCTACCTCGATAAATGTCTCTCCACATTTTGTCGATTTGTTTTTTCACTCTTTTGGAATGTGGAATGCAACTAAAAAGATAGGAGGTCATGCCCGTCAGAGATACATTGATCAATGTACGTCAGAGCTACATTGATCAATGTACGTCGACTCAGTTGATGCATTTCAATCTCCAAGTTGCTAATTCTGTGGGTCATTTGTCCACAACATGCTGCCAAACCATCATAGGAAGTTTGTTTGGTGACAGAGGCAGACCCAAGTATGTAAGAGTGTCTCAACTTGCAATATATAATATGGCTATATTTTTAAGGTTTCCATTCTCAATGTTTACAGTCTCGAGTGTTGATTTGTGGAAAATGATTTTAAGCCCCAAGAGATGTTGGAATATGCCTAGAATTTCAGTGATTTTCATGATATTTACATCATCCAAAGCATTAAAATTGATTGTTTCATCAATAAATTAGAACAATGCAACGATTGCATAAGTTATCAATCTTAATTGTGATACCATTTTGAGCTCTAAGTTTGAACATGGATGCAAGAATAGAAGTGACAATGACAAATAGATAAGGTGATAGGGGGTCCCCTTGTATAAGTTCATTATTGCTTCTGAAATATTCAAAGGGAGAACTGTTAGTTATAACTGAGTAGTGACTTGACTTGAGACCTGACTTAATCCGATTGATCCTTTTGTCTAGGAAGTGATATCTTTTAATGCAAAGGAGGACACTGCAATTTCATCGTCAAAGACTTTCTCAAATTTAGCAGAGTGATTGTAGGGATATCATTAGACTTGCACATGCAAAGAAGTTCATTTGTCATAATCTAAGCATCTTAAGTTTAAATCCTTTGATGAAAGTAGTTTGTTCTACACTAATAATATGATCCATGTTGTTTTTGTATAATACCATATCTAGAGCACCAAATCCTAAGCTTCTTCCTTAAGTTTTGAAGTCATCAAAAAGTATTTATGGAGATTTATTGCTGTTGTCGTAATGCTAATTTATCAAAATTGAGTCATTATATTGACAACAACTGGTCCAATATCTTTCATTATGAATCTTTTGAAAAAATTGTGTTCAAAATGAATTTCATATGGTTCGATATTATGCGAGTCCCACCATGGGATGAATACATGTGTTGGTCTTCCTAGAGGTTGGTGCACATGAATATGTCTAGAATAGCCCATGATGTAACTCTATACCATGTAAGTTTGGAGTTTCCAATATTAATGTCTCTGAGACCAACAATATCAATGAACATATTCAACTTCTTCATGTTATATTTGTGATGATGGTTTGCATCAATAGTATGTGACATCTCGTGACTAAATGTAGTACAATTGAGGTCCTCACCTATCAAGCAATGTTTTATTTTTATTAATGGATAGGTTATGGATTTATTAGATATAGACATTTTCATTGTGGCCTAGTTCTCTATAGATTGCCAAGAAAGACCATATTAAAGTTGTTATTTATAGTTGCAAGATCAAGAGATACAGAATATTGGACAACAACATGGTTAGTGTTGAGTAGAGTTCTTTCATCCAAACCCATAAAAATTCATCTGCTTAATCCATTTGCACATTTTTGCATCCATTTAGCGACTTAGTTTCTCGCTATGGCTTTAAGTTACTGTTGGTCGTGGAAGGATTTTGGTTCTTGAATTCTATCGACTCTAATGAAATGCATGAACACACATTGTCTTTTAGTCAAGACAATGCCACGAACTTTCCAAGATGATATTTTCATACCAGAAGGTAGTTTTATGTAGTGATGTAGAAATAAATAATTCATATGAAAAATGAATTCAATGGTTCATTATCCAAAGCTTGTGGTCGATTGTCAGACCACCCAACTCCTTGTTAATTTTAGTCAAATCCATATTAGCACTAAGATCATCCAAAAAGATATACCAATATAATATAGAAGTCCCTTAAAGAATTGTAGTTTTTCCATGATATATTTTGAAAGATGTAGATCATATAGTTTGGTGTAATTGTATGGGATTAAGAGAGAAAGATTTCTTTCCCCTCTCCCATGTCTATAGCAGAGACCGAATGCCAGGGAGGGTGGGAAATCAAGACGACAACTGAGATCGAAACCGGATCCCTTTATTAGGGGACACCGTGCTTGACCACTTGAGCCACTCCTTATCGGCGTTTGGTGTAATTGTAGAAACGTTCATATGTGTGTTTTGTGAATTACCAATTTTTTTCAGACATGGGTTCATTTATCGTCATATCTGCTTCAACATATGCTTTATCCTACACTCTATCCTCTAGGTTATTGCTGCCCTTTAGAGGATTTGTTATAGCATCAAGTTCCACTAATATACCCACATATAATTTCACTATAGCTTGCTTTAGAGTTTAGTATAACGAGTTGAGCACTTTTGGACTAGATGTTGTGTCTTATTGTGTATACATTGGTGTTTTTTATGTGTATATCTGAGCTTGGTGTAAGAGTTATGATGCCTATGGACTTGGAAGGTGGATGACAATTTATCGAGTCATGAGCAGTTGAAGTGTGGGTTAATGGTGTTATCATTTCATATCCATACATATACTTTTTGGGAGTGACCATTTTTTCAAAAATGGTGTGCTTTGTCTTTTATGTTGGTTAGCCACCGATTTTGATATGTTTTATGCCCTTCTGAGGGCACTAAATGGGAAATGACCAAGAATCTCATCAAAATGTATGAGCATAGCATAAGGTTATTTGACAATGATCTAAGCAGTGTAAAGGTATAGTCCAACCTTGAGCATTACTTTTTTAGGAATGTGTGAGTACTATGTGATAGAGATTGGAAAACAAAGTTTTTGTGTAGTTGTATAATAGAAAGGAGTCTAGGTGAATGTAATGGTATTTGTCTCCCAATGTTATAGTGATCAACTTATATACTTCAAAAACCTAAAGATGTGATGAGAGATATGAGATAGATATTCAACCTATCCCCCCTTTTGTTAGCCATTGAAGCACCCTTGTTTGAACTCCAGTTTGATATATGTACTGATAAGAACCCCACTTCACTAGGGACATTGATAGTGAGAGAAACCAAGTGATAAATAAGCTTTGATTTTGGGAACGTGTACAATAATTGAAGTAGGGATAGGATATTATGTTTGGTGAAAGAAATACTTGGTATTAATTGTCTCGACTTCTTAGTGACATCTTCTGGTGATGGATCCCTTAATTGGTTCTTCATCTTGTGTCATTTTTCCTATTATTCACATCTAATATGTTTCATTATGAATGTTTCACTTAATAGTTGGTTTTATAGCCAAATGCATTTATTAATGTTCTTTGAATATTTTTTAGGTTCTTTGACCATGCTTTGGTTGGAAGGGAGAGAAAGGTGAGGGCAATACATTTCCTTCACCCTTGGAGGAACCCAAAGTGAGCCCTAGAACTGACCTGACATATCCCAAGTGTCCCAAGATCAATCCAAGTAAAAAACACCATGGAGAATCAAATTGAAGACCAAAGTGCAAGTAAAGAACCCCATCACTACCATGGTACAACAAAACTATCGTGTTACCAATATAAAATTCATAGGGAAAAATCAACAATGGAAGCAACTCCAAGAAGCTCAAGTGGCACTACAGTTCCAACCATAATGACTATTCCAAGAAGAACTTAACATGGACGTGCCTAGTATCCCCCAAGACATCGATGCTCAAGAAAACAATCATGCTCTAATCTCTAAAATGGACATGCTACCCATAGTGATTGTTCTACCTATCGGCCACCATTGCTGTGCTGCCCAGCACGTCGTGCTTGTAAAGAGTGGGACTCGATAGGAGATTGTGATAGCCTAGATTTTGAGTTTTAATAACTAATATATTATTTGAGAGACAAGAATTCTATGTAGAGGACAAATACCAAATTGAGGAATTAGTAATACAATCATGGATTCCTTCACCCAAATTGTGGGCTCTGATCTCCAAAACACAAGATAAACATAGCGGAAGCGATTCGATTAACAGCGGAATACAAAAATCATGAGAAATTAAAACTTTTCGAAAACGAGATCTTAAAAACCTGAAACTCCTTTTATAAAAGTAAGATGAACTATTTACATATCTGATAAATCACTTCTCGAGTGATTATATACGTCATGATACAAAATCTCAAGATTTCAAAATTCTCAGATCAACAAACTCCTAGGACCTGAGTGTACAAAGACGACATAAGACTATTCTGACTACAAGACTAGACATCACAGTGTTTCCACCTAAAGTCACTGCTGCTCCTGAATTTGCTGCTGTTGCTGTTGTCCACCTGCAGATCGGTTCCTTCGACCTCGACATCCACCTAAAGGTAGAAATCTAAGGGGTGAGACAATTTTAAATAATTGTCCCAGCGAGAGTTATAACTCTCCACCAGAAACTTTGTTAAAAGCAATCAAAGGAATATCATGAGCAGGTAATTTAGGTTACTCACAGTAGGCTTGATAACAAATACTCATCTTTATTTAAGGAATATGAAGAACACGTATACTAATGCTTGAACAGGATATTAAAAACAAGCAATGTAATATCAATCAATGTTCCTCGTAGTTCAACCTAAGCAGTTATGCTACACGGTTGATCATGTTTTACAAACATCATTATGCCCTGCAGAGATGAGGTATACCACTCATGCTCTAACCGATCACTAGTAAGTCGCATCGGTATCATACTAGGTCATCGAAAGAGCCGGATTCTCATGACCTTCAACTACCTCAATCAGAATGAGGATAAACATGCAGGACATCTAGTGTCCCTGCTAATATAGCTCACCAGGGTATTCTGGTACTTCGCTATTAGAGTCACAGTGGCATTCTGCACTCTCTTCGCCATCGAAAGATTTCATGTTTATCTCTCATCGATGCGGTATAAAAGATTCCCTTGGAAGAATAGTGTTACATCATCCCGGTATAAGCATATAGTGAAGGGTTGATGGATTAAGATACATCAACATCAACTCCTACACTAGGATGTAAGGATAAACACATCCATATTCCCCCACATACTCTAAAGTATGTGATCCAGGAGTTCCCTTAGGAAAGCCTATTTCACCATCATTTAAAGTCTGACAATGATGGATCTATGATCAGGGCTCTACATGATATGATTAAACTTGGTTATTAGGTACATTTTAGTATTCTTTTAGCATCATACATGTTTCCAAACATTCAAGTACTAAACATGGATATAACAGAAGAATACTAAATATAACAGGTATTACTCATATCAGTTATCAGATGGATGTCAGTTCTTAATCATCTTATCACTATAATTCAGGAACATAGGTGTTCACACCCTTATATCATCATAACACTTGCTATCAAATGTCATGTCAGCATCAAGTCATCTATTAGAATGACCTCGATGTCATTCATGGCCCTTAAGGCATATCAGTTTCATATGATACCACTTGCATTTAGGCAACATAGTTATTTCTGTTCATAAGCTATTGACATGCTTTCAATGAACATGATGTCATGATCCTTACCTGGATATGATTATTTTCTTATAGGAACCTGCATGATTAAATCAATTGATAATAATCAAAATTCATAATCAGATCAACAATCAATAAGACAGGATTAACCCTTCAATTCAAAGGTTATACTTTTATGTCCTTACAAAGGGTAAGATTCCCTTGTTTACATCATTTAGGGTTATTCACCCCTTTCATTATGATTGGGAATAATAATTCCTCATCTCATATCTTTGATAATACAATTCATGCTTGAAGGAATAACATGAGTTTAGGGTTTATTGTTCATTTCTACATATTACCATGAACTAGGGTTTACTATTCACATTACTCATGATTACTCTAAAATTAGGGTTTACTATTCACATTACTCATGATTACCCTAGAATTAGGGTTTACTATTCACATTACTCATGATTACCCTGGAATTAGGGTTTACTATTCACATTACTCATGATTACCCTGGAATTAGGGTTTACTATTCACATTACTCATGATTACCCTGGAATTAGGGTTTACTATTCACATTACTCATGATTACCCTGGAATTAGGGTTTACTATTCACATTAGTCATGATTACCCTGGAATTAGGGTTTACTATTCACATGACTCATGATTACTCTAGAATTAGGGTTTACTATTCACACTACTTCTGATTACCCTAGAATTAGGGTTTACATAATCTCTCTTAAGTGGATCATACCCTAATCCTGCATATTCATATACATTGAAGGTACTTTATTTGAGTTTTAACCATAAATGGTACTTTCTCTCTCTCCTTCCTAATGAAAGGTGATTACATCACTCTAGATAGGGCTGGTTTAAGTCCTTGTTTATTAACATAAACCAATTCACCACTATCATGTCATTAGAGTTTACATAAAACAAGGTATCCTTTAATTGAACCCATTTAGGTTGAAACGAGTGTGACCCATTTGGGTTGAAACGAGTGTAACCCATTTGGATTGAAACGAGTGTGACCTATTTCAGTTGAAACGAGTGTGAAACCGTTTGGATTGAAACGAGTGTGACCCATTTCAGTTGAAATGAGTGTGAACCCATTTGGATTGAAACGAGTGTGACCCATTTCAGTTGAAACGAGTGTGAACCCGTTTGGGGTGAAACGAGTTGAACCCATTTGAGGTGAAACGAGTTGAACCCATTTGAGGTGAAACGAGTTGAACCCATTTGAGGTGAAATGAGTTGAACCCATTTGAGGTGAAACGAGTTGAACCCATTTGAGTGAAACGAGTTGAACCCATTTGAGGTGAAACGAGTTGAACCCATTTGAGGTGAAATGAGTTGAACCCATTTGAGGTGAAACGAGTTGAACCCATTTGAGGTGAAACGAGTTGAACCCATTTGATAAAGTTGGATAAGGACCAACATAGGTATTAACACCCTTCATCTTCAACCTTGAAACCAAGGTCTATTCTTCACGAAAAGTCTTGCAAGAGTGCAAAGAAAGATGGGGAAGAAGAAGAACTAACTATTATTTGCATGAATAAAAGTATGTATAACGAAGCAAGGTGTAGAGTTATAAAACCCGCCTCAAACGTTGTTCCTAGAGCTCCAAGCTTCCAAGCTTCGAGACTTTAATGGTGGCTAGAGCTCCACAGGTCATCCAAGGTTGTTTCTTCAAGAAAGGTTGGGAAGGATCGACTCGGAAGAGAAAACTAAGTGAATTAACCATGAAATCAACCTTATACAAGGATTTCCCCCCATGAATTCAAGCTAGAAGATGGTGCTTTCTTACCTTAGAACAGGTTGGTCGTTTCCCTGAGCTCCAGAGCTTTGCCTTGGTCGGTTGAGAAAGATGAGAAGTGAGGAAGTGAAGGGAATACGTTTGGTTGTTTTACAAGGAACTAGGCTTATATACTTTAAGTTATTTTCCACCATAAGGACCTCTAAAACATAGATTTCTCATCTAAGTCCCTTCTTCTTTCTAAGGCACGTCCAAGCATGGTAATATTATGCAAAGCTCATCAAAACTCAAGATCTAAGGGTAGATAAAACCAACATGCATACTAAGGTACATATATGAAGGGTCTTCTTACTCATACTAAGTATTTTCACTACAAAGGTCATCCTTCTTATCCAATTATTTAATTGAAGCGCCCCTCTCATCATTTCTTCTATAATTGATGTAAGGAGTCATAAAAGATATACTAGAAGGTATATAGCACAAGTTGCACCCCACATTTTGGGTAAATTGCACTTTATACCAAAATTAGGGTTTAAGCACAAGGATTGCTCCACAAGCTGCACCTTGGTGCCCAGACTTGGGAAATCCATCATACCTCATCATATTACTTCATATGATGTCTCTTTATTAGAGGAAAATCTTAACCTGTGTAATTTGCAAGTTAACCCCTCTAATTGGGTAATTTGCACATAGGTCCCTGTATTACCAAACAATACTACAATCATTGTTTAAAAAGGACATAAATGAAAATGTATGTTCCTTAGGAACTTAATTACATGCCAAAAGATAATCACAAGGATTTAATTACATATCTTAGGCAAAACACCTAGGGTTAATTCATAACCCAGGTCAGGGATGTTACAAATTATCCACCCCTTACAAGGATTTCGTCCTCGAAATCGATAAAACATATTAAGAGAAAAGAGTAGGATATTTCCTT
Source organism: Alisma plantago-aquatica (assembly GCA_963693085.1). Taxonomy (NCBI): domain Eukaryota; kingdom Viridiplantae; phylum Streptophyta; class Magnoliopsida; order Alismatales; family Alismataceae; genus Alisma; species Alisma plantago-aquatica. The sequence goes on along the minus strand of OY856413.1, from coordinate 878,107,743 downwards.
CTCATCTCTTCTTCTAGTTCCCAAGTGGCTTCTTCAACACCACGGTGATTCCAGAGAACTTTTACAAGACTTATATCTTTCTTATTTAGCTTTTTAATTCTGTTATCAAGGATTGACACCGGTCCTTCCTCATAAGTTATATCTTCATTCAATTCTACTTCCATAGGTTGTAGAACTGATTCGGTATCAGGATGACATTTCCTTAGCATAGAAATGTGAAACACAGGGTGTAGTTTTTGTAATTCTGGTGGTAACTCTAGTCTATAGGCTACCTTTCCAACCCGTTCTATGATTGGATAAGGCCCTATAAATCTAGGAGCTAACTTCCCTTTCCTTCCAAAGCGAAGGACTCCTTTCCAAGGTGAGACCTTGAGATATATTATGTCTCCAACCTGGAACTCCAATGGTCTACGACGCTTGTCAGCATAAGATTTTTGCCTATCTTGTGCAGTCTTAATCTGTTGTTGTATTACTTTAATCTTTTCCGTAGTCTGTTGCACAAGATTAGGACCTAACAATTGATGTTCACCAGTCTCATACCAGCATAAGGGTGTTCTACAACGTCTGCCATACAAGGCTTCATAAGGTGCCATATCAATACTATGTTGATAGCTATTGTTATAGGCAAACTCTATCAAGCTTAGGTGCAGATCCCAACTTCCTGTGAACTGGAGAACACATGCTCTCAACAGATCTTCTAATGTCTGTATAGTCCTTTCTGACTGTCCATCCGTCTGTGGATGAAAGGCTGTACTAAACCTTAACTGGGTGCCTAGTGCCCTATGTAGCTATTCCCAAAAACGACTTGTGAACTGAGGACATCTGTCAGAAACTATGGTGACAGGAACTCCGTGCAAACACACTATCTCTTGAACATATAACTGGGATAACCTTTCAGCAGAATAGGTTGTTTTGACAGGTAAGAAATGCGCTGTCTTAGTCAACCTATCAACAATTACCCAAATGGAATCATGTCCTTTGTTTGTTCTAGGTAGACTAACAACAAAGTCCATGGTTACATGATCCCACTTCCACTGTGGTATGGGTAAAGGTTGCATTGTTCCTGCAGGCTTCTGGTGTTCAACTTTAACTTGCTGACACACTGGACACCTCAGAACAAACTCCGCTACGTCCTTCTTCATCCCATGCCACCAATACATATCTTTCAAGTTTCGATACATCTTGGTGCTTCCTGGATGCATAGCATACATTGAAGAATGAGCTTCCTCCAGGACTAACTTCCTTAGGTTATCTACATCTGGTACTATCATCCTCCCATGATAGCATGCTACTTGATCATCTGATTCATGAAAACCTTCTCGCTTCTCATCACCATACTCAGATCTGATCTACTGAACTGCAACATCAACTTGCTGTGCCTCCCTAATTTGCTCTCTTAGGGTGGGTTTGATATGCATCTCAGCCAACAACCCGGCAATCCATGACACCTTCATCTGTACATTGTCTTGCCTTAAGGAGATAAGCATATCTCTCCTAGGGCATACTAAAGAGTTTAATTGTGCCCTATCAGAGGATGATGTTGCTGATTTCCTACTCAAGGCATCTGCAACTACATTGGCTTTTCCTGGATGGTAATCTATTGTACAATCATAATCCTTGATTAACTCCATCCAGCGACGTTGCCTCATGTTAAGGTCATGCTGAGAGAAGATATACTTAAGGTTCTTATGGTCTGTGAAAATCTGGAAGGTTTCTCCATAAAGATAATGTCTCCAAATTTTCAAGGCATGAACCACAACATCTAACTCTAAATCATGTGTCGGATAATTCTCCTCGTATTTCTTAAGCTGTCGGGAAGCAAAAGAAATCACTTGTTTATCTTGCATCAACACACATCCAAGTCCATTCTTGGAGGCATCACAAAAGACTACATATCCTTTTCCTTGCTCAGGTAGCACAAGAACAGGTGCACTTGTCAACCTCTCCTTCAACAGCTGAAAAGACTGTTGACACTTATCACTCCAAGCAAAAGGAACATCTTTCCGGGTCAACTTTGTCAAGGGTAGGGCTATAGAACTGAAGTTTTTAATGAACCTTCGATAATAGCCAGCCAACCCTAAGAAACTACGAATCTCCGTCGGTGTTTTCGGTTGTTCCCACTGTAGAACAGATTCTACCTTTTTAGGGTCAACACGAATTCCCGAGGCAGATATCACATGTCCAAGAAAAGATACCTCCGACATCCAGAACTCACTTGCTAAACTTAGCGTATAGCTTATGTTGTCTTAGCAAAGTTAGAGCCTGGCAAAGATGTTGTTCATGCTGCTGAGTATCTCTACTATAGATCAGGATGTCATCTATAAAGACAACAACACATTGATCGAGGAAAGGTCGGAAAATTCTATTCATGAGTTCCATAAATGCAGCTGGTGCATTAGTTAGTCCGAACGACATAACTATGAACTCATAGTGACCATACCTTGTCCTGAAAGCAGACTTGGGTATGTCACTATCCTTAATACGAAGTTGATGATATCCTGACCTCAAGTCTATCTTCGAGAAGACGGTTGCACCACACAACTGGTCAAAAAGATCATCAATTCTAGGCAGAGGGTACTTATTCTTTATCATTACTTTATTTAGTTGTCTGTAATCGATGCACAACCGCATTGATCCATCCTTCTTTTTAACAAACAAGACCGGAGCACCCCAAGGTGAAGTACTTGGTCGGATAAAACCTTTCTCAAACAACTCTTGAAGCTATTTCTTGAGTTCTGCCATCTCAACAGGGTCAGCTGTTCCAAAATATTCAGTTGCTCCGACCCGACGAAGTCGCTCGAACGTTTTACCGATACCTTGACCCTCAGACTGGACAGGTGCCCTAGGTGCAGGCATGGGCATCCTGTCGGTGATATGTGTCATGGCAGTCATAAACTGCCCAAACATGGTCTGTACCGCTGGGTTTCCCATGTCAGCTGGGTCAAACTGAGGTGGCTCCAAAGGTGGATCCGGCACAGGTTGCTCTATTTCTAGGTTCCTTGCACCTTCTCGAGGTGCAACAACACTACTTTCTGCCTCGTACTCCTCCTGTGGTCCATACATCCTTAATTATCTTCTTCTCCTGAGGAGCAGAAGACTCTATTAGATAAGAAGGAAGTACTAAGGATAGACTTGACACTCTAAGTCCTATGTCTCTGTAGACTCAACGAACCTAGAGCTCTGATACCACTAATTGTGGGCTCTGATCTCCAAAACACAAGATAAACATAGCGGAAGCGATTCGATTAACAGCGGAATACGAAAATCATGAGAAATTAAAACTTTTCGAAAACGAGATCTTAAAAACCTGAAACTCCTTTTATAAAAGTAAGATGAACTGTTTACATCTCTGATAAATCACTTCTCGAGTGATTATATACGTCATGATACAAAATCTCAAGATTTCAAAATTCTCAGATCAACAAACTCCTAGGACCTGAGTGTACAGAGACGACATAAGACTATTCTGACTACAAGACTAGACAGCACAGTGTTTCCACCTGAAGTCACTACTGCTCCTGAATTTGCTGCTGTTGCTGCTGTCCACCTGCAGATCGGTTCCTTCGACCTCGACGTCCACCTAAAGGTAGAAATCTACGGGGTGAGACAATTTTAAATAATTGTCCCAGCGAGAGTTATAACTCTCCGCCAAAAACTTTGTTAAAAGCAATCAAAGGAATATCATGAGCAGGTAATTTAGGTTACTCACAGTAGGCTTGATAACAAATACTCATCTTTATTTAAGGAATATGAAGAACACATATACTAATGCTTGATCAGGATATTAAAAACAAGCAATGTAATATCAATCAATGTTCCTCGTAGTTCAACCTAAGCAGTTATGCTACGCGGTTGATTATGTTTTACAAACATCATTATGCCCTACGGAGATGAGGTATACCGCTCATGCTCCAACCGATCACTAGTAAGTCGCATCGGTATCATACTAGGTCATCGAAAGAGCCGGATTCTCATGACCTTCAACTACCTCAGTCAGAATGAGGATAAACATGCAGGACATCTAGTGTCCCTGCTAATATAGCTCACCAGGGTATTCTGGTACTTTGCTATTAGAGTCTCAGTGGCATTCTGCACTCTCTTCACCATCGAAAGATTTCATGTTTATCTCTCATCGATGCGGTATAAAAGATTCCCTTGGAAGAATAGTGTTACATCATCCCGGTATAAACATATAGTGAAGGGTTGATGGATTAAGATACATCAACATCAACTCCTATACTAGGATGTAAGGATATACACATCCATATTCCCCTACATACTCTAAAGTATGTGATCCAGGAGTTCCCTTAGGAAAACCTATTTCACCATCATTCAAAGTCTGACAATGATGGATCTATGATCAGGGCTCTACATGATATGATTAAACTTGGTTATTAGGTACATTTCAGTATTCTTTTAGCATCATACATGTTTCCAAACATTCAAGTACTAAACATGGCTATAACAGAAGAATACTAAATATAACAGGTATTACTCATATCAGTTATCAGATGGATGTCAGTTCTTAATCATCTTATCACTATAATTCCGGAACATAGGTGTTCACACCCTTATATCATCATAACACTTGCTATCAAATGTCATGTCAGCATCAAGTCATCTATTAGCATGACCTCGATGTCATTCATGGCCCTTAAGGAATATCAGTTTCATATGATACCACTTGCATTTAGGCAACATAGTTATTTCTGTTCATAAGCTATTGACATGCTTTCAATGAACATGATGTCATGATCCTTACTTGGATATGATTATTTTCTTATAGGAACCTGCATGATTAAATCAATTGATAATAATCAAAATACATAATCAGATCAACAGTCAATAAGACAGGATTAACCCTTCAATTCAAAGGTTATACTTTTATGTCCTTACAAAGGGTAAGATTCCCTTGTTTACATCATTTAGGGTTATTCACCCCTTTCATTATGATTGGGAATAATAATTCCTCATCTCATATCTTTGATAATACAATTCATGCTTAAAGGAATAACATGAGTTTAGGGTTTATTGTTCATTTCTACATATTACCATGAACTAGGGTTTACTATTCACATTACTCATGATTACTCTAAAATTAGGGTTTACTATTCACATTACTCATGATTACCCTAGAATTAGGGTTTACTATTCACATTACTCATGATTACCCTGGAATTAGGGTTTACTATTCACATTACTCATGATTACCTTGGAATTAGGGTTTACTATTCACATTACTCATGATTACCCTGGAATTAGGGTTTACTATTCACATTACTCATGATTACCCTGGAATTAGGGTTTACTATTCACATTACTCATGATTACCCTGGAATTAAGGTTTACTATTCACATTACTCATGATTACTCTAGAATTAGGGTTTACTATTCACACTAATTCTGATTACCCTAGAATTAGGGTTTACATAATCTCTCTTAAGTGGATTATACCCTAATCCTGCATATTCATATACATTGAAGGTACTTTATTTGAGTTTTAACCATAAATGGTACTTTCTCTCTCTCCTTCCTAATGAAAGGTGATTACATCACTCTAGATAGGGTTGGTTTAAGTCCTTGTTGATTAACATAAACCAATTCACCACTATCATGTCATTAGAGTTTACATAAAACAAGGTATCCTTTAATTGAACCCATTTAGGTTGAAACGAGTGTGACCCATTTGGGTTGAAACGAGTGTAACCCATTTGGATTGAAACGAGTGTGACCTATTTCAGTTGAAACGAGTGTGAACCCGTTTGGTTTGAAACGAGTGTGACCCATTTCAGTTGAAATGAGTATGAACCCGTTTGGATTGAAACGAGTGTGACCCATTTCAGTTGAAACGAGTGTGAACCCGTTTGGGGTGAAACGAGTTGAACCCATTTGAGGTGAAACGAGTTGAACCCATTTGAGGTGAAACGAGTTGAACCCATTTGAGGTGAAACGAGTTGAACCCATTTGAGGTGAAACGAGTTGAACCCATTTGAGGTGAAACGAGTTGAACCCATTTGAGGTGAAACGAGTTGAACCCATTTGAGGTGAAATGAGTTGAACCCATTTGAGGTGAAATGAGTTGAACCCATTTGAGGTGAAACGAGTTGAACCCATTTGAGGTGAAACGAGTTGAACCCATTTGAGGTGAAACGAGTTGAACCCATTTGAGGTGAAACGAGTTGAACCCATTTGATAAAGTTGGATAAGGACCAACATAGGTATTAACACCCTTCATCTTCAACCTTGAAACCAAGGTCTATTCTTCATGAAAAGGCTTGCAAGAGTGCAAAGAAAGATGGGGAAGAAGAAGAACTAACTATTATTTGCAAGAATAAAAGTATGTATAACGAAGCAAGGTGTAGAGTTATAAAACCCGCCTCAAACGTTGTTCCTAGAGCTCCAAGCTTCCAAGCTTCGAGACTTTAATGGTGTCTAGAGCTCCACAGGTCATCCAAGGTTGTTTCTTCAAGAAAGGTTGGGAAGGATCGGCTAGGAAGAGAAAACTAAGTGAATTAACCATGAAATCAACCTTATATAAGGATTTTCCCCCGATGAATTCAAGCTAGAAGATGGTGATTTCTTACCTTAGAACAGGTTGGTCGTTTCCCTGAGCTCCAGAGCTTTGCCTTGGTTGGTTGAGAAAGATGAGAAGTGAGGAAGTGAAGGGAATACGTTTGGTTGTTTTACAAGGAACTAGGCTTATATACTTTAAGTTATTTTCCACCATAAGGACCTCTAAAACATAGATTTCTCATCTAAGTCCCTTCTTATTTCTAAGGCACGTCCAAGCATGGTAATCTTATGCAAAGCTCATCAAAACTCAAGATCTAAGGGTAGATAAAACCAACATGCATACTAAGGTACATATATGAAGGGTCTTCTTACTCATACTAAGTATTTTCACTACAAAAGTCATCCTTCTTATCCAATTATTTAAATGAAGCACCCCTCTCATCATTTCTTCTCTAATTGATGTAAAGAGTCATAAAAGATATACTAGAAGGTATATAGCACAAGTTGCACCCCACATTTTGGGTAAATTGCACTTTATACCAAAATTAGGGTTTAAGCACAAGGATTGCTCCACAAGCTGCACCTTGGTGCCCAGACTTGGGAAATCCATCATACCTCATCATATTCCTTCATATGATGTCTATTTATTAGAGGAACATCTTAACCTGTGTAATTTGCAAGTTAACCCCTCTAATTGGGTAATTTGCACATAGGTCCATGTATTACCAAACAATACTACAATCATTGTTTAAAAAGGACAGAAATGAAAATGTATGTTCCTTAGGAACTTAATTACATGCCAAAAGATAATCACAAGGATTTAATTACATATCTTAGGCAAAACACCTAGGGTTAATTCATAACCCAGGTTAGGGATGTTACACAAATTAGGTGATTTGAGATATGATAAAGGACTATGATGCCTAATTGAATTCAATTGTGAATGAGTACCCTTTCTGATTGATTAAGTCCTCATGATACCAATCATTCATTTAGTGATACGTTGAGTAGAGAAATAAATTATTTTGAGGAATTATATACATATGAACCAATGTTGAAGTTCTGGTGTCAACCTTGACTAAATGTCCTACCAAATTCGCATAATGTAAAACCCTAAGTGTCACATGAAGGTGAACTTTAGGTATAATGTGCTTAGTCAATAACCATGCCTAACCTTCGAATTTCATTCCCAAACTTATGCCACAGCTACATCATGACATTATAAAGCTACACCTAAAATTTTATTGCAAATGGATTATCCAGTTAGGAGATATAGCAGTTGAATTTTGGTGCATATATTCATGCACATTGGACCCTAGGACCTAAGTTTTGGTTTAAATGACCAGGCCGTGACACATAAATGTGTCACGCGACTTCTATGGTTGGTCCGCGCATTTCTGACCTTAGGATTCTGCCCCTTTGGATCGCGCGGGGATCCAAGGGCCGGGAATCCATCTTCAACCTCCCGCAAAGGACGGGGAGGTGAGAACAAGGCCGATCATCAGCGAGTTGCCACCTCACTTCAAATCTCGAAGATTCATCCCTCTAGACGACCTCGTCTCCCCAAACCGAACCCAACAAGCCCTCATGCAACCCCCTCGCCCTCAGATCAGGGAGAATGAGCTCCCCTTATCTCCGTGCTTCTCACAGGCGGGGGCGCCTCTTTAGGGATTTTCCCTCTACACTGCCTCACTCCCATATAAGGCTCCCAAAAGCTCTGCCGACCTTCTTTTGATCATCCCTCATCCTCAATTGCAACGAAGGTCACTTCTACCTCCATGACCTCGAGCACTTCACCTCTCCTGACCACAGTCTCCTCCTTCACTCCAGGAGACTACTCCTTCCAATACACCATCGTGGGGTCTCGGCGAGTTGATTAGCACCCTCGGTTGGTACTGGAGGCCCAAAGCCTCAGGTCGACAAGCCGCCGCAACCAAGCTCGAAAGCTTCATCGCGGGCACGGTTGGGAGCATGTCAAGCTGCAGGGAGCTATCGCCGAGCCTCATGAATCTTGCACCAAGCTTTGTGACCCCTCAATCCAACCCGAGGGTAGGTATATCCCCGAAATGCCTTTACTCTCTTCCCCACCTGCTTTGGTCAGAGATTAGCGCCCAAACCACCATTGCCGATGAACTCGACCTCCTCGCAACCGCTGTGAGCCCGCGAACTCAACCAACCCATCGGCAACACCCAAACCCCCCTAGAACTCCACCCTCACCTTGATCTACCCTCCCTTATTCTCTCGCTGCAACCATGGCGTGAGCGGGGAACATTCAGAGGGGTGTTTTCTCCACCTTGCCCATACCTGACAAATGGATCCAATTGAAAGCCCCTGGGCAATCCTGACCTTTCACCCGCCTGACCTTCTCTTCAGACGAGCATCTACTCACGGGTCAGCGGGAGGATCTGGTTAGTCAGATCCCTCACCTGATCTGCGAAGCAGAGCTCACATTTTTTTGTTTGTTTATTTCGTTAGAAATTATCTGATTGGTCAGATCTTGTATAATTGATTAAAAATAGCTCTTGTGTCCAAATAATTACCCAAAAATATCCCTAGACTCATAATAATGTCCTCTACATTACTGGACCCTTAGATCAGACCTTTGATGAACAAGTAATGATGATATTTAATTTAGATGATCATGCTTCATTTAAATGGTATAATTAGAAAATGGTTGAGATTAAATCTGATAAAAATAAATTTGAACCCTGATATAATCTAGAAACTAAATGTGGACTCATATCTTGATATTATTGAGTAATTTAAGGCCTTTTCTCATTATTACCTAATTACATGTTTAATCCTTATATTAATTGTAGAAAATAGGGAAAGTACCAGAAAATTATGAAATTCATACCATACCTTAATAATGATGTATGTATCATATTAAAAATATTAGACACCATACTAACATCATATTGACCTAGGTTTGACCAAAACCCTAATTTGGATCTAAAACACCTTGAATATGATGAACATTTATTAATGATGATTAATTTCTATTAATCAGGACCTGACCAGTTTATCTAGATGATCATGGATATGTGAGGAATATCTGAACTCAGGTATGTGGATATAATTATATGACTAGATTTGCTGGATGTTAAATATATGTACTTGCTTGCTTGTATTTGAAATACATTGTTGGATGTAGATGTATGTATATTGACAATTTTCCGGCTTGAACATAAAAGAACATAAATGAGGATAAATGAAATGTAGTTACTAGTGGTGCTCATTAAACTCCCTATTAGAGAGGGAAATCTTTAATGTTGACTAGCACCTCCCTAGAGTACACGGTATACGGGGAGATCCCTAGAGTACAAGGTACACGGGGAAGGGCCCACCATTTATGTTTGTGCTAAGTCCACCATAGTAATGCATATTCATTCTAAATGTGGCTAATAACTTGGGATTACCTGATTTTCTGTCTTTAAGTAACATTTTCTTTCTCTTTCTTCAATTTCGAGTATATTATATGCCAGCATAGTATAGCTTTTAATTCCACGTACCAACTTTTGTTGATGATTTTATTTTTCATATTTTCTAGGTCCAGAGCTAGAATGGGATAAAAGAATAGGATGTGAGCAAGTTGTACAGGTTGTACCTATTGTGTAGATCCTAGTTTAGCATACATGTTCTTAGACTATAGAATTTTCATTCAATATGTAATTGTAAATCGTGTTGTAATAACTCACTTGGTAATATATATACATGTTATTGTTGAGAAATGTTATGGTTGTATGTTCATGTATGTGTATTATGCTTCTGCATCATTCTCTGAAACAATTGCCTAATGTTTTCGGATTCATCCTCTCAGGCCTTCTAAGTCTTGAGACGGCGGAAATCCGGGGACACTACAGAGATCCACTCAAATGGTGAGATACAAAGAGACATGTAATAATAAAGCAACAAAAACAAAACTACTACAAAGCTAAATCTTATTTCATGTAAAATTGTTCCTCACCATAATAGGTAATACTACAAACAATATGGATACTACTAGTACACAATCTCAAATACAGGGGAAACCCCAACATTACAAGCTATCCTCATGTTGATATCCTGATGGTGATCTCATGAGCCATTGTCTTCTAAGACACATACACCTGGGTAGTTTAGGAACAACACCCAAAAAGATATAGACAATAGTATGGGTTAGTAAAAAAATGAGTATGTGCACGATAAAATCTTTAGGAATTTTACATTAGAAGAACATAATAAAAGGGGGTTCCCAATAAGTGTGGGCTAGTGAAAAGTAGGTAAGTTCAAGAAGATATAAACAAAGGAATGGTAATAAGATAATGAGACATTCATATGAGATGAACACCAAAATAAATATTCTTTCCATTTTGAACAAATTTAAAAACATTAGTAAATAATAAAATGCATGTTTATTTCCACAAAGACTAGCATAATCTAAAAAGCAGGATTGGAACCCACATATTCCAAACCAAGGGCAGGAGGACTTATGACTCAATACCAAATAGATATAGAATGATAGGAGAACTAAAACTTCAATGCCTGGAAAGAAGACTAAAACCTCAGTGCCTATATATAACATGTGGTAGGGGGAATAAAACTTTAATGCCTGGCAGGAGGACTAAAACCTCTAGTCATGTGGGAAGAGGACTAAAATCTCAGTGTCAATAAAATATCATGTAAATACTTCTAGATGTGACTAGTCATGACCACACACACATAATATTGTAGGCAAGCAAGTAAAAACTTTAACAAGTAAAAAAGGATGAAAGCATCCAACATATAACAACTGGGGTCAATGGACCCTATATATATGAAGTATGATTTCAAGAATCATCAATAAATAAAAATATGAATTATAAATGAGATTCCAGAAGGATTCAAGCTATTCAAAAGGAGGAATATAGCTCAAAATATGCCTCATTGATAGAAATTAGGATTCAATCATTATGCACCCAAATCAAATTGAGAAGATGCATATACATGATCAACATAGCTAACAATTAACTCAATAGATATATAAGATCCCCAATGTCGATTATTCATCCTAGGAGCACATTAGGTATATTAGTCAAACCAAAGCAAAAATGAGTACATATTCCTTTATAGATTTTCGTATTGTTCTTATCCTAGTCCGGATCACCTAATGAATATTGGGGTTTATAAAATTATTATTTTGAACAAATAATCCATTTGATATTTGTTTAATACCCCTCTTTAGATAGATAAGTGTAAGTATGGAGGTTACACATGTGTGTGTAATCCATTCCTCAAAGTTAAGTCTTTTAATATCATCTCTAACTATATAACCTATAATTAAATTTTAAACAACTAGGGTCAAGTATATACTCCACATTGGGTATACTAATTGAAATGCTCTTATCGAAGAATGATGTAGCCCTATTTTAGGGCATCATCTTGTGTCTTTTTGCATTATCATCACATCGTAACATGTTAGAATGCAATTTAATTCCCTCAACATGTATTTTTCTATCAAATGCACTTATGAACATTCTTTGCATGTTTTTCAGGTACTTAGACCACATTTGGATGGATGAGTGAGATAGAGGGGTCCAAAGAAGACCCTAGAGCTTCCCCAACCCACCCTTAGTGGCCAAGAGTCAACCCAAGCAAATAAGTCCATGGATGATGAAGATTAAAGTTCAAAATGCTACTAAAGACCCCAACACGATCGTGGTGCCAAGGAACGACCATGCTTGCTTATGAAAAAATCATAGTAACACCACAAGTCTTGACAAGCTACAACTCCAGCATAATGGTAGTGCTAGCTAGCATGATTGTGCTAGGAAGCCACCAAAATGTCCATTCTACCAAAGACCATAATGGGCATATTGAAGAGAACGACCTCCATTCCATCTCGCCTAGCACGATCGTACTACCCAACACGGTTGTTCTACCTAGCCCTCACCACATCCGTGCTACCAGCCTTCATTTCACCCCCTCCAACCTGACATTTTCCACTTCCCACCATGAATGTTCTCTACCACCACGGGCGTTCTGACCCCCCTCCCCACCACGACCGTGCTAGCACCTAAAACCTAGATTTTCTACACTGAATTTCCAATACTACCCCACTTACCCTAGTGCTTCCACCACCACCTATATAAACATGGTTGGTAGCCACATCACTAGGTTAGCCCCCCTTTACCTTCTCTTAGCATTCATTGCCACCCTCCTTGCATTAAATATATCCACCTACCTTCTTCCATCACCACACCCCATTTCCACCTAAAAACCCTATGTTTTTAGGGTTTTCCACCATAATCCCATATATTTCCATGCCATTCATCCATCTTGGAGGAGGGAGGACGTTCTACAATATCTAAGAGGTGAAGGAAAAGAAGCTTACACGAACTCCATGGTCTTATACCTCTTTCTTCTTTCCTTTTTGCTTTTCTGCATGATTATGTGTAGCTAAGCCCTTTGCGGCGGGCTGTTTGGGGTTAGAATGATACTTTGATACCATGTTGGGGGAATGTATCTTGTAAACTCTATAATTTTGTTTTATGATGGTTTTTTTTTCTACTTCTATCTTATTTTTCATAATTCTCCTTGTGGTTTGTTCTTAAAAACATAGATTGCTTGTGGTTTTATGCTAGAAACCACCTAAGTCTAGGAAAAGATAGCATATGTGAGCTATTTTGGGATTTGCTCCTAGGTCCAATTAGTGGATCCCTAGATATCACCCCATCTCCTACACATATAGCCCTTGTTATAATCCTAGATGTGAGATCTAAGTAGCTAGGGTGAGATTGTTTAGTGTAATTTCCTAGGAGTTTACTAAAAGCTAGATGGGGAGTAATGTGGGGGTGAAATACCCTCACCTCTACCCCTCATTCCTACCTTTGGCTCCCAATTATCCTAAGGCATCTCACTCTAGAAACCTACATTAGCCAAATCCAACTAAAATTTCACCTAACCTTGGGTTAATTGAGCCTTGTACAACTAGATAGGGGATGCAAGCGTTTAGTTTCCCTTCCCACACCTTATTCTATCCATGGCCACCCAATAGTATAGGGTTATTTTGTTGCATTTGACTAGTTGTTTGGTTTGACAACCTAGAATGATTGATTAGGCTTGCATGACATATTTCCCCCAACGAATATCTTAGTAACATTGCCCAAATGGCCCACCTCTCATTAATATTTCTTAAAACCCATCTTGCTCTCTTAGCTTGTTGATGCTAGTTTAGATAATTGCCTTTATTGCTTCTTAGTCAATTGCTCAGTTCTAGATAGTTAGATCTTGCTTGAGTATTTAGTTCCCTTTTAAGCTTGCTAGTGCTAATCTTGCTAGTTAGTGATAATCTAGGTCATTCATTGTTTGAGTGCTTAACTTGTCTCTTAGGTGTTTACTTGCATTGCTAGTCTAGTGTAGCTTAGATGTAGTTCCTTGCTATTGCTTAGTTAGTTTTCTTGCATTGCTAATTATACTTAACTTGTTTAGGGTAACTTAGGGTTTCTAATTATATAGTGTTCTTCCTTGCCTTAAATTGCTTGAACCATAAGAGTAATCAATCAAAACCAGCAACAAATACTAAAAACCCTACATTCCGCTTTAGGAACATAGTTACACTAACTTATGTCTAGTTCCCCCCTCTCCATGTGGATCGACCCTTCTCTTACCACTTGCCTATACTACAACACAACCCCATGCGATTGCGGGTAATGTGTGATTGGTTTAAGTGAGTGTGTAGGACTAGGTCCATTATAAATTTGAAAGATCCCCGTGTGTTTCCTTTGGTTGCATCAAGTCACCATTTAGTTGATTAGTGTGTGACCTTAGGAGAATCACACCAAGCTTTCTGGCATCATTTCGGAGCGTAGAGGCACTCGACCTAACTAGTTAGTATAGCTTATCTTTTCCTACTACCCTCATTATTGATATTATTTATTCTTTTCTTACTTTCACATACTTGTCTTCTAACTTAGATCTTGTTGTTTGTTTGTGTATTGTGCAAGTGACAACTATGCATGCTTGGCAGATGTTTGACTTCTACTACCTTGGTTCCTTTCAACCTCGATATAGGTAGAAGAAGGCACCATCACTAGAGATGTGTGCTCAACGCCATATCGTCTAAGAGGTGTATGCTTAACCCAATATCAGTTTAGAGGTGTATGCTTGCTACCCATATCACTTTAGAGGTGTATGTGTGCTTACCATATCGGGTAAGAGGTGTATGCTTGCTTACAATATCACTTTAGATGTGTATGTGTGCTTACCATATCAAGCAAGAGGTGTGTGTATGCTTCACACCATATCGGACAAAGAGGTGTGTGTGTGCTTCACACCATATCAGGCAAAGCAGTGTGTGTGTGCTTCACACCATATCGGGCAAAGAGGTGTGTGTGCTTCACACCATATTGGGCAAAGAGATATACTCATTTTTTCTTTGGTTTAACTAACATACTGAATGTTCTCATAGGATAAATAATCGACATTGGGGTCCCATATATCTATTGAGTTAAAGATTAGCTATGATGATCAAGTATGTGCATCTTCCTAATTATATTCGGGCATATAATGATTGAATCCAAATTTCTAACAATGATACATATTTTGATCTATACTCATCCTTTTGAATCGCTTGAATCCTTTTGGTATCTCATTTATAACTCATATATTTCTTCATTGATGATTCTTGAAAACCTACTTCTCATATATATGGGTCCTTTGACCTTGATTGTTATATGATTGATGCTTTCATCTTTTTTGTACTTGTTACACCTTGGACTGGCTTGCCTACTATATTGTGCATGTGTGGTTTTGACTAATCATATCTAGAAGTAGTTACACCATATTTTACTAGCACTGAGGTTTTAGTTATCCTGCCACAACACTGAGATTTTAGTCCTCCTTTCGGGTACTAAGATTTTATTCCCCCTACCACATGTTATATATAGGCACTAAGGTTTTAGTCCTCTTGCTAGTCATTGGGATTTTAGTCCTCCTACCATTCTATATGTATTTGGCATTGAGGTTTTAGTCCTCCTGCCCTTGGTTTGGAATATATGGGTTCTAACCCTACTTTTTAGATTATGCTAGTCTTTGTGGAAATCAACATGCATTTCATTATTTACTAATGTTTCTTAACCTTGTTCATAATGGTAAGAATAATTACATTTTTTTTGATTTCATGTGCATGCCTAGTTTTTTTATCATCATTCCTTTGTTATATCTTCTTGAACCTACCTACTTTTCACTATCCCCCACTTGAATGGGAACCCCCTTCACTCTTTTGGTCTAAAATGCCTAAATATTGTATTATGCACATACTCAATATTTTATTGGCCCATACTTTGTCTGTCTCTTTTTGGGTGTTTTACAAATACCCAGGTGTAGGTGTCTTAGAATACAATGACTCAGGAATCACCTTCAGGATATTGACATGAGGATAGCTTGGAATGGATGTGTTTCCCTTTGTATATGGGCTTGTGTACTATTAGTTGTACCCATATTATTTGTAGTATTCAATGTTATGGTCAGGAACAATTGTTCATGCAATACGATGTAACTTTATAATAATTTTGTTTCTAGTGCTTTACTATTACATGGCTCTTTTTATCACACCGTTTGAGTAGATCCCCTCTCAGGTCCCACTCTTTACAATATGGTATCAAATCCTAAGCAGTCAGTGACTTGACTATTTCAAGTTATCCCATGTTGTTCCTCAATTAGGTAGTTAAGTAACTCTATGTAGGTTTTTAATATGTCTATCCCTAAGTCGTGAAATACCAACTTAAGTTTAAAACCCTGACTAATTTGGTCCTTTTCACTCCCCAAACTACTATGTTGTTGATACTCAGTGTTTAGTAACCCTAATCACCCCTATTGATGTGAAAGTATTACCACATCATATTTGACACTTGTAGTGTGGATTCATATTTCCTAATTTCTAGGAGGTCATCTTGGGAAGTAATAAGTATTGGTTTACTTAAAAAATAATAGCTAAGTGTAACCCTTATTCCTACCTTAAACCATGTTCCTTGTGGACTTTCAAGTGTACCTCTAGAGTACGAGCATGCATGGATGACCAATGTTGAACCCCAACATATGTTTTACGGTTATGTTGTAGCTCCTTCATTGTAAGGAATGCCTTACCTCAACCTATTTATATCAGTATAGCTTTTTTAAAACCACTCTATGTAGGGGGCTGGAAGATTACCTTACACGAGATCCAGCTTCCACATACACTACGGTTAGTTGAGGAAAGATTTACTATTGGGTGGAGGTCCTTAGGAATTCATCTATACCACCTTCACAATTATACATGATACCTTGGTAATTCCTTTAGGGCATATGGATATATGATTGCCAAACAAGGCCAAGTGTTAGAGGCTCATATAGTTCCCTTGATCTAACAAAACCTAATTCCTTATTGGGATAGTTGGGTGACCTAAGGAATTCTCGATGTTCCGTGTTAAGGTTATGTATTACCTGAAAGGATCAAATACATTATCATAAAGTGGTAAATGATAGGTGAAGTAACCAATATGGATCCGGTATAATTTGAAATCATTTCATGTCACCTATGGTAGGAGTTAGAGACGTTTTATTACCCTATAGACCCTTCAAGGTTTAGACACTTTTTGTAGTACGAGTCATGGTGAAAAGTGATTGATTTGGTTCTTGCATTGATTTTAGTGTCAATTTTTCAACTTAACATCACAAGAGTTTACATCATCAAAAATATTTTCATTATTATACTATATATGTACATAAGGAACAAGTTTTTTTGGATATTTTTTATGGTTTAATGAACCAAGTCATCACTATATGAAGTTTGAGTTAGTAAGGAAACCCTTAGTGATACACCCTTAGTTGGTTAGGTCAACCCTAAAACCCTGACCAAAGAGCTGCCCCATCCTACACTTTTAAGTGTTTCATTATATTATAGATTAACCCTTTAAAGGTGTGGAGTCTTGTACTTTAGTACCTCTGGAGAATAATTCAACTTTATTATTGTCCGAACTTCATAATGATAGAACTAGGTAACCTTTGGGAAAATTTTCAATTAATGTCACACATATATACTTATTAACTAATTAGGGTAATTAAACATGTTAATATGGATACTTTAGACATTAATTAAATAACATATATTAATGCAAAAAATATATACTAATCAAATTTTAGTAAGCTTTTAGGTTGATAGAGCTCAATTGGTTGATGTTAGTCATAATGTTGCTCTAGGTTATAACTGGATGGATTTTGGGGACAAAATACTCTTTTAGAGGTGAGGTGATGTAACATACTCAAATCTAAGTATATAGCTTAATTTCCCTTTCCATAGGTCCACCCTTAGTTATATATATTAAATTATTTTTCTTTAAATTAGATTAGATAGGATTAATTGGATCTAAGAAAATATAATGACAAATAAACATATTATATAATGTTAATAACTAAGTTAATTAATCAAGTTATCATTCTAATGCTAATTATATAATTTCACTAACTATAGTTGGCCCAAAATTGTCAATCTAAAAGCACCATTACTCTAATTGATAAATAAATTCAATAAATGTGAAATAATACATCGAGTCAATTAATGGAGGTAGTAAATACATAATTGAGTACTTAACTTACAAGTAATGTAACAAAATATCAAATGTGTTCAAAAGGTAAAATGAGTAATTAAGCATAATTCCTCACACTTTGGTTAGCGGACCTACCAAATTTCATCTCCTTTGCACTTTATTTGACACTACATTGAATTAATATAAACTTTGGCACATTATCTATACATTGACCATGTATCTAAAATATTTTCCCTAAGTTTAATGATCCATATGTAATGCACTAGTCCACTTATTTCTCAACAACGTGGTTGCCTTCTCCCTAGTCACGCTCCCCGTGCAACCTACAGTAGTCACTAATGGTTGTGTGTTTCTCCTCTTCCCCTCCATTGTCCATTTCCCTCTTCTCATCTTCCAATATTCCTAGTCCTTCTCTTCTTCCTTCCTCTGCTACATAATACCCCATCTCCTTCCTTCTTCCACAATTCAATGCTAATGCTAGTTGTCGACGCTCTCAACTTCCTACACAGTGGCCAAATAAGAACTTTGTCTCATCCTCTCTATTTTGTCTTGGTCTCTTATACTTATTTATTTCATTTATTTCTCATCCCTTCCTATTCCTCGCCAACCACCCTTGTGGTTTCTTACTACCATGTAGACTCGACTGTCGTGGATCATGTAGTTGAGCAATCATTAGGGATGGTAAGTTCCTCCCTACTCCAAACTCATCATTTGAACCAATCGATCGCCCTTTCCATTCTCTTCAGCTTATGCATCATATGCCTCTCCTCCAACCTAAATCTAGCAACCAAGGTCGCAAGCCATGAATGCCTACAGTTACTGTCAACAAGTCTTCATCTTGTGCTAGTAGTGGTTGCCTTCAACATTGTTGGTCACCAACAAAACCAACCCTATCTGGAACAACTAATAATGGAGCTTCTAGACATCAGGATCCATGGGGAAGCCTTCATCCACCCTAGGATTCAGTGTCGCCACCTTTGTCTACATGAATTTGTCTTGCACGTTGTCCCTGAAGATAACCAATTCAAATCTCATTGCCATTGTTGTTGATTGCCATATAGTGTAGATATCTCCTTCTTGAACATAGTGGCACCACAAAAACCTCCTACTCCTCCATCTACTAGATTCCGTAGATGATCATAGTATAAGATCTAGAAAACCCATTGTCCTACTAGATCAATAAACCTACAATGCAACTTGATATTCATTTTCCATCCTTGCCATCTCCAGCAAGTCTAAGAATGGAGGTCTGAAGGACAAGGTCCAATCATAGATCAAATAAATCCTACACATCTGAAGTCATCGACAGACGTGGGTCTCCTACATCCTATTGAAGGAAGGGCCATCACCAATGGATTCAAAGAGGCAAATCAGGAGTTCAAAGAAAACTTCAAATGCCAAGATTTGGACTAGATAATAGATCATTTGAACAATCACATTCAGATTGATAAATTAATAAGTTATCTTTTCACTTTGAGTCTATATCAATTACAAGTATATAATAAAACATACTAAAGTAGGATTTAGAGGAAAAATTAAATATTTAGGATATGACTCCAAATTATGACAATGATTCAACTCACTTGATCAAAACCCATAATACTTATTATACTAATATCAATTAGGATATTCGGTCTCATAACCTAAGTATACCTAACATAAACACTTTTCAACTTCAAAATGTAAGTCCCTTAAATTAATATGTTAGTAAATTACATCCCAACTCATTTCCATTTGGGACATTAGTTGACCAAGTATGATCATATAAAGAAAGATCATTTAGAGACCTAAATGGAAAGCAATACTCAATCATTGGATATATGACTCACTCAATATGGTTAGATTTATTTTGACATAAATTTTAGAAAAAATTAATATATGTCAAATACCTAACTCTTCTAATCTTGACTATAGATAACTCTAATATGAGGATGTGATTGATTTAAGTAATGTAATGTATTATAATGATATATAACATATTGTTTTATCCATATGACAATAAGTAGTATTTATGATCAAATATTAGTATATGCAAAATTTAAACCCTAGTTCCTTGGTGTGATTCTCTTAAGATCACACTAATCAACTAAATGGTGACTAGATGAAACCAAAGGAAACACATGGGGATCTTTCTAATTTATAATGGACCTAGTTCTACACACTCACTTAAACCAATCACATGTTACCCGCAAGAGCATGGGGTCGTGTTGTAGTATAGGAAAGTGGTAAGAGAAAGGTCGATCCACAAGGAGACAGGGGACACCAGAGCTAAGTTAGTGTAACTATGTTCCTCAAGCAAAGTGTAGGGTTTTTAGGGTTTGTTGGTGGTTTTGATTGATTACTCTAGTGGTTCAAGCAGTTAAAGGCAAGGAAGTAAAACTATATTATCAGAAACCCTAAGTTACCCAAAATAAGTTAGGTGTAATTAGCAAGGCAAGACAACTAACTAAGAGAATGAACTACAACTAAGCTACACTAGACTAGCAATGTAAGTTAACACCTAATAGACAATTTAAGCACTCAAGCAATTAATGACCTAGATTGTCACTAACTAGCAAGATTAACACTAGCAAGATCAAAAGAGCACTAACTACTCAAGCATGATCTAACTATCTAAAACTAAGAAATTGACTAAGAAGAAATAAAGGCAATTAGCTAAACTAGCATTAACAAGCTAAGAGAGCAAGATGGGTTTCAAGCAATATTAATGAGAGGTGGGATGTTTGGGCAATGTTACTAAGATATTAGTTGGGGGAACATATCATGCAAGCCTAACCAATCATTCTAAACAAACTAGTCAAATGCAACTAGTCAAATGCAACAAAATCATCCTAGACTATTGGGTGGCCATGGATAGAATAAGGTGTGGGAAGGGAAACTAAACCCTTGCACCCCCATCTAGCCTTACGAGACTCAGTTGGCCCACGGTTAGGTGGGATTTTAGTTGGATTTGCCTAATCTAGGTTTCTAGAGTGAGATGGCTTTGGGTAATTGGGAGCCAAAAGTAGGAATGAGGGGTAGAGGTGAAGGTATTTCACCCCACATTACTCCCCATCTACCTTTTAGTAAACTCCTAGGCAATTACACTAAACAAACTCATCCTAGATAATTAGATCTCACACCTAAGAGTAGAAAAAGGGCTATATGTGTGGGGAGATGGGGTGCTAGATAGGGATCCACTAATTGGACCTAGGAGCAAATCCCAAAATAGCCTCACATATGCTATCTTTTCCTAGACTTAGGTGGTTTCTAGCATAAAACCACAAGCAATCTATGTTTTCAAGCACAAACCATAAGAAGAATTATGAGAAATAAGATAGAAGTAGAAAACAACCATCATAAAACGAAATTATAGAGATTACAAGATATATTCCCCTACAATGGTATCATTGTAACCCCAAACAGCCCACCAAAAGAGTAAAAGGGAAAGAAGAAAGAGGTAGAAGATAATGGAGCTCGTGGAATCTTCTTCTCCTTCACCTCCTAGATGCTCTAGGACGTCCTCCCTCCTCCAAGATTATGGTGGAAAACCCTAGAAAACTAGGGAAATGGGGAGTGGTGATGGAAGAAGGTAGGTGGAGGCCTTGAATGCAAGGAGGGTGACAATAAATGCTAAGAGCAGCTAAAGGGAGGCTAACCTAGTGATGTGGCCGCCGCCCATATATATAGGTGGTGGTGGAAGCACTAAGGTAAGTGGGGGTAGTATTGGAAATTCAGTACTGAAAAGCTAGGTTTTAGGTGGCAGCACGACCGTGGTGGGTGGGGGTCAAAATGCCAGTGTTGGTAGAGAATGATCATGCTGGGAAGTGGAAAATGTTAGGTTGGAGGAGGTGAAATGAAGGCTCATAGCATGGTTGTGTTGGGCAGCATGGCCATGGTGGGGGCTAGGTAGAACGGTCGTGCTGGGTAGCATGACTGTGCTGGGTGAGATGGAATGGATGTCTTTCTCTTCAATACACCCATTATGGTCTTTGGCATCATGGTCGTGCTGGCTAGCACAACCATTTTGGTGGCTTCTTGGCACGACCGTGTTGGCTAGCATGACCATTCTGCTAGAGTTGTTGTAGCTTGTTAAGACTTGTGATGTTACTATGACTTTTGCATTAGTGTGCACGGCCATTCCTTGGTACAACAGCTATTCTGGGGTCTTTAGTAGCATTTTGAACTTTAATCTTCATCATCCATAAACTTCTTTGCTTGGGTTTACTATTGGATGCCAAGGGTAGGTTGTGGAAGCTTTAGGGTCTTCTTTGAACCATGTATCTCACTCATCCATCCAAATGTGGTCCAAGTACCTGAAAAACATGCAAAGAACGTCCATACTTGCATTTGATAGAAAAATACATTTTGAGGGATTTAACTTGCATTCTAACATGTGTAGATGTAATAATAATGCAAAAAGAGACAAGATGAAGATCTAAATAGGGCTGCATCACCACCCCAAACTTAAAACATGCTTGTCCTCAAGTATGCTCCAACTTAATCTCTCTTTTAATTCAATCAAGCGGTTAATGTACAGTGTAATCATTGTGATGTTTATAGGCTAAAATGAGTTCACATGAGGAATTAGACATGCAATCCGCTGCTCTCTACTCATTTTCAGCTTTCAAGTGTGAATCGAGCATAGAGCATAAGAACTTAGAATATGGGACACCATTCACATATACAAGTGATACAATTTTCACAAAATTCTGGGTAAACTGTATCATGCATGAAATACATTTAAAAGGTTAGGATTACTGTTTCACTTGCTAGAGATACCTCATACACTTCATTCCACTTCTCACGACCCACTTGACTTATGTAGGGGGATAAGGGTTAGAGTTGCTTTACCCTAGCCCTACTAGGCATAAAAAGAGAAGAAAGGGTTATGGAAGGGAGTGGAGTGCTATTACACTCATGTTTTCTTTATTTGGATGCTCTTAAATAGGAGCACCCTTTATTTTCCTTTTCTTTTCTTTACCCTTGGTGTAGGTAGGGTGCATGCTGATGAGAGTGAAGTAGGGAGGTAAAGATATGGTCACCCCAAACTTTTGGGGGTGTCCAAGGCTAATACGTGCACTTTGGAATCCTTTCATGAGGTAGAGAGGTAAGAAGATGGTAGGAGAAAAGTCGGGTCAAAGTGGGGTCATAGGCAGTGGAAAAATCTCACTCAAGCAAGCTAGCCCATGTAACATTCACCAATCAAACAAGTCTTACATAAAATCAACAGTATGTTAGATTACATCCTTTTCATATAGAACGAATAAATCCCAAATGTCCAAGACTTGCAAGAATCACACTTTTTATTCAAAACAATAAATTATTGCAAGAGGCTTGGAGCACATACAAAATTTCTACATAGGACTCATTCTAGTCAAAAACATCAAAAGCAAGTTGCATTATCTAAGATTTAATCATTCTTATCACAACAGATAGAGATTCAGTTGAAACGCCCTATTGGGCAAGGACATTCAACTTTGGGCAAAATTGGCCAAAATGGTGCCAATTTTCACTTTAATCACATCCAAACCTACTTTAGAGGAAAAATGACATAAAATAAGCAAATATTAACTAAAACACACAAAAATTACCAAAATCTACATGAAAATGCAATGCACGAGATGGAATGGTAAAAAGATCAAAAAAATTGAAAAAAATACTCAAAAATGCATGAAAAAGAATTACATGTATGCATGTATGCCAACATAAGGAGATATATGGTAGATATGGTGGTGTCAATCAGTCAAATAGTCAGGTGAGACATGCATAAACAAAATAAGCTAATGAAAGAGGGCATACCACCCTACAACCCCAAATTTTTGAATCATGTTGTCCTCAGCATGAAACCAAATCTTAGGAATGATAGGGTAGATGTCACTGCTCCGATGGTGGTGGATCCTGCGGTGGGTCTCCTGATGTTGGTGGGCCAACCTATGGAGGTGGGTGCTAGTAGTAGTGGGCCCAGTAGTCCACCTTTGGAGGCGGGTATGTCTCCTGATATCCAGAAAGGGCTCCCTAGAAATCCTCCCCCCATTGGGGGTTTCTCTGCACCAACGCATGTTGATACTGGTACATGTGGATGATCTGATAGTGCATTTTCTGCTGATCCAACCACATGGTATGTTGTGTCTATTGTATCACCTCCAACTATGCATGAATGGCTGCCATGTTGTAGGCATTTGTTGGAGGTGGTTGTGCATCAAAATCCTCATATCTCTGTCTCCTGGGGTAGGGTTGCTTAAGAATGCATTGTTTCTCTTGTATATCTATCTCTCCCTTCCTCTCAGGTAATTGAACTGCAAATTCTCTACCATTTTCCCTAGGCCATTGCTTTTCCCAATTCGCAACTGCTTTTAGAAGATCTTTTATTGGTTGTATATCTTTGGTGAGCAACACTTCATGATAGGACAGTTCTAGAGTGACTCCAGTGTACCAAGGGTTTATGTTGTAGATGATCTTTTTGTCTCTGAGGGAGATCATTTGGGACCTTGCAAGATAGTTCAACTCAACAAACTTAGTCCCCTTTGTTGGTATATGTATGCTGTAGAGCCATCCCAAGCGATTGCATGGAGTCGGATATTAATTAATCAATTAATGTGATTATTTGGTTAATTAATGAATTCCAGAATATTCTAATTAATCCACGAGCGTTTTAATTAATGCAATGTTTCTGTTTACTGATGGGTTTAGGAAACCCTACTTCCCTTTGTATCCTATTTAAAGGAGGATTGACGGCCGATATCTATATAAGATAGAGAGAGGTTTTTCCGTTTACGCTCACGCACGTAAACCTAGCCGTCGCCGTCCTTAGGAGAGAAAGGAGAGCAATGCGCCGCTAGCACGCTGCCGTAGAGACAAGCTCCTTCCCGCCGGCTTGAGAAGCGCAACGTGGAGTTCCTTCCATCCGCGTGGACGAAGTAGAGATGCAGACACCTTGACGCCTGCGTTCGGAGGACGTCGACGACCACTTGTACGTGTTGCGAACAGCTTACGTCACCGCCGCAAAGGAGCGCCGGCGGATCAACCTGCCACAGCGAATGGGAGAGAAGATCCGTCCATGTTTGACAAGCAGCGTTGCACCGTCGTGCAGTGGGACATCGCCGAACTTGCTCCGCGATAAGGTATATCCCGCAAACCTATTTCCGAATACGCTGTTATCGATGAGACTCTGTTACGGGTTGCGTGGATTTAGTTGCTTCCACCGCGCATGTTTTCTCAACAAAACCCAACAGTGGTATCAGAGCAGCATCGATCTACGACGTATTTGGATTAGTTTCGATATGATCGAATCGCTGTATACTGTTTTTATGTTGCATACGATGCAAATTAAACCTGCTAATGTGCAAATCTAAACCTAATTCCACATACGCCGCAGGCTTATGTTTTGACGTTTTGGATGGGGTCGACTATGGAAAATATTGATTTTCCTAAGTGCACGGAAGTGAAATTCCATAGACATTTCAGGGGATCTGCCCCTAAGACCCCGCGAGGGGGCGGCCTCCCCTCGACCCCCGCCCGGGGGCGCTGCCCCTGTGTACCCCGCATTGTCTGCGTGGGAGTCAAAAATTATTTAATGGGGAATGTCCCGCATTAAATGTACTGCAATTTTAAATATGTATATACGTATATGTAGATATACCTATGATAGCATACACGTCACCTTTAAAATATGTTTTATGTGGTGATTGCATACACGGTTATGGCCAAGTATCCCCTTTTGTGAATGTTGTGAATGAATGTGGATGTCGATCTTGTAGATATGTTTGTTTGTGAATTCTATGGATGTATAATGGTTACATATGGATCCTTTGTATAAAGTATTCGGCTTGCATGCCGAGCCTCATCTCTTACTTCAAAGTGTAATTAATTCTTTCCTTTTATGTTTGTACTCATATGATGTAATAGAGATAGGATTAGTTTTAGTCCTTGTAAACTTGATGTAAGGAGGCCACTTGAAGATCCAACTCCAAGGAGTGTCCATGGAGAAGCACCATGAAGATCTAATTCCAAGAAGCAACCTGAAGATCCAACTCCAAGGAGCGTCCATGGAGAAGCAACAAGAAGATCCCATTCCAAGAAGCAATTTGAAGTTCCAACCTGACGAAGCATCCATGAAGTTGTTCATTGTAATGTTGATCATTACATGCTTATAGGTTGATTCACAGGTGTTGCATGAGATGCATAAGACCATAGGTGGACCGTAATCCTTTGTTGCTCCAAAGGATTACAATAGTATGGCCATAACCGATGTATTTGTGTTTGTGATTGCATGTCTATCGTTTGTGGTTGTGGATATAGTAGTATATGATACGTACTATAAGTATGTGGTGTTTGGATATGTATATGTATTAATAAAACCCCTCAATTAATAATATTAAGTTTTAGTTGCCTTCCATAAAGCAACACACATGAAAAGCTTGATCGATTATGTGTGGGCACGCCTCCGCGTGGTACACTGTCTATCTCGTGGAAGTGTGATGGTGGGTGTGTGGGTCTGCCTCCGTAGGGTGCACACTCATCGTTTTGGCTTATGGGTTGGACTTGACTAGGGAACCTTGATAGGATCAAGTACCTAGAGGCACACAGATGCATCATGGCAAGGAGTTGTACATGATCATCTATCCAAGAGTTGCATATGATGCAATTGGCAAAAGTTTCCTACCTTAGTATTTGGTCTTTAACGCCGGCGTTGGCCGGGCATTGATCCATTTATTTTGGGTCTTGGCTCACTAGAAGGTTGTGCGTTGCAATCTTCCGAGTTGATAGTGAGGGATATCAATTTGAATAAAATAGTGGGTGCGTAATTAATTAAAGACCTAATTAATCTCGTTTATCAAATCTTTACAAGTCAAAATGTTTTGGACTAAATGCAAAATTTTCTTTTGTAGCAATCAAATGGCAACCAACACCCACACTTTCTCGTTGCGATCGGTCCTTGAGAAGGACAAACTTACCGTAACCAACTTTCAAAACTGGTTTAGGACGTTGAGAATTGTTCTCACACATGAGCGTAAGCTCTATGTCCTTGAAACACCAGAGCCAAAGGAGCTTGCCGTAAATGCGCCCAAGGCTGAAAAGGATGCTTACAAGAAGCACCTTGATGATGCCGTGGATGTCAAGTGCCTAATGTTGTGCTCAATGAACTATGAGTTGCAAGAGCAACATGAGAACATGAATTTCATGGAGATGGTAACACATCTCAAGAACATGTATCAACATCAAGCAAGATAGGAGAGATATGATGTCTCAAAGGCGTTGTTCAAAAGCAAGATGAAAGAGGGAGACTCAGTTGGCACCCATATAATCACCTTGATTGGGTACGTGGAAAGCCTATCCAAGCTGGGATTTCCTCTAGGTCAAGAGTTGGCCACTGATGTGATTCTACAATCGTTGCTTGAGTCATATAATCATTTTGTCATGA
The DNA here is from genome assembly GCA_963693085.1 of Alisma plantago-aquatica. Lineage (NCBI taxonomy): Eukaryota > Viridiplantae > Streptophyta > Magnoliopsida > Alismatales > Alismataceae > Alisma > Alisma plantago-aquatica. Next base: position 878,080,283 of record OY856413.1, on the reverse strand, counting down.
ACTACAACATGAACAATTTTGACAAGCCGTTGTCAGAATTGTTGGGCATGTTGAGGACAGCTGAAGCAGAGATGAAGAAAGACAAGCCCAAGTCTGTGATGATGATCAGCAAGAAAAAGGGAAAGTCAAAAGGCAAAGGCAAGGCTAAGAAAAGTTCTAAAGCCGGGCAGAAGCCAAAGTCATCCGCGCTCAAAGCTAAAGGTGGGATCTCCAAAGAAGGCAGTTGTCACCATTGTCACCAGCCTGGACATTGGAAAAGAAACTGTCCTCTCTACCTGGAGGAACTGAGGAAGAAGAAGTAGGGGATAGAGATCTCCACTTCAGGTATATACATTATTGAGATAAACTTAAATACTTCTTCATCATGGGTACTGGATACCGGATGTGGATCTCACATATGTTCTAATATGCAGGATCTGATAAGAAGTAAGCCTTTACGAAAGGGCCAAGTCGAGCTGCGGGTTGCTAATGGAGCAAGAGTTGCTGCCACCACAGTTGGAGTTATTAGTTTATCTTTGCCTACGGTCCTTGTAATAGAATTAGAGAATTTCTATTACGTACCTGCCATTAATAGAAATATTATTTCTGTATCTTGTATGGACAAGAGTGGATTTGAATTTCACATTAAGAATGGAATTATTTCTGTATCCAAAGATGAGATCTTTTATGGCAATGCCCCTATGTCTTATGGTATCTACTTGTTAGAACTTGAGACTAGCATATATAATGTAAATACTAAAAGGTTAAAACTTGACAACTCAAACAAAACATTCTTATGGCATTGTCGTCTGGGGCACATAAACGAGAAGCGCATATCTAGACTCCATAAGGATGGTTATCTAGACTCTTTTGATTTTGAATCATTAGAGACATGTGAGGCATGTTTATTAGGGAAGATGACCTAAACTCCTTTCACTGGACACAGTGAGAGAGCCAGTGATCTGCTAGGGCTCATACATATTGATGTATGTGGACCTTTTAGATCAAATGCTAGAGGAGGCTATCAATACTTCATTACCTTCACTGATGACCTCAGTAGGTGTGGCTATGTATATTTTATGAAACACAAGTCAGAAACTATTGAAATGTTCAAGACTTTCATGAATGAAGTAGAGAAGCAACTTGGTAAGAGTATTAAAGCATTCCGTTCAGATCGAGGTGGCGAATACTTAAGCCAAGAGTTTGAGGACCTTTTGAGAGACCGTGGTATTGTATCACAATGGACTCCACCTGGTACACCACAACATAATGGTGTGTCAGAAAGAAGGAATCGTACATTATTAGACATGGTACGATCAATGATGAGTTCATCCGAACTTCCAATATCATTCTGGGGATATGCTCTTGAAACTGCAACGTTTACACTTAACCGTGTACCTTCCAAATCGGTTCAAAAGACACCATATGAGATATGGAATGGGAATCTTCCCAATTTGTCTATGTTAAAGATTTGGGAATGTGAAGCTTATGTTAGGAAACAATTTCCTGAAAAGCTTGGACCCAAATCGGAAAAATGCTATTTTGTTGGATACCCCAAGGAAACTCGGGGATACTACTTCTACACACCAACTGACAACAAAGTGTTTGTTGCTAGGACTGCTGTATTTCTTGAAAAGGAATTTATTTCCAAAGGAATTAGTGGGAGGAATGTAGAGCTCGAAGAAGTTCGAGACCAACAAGAAAGCAGAGAACCTGAGGAGGTACATAAGGAACATGAAGACTCACAAGTTGTTGTGGAATTTCAAGTTCCAAATGTAATACAGGAACTTCGTAGGTATAGTAGGACACGACTTGAGCATGAGAGATTTGGATTTCTCGTGACTCAAGATAGTGACAAATTGGGCATAGCAGATGAGCCAACTTCCTATCTAGAAGCTACTAAGGGACCAGAATCTGAGAAATGGCTCGAAGCCATGAGATCTGAGATGGAATCCATGTACACCAACAAGGTATGGACCTTGGTGGATCCACCCGAAGGGGTAAGGCCCATAGGGTGCAAGTGGGTCTTTAAGAAGAAGACTGACATGGATGGAAATGTTCAAACCTATAAAGGTAGATTGGTTGCGAAAGGATTCCGTCAAATTCAAGGTGTTGATTATGACGAGACCTTCTCACCAGTTGCCATGGTTAAATCCATCAGAATCATGCTTGCCATTGCAGCTTATCATGACTATGAGATTTGGCAGATGGATGTTAAAACAACATTCCTTAATGGGAATTTACTCGAGGATGTGTACATGACACAACCTGAGGGTTTTATCGATCCAAAGGAAGCCAATAAAGTCTGTAAGCTACAAAGGTCAATATATGGATTGAAGCAAGCATCTCGGAGCTGGAATCTACGTTTTGATGAAGTAGTCAAAAAGTTTGGCTTTAGTCAAAATGAAGATGAACCTTGTGTTTACAAAAGGGTTAGTGGGAGCACAGTCGTATTTCTCATATTGTATGTGGATGGCATACTATTGATGGGAAATGACATCCCTACTCTTCAGACAGTAAAAGGTTGGCTAGGGAAGACTTTCTCTATGAAGGATTTAGGCGAAGCATCCTATATACTTGGGATTAAGATCTATAGAGATAGATCTAGAAGGCTTCTAGGCCTAAGCCAGAGCACATACATTGACAAGGTGCTAAAGAGGTTTAGCATGGAGGGTTCTAAGAGAAGTAACTTGCCCATGTCCCATGGGGTTACAATCTCTAATTCCCAGTGTCCTAGTTCATGTGATGAACGGGCACGCATGAGTAAGATTCCATATGCATCAGCAATTGGATCTATCATGTATGCAATGTTATGTACTCGTCCTGATGTGTCGTATGCTTTGAGCATGACGAGCCGGTATCATTCAGATCCAGGTGAATGTCATTGGACAGCCGTAAAGAACATCCTAAAGTACTTGAGAATAACTAAGGATCAATTCTTGGTATACGGTGGTGAGGAAGAGCTCGTGGTAAAGGGTTACACCGATGCTAGCTTCCAAACTGACAAAGATGACTACAGATCGCAATCTGGATTTGTGTTTTGCCTGAACAACGGAGCTGTGAGCTGGAAGAGTTCCAAGCAAGAGACGGTTGTGGATTCTACAACAGAGGCCAAATATATTGCCGCATCTAATGCCGCAAAGGAAGCTGTGTGGATCAAGAAGTTCATTTCTGAACTTGGAGTGGTTCCAAGTGCTGGTGATGCAATTGAGTTGTTTTGCGACAACAATGGAGCAATTGCACAGGCTAAAGAACCAAGATCGCACCAACGTTCCAAACATATTCTACGGTGGTTCCATCTCATACGAGAGATCGTACAATGAGGAGATGTGAAGATTTGCAGAGTACCTACAAAAAGCAATGTGGCTGACCCGCTCACAAAAGCACTTTCACAGAAGAAACATGACAGACATGTTCGATAACTTGGATTGAGATTAATGTGTGATTGGGTATAAGTGTAAGTGGGAATCTGTTGGTATGTATGCCCATAGATACTATCATTCGATGATTGTAATGGGATACTATGTAAACGATTTGTAATACTACATTGATCATATCAATAAAGGCAAGTTTCCAATCTATATGTTTGTGTTTTATATTGTGAGATGACCATAAAACTTATAGATGTCTATAGAATAATATACTCAATGACATATGTCTTTGGGTTGATGACCTGAACAGTGAGATCATATGTATGCTAAGAGTATGTATTCTTGTTTTGTCCCTAATTGGTTGTTATTGTGGAAATATCCGTAGACATCAATAACACATAAGATTAGAATGTATGTTGGTTGATGGAAGAATCTCATTATCCATGATATGGAGATATCAAACCAAATACATAGATACTTGTTAGAGAACAGTGTATCGGATAGACCCACCTTGAGAGTGACACATGGATACCATGATTGGTAGTTAGAGTCATATCTCATAATGATGGTGGTGATTGTGGTTCTTAGACCTGAAGTCACTACACTTATCACATGTCATTCGGTGTACTTTGACATCATCCACCGTGGTCCTGAATAAGGATTGCCATAAAGATAGTACTTGGGTGCACTGTGACACATGGGGATGACTATGAGTGATGTAGATGGAATTTGTCCTTCCTACGGGAGTTTGATATTCTGGCCACTTGATAAGCGAGACTGAGAAATGCATGGCCATGCTGATGTGAATCAATATGTGATATTGAGCTTACATATATCTCAGACAGTCTGCTCTAGTTCAAGGAACATGGATTGAACGTTGAAAAGGATAACAATTCCATGACTTGAGTTCAATCCGGATATCAGTGACAAAGGAACTGTACAATCACTGTAACACCAGTCATGCATGATAGGTTAAGTTGTTCTCCAACTTCTCCAATTACTTGGGTAGCAATGAAGTCTTGCTAGATACCAATCATTGTTTGTGAAATCATAATATGATTATGGATATCACTGCCAACGTAATTTGGAGCCTACCGGGTCACACACATAGGATGTATTGGAATAGGAGTATAATTGTGGATTTGATTGGAATTGCTCCAAATCACATTGATTACTAAAATGTTTATGTAATGGATTAGAATAATATTGGAGTGACTGGCTCTGAGTGCAAGTGGGAGTCTGTTGGTATATGTATGCCCGTAGAGCCATCCCAAACGATTGCATGGAGTCGGATATTAATTAATCAATTAATGTGATTATTTGGTTAATTAATGAATTCCAGAATATTCTAATTAATCCACGAGCGTTTTAATTAACGCAACATTTCTATTTACTGATGGGTTTAGGAAACCCTACTTCCCTTCGTATCCTATTTAAAGGAGGATTGACGGCCGATATCTATATAAGATAGAGAGAGGTTTTTCCGTTTACGCTCACGCACGTAAACCTAGCCGTCGCGGTCCTTAGGAGAGAAAGGAGAGCAACGCGCCGCTAGCACGCCGCCGCAGAGACAAGCTCCTTCCCACCGGCTTGAGAAGCGCGACGTGGAGTTCCGTCCATCCGCGTGGACGAAGTAGAGACGCAGACGCCTTGACACCTGCGTTCGGAGGACGTCGATGACCACTTGTACGTGTTGCGAACAGATTACGTCACCGCCGCAAAGGAGCGCCGGCGGATCAACCTGCCACAGTGAACGGGAGAGAAGATCCGTCTGTGTTTGACAAGCAGCGTTGCACCGTCGTGCAGCGGGACATCGCCGGACTTGCTCCACGATAAGGTATATCCCGCAAACCTGTTTCCGAATACGCTGTTATCGACGAGATCCTATTACAGGTTGCGTGGATTTAGTTGCTTCCACCGCGCATGGTTTCTCCACAAAACCCAACACCCTTCACCTTTTGTTAGGCCATCAAGATCACAGTTGAAGGCCTTGTCTATGGTTGTCACAATCCCTTCCATAATGAAACGATTTTTGCTTTTTGAAGGAATTGTTTTTAGGTGGTCAATCATCATTTCTCCAAGGTTCACAAAACTAGCACTCATCATGATAGTTATCACAAACAAATCATTCTGGGAGCAACAACCTTGGTTATCATATCGACCAAAGTCAGTATTGGGTAATACCTTCTGAGTGTACCTCAAAGTGGGGTTGAATATTTTGCTTGTTTTTTATTATCCTACTGCAAAGGTGTCTTGGACGATGGATGTTTCCCACATCTTGGAGTAGTTACATTTGTCACTTTTATAAAACATATCCTCGTCAAATTTCTATACCATATCCAGTGTTGGTGCTAGAATTTTGTTGATGTGGGAAGACTTTAATACATGTGTGGAGTCCTTAAGCCTGAAGCTAATGGGGTCCTTGCCTTGGTACTGTACCTTCTCTAGAGAGATAAAGAACTCTTGGGTTGTTTACATATAGGTCTCCTCAACCTCAACCAGTAGCTTATACAACCCAATACCCTCCAAGGAGCTTCTAACATAGTTGATAATCCCTAAATCTTACATGGTATGCACACATGCATATCTTGTAGGAATCACTCTCGTTGTCACGCACTCAGGATGGAGGGGTCTCACAAACACTATCCTTGATGTGCCTCTTCCATATGCGTCTCCCTCGAGTTGATTTCCAGCCCACTTCATCTGGTCTTCCTCCAACTTGATTAAGAAATCCACAGGCTCATCTTCCATCTCCTCACTCTTAGTATCATATGCTTCCTCCTCCTCATAGTTATGTAACCCCAAACTTGTGTCCAAGTTCAGAGGTACCATATCATTTGGCATGTACTCCTCTTCTTCTTCAATCAACAATCGGCGTCGAGTGGGTTGTTGAACAACATGTGGCTGGGATGATGAAGTAGAATGCCTCAATAGAGTGGGTCATGGAGGCAAGCACAAAGATAATGCAACAACTGCTTTCTTGGCTCTCCTTTCTCGAGCCGGTGCATCAACTTCCATAAAATCAATAATGTTTTTCAATTCTTCTTCTTCCTCCTCTTCCTTGGGGTTTTGTAGCTCAGATATGAGGTGTGGTGTCTTGAGGAGGATCCAATATAGGATCCACTCACAGATGTCAACATTTAAAGAGATTGAGAAATCAAGTTGGATGACGACGTATGGTTGTGTGATGATGGGGTGATGTTGGAGACCTATTTAGTGTGGCTTTTGCCTCTGATGAGCATACTCATGGTCTACCCATTTCTTGATTGCCTTGCCCATGCTCTTCATCCTTGCATTAGAATGTCTCTTATCTATTTTTATTGTAATGTATATCATGTTAGTAACACCCCCAGTTTAAAAAATTAGCTTCTGCTCATGTGATAAGAAAATTGGGGTGGTATAATATGGTATTAGAGAAATAATTAGATGGACATTATCCAAATTCTCATATTCGTAGTTTAGATTGCCCACTAGAAACCAAGTGATACTCGACATACTTAGAAAGATATTTAATAATATTGGTTTTAAAAGAAGTGAGTGCCATGTGGTAGAATTTGGGTTAGAGGTTTAGTCAGGGAATAGACATTAAGATATGTATTAGGGTTAGTGTCTACTTGCTTTGAACCTTTTGTGTTAACTTTATATTTATGTATATCATGCCCTCTATTTTCCCCACATGTTTGTGGTAACATACACAAGCTTATGGGGTTTTGTAGATGGGATGTCATATGCATAATTATATACTTATTATGCTTGTCTCATCCTTTCTAGTGCATATGGTATGGGACATGTGTACTGTTAGATGAGATGATTTGATTATACATGGAAGTTTTAGATGTATGATCGACCATCATTCATAGGGAGGTGAAAAAAAAAGGGTTGACACAAAACATTTATGGTAGATGGGCACCTAAACCTAATTGCATACCTATCGGAACCCTAGAATGCATACCAAAAATACATATTTTGAAATAGGTGAGTGATTTGGATTTAAAGTGGAATAATGATTGGAGGGAGATGAGGTTTTTTTCCTACTATACTTGATGAGAATTAAAGAATTCTTGATGTCCTTAGGATCTTCATCCTAAGTAGGAATTGTAGTCGCAAGTATAATCATGATGGTTGCTAAGGAAAATACTTAAGGATAATAGAATAGATGTTATGAACGGAGTTTAAGCTTAATATATGATGATTTATAGAGATGACAAAAGTATTTAAGGTTATACATGAGGATGTTTTAAGCATACATTGATACACAATATGTGATAGTATGGATCAATGATCTAGGATCACTATAATGTTGGGTTTTAGATGATTTTCACAAGAGAAAAAGCACAAGGAAGTTGCTTGACTAAGGTTTGATTCAGTATTACTAGGGACAAGAATGGTTTCATGGGAGATTAGTGACTAATAGTACCTTGGATTCACCTGATCTAGAGAACCATGATAAGATGAAGGGAGTCGTTAAGAATAATATTAAGAAATTAGTGTAAGTTTTTGGTACCTTAAGCTAAGTGAACACTTTGGTAAGATGGGCACAATGATGTAATAAACACTATGATGTGAAGAATTCACCATATATGACTCACTAATTGTAAGTAGAATATTATTTATACTATTGAAGAACCATGAAACAACATTTAATGCTTGATCCTCCATAGTCTTGAAACCCTATCTTGGTTTCTTAAGAGAAAGGATAAACTACAACCATAGTGTTTGGAGGGTTGGTAATCCATAACAAGATGGTTAATGGCTCTTATCATCCAAGAAGATAACAAGGACTCAAAGATTTGTTCCCTTGGAAAGGTCATTTTGACCTGATAATGTAGTATATGATTAGAGAAGAAGGGAGACTAAATGACTTTAGTGTGGGATTTCACAAGCCAATAAGTGGTCTATGCATGATTATTCACTTATTAAGCTCATTATATTTTCATGTTTCTTAGATAAGACTTTCATGATTAGTGTGACCCAATATTCTAAGATATTAAAATAAGACACGTAAGTAAGATTCTTGTACTTCCATTGCTATATCCTTCCTGTGCCTAAGATCTCAACTAGAGACATGTTAATAATATTTCTTACAATGATTAAGATCTAAGAACTAAATACACACTAAGATTATAAGATTTACATGCATGAAGTCATGATTATGTTTCCAAGAAAAGATCCATGTATTACGATTGAAGATCATGGTAAGACCATGAGTTTAGAATGCACTAAGATTCATATAAGACTAAATTTAATGAGATGAAATGAGATTATGGAGTTAGACCTGAGACCTAGTGTAGGTCAACTCAAGAGACATCCAAGCCCTTAGTGTAGGCCAATTCAGATACATAACTCAAGCCCTACATACATGTTATGTGACCCAAGAACCTTAGTGTAGGTCATGGTACCAGGTGCCAGAGTACATGTCTCTAGAGAAAGATACATAAAAATATGTGTTTGAGAGTAAAGAAAAAGTAGTCATTTATGCTTAAGATTTTCCTATAGATTTCCATGATTGGTTGTATATTCTCATTTGATAAGGTTGTGAGACATAGTTAGTTATCTATGAGAAGGTCATACTTTAATGATGCCTACTAGAATTTATGACAATCGTTGCGACAACGCACAAAGCGGAGGAGTTGGGGTTTCTCAACCCTAAAAACCTTAAGCATGATCATGGTGACGGATGTGTATGGGAGGTTGAGTTGTACATCGATCATATCTTCAATCATGGTTGTCATGGCTGGAGGAGCAAGCATTGCTCTTTGGAGCTTCTCTCACAGTGGATAGGAAGACACAATCACATTATCAAAGAATATAACGTATTTTGTGTTACAAGGTGAAGAAAGAGGTGGATCCAAGGTTGGATCCATGACCAATAAAGAGGAGTAGGAGAGGAGAAGTGTTGCTGAATGAGCCTCTTAGATTCCTAAACCAACAGCTGGGATCAATTCAAAGAGGTATAGTTTATAAAATTCATATCTTGATATTTTACACTCAATTTTTAGCATAAAATGTATCTACAAAAAGCTAATGATGTCTACTACCTTATAAAAATATATTCAGCTAGTGTTTTGGACTTTTGATGCTTACTATAAATTTATTTGTAAAAGATACATTGATTTCAATGTTTTGAGCGCTAAAAATAGCAGAAAATTTTAGAAATTCATGAAAATTTTCTTGTAAGATATTTTAATATGTTAAACATGATTCCAATCCTTATCATTGTTAATTGAAGTTTTACTAAGGATTTTGATATAAAATCTAATAAATACATTATAGATATTTCACCCAATGTTTCACAACGAACTGATCAAACATTTCTACCTAAAATTTAATATACATTTTCTTACTATTTCTAATGTTTTTCTAGATTTGCACATATGTTAATATATATATATATATTTAAGCCTAAGTGGCCATTATATAAGATAATTGCTTATGATTTGTGAGACAACATGTGATTCATGCACTATTCGGTAAGGAAAATGATTTTAATTGTATTTTCCTCTGATATCAAAGGTTATTAGGTGAGATTAGTATATTTTATCACATCTAAGGCTTACTCACTATATATGATGTATATGTTCATATTCGTGCATAAGATGATTTTTGGTTATTTGAAAATAAATATTATAGTGAATATATAATGTAAGTTTGATATCATTCAATACTAATTTTTTGTCATGGTTTTAGATCACACTCGTGTATACATTAACAAGAACCCTATTTTGAGATTACAAGGTCAGGGTAATGGGGGTTAGAGATTTAGAAATAGAAAGAGGGATCATACATGTGGACTTATAGAAATTTGTTGATGTCCAGGTGATTAGGTTATTGAACGAGGAATCAAGATCATAAAAAAATCTCAGTATCAAGGGTGAGTGGGCCATGTTCATTGAATTTCATTATTATTATGCTTCAACCTACACCTTTCTGACAAAGTAACTTAGAGATTAAGTTACTCCCAGACATTCAATTATTATTTTTTTGCTCATATCCAATAATTCTTTTAGTAATCATACTTTTTTCAGATGAAGTTATGTTGTGGGGTTTCATATTATATATTTTTGGTATTTAAGAAACTTTCAGATGCTTAGTATTTATTTATTTATTTAGTTTATTTATCAAGCCTTTAGACACATATGTCATATATCTGATTTCAAAATCAAATTAAGTCATCTTGTTGAATTACAGTTTTTGATTAAGAGTTATCTAAATAATAAGAATATCATATGTAGATCTAGATTTAGATTTAATTTAGAATTTAAGAGAAGAGATTCATATAAAGAATTTCATTTAGTAAGATTTTAGTTCCTAATATAATAACTTTAATGCATCAGTTAAGCAAGAGAATCTTTTTGAGATATTAAGATTAGGTTTAGATTTAGATTTACATTCAGAATTCAATACATATTCAATTCTTAGTATTTAGTTTTAGGATAACATAAGTTCAGATTCAAAATTCAGTAAGTTCAAATTTAAGATAACTAAGTTGAAACCTTCACATAAGACATTGTATGCTAAGTCCTCATTCCGTTACTCCCAGGATGACTTAGAGGCATCTATTGCCAATTTAGAGAAGTGTTTACTCCAATTTAGGGATACTTTAGTACCAATTCAGAGCATAGTAACACCAATTCAGAGATACTTCAGTGTCATTGAAAGGCATGTAGTGCTAATTAAGAGGTACTTTGATACTAATTCAGCCGTAGATACACCAATTTAGGAGGACTTATCATATATGGGGGCTACAAATCATATCAAAGACTTAAATAAAAGAAACATCAATTCAATTAAGTTTATAGCTTTCATATTAGTTCAGCTTTCAATTATAGTATATGTATGTTTATCTTATTAAAAATTCAATGCCACTTACTCTAACCTAGGTTTCCCTTCGTGCATGGCTAGGGATGAGATATTTGGGAGGTAATAATCTTCAGGAAGAGAGGTCAAGATAGATGATTAATATACAATTTTAAGAGGTTTTATTAGTGGGGAACCATCTATATGATTCGAGATATTAAGGCATTAAATTTTTAGCATCATGTATATATGATATTTATATAGTTGGATGTAACCATGTTTCTTTTCTTGAGAATTTATGAGAATTTATTTCTTACAAAGTATATAATGGTTCTTATCTATTATTTGTGTAATGAATATCATGTTAGTAACACTCCCAGTTTAAAAAATTATCTTCTTCTCATGTGATAAGAAAATTAGGGTGTTATAGAGAGAATATCTCACTCAATCGCCATATTTCATCTCTTCATTTATGTTCTCAATGTTATGGTGAAGATCATATTATAAATACTTTACATCCAAGAATCATTCACAACTAAGGCACAACAATATTTCATACTTATTTCATACAGGAAAACTAATCTCATACTTATATGTCCCATGTACCTGATCCTATCAAATCTTGGATTCAAAAGGATCTAGTAAAGATGAAAGTATTCACCCTAAAAAGACATTAAGGCCTAATGTCATTATCCGCCCATAATATTCAAGTTTGAGGGTTTTGTTTTAATCAAGATTGTTGTTGTGTGAATTTCACATCAATTTCTTACACGTTTTCACACACAATTTCAGTTCATTTTGTTTCCATTTAGCATGTATTCATATTCTTCTTGCCACCTTTTTTTTGTTATTTTGCTTATCACATGATGTTTATTGCAGATATGCTTAAAAGGGGTTAAATTGGAGATAGTACAACTCAACTTTGACATCATTGGGGTTTCTCCATGCTTTGTAGACATTCTGAGTCTTATTTCTATTGAAACAGAATTGCACATGGTGTGTCTGAATTAAGATACAGCGTGTGCGATTCCAGTTAGCCATGCATCCAGCCAAAGGGAAAGATACATGACATGTTTTCTTTTCGAACACGACGCGTGCGATTCTAGAAAGTATCGAGGTTGAGCAAGACACGACGTGTCCTTGACAAACACGACATGTACCTGGGATGTCAAAGTCGACAGTATGTTTCTGGAAACGTACATGGTGTGTCTTAATTCAGACACACCATGTGCCTTACACAGATCAGCTGTCAAAGACCGAAACATGACGTGTCTGAAGGAAGACACATAGTGTCAATGTCAGTTTCAACAAAATTGAAAAATGACACCTCTCATTTTTAAAGACAAAAACCAACCAAGGGAGCAGTTATCACTGGTCATATTTGGAATGCTTTTTGTCCAAGAGGAGGTCTAGAGCAAAAGGAAGGTGATTTTGGGTGGAACAAAGTAGTTTCTTGCCAAAGAACCTCCATTCTTCTTCTCTTCTTCTCCATTTTCTTCTCCGAAGGTGCAGCAGAGCTTCTTCTCTCCACTAAGCTTTTTGGGAGGGAAGTTTGTCAGGTTTGGAGCAACTTTAGGAGTGGAATTTCATCCCCAAGCCAGAATTCTACTCTTCTTGGGTTACACCTTTAGTTCTCCTAGCTTTTCCTTCTCTAAACCATGTTAAACTGTTAAAATTCTACATCATTTCTGATGTACATCATCATGGACGAGTAGGCTCTTTTTCTTGGATATGGGAGAGTAACTCCCATATCATGACATGTATGGAACATGATAACTTCATACTAAATACTAAATGCTAGCTTTTCTACCTTTTGAGTATCAGTGTCTTACTTCTTGCATGTATGGCTGGCCATTATGTATGCATGTTTTATGCTTTCTTGCTTGATCTGAGAAGATAAGTAGGAGAGTAAGGAGGTACTCTCTTGGCAACTCCTCTTTTACTACAAGAGTAGAAATTATGGGGTTGAGGAGTAGGTTTGTGATCTAAAACAAAATACATATATGAGAGTGTTGTATTGAGTTAGGATTGTTGTATTTGCACCGAGAGGTGAAGTATAACATACATCTCTCCTTTAGAAAGTGCTTATTATGTTTAAATTTCATGTTTCTACTTCATGTTATGATGTGCTAGTGAAATCCTAAACCCAAGATTGATTTAAATCTGAAATCAAACTCTTTTAAGTAATCTTTTTACTATTTAGTTTAATTCTAAAATTCTATTTTAATCAATCAAATCTTTCTTTGAAAAAGGTCTAATAGCAACAGAGGAAATGAGGGAATTGTAAAGATAACCAGCAATAACTCTAATGATATATCTGTATTGAATCACGCGGGGGGGGGGGGGAGATGAGAAAGATACTGAACCGAACAAAGATGATGATGAGGAAGTCACGTCCGGCCAGAGGATGGGGGACGCGGTGGAACAACAAGGCAAAAATGATTGGGTCAGGGAACAAATAATGCAGATGCAAAAGTTACAGTGATAGATTTCTAGCAAGGACCCCATTCTGGAAAAAATCCCAAGTAAATGGACAAGAGGGGAACTGATGAAGGCCAGGGAGGAGTTAATGAAAGAAGGAAAGCATACAGGAAGGTTATAGACACAGGGGTAGCAACCATATAGGTGCACACATGACAGACGCAACGAACGTAAAAGGAAGAGGGATGTTTCAATAGGGGCACAATAGAAAAAGGTACAAACAAGATCACAGAAGAAAAGGGGAAGTGGAGACCAGCATAGACACAAGCTGAAAGCCCAGGAAGTGATTATCAAAAAGAAAAGAACACCCTTGATCTATAGTGAATTAAGCAGAGCAAGCAGACTAGGCTTTGCAGAAGATGAGGTCGAGTGGCAAAAATATGCGGGGAAGAGAGGAAGATAAATGTTTGTGATAGATATGGAAATTTATGGAACAGAGGGGAGAGGAGAAGCAAAAGGCAACAACAGGGGGAAAGGGAAGAGTACCAAAAAGCAGGGGTCACAGGCACCCAAGTAGCGGTGGTTGGCAAGGGTCAATCCCTCAAAGAGTAATGAAACTCCTGAGTTGGAACTATCAGGGCTTGGCTCGCTCTGACAATGTATCTACCCTCCAGACTTGGTGTTGGAGGGAGAGCTCAGATGTGGTTTTTTTAATGGAAACCATGATCCAAGCACCAAAGCTAGAAGAGATCAAAAGGAAAGTGGGCTTCATTAACGGCCTTTGTATTTCGAGTGTGGATGTTGCTAGCGGCTTGGGACTATGGTGGGAAAATGTGGATGTGGTAATAAAAAGCTATTTACAACATCATGTGGAGTGTGATATTACAGATAGCTATGGTCAAAGCTGGAGAGGGATAGGAATTTATGGCTGGGCACACCAACAATAGAAATATAAAACTTCAGATCTGATGCAAGCTCTAGAAAGGGAGGCACAAGTACCGGTAGTCTTCTTTGGGACTTCAATGAAATCATCTCAAATGCAGAAAAGCGAGGAGGGCCACCAAAATTGGAAAGGTTTATGCGAGATTTTGTAGAAACTATTGATGATTGCAGACTTCTTGATATGGGAGTCAATGGTGTTATCTATACCTGGAGAAGAGGCAGAACACCTGAAACTCATGTGGAGGAGTGTTTAGACAGAGTCTTGGCTAGTATGGAATGGAGAAATCTTTTTACTTTTTGTAAGGTAATTCATTTACCCATCTATGAGTCTGATCACTCCCCCTCATCATCATTGCCGATAAGAGGGAAGTCAAAAGGAGGACGAGGAACATGTATTTTGCATTCGAGCCTATGTGGATAGAGGAGGAAGAATGCAATACCATCATAAAACAAGCATGGGAGGAAACACAAAGCTCATCTATGACTCAGAAGATTGCACGGTGTGGGGAAAATTTGCAAAGATGGTCAGATGTTAATTTCGGGGGCATGAAAAAAAAGATTAGAGATCTAGAACATGATCTGGGTGAATATCAGAGGCTACCTCCAGACCACTACAATCTGAAAATTTGTGAAGAAATAGCAAAGAAGCTGCAGTTCTGGCACATTCAACAAGAGGCATTCTGGTGCGCTAGAGCCCGGGTAAATGAGATGAAACATGGAGATAGGAACACTTCCTATTTTCATCATAAGGCATCAGGAAGGAGAAAGAAAAATACCATAGAGGGGCTTAAAGATGAGAATGGTATCTGGAGGGTTGAAGAAAAAGAAGTGGAGGAGGTAGTGCTTTATTTTTTTTGAAAACCTTTTTCATACTTCTAACCCACGAGTTTTTGAGGAGGATACTAAAGGGCTGGAAAAAAAATCATCACTAAGGATATGGTAGGACAACTTGAGAAGGACATAAATGATGATGAGATATGACAAGCACTTCAACAAATTCATCCAAACAAAGCATCAAGTCCGGATGGGATGAAAGTTATGTTTTACCAAAAATACTGGCATGTGGTGGGACAAGACGTGGCAAACTATATAAAGGGTTGATGGAAGTCAGATAGGTCAATTGAAGAAATAAATGACACTCTAGTGGTACTCATTCCAAAAACCTAAAAATCGAAAGAGATGGCAAAATTCAGACCCATAAGTTTGTGCAATGTACTCTACAAACTTATTTCCAAAATTATGGTGAACAGAATGAAGCCCCTTATGAATCAAATCATCTCAGCAAACCATAGTGCTTTTATTCCTGGGAGATTCATCACAGACAATGCTTTAATCGCTTACGAGTTGTTCCATGCCATGAAAAATGACAAAGGAAAGAAAAAGGGGAGTTTGGCACTAAAGATTGATATGTCCAAGGCATATGATAGAGTAGAATGAAAATTTCTTGATTATGTCTAAGAAAAACTAGGCTTTGGAAGTTTTTGGCGGAAGAAGGTAGGTGATTGCATAACGTCAGTGAGCCACTCCTTTGAAATTAATGGGAACAAAACCAAGAGAACCATACTGACCCACAGACTTAGACCAGGAGACCCTCTATCCCCATATCTTTTTATACTTTGTGCCGAAGCGTTCTCTACGTCACTTACCTTGGTTTCACACAATAACCACATTCGTGGGGTTAAAGTGTGTAGAAATGCACCAAGTATTTCTCACCTCCTTTTTGCAGATGACATTACTTTCTTTACTAGAGCCACAACTTCATAATGCTTGAAGGTAGCTGAAATTATCAGCTAATATGAACAAGCATTGAGTCAAATAATTAACTTATCTAAGACAGAAGCGGCGTTCAACAAAGGAATACCACACCGTAAAAAGGAGGAGCTCAAAGATTTGTTGCAAGTCAAGATGGTGTACAAGTATGCAAAGTACCTAGGGATACCTACTGTTATAGGGAGATCCAAAAAGCAAGTGTTTGAATTTATCAAGGACATGGTCCGAAACAAGCTGCAAGGATGAAAAAAAACTACTCTCCAAACTAAGGAAAGAAGTGCTAATCAAATTGTTGGTCCAATCAATCCCAACATACATAATGAGTATCTTCCAACTCCCAGTTGGAATTCTAGAAGACATACATAGTGCCATGGCAAGATTCTGGTGGGGCACAAAAGGGACAGAGAGGAAAATTGCATGGGTTAGATGGGCCAACTTATGCAAACCAAAAAGGCAAGGAGGTATGGGGTTCCGTGACATGCATGCCTTTAACCAAGTAATGTTGGCTAAGCAATTGTGGAGAATATATAGTAAACCGGTGTAACACCCCAATCTTTTTATGCAAAATTTCAAATTATTTCATTCTTTGCATGCTCTTTTTCTAATAAGATAATTGTTGAGGACTTAAATGCAAATTGCCCATGTTAGTTTTGCAATTTCGTTTTAATATGTTCAATTACTCTCTTGCCCATGATTTATTTAAAGAAAATGTCTCTTTATGCACTTTTGTTTAGAAAATAGAAATAAATGTTTTTATATCAAATTTTCTCTCTCATATGACAGTTAGTGACTTACATGTTTAATTTCTTACTTAATGTCCTTCATCTTATTAATTGAAAATAAATAATTGTGAGTGCACATTTTTCATGTTTTGTAACTCTTATTTGAGAAATTAATGACTTTATATACATTAATCATAGCCATTTGAGTATACATGATGGTTTTGCTATATTATGGACCTAAATGTGCACAAAAACGAAATCTAACCCCAAAAGAATATTCTAGACACCCTAATGTACCTATGGTTCAAATTTTAACCCATTATGACCATGTTTGACCTCCCAATTAAATTGGGAGAGATTTGAATATTGTTTGACCTAGGATTTAATTCAATTTCATTGATCGCGTTGATTTCCCTAAGGTTTCAGTTTTATTCCTCCTGTCACGCGCCTATGATTTTGATTTACTGACCCGCACATCTGTGACCGTTGGATAGGGATCCATCGGTGCTTCAGTCTTCTTCTTCCTCCGCTTATTTCGCGAGCAATAGCCGTTACAGACCGGCTTGATTGCGAGCTTTCAATCTCGCATGTTACTCTACAGTTTCTCCTCATTTCTTCACCTCTAGTTCCGTTTCGCTAACCCAGATCTAAAGAGCCATTACTCGCCTTCTCCCGTGAACTATAGAAGAAACGCCCAAAGTGGCTCTCTAACGACTCCCATGCTTTTGCTCACAGCCGCCATCACAGTGACGCAAACCCATGTTTTAGGGTTTGAAAAGGACCTTTGGGCCCCGAGCCATCTTCCTCCTATATTAATTTGACCCCTCATGCCTTTGGACACCGCTACCTACTCATTTTTTGATCTCCAATGACCTCGATGTTGCTTCAGCCGTGTGTGCCCTTTGGATCAATTGGTCCATGTGTAAGCATCAGTAGCGATCGTCCTTTGTTTTTACATCAACGGTTTGTCATGCTTTTGCTCCAGTCGTGATACCCTGTAGGTCCGACACCTGCTCAAACCGACAGTCATGTCCACGGTGATCGAGTGGGCTTCGGTTGCCGAAATCTTGGTGCTGACCTCTCCTTGCCTTCACGGACGTGTTATGCACTTCATATAAGTTTTTCCGGCCGTTTGCAATGGTCTGGACTTCAGTCCACCCTCCCCTATTTCCATCGCCATCATGGCTCGTTCTAGGCTTTAGTTGCACTTTTTCTTCTGTGATTGTTGTATCAGCCTCGACGGCTCCTGGTGTTGAGCTTTGCTCATTTTTTTCCTCGCGATCTCGAGATGTTATGGTAAAGTTGATCTTCTGTGTCCTCGGCAGCCATGGTTGTACCATGGGCCATGGTGTTCCTGCACGCCCTAGACTCGAGCTTTGGTTCGTTGCCTTCGGAATGATCTAGGGCTACGTCAGAAGACCCCGGCCCCTACAACAGCCCCCTCATCTCTTTGTTTGGTTGGGGTTTCCACCTCCGAGTAAGTGTTTTAACCATTGGCCTCGCGCCATGGCTCACGATGTGTAAGTGAGGAGCAACCCAGGTCCTGAAATGACCTTGGTACCTCTTCCAGCCTCTTTTTGATGTTTTTCACCTGTGAGGGTATCTTTGGGTTTTCACCATTTTCCCCTTTCTTTGATCGTGAGTCCTCAAGGACAATCCATGTTGCTGATTTGGCCAAGCCTGGTTGGTCCAACTCAGACCCGACCCACTGGTTTGGGTTGAGTTTTATCTATGTGGCTTTTCTATGAATTTCCATTGGTCGATTCTTTGGAAATTTGTATTAAATTGCCTGATTATCGGAAAAATACACAAAAATATGTTTTGGAAAGGATTTTCAATGAGGAATCTGATTTTGTGGTTTATCGACTGATTTTGTTGTTTTCACACCTCAATAATTGTATGGAAAAATTAGGGTTTAATGATATATGATGAAGGATAATTATGTAAATTTCAGGTGTTTAAGGGAATCTAATCAGTCAAACCAGGTTTGACCTAGGTGTTTTAACTCAAGGTAAGCAGGCCATGCCCTTGGCATAGTAAACTTGATTTATTGAATGATTATGATATGTTTATGCACTTTATGTTAAATCATGATTAATGCATGTTTTTCTTCAATGTATATGATTATTATTTTTTTTGGAGATTGGTAAGTATATTGCCAAAAAGCGGAAGCAAGGCTACACTGTACAACCTACAAAAAGGTGTGAGTATATGGGGTGTACTCTACAGAAAACCCCAGTATAACCTGGCTGTGGGGCATAGGCCCCTACACTGGCCCCTCCTGGCCTTAACAGCCAAGTCCATATCTATTTTGACCAAATGGAAAATATCACGAGTACTAGCACACCCATGGACAACCATGTTACGTACTTTCCAAATGTTAAAGCAAATGTTAGTACAAAAAAGACCAAAAGACCTCTCCTCATGTATGTTCTTCGCTTTTCTCCTCATTTTCTCCATCACGTCATCCAGGCTGTCAGCAACAAGTTGGCCCCATCCATTCTTCAGCCACATGAGCACCCACACGTACCTGGTCATGGGGCAATCAAAGAAGAGGTGCTGGCATGTCTCCTCCTCATCACAGAAGGAGCACTTCGGGTTAATGGGAATACCCCACCTTACTAGTCTGTCCTTAGTAAGGTGCTTCCTAATAACCGCCCTATAGCAAGCCACACTCCACTTAGGAACGTGGTCTTTACCCCACAGAAGTCCGGACCAGGGAACCAGAGTCCCCATATCCGTGTGGATCCACGGTTTTTGATTGCTGCCCAGTGAGAAAAAACCGTCGCCATCCACACTGTAAAGGTGCCCCATCTGATTCCAAGCTTTGACCAAGGCGCCCCAGGTCCTAGATGTGAGGGGTTGATGCCTAGGAAAGCCACCGTATCTGCCCCTCATCCAAGTCACCCATACCCCCTCCCGCTCCATAAGGAATCTATGGAGTCACCGCTGATTCCCCTTATAAGCAATGTCCTCAATCTTTGACAGGTTTAGGCCGCCAGCTTTATAGGATTTAGTCATAGTATCCCATGCGATACCCCTTGTTTTACCTCTCCAGATGAAGCTTCTGATTATTTCGGTAATGCTGTTGATAGTAGGCTTTGGCAGGATGCACATATCACACCAAAATCTCACCATGGCCTGGAGCACTGATCGAGTGAGCATCATCCTACCCACCAAAGACATGCGAATCCCAGTCCACCCATCAATCTTCACTTTCAACCTATCGAGACACATCTGGAAATCCTTCGAATGACCTCTGCTGCCGGTTATTGGAACACCTAAGTACCTAGACGGTAGAAGGCCCTCTTGTAGCCCCATAACAGTCTTCAATCTGCCCCTTCTAGGATCGTAGGATTTTAAGAGGTAAATGCGTGATTTTATGTCACTGATGTACATGCCAGTAGACCGCCCAAATCTATGAAGCAGTTTTTTGTACTCTTTAAGCCCCTTAGCATGACCTGTGGAAAACAACATCACATCATCTGCAAAAATGAGGTGGGTTTTCACTTTGGTACCTCTGATCTTGTAGGGTGATTATTGAATGTTGATTGCTATAATCTAAGTCTAAGAATAGAAATCACATTAAGATTATGGATTATGATTGAGGAACATGAAATCAAGATTAAGAGGGAAGAAATTCCCATTTATGCTTAAGAGGGAGAAATCCCATTATGGTCATAGGGAGAAATCCCAATTATGTTCAAGAGGGAGTAATCCCAGTTAAGATCAAGTTTAGGTTATTAAGAAGATAAGTAATGTCCAAGAAAGATCATGGTTAAGGGAATTTGATTTATATTTATATGCACCTTGTTATGGGCTTTCCGAGCATTATGGGCTTTCTGAGCTATTATGGGCTTTCCGAGCATTATGGGCTCCTTATGGGGCATTAAGAGAGGAGCATATACTTCTAATCAAATTCTTCATGTAAAAGATGCTAAGAAATGATTAATGTCAATGCATGTTTATGTCAAATCAATTCATGTGTTATTTTATGTCTTATAGCATGCCAATGTCACTTACTTACCATGAATGTTTTCCTTTGCATGGTTGGGGACGAGATGTCCACAGGAGTTGGAGCTAAAGAGAAGGAATCATCTTGAGAATACAAAGGACCCAAAGATCTAAGGAGTTGTTGTCTGGTGGGACGTCCATCTATGGAGATCCTATCTTTTATGTGTTATCTAGTTTATGTTTAGTATACCTTTAGAAATATGATGTAGCTTTCTTTCCAAGAACTTATGTATGAATCTATGTTTCTATGAATGCCAAGTGTTGTTTATTTCTTGATATGAGATCATGCATGTGACAATCCCTCCCTGATATGCCAAGTACCCCACATTATGGATAATGTTGGGGATTAGGCTGTGCTTCCGCTGGTTACGTAAGAAACCCTAGGGAGGGGTGTTACATTAATGGTATCAGAGCAAGAAATAGATGGCCACTAAGGCAACAATAAGGATTCATGCAAGTCACCCTAGGATGAAGAAATAGAAGTAGAGAACATGATTATGTATTCTAGTATGTCTAGAGAACCTTAAATATGACTAGAGCCCTCACCTCATTAGAGAAGTACATGTTAGCATGCTCAGGTAGTTGAAACCAAACCCTAGATGATGACATGTTTCTCCTTGTCTCAATGGTAAGGGCCACCCAATTGAGATTTAAGGAAAATGTCATTTAATGTTACTTTTTATGTGTCTTACCTTCTTAATTGTGTGTGTGGTATGGGACACATGTGCAAATAAGTTGGTGAGATGTAGCATGAAAAGATCCAACATTTCTAAATATGTGCTTGATCACCACATATAAAGAGATGACAGATGCATGACCTAAGGTTAGACAACTATGAAGATGTAGCCATGGTAAGTGAGAGATAGATTCCCTAAGTGTAATGAATTAGGTGTAATGTTAAGGAGTATGAGACTTAGGAAGGGTAGTTAGGTAATTTTGTTGAATAATAATGTTTTGTTTTATATACCTCCTTCTAAAATGAAAATTTGTATGGAAAATTTGCAAGTTTATGTGAAACCCTTAAGGTGGGTAGAAACTCTAGGAAATTTTGAGGATGAAATTTATTTAAGGTGGGTAGTATTGTAACACCCCAATCTTTTTATGCAAAATTTCAAATTATTTCATTCTCTGCATGCTCTTTTTCTAATAAGATAATTGTTGAGGACTTAAATGAAAATTGCCCATGTTAGTTTTTGCAATTTTGTTTTAATATGTTCAATTACTCTCTTGCCCATGATTTATTTAAAGAAAATGTCTCTTTATGCACTTTTGTTTAGAAAATAGAAATAAATGTTTTTATATCAATTTTTCTCTCTCATATGATAATTAGTGACTTACATGTTTAATTTCTTGCTTAATGGCCTTCATCTTGTTACTTAAAAATAAATAATTGTGAGTGCACATTTTTCATGTTTTGTAACTCTTATTTGAGAAATTAATGACTTTATATACATTAATCATAGCCATTTGAGTATACATGATGGTTTTGCTATATTATGGACCTAAATGTGCACAAAAATGAAATCTAACCCCACATGAATATTCTAGACACCCTAATGTACCTATGGTTCAAATTTGAACCCATTATGACCATGTTTGACCTCCCAATTAAATTGGGAGAGATTTGAATATTGTTTGACCTAGGATTTAATTCAATTTCATTGATCACATTGATTTCCCTAAGGTTTCAATTTTATTCCTCCTATCACGCACCTGTGATTTTGATTTACTGACCCGCACATCTGTGACCGTTGGATCGGGATCCAGTGGTGCTTCAGTCTTCTTCTTCCTCCGCTTATTTCGCGAGCAACAGCCATTACAGACCGACTTGATTGCGAGCTTTCAATCTCGCATGTTACTCTATGGTTTCTCCTCATTTCTTTGCCTCTAGTTCCATTTCGCTGACCCGGATCTAAAGAGCCATTACTTGCCTTCTCCCGTGAACTATAGAAGAAACACCCAAAGTGGCGCTCTAACAACTCCCACGCTTTTGCTCACATCCTCCATCACAACGACGCAAACCCATGTTTTAGGGTTCGAAAAGGACCATTGTGCCCCGATCCATCTTCCTCCTCTGTTAATTTGACCCCTCATGCCTCTGGACGCCGCTACCTACTCATTTTTTTGATCTCCAATGACCTCAACGTTGCTTCAGTCGTGTGTTCCCTCTGGATCAATTGGTCCATGTGTAAGCATCAGTAGCGATCGTCCTTTGTTTTTACATCAATGGTTTGCCATGCTTTTGCTCCAGTCGTGATACCCTATAGGTCCGACAGCTGCTCAAACTGACAGTCATGTCCACGGTGATCGAGTGGGCTTTGGTTGCGGAAATCTTGGTGCCGACCTCTCCTTGCCTTCACGGATGTGTTATGCACTTCATACAAGTTTTTCCGGCCGTTTGCAATGGTCTGGACTTCAATCCACCCTCCCCTGTTTCTGTCGCCTTCATGGATCATTCTGGGATTTAGTTGCCCTTTTTCTTCTGCGATTGTTGTATCAGCCTCGACGGCTCCTGGTGTTGAGCTTTGCTCATTTTTTTCCTCGTGATCTCAAGATGTTATGGTAAAGTTGATCTTCTGTGTCCTCAGCAGCCATGGTTGTACCATGGGCCATGGTGTTCCTGCACGCCCTAGACTCGAGCTTTGGCTCGTTGCCTTTGGAATGATCCATGGCTACGTCGGAAGACCCCAGCCCCTGCAGCAGCCCCCTCATCTCTTTGTTTGGTTGGGGTTTCCACCTCCGAGCAGGTGTTTTGACCATTGGCCTCACGCCATGGCTCACGCTATGTAAGCGAGGAGAAACCCAGGTCCTGAAATGACCTTAGTACCCATGCCAGCCTCTTTTTGATGTTTTTCACCTGTGAGGGTATCTTTGGGTTTTCGCCCTTTTTCCCCTTTCTTTGATCATGAGTCCTCATAGACAATCCATGTTGCTGATTTGGCCAAGCCTGGTTGGTCCAACTCAGACCCGACCCACTGGTTTGGGTTGAGTTTTATCTATGTGGCTTTTCCCTAAATTTCCATTGGTCGATTCTTTGGAAATTCGTATTAAATCACCTAATTATCAGAAAATACACAAAAATTTGTCTTGGAAAGGATTTTCGATGAGGAATCTGATTTTGTGGTTTTTATCGACTGATTTTGTTGTTTTCACATCTCAATAATTGTATGGACAAATTAGGGTTTAATGATATATGATGAAGTATAATTATGTAAATTCCAGGTGTTTAAGGGAATCTAATCAGTCAAACCAGGTTTGACCTAGGTGTTTTAACTCAAGGTAAGCAGGCCATGCCCTTGGCATAGTAAACTTGATTTATTGAATGATTATGATATGTTTATGCACTTTATGTTAAATCATGATTAATGCATGTTTTTCTTCAATGTATATGATTATTGAATGTTGATTGCTATAATCTAAGTCTAAGAATAGAAATCACATTAAGATTATGGATTATGATTGAGGAACATGAAATCAAGATTAAGAGGGAAGAAATTCCCATTTATGCTTAAGAGGGAGAAATCCCATTATGGTCATAGGGAGAAATCCCAATTATGTTCAAGAGGGAGTAATCCCAGTTAAGATCAAGTTTAGGTTATTAAGAAGATAAGTAATGTCTAAGAAAGATCATGGTTAAGGGAATTTGATTTAGATTTATATGCACCTTGTTATGGGCTTTCCGAGCATTATGGGCTTTTTGAGCAATTATGGGCTTTCCGAGCATTATGGGCTCCTTATGGGACATTAAGAGAGGAGCATATACTTCTAGTCAAATGCTTCATGTAAAAGATGCTAAGAAATGATTAATGTCAATGCATGTTTATATCAAATCAATTTATATGTTATTTTATGTCTTATAGCATGCCAATGCCGCTTACTTACCATGAATGTTTTCCTTTGCATGGCTGGGGATGAGATTGAAAAACTACTAGAGAGGGGGTGAATAGAGTTTTATAGATAATTTTAACAATTATTGAACTCAAGCAATCAACCACAAGAATATTGGACAAGGGGACAAGGATTTAGAGTGGTTCCAACTTTAGCAAATACTAAAGTTGTCAGTCCACTACCCGGTTGCTTACCCAACTGGGATTTGGAAAGAATTTAATTTTATTACCTCGCAAGGACTTTACATAAAATTACAATTCTCTCCCTAAACCCTTCAAGCAGCCTTCACCTAGAAGTAATCGCCCAACCTTGAAGCAGCCTTCACCTAGAAGTAATTGCACCACCTTGAAGTAGCCTTCCTCCTGAAGTAGCTTCCCGTTGCAATAGCCTTCTTGAAGTAGCTTCCCGTGCGATAGCCTTCTTGAAGTAGCTTGAAGTCCACCTTCTCCTCCGAGAAGAACCTTCTCCAATCCGCAGCCTCCAACCCTAGGAGTAGCAAGGAGAATACAAAGAATAAAAGGAACAAGAAGGAAAATAGAAATTACAACTTATCCTTTTAAGCACAAGGCTTGATTTGCCTATATCAAGCGTATTGATCTCCTAACCAATGAGTGTAGAAGTGTAAGTGCTGTGGTAAGGAGATGCTAGCCTATAGGACACGAAATGGGAGCAATGGGAATGAATAGCAAATGTAGGAATTGCTCTATTGCTCAAAGTAGTATTGCCAATGTGTATTCAAGCTCAAGTATAGCACAAGTGTAGCTTAGGTATATTTAGGTGTCCTAAGGCATGTCCTATTTATAGGAATGGCCTATGGATGCTTAAGGACGTTCTAGACAACTTCTAGGGGTTTCTAAGTGCTTAACTAGCCGTTAGGTATAAGTTAGGTGCGTTAGTAACGGCTAGTTGCTTTATTCTGTAGTTGCTGTCAGAGACCATCTCGGTCGACAATTTGTCGACCGAGATACCTACTCGGTCGAAGTTTTGTCGACCGACAGGCTCTCTGGATCAACTTTCATTTACAACTGCCAACTACTTTGTCAGCTGTGTCTAACGGCTACTTGGGTCAATCTCCGTCGAGAAGTTTGTCGACCGAGAGTGTCTCGGTCGAGGAGTTTGTCGATCGAGATTGACTCTGTTTCAATCTTTTAATCAAGGCACTAAGTGTGTATATGAGTGTGCATATGTGACACTATTTGAAGGGGATGACCTATCTAAGTGTGGTGATTGGCTAGGGAAGATCTAACGCTTGATTTACATGAAGTCTAAGTACTTGTACATTATATATTTGTACAAGTTTACAATTGATTACATTTCATGACATTTATAATCATTCAAGCATATAGATTCCCTAGAACTTTGTCATCCACCTCATTCCTGCAACACTCAAGTAGCACGTTAGATCAACAAGAATGAAATGTTTGTCATCATCGAAACAAAGGGATTTATCATAATGTCCAATTTATCCAACAATCTCCCCCTTTTTGAAGATGACAAACATTTCCTAAATATGAAATAAGGAAATATAAAGCATGTGAGTTTCATACCTAAAGATTACCTTTTGTAGCCATTTTTGTTTTTGTAAGTGAGTGCTGGCCAAGATATTATGAAACTCATTTATATTTTTGATCTTATATTCTTTCTCCCCCTTTGTCATTTCAAAAAGATATCCAGGTTGTATTTTATATTTCTTCTCCCCCTTAATTTTATACTATGCTCCCCCTTAAATAGATATTCTATTAGGAACATGGATTTAATATCATTTTTGTCTAATTTAGCCACAATTTGTTTCTCAATCATTTGCAAAGGATGTTAAGCCTTGAAATGATATGAGATTCCCTTAAGCTTATGATGAATGTATATTGATTTCTCATCTATCAAGGGATGTTAAGCCCTAAAATGAAATGAGAATCCTTTAAGATATATCATTTTTATGAAATTCATGGATTTCTTCATAAAAAGTACTAAGGTCGTAACAAGCTCCAAATGATGTTTACAATGTTTTTGTAAGCTTCTTAATCAATTAATCCAATTTGTTGTTATGAGCTCCCCCTTAATCTTACAATTTAAAGCAATTTAAAGCTTCTAAGGTCACAAATGATTTTAAATTTTGATTTTGACCTTTATCAAAAGTATACTAAGATTAAGTACAATAAAATGATGTCCAAATAAGCATTTTGTCAAAGCTTATTTTAGGTCGTCCTTGACTACGACCATAGCGCCCCTTGGCTAAATTGTATTTCAACCAAGAGGCAAAAATTGCAGATTTCCAATTTAAGCACTTATATAGATATCAATTTTTAAGCATGTTTAGTGATACTCAATATGAAAACATCCTCTTAAAAATGAAAGCACAATTAATATCTCAAGTCTTTCAAAGATACCAATTGAGAGATAACATTTGTGTTACAAGCATTCCAACAAAACATTTTGCTTGCCTATGTATCATCAAGGATCATTCATGCAATCATCATTATTTATGCAACAAGCATTATCTTTATGAGCTGAAAGATGAAATCGTGAAAGCATATCCTTGATGTAATGATAGGACAATAAAAGCATATAATGATAATTTCATGAGACACAAGGATTGTGATTATTTAAACTAGATGTCATAACACATGATTTTTATATGGATAGACCAGAAAATCTTTGATGATAAAACAAAAATTTCTTTTTGTTAAACTAAGCATAATTTTAGTTTTAACTTGTTTAGAGGATCAACCAAAATAATCTCATTTATATTTATAAGTTCTTCCAATAATGATCTTCAACTTGTTTTTCCTGTAAAATCAGTCATTAACATCAAATAGGTAGTAAGTTGATCAATTGAAAATATATTCAACAATTTACTGCAGACTGAAATCAGTGACCTGCTCGGTCGAAGATTTCTCGACCGACTGACTGCTCGGTCGAAGATTTCTCGACCGATCAGGTTTCTGTATTGTTTTCAGAACTATTTATTGATTCCAAGTAAAATAAGATTTTCCAAGTTAGAGCTCGATTGTGTTGAGATATGACATTTGTATATCAAAAATCAGTTTAGGTCACATCTCAACTTAAATTTTAAGCTTCTAAGTTTTAGGAACCCAAGCTAAAACATCATTCTTTTTCTTATATGGGCATGAAAATGAATAATGTCCAAGACGCATGCAATAATGACAACTAATAGAGTCAACTTCATTTCTCTTTCTAGGAATTGAGTTCCTAGGTACAAACATAATCTTAGTCTTGGATGCTTTAGCTCTGTTGGGTTTATTTCTTATTGGATTATATCCTAATCCTCTTCTTCCATTATAACTAGAGGAACTTTTCAGAATATTTTCAAGCATGGCATTTCCTCTTAACTTAGCAATATCATCCATCTTTTTCTTTATATCTTTCTTTGCTTGATCTAAATCAGATACTAGAGAATTTCTTTCTTTTACAACCTCATCATAATCTAAGTGTGAACATAGAACAGGTTGTTTCTGAATATCATTCACTTGAGTTTGCAAGTTTAACTTTTCTAAGGAAAGAAGATTGCAATTAGCTTCTACCGATTTTATCTTAAGATCATAATCTTCATTTTCCTTTTTGAGATTTTCATTTTCAGATACAAGAGCAAGAAGTTTAACATTCAAATCATCATTTACTTTATTTGATTTCTTAAGTTTCTTCTTGCACTCAATATATTTCTCATGAGTATCTTGAAGACTAGCAATTAGATCTTCTTTTGGTAGATCATAAAGACTTACCTCTTCTTCGTCTTCATTTGTTGTAGCAATGAGACATTCTACTTCTTCTTTTCCATCATCACTATCATCACTTGAATCATCCCATGCAGCTTTATATGCTTTTTCTTTCTTTTTGTGAGATGATTTCTTCCCTTTCTTGAGTTTTGGACAATCTCCTTTCATGTGTCCCTTTTTGCCACATTCAAAGCACCTTGAAGAAGAAACACTAGAAGTTTTATTAGTTTTAAAACTTTTATATTGCTTACCATTTACAATGAGAGTTTCTTCTTCACTATCATCTTCACTTGTGTCATGATTGTCTTTAGTTGAAGCTTTGAATGCAATATCCTTCTTCTTCCCATGTTGACGTTCACGTTCTCTTCTTTCTTCCTCTTCTAGAGTTGCCTCATGAGCTTCTAAATTGCCAATGAGTTGCTCCATTTTTAGTTTAGTGAGATCATTGGCTTCTTCAATGGCTGTCACCTTGGGCTTGTATTTGGGAGGAAGTGATCGAAGTACCTTTGACACCTGATCTTCTTCAAGAACAGTTTTTCCTAAGGCATTCAAACCATTAACAATAGAAAAGAATTTTGCAAACATTTCACTAATGGATTCATTTGGATCCATACGAAAGTGTTCAAATTTCTGTTTAAGCATACTAATCTTAGAGTTCTTAACTTGAACCGTACCTTCATAAGTTATGGACAATCTATGCCATATTTCATAGGCTGTTTCACAATTTGATATTCTATTAAATTCTCCTACTGAAATTGAACAATAAAGAATACTTACAGCCTTTGCATTCATTTGAGCCGATTTTACCGTGTTTGCATCCCATTCTGCATATTGCATTTGAGGAAGCTCGTATGGGGTTGACACCATCCTCCATAAGTCCCAATTGATGCCTTGGAAGTAAAACTGCATCCTTCTCTTCCAATATTGGTAGTTTGTTCCATCAAATACTGGAGGCCTAGCAACGAATGTCCCTTCAATGTTGAGGTTGTTGAGCACCCCGTCACCCATTCTTCAAGACCTTGTTAGGGTTCCTTGAAGCCTGCTCTGATACCAATTTAAAAAACTACTAGAGGGGGGGTGAATAGAGTTTTATAGATAATTTTAACAATTATTGAACTCAAGCAATCAACCACAAGAATATTGGACAAGGGGACAAGGATTTAGAGTGGTTCCAACTTTAGAAAATACTAAAGTTGTCAGTCCACTACCCGGTTGCTTACCCAACTGGGATTTGGAAAGAATTTAATTTTATTACCTCGCAAGGACTTTACATAAAATTACAATTCTCTCCCTAAACCCTTCAAGCAGCCTTCACCTAGAAGTAATCGCCCAACCTTGAAGCAGCCTTCACCTAGAAGTAATTGCACCACCTTGAAGCAGCCTTCCTCCTGAAGTAGCTTCCCGTTGCAATAGCCTTCTTGAAGTAGCTTCCCGTGCGATAGCCTTCTTGAAGTAGCTTGAAGTCCACCTTCTCCTCCGAGAAGAACCTTCTCCAATCCACAGCCTCCAACCCTAGGAGTAGCAAGGAGAATACAAAGAATAAAAGGAACAAGAAGGAAAATAGAAATTACAACTTATCCTTTTAAGCACAAGGCTTGATTTGCCTATATCAAGCGTATTGATCTCCTAACCAATGAGTGTAGAAGTGTAAGTGCTGTGGTAAGGAGATGCTAGCCTATAGGACACGAAATGGGAGCAATGGGAATGAATAGCAAATGTAGGAATTGCTCTATTGCTCAAAACAGTATTGTCAATGTGTATTCAAGCTCAAGTATAGCACAAGTGTAGCTTAGGTATATTTAGGTGTCCTAAGGCATGTCCTATTTATAGGAGTGGCCTATGGATGCTTAAGGACGTTCTAGACAACTTCTAGGGGTTTCTAAGTGCTTAACTAGCCGTTAGGTATAAGTTAGGTGCGTTAGTAACGGCTAGTTGCTTTATTCTGCAGTTGCTGTCAGAGACCATCTCGGTCGACAATTTGTCGACCGAGATACCTACTCGGTCGAAGTTTTGTCGACCGACAGGCTCTCTGGATCAACGTTCATTTACAACTGCCAACTACTTTGTCAGCTGTGTCTAACGGCTACTTGGGTCAATCTCGGTCGAGACGTTTGTCGACCGAGAGTGTCTCGGTCGAGGAGTTTGTCGACCGAGATTGACTCTGTTTCAATCTTTTAATCAAGGCACTAAGTGTGTATATGAGTGTGCATATGTGACACTATTTGAAGGGGATGACCTATCTAAGTGTGGTGATTGGCTAGGGAAGATCTAACGCTTGATTTACATGAAGTCTAAGTACTTGTACATTATATATTTGTACAAGTTTACAATTGATTACATTTCATGACATTTATAATCATTCAAGCATATAGATTCCCTAGAACTTTGTCATCCACCTCATTCCTGCAACACTCAAGTAGCACGTTAGATCAACAAGAATGAAATGTTTGTCATCATCAAAACAAAGGGATTTATCATAATGTCCAATTTATCCAACAGAGATGTCCGCAAGAGTTGGAGCTAAAGAGAAGGAATCATCTTGAGAATACAAAGGACCCAAAGATCTAAGGAGTTGTTGCCTGGTGGGACGTCCATCTATGGAGATCCTATCTTTTATGTGTTATCTAGTTTATGTTTAGTATACCTTTAGAAATATGATGTAGCTTTCTTTCCAAGAACTTATGTATGAATCTATGTTTCTATGAATGCCAAGTGTTGTTTATTTCTTGATATGAGATCATGCATGTGAAAATCCCTCCCTGATATGCCAAGTACCCCAAATTATGGATAATGTTGGGGATTAGGCTGTGCTTCCGTTGGTTACGTAAGAAACCCTAGGGAGGGGTGTTACAACCGGAGTCTCTAGTGCATAACATACTAAAAAAAATACTTCCCAAACTCAAATGTATGTGAAGCATGTAGTGGTCATAACCCAAGTTTCACGTGGCGTAGCATCTGGGGTGCAAAAGTGTTGTTTATGGAAGGCTTGAAGTGGAGAGTAGGCAACGCGCAAAGGATCAACATCTGGACAGACATATGGCTTCCTCATTCAAACCGGACGCTGGAGCTATTTCAACTGGAAGGAGAGAATACTAATGTTAGTATCTACACACTAATTGACCACAATAGAGCACGATAGGTAGTGGACAAGGTACATCAGTTGTTTCCACCAAAGATTAGTGAAGAAATTCAATGCATACCGCTTAGCACCATTGGCAGAGAGGATTCCCTCTACTAGTGACAGGACCGGCAGGGAGAGTATACGGTGAGAAGTGCTTATTGGCTGGGGACGCTCACAGCAGAAGAGCTTAGTCATTTACAAGTAGTGAAAGGAGATAATATATGGAGTCTTATTTGGGAAAAAGCTTGGCCACCAAAGTTAAACCATTTTCTGTGGCGAGTAGGTACCAGGAGCTTGGCGACGAAGGAAAATCTGGCTACACGAGAATGTTGTGAGGATGACATGTGCAATATATGAGGCGGTGGGAGAGAGACAATCAGACATATGTTATTTCAATGCTCAGGGGTAGTTGAAGCATGGTGAGGAGAAGATATGAATGTACAGGAAGTCATCGCATGTGTAGCAGCTAAGCCGGTGGGAGAAGCACTCACGATCATCTTAGAGGACACTTTTAGTGCCACAACAGAGAGGATAGTGATGACCATGTGGGCGGTATGGACTCGACAGAACAACATAACCTTCAGGGTGGCAGAGACCCCAATACACTATCTAAAAGGCACTTTCTGAGCACTCATTGATGACTATCGGGAGGCAAAGTCGAAGAGTAAAGGTCACGGGGGAGAGCACCAAGCTAAAACACTACAATCGTCATGGAGGCCACTGGGACCCAGATCAGTTGAAGGTCAGTTGCGATGCCTTAGTTGATAAGCATAAGAAAACGGGCATCGGTGTAGCGATCAGAGACCATAGAGGTTAGATTGTGGCAATGGCGGGAGAGGGACAGATCAAAGCACTCTCAGTGACAGCTGCCGAAGTTATGGTTGTCAAGTGGGGACTAATGATTGCATAGAAACTCAAGGCGAGGAGCATCATAGTTGAAACAGACTCAACAGAAGTCATTGCAGAACTCGGGAGGGGACAACCGGGATGGAATGCTTTGAGCAATATAATCAAGGACATCCACCACATTAGTAGAACCTTTACCACATGTTGTTTTGAAGCTATTAGTAGGAGGTTAAATTAGTAGCCCATAGCATAGCTAATACTGCTAGAGTAGAGAGTCAATCTGCTTTTTTCTCGTTGGAAAATTTCCCTTTATCTATTATTAGGCAAGCTTGTAAGGACATGATTAATTCTTCATAAGGTAATGAAGTAGTGCTTTAAAAAAAATCAAATCTTTCTTTTAAAAAGGTCTAGATTGTTGAAACTTAGCACTCTTGTGTTTAATCGATTGCTAAAGCTCCTTGTATTCCATCTCGACTACAACTACTCCTGTATACTTGCAGAAATTGGCTAGTTGAGTAAAAGATCATTTATATGATTGAAAGTTGTTAGTGTAAAAACCAAACAAGTTTTTGGTGCTGTTGTCGGGGAGCTACGATTAATCTAATTAGAGTAAAAAAGTGCTAACTAGTATTCAAGACTAGATCACAACTTCCATTTTCAAAATTTCATATACCTTTTAGTTGTTTTCTCAATATCTCTTGCTTCTTTTCAGCTTGTATGTATCACTCACAGAGGGGTCTTCAACCATCTGTGTTTCTAGATCCTGAAATTGTGTGCACTCTTTCAATTTTAAGAAGAGCGAGAAGAGAAGAGAAACCACTGCTAGAGGGTGTTCCATCATCACCATCACCATTTTCTTCATCCTTTGAAGAAGCCACACAAGAAGATCCAACCATGGAGGACAACCATCCTTTGAAGGACTTCGCCATGCCGGCTGCCACCAACATTTGTGGAGTCATTGATCTACCTGCAATGGAAGCAAACAAATTCTCTATTGCTCCTTCCATGATGCAAATGATCTAGAAAAACCATTTTGGGGGTACCGTTAATGAAGATCTAAATCTTCATGTAGCTGAATTCTTAGAGTACATGAACACTTTCAAAATCAATGGTGTATCCACGGATGGAATAAGGCTATTGTTGTTCCCTTTCACCTTGAGAGATAGAGACAAGGCGTGGCTTTTAACTCTTTTTAAGAAGTCCATCAAAAGCTGGGATCAAATTTTAAATGCTTTCCTTGCAAAGTATTTTCTGCCAAGCAAAATAGCCCAATTGAGGAACTAGATCACAAACTTTTCTCAATCAGATGGAGAAACTTTGTATGACACATGGGAGCGGTTCAAGGACCTACAAAGCCTTTTCCCTCACCATGGATTGACAAATTGGTTGCTACTTCAAACATTTTACAATGGACTGTTCTACAATACCCGTATGACATTAGATGCCACAGCTAATGGAACTTTAATGAATAAGTCTTACAGGGAGGCTTATGATATCATTGAAGATATAACACTCAACCACTACCAATGGGGGCCGGATAGAAAAACACAATCATCTTCTACATCAGGTCCTTCAATCCGGAAGCAAGGAGGAAAGCATAGTGTTGATGCAGTTGATTTGATTGTAGCCAAGCTTGATGTCCTTACACAAAAGTTTGAGAAGATGACTACCATGCAGATCCAAGAAGCCGAGGTAATTTGTGAAGCTTACAGATTTTCTAGACATACTTCTTCTACTTGCTTTGCTCCTAATATGAATCAAGACAACAAAGAGTAAGTGAATGTAGTTGGGATATAGGGGAATAAGCAATACAACCCTTACTCTGACAGATATAACCTGAGATGGAGAGATCATCCTAATTTCTCTTATCGGAACACAAGCAATGCCCAAAACTTTCAACAGGGACAAATTCAACCACAACAACAATAACACTTCAACTGGCAAACAAATGTGAATCCACCAGGCTTCAACAACAACAGGGGTTACCAACAACAACAACAACCTCAAAGTTCTTCCTTAGAGACTATGATGGAGAAATTTATTTGTACTCAAGAGTAGAAAAATGAAGAGTTCAGAGGCAATGAAAAATTGTTGAAGGACGCAATTGCCCAACTCTCTGCAAAAGTGGATGGCATTTCCACTCATACAAGGATTTTGGAGAACCAAATTGCCCAGTAGGCATTGTCGCAGCCAAGGAACACTCAATCCGGTTCTCTTCCAAGCCAACCAGAGGTGAATCCAAGACAGCATGTGAATGCTATCACCTTGAGGAGTGGAGCTAAAATCCAAAGACCTTCTCCACCCAAGGAAAAGAGTGTTGAGGTTGCTAATAAAGATAAGTTTGACACCCCTATTGGTGACAAAGGAAAAGGTACAGTTGAGGTACCACCTTCTTATAAAGCAAATGTGCCATTCCCACAAAGACTTGCAAATCAGAAGGAGGATTCAAAGTTTAGGAAATTCATGGATATACTAAACAAACTCCATGTCAACCTTCCACTGGCTGAATTTATAGATGAGATGTTGTCGTATGCCAAGTTTGTGAAAGACATCCTCACCAGAAGGAGGAAGGCGGACCAGGTTACAACTGTCATGCTCTCTGAGAGAATAAGTTCAATGATTCAAAATAGACTTCCTGAGAAGCTAGATAACTTGGTAGCTTTCACTCTACCTTGCAAGATTAGCAACACCATGTTTGACAAATGTCTTGTAGACCTTAGAGCTAGCATTAGTCACATTCCATCTACCTTATGGCAGGAGCTAGATCTTGGAGATTTGAAACCTACAAAGATGGCCATTGAACTAGTCGATCATTCCATCAAATATCCCAAATGTATTGTGGAGGATGTGTTAGTGCAAATCAATAAACTCTACATTCCTTATGATTTTGTCGTGTTAGACAAGGTAGAAGCAACTTCTAATCCCATTCTCTTTGGGAGACCCTTCTTGAGAACTGTCAGATGCCTTGTTGATGTCCGAGAAGGCAAACTTACACTCCGAGTTGGTGAAGAAGCCATAGAGTTTTATGTGTATGATGCCATGAAGGCACCTTCACGGGTAGAAAAGCTCTATTTTATAGGCTCTATTGATTCTATTATGGAGGAAAATCATGATGTTGCTAATTTGAAATGAAATTAGTGTGATGATGATGAAGTTACAAATAACAAATCTAAAAATTTTGGAGTATTTTCTATCGCTCAATCAAATGCTATTAATGAAGATAATTCACTTCTTGATGATAAAGGCAAAGATAATACAGCTAGGAGAAAGGTAGAACTCAAAGCCCTTCCACCAGGGCTGAGGTATGCATTTCTTGACTCGATTCTACTTCTCCTATCATAATCAATGATGAGTTAACTAATGAACAAGAAAATAAATTGCTTGCTGAATTTCATTTGTATAAAGATGTCATTGGTTACTCTATTGACGATTTAAAGGGCATCCACTCTTCCATTTGCATTAGACCTGTCAAACTGGGTCAAAATCTGCGGGAGCCCACGGGTCGACCCGTTTAAGTTGGGTTTGGGTGGAGAAATTTGCCACCCACTAGAAATCACCCAAACCCATACCCACCTGCTTATTTAGTGGGTTTCATGGGTGATCCGCGGGCACCCGTGGGTGCCCATTTAACTAAATAATATATTAATATAAATATATTATCTATATGACTCTTAAGACATGCAACACATGTACATTTATCAATCAACTAAATTGATGACGTGTAATGTATACAACATGAAGAGTTAAAGTCTAACTTTATTTATTGATATCCTTTGTTAATTGTTTACATTAGTGGAACAAATTTGTTAACTTCTATATTATTTTTATGTTAATGAATATATAGGGTAATGCATGTTTTATATTCAATCATAACAATTATATTCTCTTTCTATTCACTTTAAGTATTGGACAATCATAAGAACATGAAACATCAAGAACTTTTAACATAAGATGACAAAATATAATGTTGTTATGGTAATATGTTATGCTATTTGTAACATCTATATCGTTTAGTTTTTTTATTGTACATTGAAGAAATGGTTGTTTTTCATTTTGTCTCTTATATTTTATTTCAAAACATCATAATAGATATTACATTGTGTTTGACACAAAAAGTAGTGGAAGGTTGCCCTCATTTTGTTATGTTTACACTGAAATTATTAATGAATCATTCTACTCTTTGTCATAGTGCAGAAACTAACAATATATTTTCACTGTGCACATATTATATGGGCACCCGCAAGCGACCCGCAACCCTCTGGGTCGGGTTTGGGTGTGTGACTTCTCCACCCATTTAACATTGGGTCTTTTTGACCCGCACCCGCGAGACCCAAACCCGCAATGACCCAACCCAAACCCAACCCACCCACCCATTTGACAGGTCTAATTTGCGTGCATAGAATAAACATGGAAGATGAGGCTAAACCCACTATTGAACCACCTAGACATTTGAATCAAAACATGCTGAAAGTGGTTAAAAAAGAAATTTTTAAGTTGAAAGATGATGGCATCATTTATCCTATAAGGAATAGCCCTTGGGTTAGTGTCATTCATGTGGTACCTAAGAATGGGGGTGCAACTGTCATTAAGGGAGATAACGACGAGTTAATACAAACACGTGTAGTCACAGGTTGGCGTATGTTCATTGACTACCAGCGCTTGAATAAAGAAACCCGCAAAGATCATTTTCCTTTGCCATTTATTGATTTGATGCTTGAACGACTTACAAAAAATTCTTACTTTTTCTACTTGGATGGGTATTCTAGTTTTTTCTAGATTCCTATCTACCCTCCTGACTAAGAGAAAATCACCTTTACATGCACCAATGGAACCTATGCTTGCCGTCACATGCCTTTCATTCTTTATAATGCCCCAATGACGTTTCAGCGCCGCATGATGGATATTTTCTCCAATTTTATTGAAAACATAATGGAAATATTCATGGAATATTTTAGCATTTACGGAGATTCCTTTGATCAATGTTTATGCAATTTGTCACTAGTCTTAGCCCGTTGTAAAAAGGTTAACCTAGTACTAAACTAGGAGAAGTGCCATTGCATGGTACAATCCATTGTAGTACTAGGCCATACATTATCTAATAAGGGTATTGAAGTTGACAAGGCTAAAGTGGAAGCTATTTAGAAGATGTATACTCCTTCTTCAATCAAGTTTATCTGTAGTTTCCTTGGACATGCATGGTTCTATAGGAGATTCATTAAAGACTTCTCTAAGATTGTAAAACCATTATGCTCCTTGCTTGTAAAAGATGTTGAATTCATATTCAATAATGACTGCCATACAACTTTCAACAAGCTCAAAGAAGCTCTTGTTTCAACCCCAATCATCCAACCACCAGACTGGAGTGCTCCTTTCAAATTAATGTGTGGTGCGAGTGACTATGCAGTAGGGGCAGTTCTTGGACATCCGAAAGATAAGAAGCTTCATGCCATATACTATGCAAGTAAGACTTTGGATGAGGCAAAAATCAATTATACAACCACTGAGAAGGAGATGCTTTCTATAGTATACGCTTTTGACAAATTCAGACAGTATTTGGTAGGATCCAAGGTAATTGTGTATACCGATCATGCTACCATCAAGTATTTGCTTAACAAGAAAGATGCCAAACCTTGTCTCATCCGCTGGATATTGCTTCTTCAAGAGTTTGATCTTGAGATCTGGGATAAAAAGGGGACATAGAACAATGTTGTTGATCATCTATCCAGGTTGACTACAGATGTTGGAGATATATTTCCAATTGAGGACCAATTGCCGATTG
This sequence comes from Alisma plantago-aquatica, assembly GCA_963693085.1. NCBI lineage: Eukaryota > Viridiplantae > Streptophyta > Magnoliopsida > Alismatales > Alismataceae > Alisma > Alisma plantago-aquatica. Next base: position 878,041,902 of record OY856413.1, on the reverse strand, counting down.
AGAAACTCTATGCTTTATCATCCACACAAGCACCATGGTTTGCAGACATTACAATTTTTCTTGGCACGTGACAGCTTCCCCCAGACTTGACATATCAACAGAAGAAGAAGTTTTTCCATGATGTAAAGTTCTACTATTGGGGCGGTCCCTTGTTGTTCAAACATGGGAGTGACAGACTCATCTGGAGGTGTGTTTCTAAAGGATAAATTGCCACAATCATTTCTGAATGTCATGCTTCTCCTTACGGAGGTCACTTTGGAGGAGAGAAGACTGCAAAAAAGATTATCCAAGCCAATTTCTATTGGCCAACCTTATTCAAAGATGTCAACCATTTCGTCAAAGCATGTGATAAATGCCAAAGGGTTGGAGGAATATCAAGGTGTGATGATATGCCTCTTAACTCCATTTTGGATATTGAGGTATTCAATGTGTGGTGAGTTGATTACATGGGACCTTTCCCATCTTCCTATGGTTATTAATATATTTTAGTTGCTTGCGATTACATTTCTAAATGGGTTGAGGCCATCCCAACCCAAGCATCGGATGCAAAATCTGTAATCAAGCTATTCCGAAAAATCATTTTCCTCCAATTTGGAGTTCCTAGAGATGTGATTTCTAATGGAGGCACACATTTTGTTGAGAAGCAGTTCAACATCTTCTATCTAAGTATGGAGTCACTCATAAAGTCTCTACTCCCTATCATCCTCAAACTTCCGGGCAAGTAGAAGTCTCCAACCGGCAGCTAAAGAGCATTCTAGAAAAGACTGTGTCTAGCTCAAGGAAAGATTAGGCCTTGAAGATAGATGATGCATTGTGGTCATATCGGATAGCTTACAAAACTATCATAGGCACAACTCCATTCAAGATAATATATGGTAAATCTTATCACCTTCCACTAGAGATAGAACACTGTGCTTTATGGGCTATCAAATTCCTAAACTTTGACATGAAGAAGGTTGGTGAGAAACATCTATTGTAGCTACAAGAGCTAGAGGAAATCTGACTAGATGCATATGAGAATGAAAAGCTATACAAGGAAAGAAAAAAGGCTTGGCATGACAAGGGAATCTGCTGGAAAGATTTCAAGGAAGGAGACAAAGTGTTGCTATTCAACTCAAAACTCAAGTTATTTCCTAGAAAATTGAGATCTAAGTGTTCCGATCCATTTCGTTTAATGAAGATATTCCCATATGGATTTGTTGAACTACAAGGCAAAGATGGAATTTATAAAGTCAATGTACAACGTTGCAAACTATACACATCTGGATACGAAGTTGGAAAGGGAGCCTCTTGCTCCCTCCAAGATGCTTGATGAAAAGATTGAAGAGTCTCACTCCGGACTATAAATGGAAGACCTCGTGGGAGTTAAAACCACATTAGGATAGATTTTCTTTCTATTATTTGAGTCAAGAACACTCTTTAGTTTTGTAAATAAGCTTGTCATGGATGAATGTAATAACTTAAACAATACCTATCACTATTACTGTGCTGATGAAAAGTTGTTTTCTACAGAAACTATAGAAGACACGACGTGTCTCTATTTCACACAGTGTGTCACTGATCACAGAAACACAGTAGCTGATCCAAATCTCTAGGTTCACGACGTGTCATCATCTGACACGTCGTATGCTCTCTACGTATCATATTTCTAGAATCTCACATGGCATGCATAAATTCAACACACGTCGTCTGCAATCACACTAAATTTCAAAGCAGGACTTTCTAGAGTCACACACGACGTGTCTTTATTTGAACACACCATGTCTTAATCAACTAGTGATATCTACATTTGTTTTTGGAATTTCACATGACGTGTCGTAATTCACACACGTCGTGTCTTAATAGTGCAAATTCGAATTGAAGATAGTGAGGATTTTATTCATAAAATGACACGACATGTCCACCATAATACACGTCGTATCCCTTCTTATAGCAGACCAAAGTATTACTTGATCGGGAAAAGAACACGACGTGTCCTCATTCAGACACTACGTGCACTTCAGCAACAATAAGGAGCATATCTTATCTGGAAAATAACATGCCATGTCTTTATTTGAACATGTCGTGTAGTTATCAGTGAAAGGGACACAATTTGAATTACTAGATTAAGACATGGCATGTACAAAGTAGCACATGACGTGTTTCATAACGCAAAAAGGAAGTCCGCCATAATACATGACGTGTCCTACAAAATACATGCCATGTATTTTGATGAGAATATGAGTTTTCAACCATAATTGTGCCACCTCTCTTACTCATGCCTCTCTTTCGAGTCGTGTGAGATTCCCTAGCGTTGTATGATCTTACCCCTTGCTCCAGCTGACATGTGCCTTAGCACACCTTGCAGCGCCTCCACCGTGTCATCTTCAAGCAGTGTCACCGTGCTCGAGCATCACCACCTTGCTCGATCTCCAACTGCACCCACGATGTGTCCTCATCTTCAAGCTCCAGCCACCACATCCTCTCTCCCTCTCACCAAGAAGCAGAAACCTCTGGTGGTCATCTTTGCCAAGTTACCCCACTAAGCTCGTTGATCTCATCGTTTCCAACAACTGGAAGTGAACCCTCTCTCTTTTCTTTCCTCCAGTGGCATTGCTCCTTGAGAAATCAACTTTTTCCTCCAAGCTCAAGCCGCCGCCTCACCTCTCAGCCTGCAAAATTTCTCCAGGTACACACCGTGTCATCCCAAAATACATGTCATGTCTGCCACTCTGCAGTCAGATCTTCTACAACTGAACACGTAGTGTCCTTTTCTAAACATGTTGTGTCTTAGCCCGTCAGTAGCAATGGTGACTGTTAAGAAAACCTCCAATCACAATCATGGTGCTAGCTCCTCCTCCGCACCAACATACATATCCACAACCCAATTCTGGGCCACTCCTGAGGAAGACCCGACGTACCAGTTTCTCATAGCAAGAAGAGTGCTTCCTATGTGATTCGCTCGTGAGAAGACTCTCACAACCCTCAGCTTCAAAGATGAGGTCTTTATGTGCCTGCAAGATTTGGGGTTAAGCTACATATGTTGCACGATATCAAACACTTACCCCCATTTAGTTTATGAGTTTTTGACGATGCTCACTATAGAGCAAGACCCACAAAAGAAGTTGGAACCTTATGGTATTATCTGTTTCCTCCTTTTGGGTCGTAGTTTTAAGCTTACCTTCAGGCATTTCTGTGAGGTTTTGGATTGCCACTACAAGGGGACAATTAGTTACACGCCAGTTTTTCACAGTGACGAATTTTGGTTTGAGATATCATATGAGGAATGCCATGACGCCAAGCAAGCTAGGGCATCCGCTATTCACAACCCTATTTTTCGATACATGCACCACCTTCTTAGTACATGATTCTTTGCTAAGAAAAAAACTCAAGGGGTTGCTGGAAAACATGATCTTTTCTTTTTGTGGGGAATGGTGTATGACTATCATATCAATACATCTTATTATATCCTTACGCGTTTCCTAGACATTAAGAAAGTGAAGAAGAGGGAATCTGGAGACATAATGTGTGGTGGTTTGATCACTTTGATAGCACAAAAGTTAGATGTTGATCCGACAGGTCTCGAGGCTGCACCAGGTAGAAACCTGGTAGACATTCAGTATCTACTTTCTACATGATTGATCTCAAGGGTTTCTAATAGTGATACCAAATTTTGGCAATTCTTTGATGACGATCAATACATTGACATGCCAGATCCTAAACATATCACATTAGAGAACAAAGACAACTGAAAAGTCATTTTGAACACTGAAGAAGAAGTTAATGCAACTAGAGCTACTAATGATACTGGGGCACCCCCTACTGCTCCACCACCTCCCTCCACCAGCACACAAACAAATTATACTTGGGCCATGCTTAATGTCAGGCATCTTTATGGATATGTGCAGCAACGTTTTAATCACATTGATGGCCGCCTAGATCAGTTGGGTACATAGTACACTGCAATGCACGACATGGTCCACCACATGGATTTGTGGCACATTTCACAGGGCCACTACTCCATTCCGCAGCCGTATCAGCCACCGCCGACTCAACAACCTAAGTTCGTACCACAGCCCATGCCAATGGATGTCCCTGATGATGATGAGTTTGTCAGCCAGTTCTTTCCACCAGACCATGGGGGCGTTGGCCCCTCTTTTTTATTTCATCCATGATAGGTACTCGGTTGTTTCCTCCACAAGTTTGATTGATGTAGTGAGGACACTACAGATTTCAAGCTTGGGGGGTGCAACCAGCCCGTAATGTAGCTTTTTTTTTTGCTTTTGTTAGTCATGTCAGCCTTTTATTTCATCTTGTTTTATGTTCTGTATTTCTTTTCATGGAAAGTTTAATATGAAATGAGGCTACTGTGATGCAATGAACTCTTTTACCTTATATGCTTGAACCATCTAGTCCTCTTGTACCTATTTTTTTTCAAATGGCTATATGAAAAAATTAGTAAAGAGCATGCATGGATCAAATGAATTTCCCTATGTACTTGATATTGGTTTTTTTTAAGCTTGAACATTCAATTTTCACATTTGTGATTGCCTAATACATGTAATGGTCTAAAATTTTTGTCAATGAATCAACTCTTCAACACTAATTAGAATATGAGGTACTCTTGCCAAACCCTTAGTGCATATACAATCGGGTTTTTAGTGAAAATTTTGCAAAACAAATGAATGAAATCTTGCTAACTTAACTTTCTAGTTGACTCTCTTGTGTTGTGCAAAATATTCTTTTATCTTTCCCACCCTTTACCCAATAAAAGATAGCTAATAGCCCACATATCATGCTGGCCTAGTGTGAGTCTGATCCGACAATGATGGTTAGGTGGTATGAATCAAAAGAGGGTAAAATGTCACCCCACCGACACTCCATGTGTGCATAAGCCTACATTAGCAGCCTAGTTCCGGAATCCAAAAACCCATTGTATTATCTTTTTGAAAAGAGAAAAGAGAGCACAACTGAGATTGTTGAAGTTAGCTAAAATTTCATCCTTTGTATCCATAATAGCTGGAATTGTGTACTTTACATCCACTAGTTGTTTGGCTTGATTATCCAAATTCTGTTTGGTGTTGTTTAGTTGATTGATTTACTTAATTTGTGACCACCCCTGCTAAATTATTTTTTTTCTCTCTTGGATGTTTAAGTTGAATTGATGGGTATGAATATAAACCTGACGGATGTAGTTGGTTGAGTTTATTGCACACTTCCATTTCATTTAATCCATGCATGAGCTTGAAAATTTCTTCATTTGTGTGACTATGCTCTTTTTGGTTGAGGACAAGCAATGGTTCAAGCTTAGGGGGATTTGTTGTGTGGATTTCACATCAATTTATTACACATTTTCACACACAATTTCAGTTCATTTTGTTTTCATTTAGCCTCTATTCATATTATTCTTGCCACATTTTTTTGTTATTTTGCTTATTGCATGATGTGTATTGCAGATATGCTTAAAAAGGGTCAAATTGGAGATAGCCCAACTCAACTCCGACATCATTGGGGTTTCTCCACGCTTTGCAAACCATTTAGAGTCTTATTTCTGTTGAAACAACATTACACATGATGTGTCTGAATTAAGACACGGTGTGTGTGATTCCAATTAGCCATGCATCCAACCGAAGGGAAAAAGACATGTGTGTTTTCTTTTGGAACATGACGTGTGCGATTCCAGAAAGTATCGAGGTTGAGCAAGACACGACACATCCTCCACAGACATGATGTGTACCTGGGATGTCAAAGTCGAAAATACGTTTATGGAAACATACACAGTGTGTCTTTATTCATACATGTCGTGTGCCTTAAATAGATCAGCTATCAAAGACCGAAACATGACATGTCCGAAGGAAGACACGTCGTGTCGATGTCAGTTTCAACAAAATTGAAAAATGACACCTCTCATTTTTATAGACGAAAACCAACCAAGGGAGCAGTTATCACTGGTCATATTTCGAATGCTTTTCATCTAAGAGGAGGTATAGAGTGAAAGGAAGGCGGTTTTGGGTGGAAGAAGGTGATTTCTTTCCAAAGAACCTCCATTCTTCTTCTCTTCTTCTCTATTTTCTTCTCAGAAGGTAAAACATAGCTTCTTCTCTCCACCAAGCTTCTTAGGAGGGAAGTTTGTCTGGTTTGGAGCAACTTTAGGAGTGGAATTTTATCCCCAAGCCAAAATTATACTCTTCTTGGGTTACACCTTTAGTTCTCCTAGCTTTTCCTTCTCTAAACCATGTTAAACTCTGAAAATTATGCATCATTTCTATTGTACATCATCATGGATGAGTAGGCTCTTTTTCTTGGATATGGGAGAGTAACTCCCATATCATGACATGTATGGAACATGATAATTTCGTACTAAATACTAAATGCTTACTTTTCTACCTTTTGAGTATCGATTTCTTACTTCTTGCATGCATGGCTGGCCACTATGTATGCATGTTTTATGCTTTCTTGCTTGATCTGAGAAGATAAGTAGGAGAGTAAGGAGGTATTCTCTTGGCAACTCCTCCTTTACCATGAGAGTGTAAATTATGGGGCTAAGGAGTAGGTTTGTGATCTAGAACGAAATACATACATGAGAGTGTTGTATTGAGTTAGGATCATTGTATTTGCCTGAGAGGTGAAGTATAGCATACAACTCTCCTTTAGCAAGTGCTTAGTATGTTTGAATTTTGTGTTTTGACTTCATGTTATGATGTTCTAGTGAAATCCTAAATCCAAGATTGGTTTAAATATGAAATCAAACCCTTTTAAGTAAACTTTTTACTATTTAGTTTAATTCTAAAGTTCTAGTTTAATCAATCAAATCTTTCTTTGAAAAAGGTCTAAATTGTTGAAACTTATCACTCTTGCATATAATCGATTGCTAAAGCTCCTTGTGTTTGATCTCAACTAAAACTACTACTGTATACTTGTAGGAATTGGCTAGTTGAGTAAAAGATCATTTATATGATTGAAAATCGTTAGTGTAACAACCAAACAGTTGTTATTATCATCTTGTGATTAGATCGAGGTCACAAGATGTTATAACCTCATTTTGAGGTTATTAGGATGGATATGAAGTCTGGATACATTAGAAGTTCATAATTTACTTTCATCATATATAGAGAGAAAACTAGCATTAGGGTTTTCAAGGAATTTTAGGTCATTATGCATTTCCTAATTAAGGTTTTATGATCTAAATGCATCAGAGATATCATTAGGGTTTATGAGTCAAATTTACTAATATCAGACCGTGAAGAACATTTTTCATCATCTTAACTTAAGAAAAGGAAATAATAAATCAAATAATGCTTTAGGCCATCCTATTTGAAAAAGGAATCTAATCCAGGTCAAGAAAGTATTGTATTTAGATTCCTTGCATTTTTCTAATGAAATTGGTATATATATGCTATGATATGATAATCCTATCATTTAATATAATATTCCAAATATAAATGGGTTTCCTTATTAATGAAATGGATAAATGGACAATACTTATTGATGTGGGAGTTCGTGATTGGTCTTAATTAGTCAAGATGACGTGGGTCCTCCTTGATGTACCCTGCTGCCTCGCAATCACAGCTGAGGTGGCATCCTTTGGTTGGCCGCCTTGAGCCAAAATGACACTGTGTGGAGCTAAAGTGGCGCTCTCCTCCCATCCTCCTTCTAGCTTGAGTAGGTTCTGGCTCCATCTCTAACAAGGGTCCTACTTTCAAGGAGAGGCAATGATGACAGGTTGAAGGTATTGAAACCTTTGTGGGGTCACTCCGCACCCGGAAAACACTGTCCCATGTTGTGACTCCCTTGGAAACTTTGTGTCGTCGGGCTGAGGAAGTGCATGTCACCAGATCAAGGCTTTAAGGGAGCATGGAGATTTATTGGGTGTGAGAAAGGAGTTGTAGGGGTGTTCTTGGATTCCTCATTTGTGAGGGTGGTGACCGATTGTAGATTAGAAAGTTCCTTTTCCATCACAGAGGTTGAGTGGTAGTGGATGGTAGAGAGAAATGACATAAGTGGGTAGGGATGGCTCACAAGCAATTGGAGTTTAGGGATAACTAAAGGGTCCCTGGCCGAGGCTATGGTGGTTTTATATACACAAGAGGGGGCTTAGGAGAGGAAGCCCTAAATGGCTACCCACATCCAGTGAGAGATGCTAGAGGAGGGAGGTTAGTTCTCCCAAATCTGAGGGAGAAGGGTGACATGGGATTGGTTGTTAGCTTTACAACACTGAGGGGATAGTAAATATCTGAAGTGATTTGCAAGAATCTTAGTTGGGTGGGCATGTGAGGTCGGGGCTAGGTGGCTGGGCTTTTGGGAGTGGGGATCGAGTCTATCGAGAAGTTGAAGATGAAGTTATGCCCCTTCAATTTTGTTGTCTCGAGACTTAGAAGGCCCGAGAGGACAAACCCAAAACATTAGCTAATTGTTTCTGAGAGAGATGCAGAAGAATAATATGGATACACAAACATACAAATATAGTGCACACACTATAAACAATCTCAATATTCAACATGTATATTATAAAATGATTTATTACAACATGATTTACAATTACATATTGAATGAAGATTATACAGTCTATGAACATGTATGCTAACTTGGATCTACATAATAGGTACAACCTGAACAGTACTCACTTCCTATTAGGTACAACATGAATAGTACTGCATATTTGAATGATCATAATTAAAAGTAAAAACAAAGATACCATAATTAAAATTAACTTAAGTATGTAATGAACCTTATATACTGCATATTAGGTGCATAATACTAATTTATGAAAAAAAGGCAGTACACTGACAAGTGGGTGCATTAACCCCATTTTAGGCATTTCAACTGCATTTGGGTGCATTGGCCTATAAATTAGGTGCATAATAGTAAATTAAGCTCAAATTTCCACTACACTGACAAATAGGCGCATAAACCCCATATTTAGTTGTTTAACCCACTTTTAGGTATTTTCCCACCTGTAGGCACTATAACCCCATTTTGGGGTGCATTGGCATATAAATTAGGCACTGCATTGACAAGTAGGTGGATTAACCCCATTATTAGGTGCTTTGACCCCACTTTTAGGCAATTCAACCCATTTAGGGAACATTTCCTATTTATCAGGCGCATAATTTTTAATTAGGCTAAAAAGGCACTACACCGACAAGTGGGTGCATTAACCCCATTTTTAGGCACTTTAACAACATTTGGGCGCATTGGCCTAAAAAATAGGTGCATAATTGCAAATTAGGCTCAAATTGCCACTACACTAATAAATAGGTGCACAAACCCCATTTTTAGGTGTTTTAACCCACACTTAGGTGCTTAACCCCATTTTGGGGTGCATTGGCCAATAATTTAGGCACAACACTGACAAGTATTCAGATTAAGCCCATTCTTAGTCTCTTTAACTCACTTTAGGAACTTCATTTCATTTTTGGGCACATTTCCTATTTATAGGCACATAATAGTAAATTTGGCTAAAATAGGCACTACACTAACAAGTGGGTACATTAACACAATTTTTAGGCTGTTTAACCACATTTTTCAGAGCATTGGCCTGTAAATTAGGCGCATAATAGTAAATTAGGCTCAAATAACCACTACATTGACAAATAGGCACATAAACCCTATTTTTAGGCGTTTTAACCCACTTTTAGGATCTTTAACCCCATTTTGGGCCCCATTGGCCTATAATAGAGAATACACATACATATACTATTTCAACCTAATTCATTTATCATCACATAAAGGTGAGGTAAAAAATGAAACCCAAATTATGTCATTAAACCTCAACATAAGATGTTCATTCTCATATGTCAATTTGAGCATCACGTGTCTACCCAATCTGTCTTACTCATAATGAAATCAAATAAGTGCTTGGTTGCAGCCCAAATGCAAAGTTCATCCCACTTTAGGAGTATAGATGGTGTATCCACAAATTATATTAAAATTTCACAAATTAGGTGGAATCACCATTACTACCTTTAATCCCACTATTTTCAAAACTTTCATGCTCTCACATGGAAAGTGATTTTCTCATATACCCTAAGTTTAATACTTATCATCATCATTATATGACTTCTTGTATCTTTTCTATTTACACCTCATGTCTCATTAGCCTTAATCATTTCCTAATGATCTCTAGCGGTACAAGGACCTTTGGAGCAATCTCCTCCTAGCCTTGCGGGCCTTATGCACTTAAGGAGTGCCTCTCACATTTACCCCTTGAGCCTCATGAAATCATGAAAGTTGCCAATCTCCTGACCCATGGGCCTCGAGCAACATGGATGGCTATCTCCTGACACCATGGTCCAATGTATTCAGGGCACAATCACTTCCTGATTAAATGATCTTATGTACTTTTAAACATCTCTACATAACCTTGGGATTGACTTAAAGCTCTACCTTGCCTAGTTAACAATTTTTTTATCACATTATTTTCTTATGTAGATTTTTAACCCAGATTTCCTTCATCTCTCAAGGTACACATAATTCACTTTATGTCCTTGCTTTGCGCTCGGGCCACCTTCCCTATCTGGGGGCTTGGTGTCATCACATCCCTTGGAGATGGCATACTTGGGTTCAAGAATTATGTGTTTTCATGCTTTGTATACTTATTTTTTCAAGCTTAGGTGACATCTAAGGTTACTGCAATCTTCACCTTTCTTGGGAAGGTCCTAACTTAGGGTGCCTTCTTGGCTCACAGGAGGAGGTTAGGCTCTCTATACACATCCCAACCCCATGGGTTTAAGATTTTTCCTCCCCCATAGGTCCTTTTCCCACTCTTGGGTTGATCTACCCCTAGTCAGGACACCAACCCTCAAAGTTGAATTGAGAGTTTTACATTTTTGAGCATGCAATGATTATAACTTCTCAACCCTTATTTTCTCAATCTTTGGGACACTCTCTCATGGGGTTTTGTCCCTATAGTGGACTTGGGTCACCTGCCTTCAGGGGCTTGGTGCCTTACTGACCTTCTCAATTTGGGGCTTGACCTTTTGTGACCTTCCCTATTTGGGGCTTGGTCATCTAGACTATAGACTCAGGCCACCTTCCCTATCTGGGGCTTGGTTCCATGTTGGTCTTCCCGTCCATGGGCTTGACCTTTCTTGACCTTCCCCTCCAGAGGCTTGGTACTATGTCGACAGTCCCATTCATGACCTTGACCTTTTGTGATCTTCCCCTCCAGGGGCTTGATATTTTGTGACCTTTCCCTCTAGGGGCTTGATCATAGTCATCTCAATGACTTTCTTTCCATATCCAAACTTCCAAAGATAGCATGGGGTTTGGTCATGTTATATTTATATCACGTGTTACTCATATATTGATTATGTTTCTTAAAATCCCTTTACATGAATCATAAATGAATTTCTCCATGTGCACACATGCACAGGAGACTGGTCACCAAACTCATTTATATTTATGTTTTTCTTAGTCCTTTACCCTAATTGGGGTTCTTATTGGTAGGGTTTCTATCACACTCACACCACTGCCATTATGCAGGATTAGGGCTTAGGGTTACGGTCAGAGACTACCCCTACACTCTGGGGTTTTATGACTCCTTTGACCCACTAAGGATTTTCCTAAACCAATCCTAGATCAATGTTGAGTTTACCTTTGCCACGAAAACCCATAAAACATTTTCCTTTACATTATCGTTATTTCCAGCATTGCGTGTACATTAATTGGCGGAGGATGCCTTAATATTACTTCTTCTCAAAAACCCTAACTTGGGATGATGAGGGAAGTGTCTTTTAAGGTTTATGAAGTAATAGGATGAGACATGTATGAAATTTGAGATGAGAAGAGTTAGAGGAAACATTACTTTAGGGAAGCCCTAGGCTTCTGGCCAGGTAGTTATCAATGTGTCTAAGGGATTCCTCGTTTACCAACTTAATGGTGTGGAGGAAATATTTCTAGCCCCCAAAGCCATGACCTTCTAAAGACTATTATCATCAGGTCATGCCTTAGTAATTCTCCTTAGATTTCTACATGTTACTTGAAATTATAAACTATTAAATATTATTTAAAATTTTTGGGACTCTGATACCAAATGCAACAAACCCACTTTTCAACATCTCCCAATCGTAAAGGACCTTACAGTTGGAGTCATTACTTAAAATTCCCAAGGATCTATATTTTATCAAATAAAAATTAGTAGAAAATAATTTCCTTTATTTCGAAATATTATTTACAAAACATTAATTGATGATTCTCTAAGGAGTTCCATGAATTTGTTACATAATAATTGTACATATGAGAAGAAGTATCTATCTAATCCTCCTTTTATTTATTTTTGATGCCTTCATGTAATTTCATTTGGTTTATCATGTCTTAATATCTTCATGTATTGCATCTACCTGAAATAGCAAAAAACAAAGCCAGATCAGTATATTGAAATATATTGTGCACGTTGGGTGCATGCAAAAGTGTGTAAGTACATAACAACATATAATCATTCAATTACTTACAAATAAAAATTGCACTTTCTTCACATAATCTTACTACATGTGATACTCATAGTGGCATTATAACTGAGCAAATGTAATTAACACCCAACAAATTTTTTAGTCAATCTTCAAGAAATCCTCAGCAAACACAAAAAAATGATATTGCGAGTAGTCATAATTGTAACCATGTACCTCAATATTGAACCATGCACATTAAGCAATCATACTTCAAGTACTTCAAGCATAGAAGAATCCATGCAATTCAACATTAATATGCGTGTATGTAAATTCTTAAGTGTCACCATCACATTATTCATATTTGACCCTACTCATGTAATAATCTAGGGTTTAGGGTTGTCTCAAGTTTGGATAAGGAATAAGGTTAAAAAACTTAATTCCATCACATATTAAACATTATTTGGAATCCTAATTATTAGATTCATCATAACCCTTTTATTATGAACTCTTAGATCAGATTAAGTTCATTAAAGCTATCACAAGTTATGATCCTTAGTTTTCAAAATCCTAATTATACATATATATGGTTATCCACTTTAAAAACCCTAATTACTCATCCTTGTTATCATGATTATTTTGATTTCTCATCTTATTCAACAATATCAGTAAATGTGGCAAAGTAAATATTTTTAGCATATTCAACAACATGTACAAATCTAGGATTTTTATTTTGTAATCACTTACTAAACATGTGTCCAAGGCACTTTTGGAATTTGGATAAAAATTAAGTCTTAATTATATTTTATTTGTGTTCCTATCCTTTTCTTTATGAATTTTCTTATAAGGCTTGTCTTGATTCGATCATCCTAGCAATTACTACAATCTATACCAGATAACAAATTGGGGAAAGCCATGTTATCACTACCCATGTTATCCACTCCAGTTGTAGGCCCTGAGTTCTACCAATCAGCTCACAACCTCATCAACATCCTTTCCTCATGAGATGGGTGTGTGGGAGCAGTTCAAATGACCCAACTGCTCACTACGCTGCGAACCCCAGGGATTGTTCATCCCCTTGTTGTCTCAGTTGCTGCCCCCCAGTTTCATCCATGGCAAGGTCAACCACAAGGTTGACTTCCAATTTAGACCTAAAGCCTGGTCTCAACCCATATTCAAGTACCTACTGTGAAAGGGAAGGAGATCGAAGAGAAGGAAATACCGGATTGCAATGTAAGGGAGGGAACTGCAGATCTCTGCTTGATCATGACGACATTGCCAGAGTAGTTTCCCTAGTCTAGAGTGACTTGAGGCGCCACCTCCACTTGACATTCTGGTGCTCGACTCACAAAGCCAGAGGGGTTGGTAGTGATCTCCATGGGATCTAGCAAGGGTCAGACTAGCTTCTTCTCAACCTGGCGGTACTCCAGAGCCGATGAATTGGTCGGAGTCGCTCTATGGTGTTGGGTATATGTCAAGCTTATTGGAAGAAGAAGGTGTGTTTGTCAGTGGATTCTATGGATCTTTGGGGGCAATTGAGAGGGGTTTTGGGTTCTCCTAATGAGGCCATGCTCCAAACCCTCTTATATAGGTTGGGGAGTTACGCTACCCACAGTCACTTATACACCCGCTGCCCTACCTGATTCCTCGGGAGTCCGCAACAGTCTGCAAAAGTTTGTCTCAACTATTCTTTTTAATACAAATTAACTCCACGCCAATTAACTCCATGCAACAGCTGAAGATTTTTGAGATTCTCTTTCCACTCCTCTCTCCAGCCCTCATTTTTACTAATTCATTTTCTCTCTTGCAACTCCTCCTTCCAGCTCCATTCCATCCCACCACCATTCACATGTTATTACAGTACGTCTGTTCCCCCAGCTCTCACCAATAGATAGTTCTATCATAAGTCATATCTAACTTACAATGGTAATCTAATCCAATAGATAAGGTAATCACTTTAACCAATTATAACTTTGAAGCATCTTTTAGAGCTTTCTACTTCGGACGCACAATACTCCAATTCAGCTTTCTTCGTTCACCTTCTCCGCCATTGAGCTTCACTGTAGCAACCTCACCGAGCTTTACCACATCTACCTCCATTGATGTCACAATAGTACAATACTGCTATCGTTTAAGAGATTCTCCTTCACATACTCATCCACCCAAAGATCTCTCCACCATAGAATTAACCCAATACAAGTACAATACTTGCGCTAAGTTAGGCTGCTGGCGGTCCTGCTGGAGCGCTCTATAGTGAATGGTCTCTCTTGGTGCTTTCTCAACTATCCTGCCCAAGTACTATACCTAGTTCCAGCACAAGTACAGTACTTGCATCATGTAAGGCTACTAATGGTCCTGCTACACCGATGGTCAGAGAGTTGAAACACAAGTATAGTATTTCACAAGTCTCTCTTGGTCATTGTATGTCTCATACTGTACATGTAGTATAATACATCATGTAAAGGCTGTGATGGTCAGAGAGTTGAAGCACAAGTACAATACTTGCCCAACACAAGTAAGCTCAAAACAAGTACAATACTTGCAGCACAAGTCTCTCTTGTTCGTTGTACGTCTCGTACTGTATGTGTAGTACAATACATCATGTAAGACTGCTGATGGCCCTGCTACACCAATAGTCAGAGAGTTGAAGTACAAGTACAATACTTACAACACAAGTCTCTCTTGGTTGTTGTACGTCTCATACTGTATGTGTAATATAATACATCATGTATTGTATGTCATGCATTGTATTGATTTCAGATAATTACATCATGTACTGTATGCCATGCACTTCATTCAAAAATGTACATCTCGTATTGTACGTCTGTACATATTATGAGTTTGAATATAAATAGTAAAATGTACATTTTTTTTGAAAGGAAAAGGTCAATATCATTTAAGGCAAGCCATACGACATCTACAAGATAGCAATCTCACACCAGAGATCCAAACATAACTCCGTTTAGGAACCGACATTGCACACAAGCTCAGATTGGGAGGCGGTAGGTAAATTACATGCACGATCACTCTTGGTTGTAGCTATCCAAAGCAGCTGTCGATGAGAGAATCCTTCAATCTACATGAGCCCATGAGAAAGCCGTAAAAGGAGTAAGAAGCACCAGCGGCATAGAACACCATCACGTACACACCAAAGATCCACCAAACAGAAAGAAGCTCGGCCACAGCTGACCAATAGAGATAAAAAAAACTAAGCTATAAACAACAAAAAAAAACTAAGGCTAAGGAAAACAAGACAAGGAGGGATGAAGGGGAAACAACCTATAGACAAACAAACACACACAGGAAAAAAGGCAAACAGATAAGGGGCACAAACCAGGAAGACGAAGGACAAGCGGCCAAAACCCAGTAGGTGCAAACACAAGGAAAAGGAGGTCCCAAGCAGGTGAACAGGTGGGGCGTAGAAGCTCAGGGAACCCCACCACCACTCTAGCCACTGCGGCGCCGCTCGCCCAACTCAAGCAGCAGCTTGAGGAGGCGAAAGCGGGTAGCAGGACGGCAACAACAACCCAAGACGACCCCCCGATTGACTCCTAACCCTGTAACACGCACCCAGGGGCCCCAAGCCTGACGGTCGTCCACGGCAGAAACCCCAACAAAATAGAGCAAAATAGGAGAACGAACACAAGAAAGAACGACAAAAAGAGAGAAAAGGGGTACACCCAGGGAGCCGTCCACTGGAGAAACGGAACACCCACGAACGCCGACCATGCACAGCACCACCGGGATGAAGACAAGCACAACCAACACCCCAAGCGCCGCCACCACTAGCCCCAAAGGCCAAAAATGCAGCACCGCACAGAAGGACATGCGAGGGAGGAAATGAGGCAGAGCCTCCAGCCGAAAAGACACACTGAGAAGGTCGAGGACGGAGAGAGCCCAGGGGGAGAAGGAACGAAGCACTGCGCTCCGAGGCAGCCGCCTCCCCCCGAGCAGGGTCGGCGCCGTGCGAGCCCTAGGTCGCCTTTGTGATCACGGGAGCTCCGAGCGCCGTAGTAACACTTAATACTTAAATCGTGAACACTTCATATTAATAGTAAAATGTACATGTTGTTATAGATTAGTGACAAAATATGGAATATAAAGAAATACAAAAACAATAAGTATTGTACGTCTGTACACATTTCAAATTTCAATACTTTTAAAAAAAGAAGGAACTACCAATGAACGAAAATTTGAATTTGAATGCTTTTCATAACTTGTGATGGAATTAAATATATGTGGATGGGTGGGTGGATACATTGTAACTTGTAATGGAATTAAATATCTATGGGTGGGTGGGAGGGTGGATACATTGTCTGCACTTTGCATGTTCTTTGCATGGATTTTGCATGACTTTTATATGGGTAGTAATAAAAAAACGACTGCAGTTCAAATGTCTCTAAGAAATGTTGTTGGCTGCATTTTCCGAGATCCAGGTGGGGAAGCGGGTGGGTCAGTGACTATGAGTAGAATTTTTCATGTAGTATGGTGGTGGCAAGGGCCAACCTTGAATCCAAGATAGTCATGAAATTTGGCCATCTTGCCAATCCGATGGAAGAACCGCCATTTAATGGCTTGTTAGATTAGTCTATGTTTCCCAGTTCTTTTGGTACAGAAAACAATGAGGAAGGTGTATAGGAGAGAGGATGAATGATCTGGTCTTTGTGTGTGAACTACGTTGGTTTCCCAAAGTAACGTGGGGTAGGTGACGATCCGTGGACTATCGATCCCTAATTTGAGGGTAATGATCCACGTGATACATCACAAAGACACCAATAGTCAAAGATAAAGTATGAGTTATTTAATCAGATTCCTAGATAAGAATATATACAATTATTGCAAGTCCCCCCTTATCAATTTTCCCTAGGCTGCTAGGAATATCTTTTTTATGCCAAACTTGGAGGGAACTCATTAATAACTTTCCCAATCTTTATATATTTTTTGGTTTTCATAGGAATAAGTTTAATAGCCAAAACTTGCTTCATTAGCATATTCTTAATCACCCACACCACATCGAAAGTCTTTTTTCTCTTAAATTCTAGAAATGTCTCCTTTTTCTTATTGTTTTGAAGTATATCAAAAGTCAGACTGAGATATTCATATTTAATGTCTTAAACTTGTGTTGCAAATCTGTGTTAAAATAATTATTCTCATAATTATGTAAAACATCACATATCTTATGAAAACTTGTATATTATTCCATATTTCAATTATCTGATAAACTATAAATTTGTTATATTTTATTTATGCATGAATTCCCTTTTATTTTTCAAACTTATGTCACAAGGATCTATTTGCAAAGCAAATAGTCTCATGGGCCTTTTTGGGCCATAGGTTGAACCCATGCCACAAAGTAGATGGGTTTATTATTCTATTAAATATAATTTATAAATTTGCTTATCAAATTAGGTCTTATATTCATGTATTTTAAATTCATCAAACATGAGGTTATTGCAGTTGTCCTCTCCAAATTGTGGTAGCGTGAGAGGCTGAACAAGTTTTACCCTTAAAAGTGAGAGACAACCAGGGAGAGAAAGTCAAGGCTAGTGCGTTTGACATCAAAGGGATAAACACCTCCTGTTGTCTCTTGTAAAGCATAATGAGAAGTTCTTAGTGGTCCGCATGGACTATGATAGAGGTGTGGAGTTCATTTCCAGCATGTTAGGAGGACTACATTAGCCAATGTCTGTGGTGTCACACCAGGAAGTTGCCCCGACTGCCATCTAGGTGTTTCTAGATATAGAAGCACCATCATGCGGGGATTGTCACTACACTTACTCTAGGACTAGGCATATACCTTGCAAACTCTCTTTTCTAAATACATCGTTGTTGAAACAATCTTCTTACTTGAGATACATGTAGATTTTTTTGTTTCCAATGCCTTATCTGTTGTTTGAATACCCTACAAATTTTGGATAGACTGCAATAGTGGGTGATTTACCCTCATTTAATGGTGCAGCGGTCCTATGGAGTCATGGTGGGGGTTTCAATAATGTATGAGGATAGCAAGACGATGTGGGAGTCGTCTGACAGTCAATGAAGGTGACCAGATCTAGTTAAGCAAATAATATTGCTACACAGACCAAAAGTTGGATCCAAAATGGGACAAATGTTGAACTTTTTCCTACTAAACAACAAAATTATTAAGGTAAGCATGATACCGTGGTAATAAACATGTTTGCCTCAGTATTGCATAACAGATCTATTAAGAAAATTTGTGTATGTTTATATCATTTCGACAGTGACAGTGAAGGGCATTGATGTCATGCCTAGATGGAAGGAACAAGCATCATTGGCGGGGTGAGAGCATGTGTAGGAAAGGTAGTGGAGATGTTTAATCAAGATTGTTGGATAAGAGAGTGGTTGTTAGAGGTTCAAATGTGAATGACTAAACTCACACAATTTTGGAAGTATTTATAGACAAAGAGTGCAAGTCACCATAGCCAAATTGATATGGTTCTATGATACCTGCCCAATTTCATTCCCATGGCTGGAACTAGGGATGGAAGTGGTGTGGATATAGTGTGTTCATATCAACACCATAACCACACCACATAGAAAAATGAAACATCATATTTGCACCATATTCACTACAATTTTTAATATGAAAAACCATATCCACACCGTCAATAAACTACCGTTAACTACACCGCACCACACCACACCAAATAGTGAACAAATTTCTATTAACATAGTAAAATATAATATCATCACAAAATTTATGAAATTTTACTCAATAAATGGAAATCACAACATAGAAAATAAAAGAAGGGAACATGCATGTTTATTAGTTATACAAAGAAGGCAACCATGTTTCTAGTGATTGTAGAAAACAAATGAAAATTCTTACTTCTCTACAATTAAATTCTATTTTAAAAATAGTGATTTAGCAATCAATGTAAAAATGACAATAAATAATGTGACTAGAAATATTCTACATATAGTTATATATAATTAATATAATTATATGCAATGCAATTTTTATCTATGATTTTATCTATAGAACCATAACTACACCATACCCCAATAGTTTTATAAACTTAAAATCATATCCAAACCATAACCATTTGGTGTGGTTATATGGTGTAAAATGTGGTGAGGTTATCTGCGGATATGGTTTTTTCACAATGTCATTGTCATTCCTAACTGGAACCAATGGCTTTGAAAAAAAAATGTGAGAAGCGCAAAACCATGGGTAGAAAAAGGACAAAAATTTGGGTGGTGGGACAGTGGTCAAAAGGGGGAAACAAGGGCAGAAAAATCGACCCAATTTTACTAAAATTGGTCTAGTTCTGTTGTTGCTAGATGAAATACTATGTGGATGTAGAAAGAGGCATCCAAAAATTGAAGTGGTGATAGACATAGGAAAAACTAAGATCAAACATGGTTGGTGTTTAGAAGTAAAATAATGGAGAGAGGAAAATAGTCCGGCCAAACCTGGATTAATTTGGGTAAAAATGGCTTGGTTTTGTGCTATAAGGTTGACGTCCCTGATCAGCAATGAAAATAAGACCTTTTAAAACCAAAAAGGGATTGAATTACAATTTTCACAAAGAATAATATAATGCTAACTTAACATTTTAGGGCTTTAGTCAACATGGGATGTATGCAAGAAGAAAAAGTCAAAAGACATGAGTGGATGTAAGAGAAAGAAATTCTATGAAAAGTTCCTACATTAATGTGAGTATGCAAAACTATATTTAGATGGTAATTGCAAAGGAAAATGAAATCTAGAATCTAAATAGCAAAATTTTACTATAATAGAATGGAAAAGCAATATAATTGTATTAGGGGAGAGGGGGTTGACTCAAAATTATAACACTTGGATCCCAAACCCTGAGCTTTAGGGCCCGTGTTACCTCCATCCTAGTGGTATTTTCTTCAATGTATGACAGGACCACGCGTAAGCATTGACTTTGTTAAGTTTGAAGTTGATTTACATAGTTTTGAGAGTTGATAATTTGTCTTCATACTGATATTAAATAGAGTTGTATCAAAGTGAATTCCTCAACATAGCATCTTTAGAATAACTTCCAAGATACAAATATGGATAATAGGGCCCCAAAGTGTCCGCACAGGTACTGATGAAGGAAAGAGGATGCATATTTTGAAGTGGAGTTCGTTATTCTCCTTCCATATCTGGGGTCAGATGCTCTATAGTGTCTCACATGTGCTTACATGCCATCCAATCATTATTTAAATATGGGGCATCCCAAAGGTGAATCTAGCTTTAAAACCTTAACCCATTATCATCAACTTTGGGGGATAGGTTGCCCTCATGTATTGCAACCACATTGTCATAAATTGTCATTATACTCTTTCCCTAGTATCAATCTTCTATAAGGGGAGTGTAGCAGATATTGGCACATGTCATTTTTGGTAGTTGTTGCCATCAATAGAATCACAATTGTAGATGAACAATCATTATCATCCTCAAACAAACAATTCTAGGACATGATAGGTACACTATTTGTAACAAGATGACACATCTCAACTCATGAGGTGTCATTCTGGTTTGGGATAGATATTGAGTTGGTTAGAACAAATAAACCTTTAGGGTATTCTACGAATGACACAAAGGTTGTTTGACTACCTTGTAATTGATGAATATTGTCATCATCAACCCTAATGTTTGGGTGACATGATTCCTCCATTAGTTGTGCACCTGGGCGAGCTAGATGAAATGAAGGTGTTCCTTTTGTAGGTAAGTCTTAACTAAAAAATCCAAGTGACTCCAATAGACACTCCAAATAATATGGTGCAATTACTTCTTCATCGGGTCTAGTGTAGTGGGTTTGTCAGTTGAAATCTTCATTTGAGTACACCCAACACCTATAAGTTTTCTACTAGCAAAAACTAGAAGTCTTGTACTTTTCCCAAAAGCCTCACTTATGAGTTGTTGAAGTTGGGTTGACATATCTTCAAGATTAGTCATTGGTGTCTTATACAATTATTGTGGCCCCACTGCATTGATCAATTAAGCGTTGATGAATCTTAGTCATGTATCTTGAAATGTATTTTTGGAGTGGGCCTTGATCTCTCTCACCTCTTGTAGATGGTAGTCTTGCCTCTCAAGTGTGATTTGAATGGATGTATCTACCATTGAAGGTGGATTAAAAAATTATAAAGGAGTGCATTGGCAATTCCTATCCCAAGGCACACTACTTTTCAGTCCTCTATGTTGTGAATATGTAGTTAAAAAGAGATGTTCGACATTTTCTATTACAATGACCATTGTTCTGGTGCACTATTGGGTGGAGGAGTAGGTGTCTAATTGTAATATCTATGACCACTCCCAAATCTCTAGTAGAGTTTTAGGAATGACAAATAGCCTCATTGACCACTAGCCTTATCTGCACACTTTGTCCTCACTCACGCATAGCCTAAGATGAACTTCCCAACAGGTCACCCATCCTAGTACTACTCTAGGTTGAGCATGTTTAACCACAAAGTTC
The DNA here is from genome assembly GCA_963693085.1 of Alisma plantago-aquatica. Classification (NCBI taxonomy): domain Eukaryota; kingdom Viridiplantae; phylum Streptophyta; class Magnoliopsida; order Alismatales; family Alismataceae; genus Alisma; species Alisma plantago-aquatica. The sequence continues at coordinate 878,020,082 of OY856413.1, read as the reverse complement.
TTAGTGATCGACTCCCTAAAAAGGAGGTGCATCATGGTGATATTGTGAGAACCTATTACACTAAATGAGATTTCTCAAAACAAAAAACATGATTACTCATTAATTAAACATAAACCCATTTGCACCAAAAAAAACATAAACCCAGAAAATAAGGTAAATTAAAACTGATTTCAACATTTCCCAATTGCTCATGAACATTTACATAATGCTCAATAACCTTGACAACTGTCATGTAGCCTCAGCTACAACATAAACTTTACAAAGGAACACTATCCACATGTTTCACATATACAAGCATCAACATGATATTGAAAGCTCAATTAAATCAAAACATCATATATAAACTTTTCACTCGAACCTGAGAGTACAAGGGCAACTCTAGAACACACTGAACACTAAGCTATCATTTCTGGGTTCATCACCTCAGTTTCCCTTGATACCGTGGTTCTATTGATGTTGTTGTCGATCACCTAAAAAATTGTGGTGATCCAAGAACCCAGTCCCAATGAGAGATATAACTCACTCCAATAGATATTGATTACATTAGATTAAATGTAAATAACTAAGCAATTGGAATATTTAATAGTCAAATGAGCAGATTGAGCAGTTCAAGTATGCTAAATAGGTTAAGAAAATAAGCTTAGCAACAAGTATGATTATCAATGTATATACATGTAATAGATAAGTTCATTTATTTTATTAGATATCTACTCAGGTTTCATAAGATTGCATATAATAACAATCATCATCATTAATCTGACTAGCATCATCTGCCTTGCTAACAACATAAGCAATCTAGTAACATAACCGTTTCCAACATCACAAATATGTCTAGTAGCATAATATGGCTATCAATATTGGCATGTCTAATAAAGAGAACATATCTACATCATAAGTAGAGCTATCATCATAAGCACAACTAACTGCATAATATTTATTAATAGTTTAAGCATTTCTAGTTACAAAAGCATGATAAAAGTATTAGACATAGCTATCAACATAATCTTAACTATCAATTGTCAGTGTACCTGACACCATAAGCATGTTTACAACATAAGAACATCTACAACATAAGCATATCTATTATCTCTATGTAAGGAAATAAAACAAGGGTTATCATCTAATATGAAGCATTGTGTATAACCCTAAATAGATATGTTACAAGGTTGTATTACATCTTTTATTACACCCTGGGGAATTTGAATCGTACCATCCAAAGTCCAACCAACCCATGTGAAGGGATATTTGGTTCAGTACAAGATCTAGGAGTGCCGATATCCTAAGATTTCACACCCTCAGATAGTACGAGCAAAAAGGTAGTGATATATCAGTCAATGCTACCATTGCAGGGACATATAGTCAAGATGCTAACAACTAGTCCTCCCTTAGTACAGGTCATGACACTAGAGAACATGCTCACTCATGGCTGTTATATAAGAGGCACCTGCAGTTATACTACTTCCTTTCACATTTCACAATGTCCGAGGGATGACCGCAATCATCCTCTATAACCTACAATTGTTGATGATAAGGATATATCCTCAACTTCCTACCCCCAAAAACTCAACAGTATGTGCTCCGAGTTTCCCTTAGGCTACTATTGGTTTGGTGTAAGTCATGAGTTCTGTGGACCTCATTTTCTGGAACTTAAGTTCCATTGACTTCCATGTGATTGGTTTGTTGTAAGCGTAAATATGGAAATCATTAAAAATATTGTTAATTTTTATTGTATAATATAAATAAGTGAGGTTGGCAATCACATAAAAAAATATATTCATAAAAAAGCATAACATTCTTAAGTCATAATAACCGAAACAAGGGATTATGGTGCAGATGTTGCTCCTCTAAAATATTTTATTGTGGTACAATTATAATCTTAATAAAAATATTTTGATAAAAATCACATCACAATATTTTTATTTCACTTTATGTAGACAAAGTATTGTAATAATATCTGCATTTCATGTGTTCATAAATATATGTTTTGGTTCATCATTGTTTAAAGCAATGTAGAATATTAATTTTTACATTATTTCTATAGGAAACTTTTACTATATTATTCGTGCATCGTCACACTTAATTATCATTTTTCACATCATATTTTTTAAACACGAAGAATAAAAATATATTATGTAAATCACATTGTTTGCACATGGCGCGATGTTGTTTTCCATGATGTTTGTATTTTTTTATTGTAAAATATTTTACATAGTGAAATTATAAAGTATGCTATTTTTTCATATTATGTTGTGATTTTAGAAATGAACTATATCCACACCGCTAATATTTCTAGTCATAAATATTTTACATGTGTCGTTTATAACGAATGGATAATATAATTGCATAAGAATTGTTGTTAGTTGTCCTGGAACTCATTTTCCGCTCTTTTTAAGAGGGAACTCACGAACTGTATTTTGTATGTAAGTGTGTAACTCACCGAAAGTCACAGAACTCAAGTTTCAACACTTCCTTTAAACCAATCATGAAAAACTATTCAAGGAACTCCAGTTCATAAGTTTTCCGGACCAGTTACGACAAACCAATAAGAGCCTTAAGAATAATCATTTCACCATCCAGCAAGTTCTGACACTGAAGATGGTTCTAAGGCACAGGGAGTTACATGATTAGAGTTTTACTTTATTTGTCATGTCCAATTAGGTGAATTAAGGCTGCATCAAATAGGTGGACATACAAAACCTAATTCATATCTAGCAAACATTGCTATATAACAACTTTAGAAGGTATAAAACATACGAGACATAATTTCTCATCTCAACATCACATGGAAGTATTCACCTGTCAATCAATAGATTATACTTATCATCAAATCATCATCACATGATACTATTTTCTTGCCATTCATGAGACTATGCTTATCATCATACTATCATAGGATATAAATCCTTACCACAATATCACAGTGTATCAAATCTTATCAACATAAGAGGATTACACCTCATTCAGGGCTCAACCATGCCCAAATGTCATAAAGACCATCATATCATTTCTTGCAAGTTCATCATTATCTTTATTTTCCTTATAACAAGGTTCAACAAGCATCACCACACATGTGATACACAGGCTCAACATAATTTGCATTAAAGAATTGAAAGATGTTCACATGATAACATTATAGGATTATCTTAGCAATTAAGAGCATTCCTTGATTATAACAACATAAAAGGAACCTATATAATTGGCCATCATTATACTTACAATATCACAAGTTTAGTATAAGAAAGTATAGATCATGAAACTATGATGACCACCAATTAAACACATTAGAGTTTCAATCAATCATTAGGAAGGATCTTCATGTTGGTATGTATGCCCATAGATCCATCCCGAGTGATTGCATGGAGTTAGATATTAATTAATCAATTAATGAGATTAATTGGTTAATTAATTAATTCCAGAATATTCTAATTAATCCATGAGAATTTTAATTAATGTAGTCTTTTTGCTTACCGATGGGTTTAGGAAACCCTACTTCCTTTCGTCTCCTATTTAAAAGGGGCTTGACGGCTGATATCTTTACGTGATATTGAGAGAGACTTTTCAATTTACGCTAATGTAAGTAAATCCTAGACATCATCATCCTCAGGATATAAAGGAGAGCACCGCAACGCTAGCATGCCATCTCACAGAGGCTACTCCTTCCTTCCGACTTAGGAAATGCAACGTCGAGTTTCAGTCCATCCACGTGGATGAAGTAGAGATGCAGATGCTGAGATGCCTGTGTTTGGAGGACGTCAATGACTGTCCATACGCTCTACGAGCAGTGTACATCACCGCACAAAAGGAGTGCCGCTAGATCTTCCCACGACGTGTTCAGAGGATGGGACAGAAGTACCGTCCGTGTAAGCTAGGAGTGTTGCACACCATCGTGCAACGGGACATCGTCAGACTTGCTTTACAATAAGGTATATCCCACAAACACTCTTTCTGAATATGTTGCTATCGACGAGATCCTGTTGTGGGTTGTATGGAAACATATTTTATTTTGTTGCTTTTGCCACACATGTTTCCTTCCACAAAATCCAACAGTGGTATCAGAGTAGCATCGATCTATGACGTATTTAGATTCGTTTCGATATGATCGAATCACTGCATACTATTTTATGTGGTTGCATACAATGTGAACTTAAAACTGTTAATGTGCATATCTAAACCTAATTCCACATATGTCGCAGGCTTCTGTTTATGACATTTCGGATGGGCTTGACTATGGAAAATACTGATTTTCCTAAGTGCACAGAAGTAAAATTTTGGAGACCTTTAAGGGGCTCTTTCCCTAAGACCCCATGAGGGGTGGCCTCCCCTCAACCCCCACACATGGGCGCTTCCCCTGTGTGTCCCACATAGTCTACGTGGGAGTCAAAAATTTATTTAATGGGGAATGTCTTGCATTAAAAGAAATACAATTTTAATATGTATATATATGTAGATATACCTATGATATCATATACGTTGCTCTTAAAATTTGTTTTATGTGGTGAATGCATGTACAATTATGGCCTAGAATCCCCTTTTGTGAATGTTGTGAATGAATGTAGTTGTGAATATTGTGGATATGTTTGTTTTTAAATGCTATGGATGTATAATGGTTGTACGTGGATCCTTTATATAAAGTATTTGGCTTGTATGCCGAGCCTCATCTCTTATTTAAAGTGTAAATAATTCATTCTCTTTATATTTGTACTCACATGATGTAATAGAGATAGGATAGTTTTAGTCTTTGTAAACTTGATGTCAGGAGGCCACTTGAAGATCCAACTCCAAGGAGTGTCCATGGAGAAGCAACCTGAAGATCCAATTCCAAGAAGCGACCTGAAGATCAAACTCCAAGGAGCATCCATGGAGAAGCAACTTGAAGTTCCAACCTAACGGAGCATCCATGAAGTGGTTCATTGTAATGTTGATCCTTACAGGTTGATTCACAGGTGTTGTTGCATGAGATGCATAAGACCTTAGGTTGACCGTTATCCTTTGTGTGTCTAAAGGATTACAATAGTATGGCCATAACTGATGTTTTTGTGTTTGTGATTGTATATCTATTGTTTGTGGTTGTGGATATAGTAGTATATGATACATACTATAAGTATGTGGTGTTTGGATATGTATTAATAAAACCCCTCAATTAATAATATTAAGTTTTAGTTGCCTTCCATAAAGCAACACACATGAAAAGCTTGATCGACTATGTGTGGGCACGCCTCTGTGTGGTACACTGTCTATCTCATTGAAGTGTGATGGTGGGTGTGTGGGCCTGCCTCCACAGGGTGAACACTCATCATGTTGGCTTATGGGTTGGACTTAACTACGGAATCTTGATAGGATCAAGTACCTAGAGGCACAAAGATGAATCATGTTAAAGAGTTGTTCATGATCATTTATCCAAGAGTTGCATATGATGCAATTGACAAAAGTTGCCTACCTTCGTAGTTGGTCTTTGACGCAAGCATTGGATGGGCATTGATCCAATTATGTTAGATCTTGGCTCACTAGAAGGTTGTATGCTACAATCTTCTGAGTTGATAATGAGGGCTATCAATTTGAATAAAATAGTGGGAGCATAATTAATTAAATGCCTAATTAATCTCATTTATCAAATCTTTACAAGTCAAAATGTTTTATACTAAATGCAAAATTTTTCTTTTGTAGCAATCAATTGGCAAACAACACTCACACATTCTCATAGCGATCGGTCCTTCAGAAGGACAAACTTACCACAATCAACTTTCAAAATTAGTTTAGGATGTTGGGAATTATTCTCACGTAGGAGTGTAAGCTCTATGTCCTTCAAACACTAGAGCCAACGAAACCCGCATCAAATGCGCCCAAGGCTGAAAAGGATGCTTACAAGAAGCACCTTGATGATGTCGTAGATGTCAAGTGTTTGATGTTGTGCTCAATGAACTATGAGTTGCAAGAGCAGCATGAGAACATGAATGTCATGGAGATGGTAACACATCTCAAGTCAAGAGCAACATGAGAACATGAATGTCATGGAGACGGTAACACATCTCAAGAACATGTATCAGCATCAAGCAAGACAAGAGAGATATGATGTCTCCAAGCCTTTCTTCAGAAGAAAGATGAAATAGGGAGACTCAGTTGGCACCCATATACTCACTTTGATTGGGTACGTGGAAAGCCTATCCAAGATGGGATTTTCCCTTGGTCAAGAGTTGGCCACTGACGTGATTCTACAATCATTGCCTGAATCATATAGTCATTTTGTCATGAACTACAACATGAACAATCTTGACAAGTCATTGTCAGAATTGTTGGGCATGTTGAGGACAGTTGAAGCACATATGAAGAAAGACAATCCCAAGTCTGTGATGATGATCAGTAGGACAAAGGGAAAGTCAAAAGGCAAAGGCAAGGCTAAGAAAGGTTCTAAAGATGGGCATAAGCCAAAGTCATCCACACTCAAAGCTAAAGGTGGGATCTCCAAAGAAAGTAGTTGTTACCATTGTCACCAGGCTGGACATTGGAAAAGAAACAATCCTCTCTACCTGGAGGAATTGAGGAAGAAGAAGCATGGGATAGAGATCTCCAAATCAGGTTTATACATTATTAAAATAAACTTAAATACTTATTCATAATGGGTACTAGATACCAGATGTGGATCTCACATATGTTCAAATATGCATGATCTGATAAGAAGTAAGCCTTTACGAAAGGGCCAAGTCAAGCTGTAGGTCACTAATGGAGCAAGAGTTTCTGCCACCATAGTTGGAGTTATTAGTTTATCTTTGGCTATGGGCCTTGTAATAGAATTAGAGAATTGCTATTATGTACCTACCATTAATAGAAATATTATTTCTGTATCTTGTATGGGCAAGAGTGGATTTGAATTTCACATTAAGAATGGAATGATTTTTGTTTCTAAAGATGAGATATTTTATGGAAATGCCCCTATGACTTATGGTATCTACTTGTTAGAACTTGAGACTAGCATATACAACATAAATACTAAAAGGCTAAAACTTGACAACTCAAACAAAACATACTTATGACATTGTTGTCTTGGACACATAAATGAGAAGTGCATATCTAGACTCCATAAGGATGATTATCTAGACTCTTTTGATTTTGAATCATTAGAGACATGTGAGGCTTGTTTATTAGGCAACATGACCAAGTATCCTTTCATTATACTTATGGCATTGTCGTCTTGACCAAAGAGAAGACTTATCTTCCCTGTGCTCGAGCGTCCCCTTAGGTGGCGTCAACGATGCTAGGGCTCCAACCCCACCCCTGCGGTGGTTCTCCCCCCCTCAAAGAGGCATATATCTACCAAGATGGAAGAAGAGATCACCAGAAGGTGTGAATCTTTGAGACTAGAAGATGAGGAAAACGAAATAGCAGGCTTCACATATGGAGTAGGAATGGTAGCAGAGGAACAACTCGAGCTGACTATAGTAGTAAAACTTCTAATGGAAAGACACTATAACTTACTAGCACTGTAGAGAACAATGCTGCAAGCCTGGGGTCTAGCGATGAGAGTGGATTTCAAGCAAATGGAGCACAATGTTATGATGATACAGTTCGAAAACAAAAAGGACAGATCCAGAATCATCAACAAAGCACCTTGAAACTTCAATGGCAACCTGCTGGTCCTCAAGGAGGTTGCTAGGAGAGATAGACCTTCGATGATGGACTTCTCTGAGTGTGCATTTTGGGTCAGGTTCGGAAATGTGCCCATGGGTTACAGATCTGACGACGCACTCTCCAGAATAGCAGCTAAGGTGGGAAAGGTGAATGAGATAGAGAAGGAGACCTCCATCTGGACCAAGGCAAGACGGGTCAGAGTAACGCTGCAACTGAACAAGCCACTTAAATCCGTCCAAAAGCTCAGAACCACAGAAGGAGAGATCGTAGAAGTGGACCTACGATATGAGAGACTGCCAAACCTATGCTTCATTTGTGGAAGAATGGGACACTCATCCAAGGATTGCAGCTAGGATGAAGAACATGGGGAAAAGTGGGGGAACTAGATAAGAGCATAACCAAGAAGGGCAAAGCAAAGTGATTACACCGATCTGTCTTATGAAAACACGTAGAGAATACTATGTTACAGTGAAAAAGAAGGGGAAGTAGGGGGCAAACGACAAAGGAAAGGAGAGAAGAAAGGGAATACATAAAGTTGTGATGCAAAAAGATGTAGGACCTGTGTTTGAGAAAATGCCACAGAATACAAACGAGCACGTGAATAGAGAGGAGAGCATTGCAGGTCAGATAAGATGCTCTGCACAACCTCCAAACACATAAGGGGAGGTACCAATAAGAGAGGGGGGTCCATAAGTGCAAGAAGGAATCGTGGAGGGTCGAACGAAGATGCTAAAGAGTAATACTGTCCATCCACCATGCCCAGACAACACCAACCCTACCAGTAGAGAGAGGACTAAAAACAACAACATTCAAAGTCCACCTACTAGTTTTAAAAATCATATGACAGTTTGACAGAGCATGGGAGTGAATATCTCAGACTTGAGTAGAGTAGAAGGAAGCAATAAAGAGAGGAATAACACCAATAAACTAGACAAAAGAAATGACAAACCTAGCATTAAAATAGGGAAGTGGAGACGTCAGACACCACATACAACCAAGGTGTTAGTTGAACGCCCTATTGAAAACTAAAGGAAAAGCAAAAGAAGGAGCACTAGAGAGGATATGGATGAAGATACTCTGTCTGAAAACACAAGAGATCAAAAACTAAATAGGGAGGGGGAAGCAACAATGGTTTGGGAGACCTACTCTCAAGTAACGGTGTCTGGCCTGGACCAACACTGTGAAGGACAATGAAGCTCCTCAGTTGGAATTGTCGGGGCATGGGTGGCCGAGGCAAGATCCAAAACCTTCATAGCCTATGCTGGAAGGAATGCTCGAACATGGTCTTTATCATGGAGACCATGGTGAAGAAGGAAGAACTCAAGAAGACTATGAGGAGTTGTGGTTTCAATAAAGGGGTCTGTATTAGCAGAGATGGCAGGTCTGGTGGCATCGACTTTTGGTGGCATGAAGAAAACATTACAAAATCTCCTACTTGAAACATCATTTCATAGTGGAGGTGGATGAAGGATAAGATATAAAGGCAAATGGAGATGTGCTGGGATATAGGGCTGGCCGATTAACAACCAAAAATATCTAACATGGGATCTTATGAAACAACTATACGAGGGGACCATCCTCCCACTACTATTCATAGGGGATTTCAATGAAATTCTCTATAGTTCTGAGAAGATTGGTGGTGCTACTAACAACATGAGACATACAGATGATTTATGTGAGATCATTGACATGTGTGGGTTAACTGATCTGGGCTTTTAGGGTGACCCATTCACTTGGGAAAAGGGCCTCAGCCTGGAGACTACTATCAAAGAACGACTTGATAGAGCTTTATCTACAACCATCTAGAACCTGCTATTCCCTGAGGCATGGGTGAAACATCTACCAAGGATCCATTCGGATCATTCACCGCTTATTCTCAACACACACAGAGACATGAGGTACAAGAATGCTGATACGAATTTCAAATTCGAAGGTTACTTGTTGGGAGATGAAGAATGCACTAAGATCGTGAGAGAATGCTGGACAGAGAAGAACAACAACCTTGAGAACAAAATCGACCTGTGTGCTGGGAGGCTTCATAGATGGGCAAAATAAAAATTTCAACAAACCAATTCTATGTTGAAGAAAGTAGAAAAGGATCTGGAGGTAGAGAAAAGGCAACCTTTGTCAGGTGAATCCATTCAAAGATGTAACGAGCTATCAAAGGAGGTCATTAAATTGCAAACTATTAATGAAACACACTGGTATACGAGGGCCAAAATCAATGATATGTGGGATAGGGATAGGAACACCACCTACTTCCATAAAAAAGCCACCCAGAGGAAGCGACACAACTTCATAGACAGATTGAAATATGATGATAATGCCTGGAAAGAGGGAGAGGATGAAGTCTTCACAGTGATAAATGAGTTCTATAACAAGCTATTCAATTCTAATGAAACAACTTTCAATCAAGAAGTATCAAACTGCATACAATAGAAGATTAAATAGGAAATGAACAAATTCCTTCAAAAAGAACCCATCAAGGAGGAGATATGGGAGGCTCTAAAATACATGCATCCTACCAAGGCCCCGGGGCCTGATGGCTTCCATGCATGATTCTTTCAAAATTTTTGGCCCATCATTGGGAATGACGTTTGTCATTTCATCCAAAATTGGTGGAGAGGAGGGGAAAGCCTCGTGAAACTTAATGCCACCAACTTGGTCCTCATTCCCAAATGCAAAGAGCCCACCTCTATGGGTGATTTTTGTTTGATTAACCTCTACAACACAATGTATAAAGTGATTTCCAAGATGCTGGCCAACAGACTGTCAAGATTCTTGAATGATATCATTAGTGTTAATCAAAATGCCTTCATTAATGGGCACCTCATAACTGATAATGCTTTGATCACCTTCGAACTCTTTCACGCTATGAAAAGGAAAACTAAGGGCAAAAAAGGTACCATGGCTCTAAAAATTGACATGATCAAGGCCTATGACAAACTCGAATGTGAATTCATTAACATGGTCATGCAAAAGATGGGGTTCGACAATTTGTGGAGAGAAAAAGTGGGAGAATGCTTTGCTCTGTCTCCTTCTCTTTCATCATCAAAGGGAACAAGAGGGGCCTTATCAAACCCCAAAGAGGACTCCGCCAGGGAGATCCCATTTCACCTTACCTATTTCTTCTTTGTGCATATGTGTTCTCCAACATTTTCAACAAGGCTGTGACAGAAGGCCATATTCATGGGGCGAAGGCTAGCAAGAACGGACCTTGCGTGTCACACCTGTTCTTTGCGGATGAAAACATCATGTTTTTTAGGGCAAATTCAGAGGAGGCGGCCATGATAGTTGAGATAACCAGCTGCTACGAGAGCCCCTTAGGGTAGAAAATTAACTACCTAAAATATGAAGTGTCCTTTAGCAAGAACGTCCCTGGTGATTTGAAGAACATGGTGACTAAAATTCTTGGTGTGAAGCAAGTGACGAAGCATGATAAATACTTGGGGTCTACCGACCTGTATGGGGAGATCCAAGAAAGATATTTTCAAAGCCATCTAGGATACAATGTGGGGGAAGATGATAGGATGGAGAGAAAAATTCCTCATCCAAGCAGGGAAGGAAGGTCTCATCAAGTCTGTTATACAAGCTATTACAACTAATCTAATGAGATTTTTTAAATTCCCAGTAAATGTCATAAATGAGATGAACCAAATGGTGGCCAAATTCTAGTGGGGTTCGAGCAATGGTAATCACAAGATACACTGGGCCTCTTGGGACAAGCTTTGCAAGACAAAGAGGAATGGGGGACTGGGATTCAGAGATTTTAGAATCTTCAACGCTGCCCTCCTCGCGAAATAAAGTTGGAGAATCCTGTTCTCTGGTCAACAACATTCTGAAGGATAGATACTACAAAAGAGGGATAGTTTTGGGAGCACTCAGAGGTTATTGATCTGCCATTTTCACACGTCTAGAAATGAACGTGGGATAAAGGAAGGAATCAAGATTTAAATTTATAACCCGAAACCTTCTAGGCCCCCACAACTTTATTACGGGGTCGAAGTAGATATACAGGGTCAAACACAGGGACGTGGTGACGTTTAGGACGCCACAGATCTCGTTCTTTAGTCAGATAAGCCAAGATGATAGTCGATAAAAGTAATTGCTAGAACTAGTCTAGCGGGTTGTCACGATATAAAACAAAACAAAACAGAGCTCGCGAGTCTACTAATCAGAGAAAGAGAGTTCCTAGCTATGTAACCACAAACGGGGTAGTCTATGTACTCATCCTCGGGCGTAGAAAACCCTTGAACACCCAAGCAAGCATCTAGTACGCACAGTGGCATCTTTCTTATGGGGTCGTCCCACTCGTTCTCGCGATGCGTGACTAAAACCATCAACAATATGTCAATGATCCTCTCTCAAGGAATGACATATCAACACCCCGGAATACACTAAGTTCCCTCTCGGGTCTTAGGATATTCCGGGGTGTTAGGAATAGAATACCTTGGATCATCCTCCTCTCGGGTTTAGATCCAAACAATCGTCTCTTAGCTATTCCTACAACGGATCTCTCAATACAGGCAGAAACAACAGTTCAAGCGAGTAAGAGATCTACCAAACTAGCAATCATAACTTAGAAAGAGAAAATAGAACATGCAACATACTAGATCTGATATGAATCTACTTGCTTAAGGAAAAAGTACATATACATGCCCAGATTGTGCTACATAGCCAAGAAGGAGCTAACTAGCCATAGACAAGCATAGCTGGCACCAAACAAAGATGGATAAACATCGTTTGTACAAGAAATAAAGGAATGCAGTAGAATGAAAGAGAAGAGGGAAGAGATATAGCCCATAGAGGAGAGGTGGCTCTCGCTCCTAGGCCTCTGTGTAGGTCGGATCTCGGCCCTTAGGTCTTCTCTTCGTCCCTCTGGACTCCTCGGCTCTCCCTCTCTCTGGACCGTATCAGGCAACCATATCGGGCAACCGTATCGGGAAGTAGACTCTTGGGGAACTTGACACACTAGCTCCTTGGTCTAGGCACTAGGTTTTGTAGGGTCCTCCCTCCGGCTCCCCTTCTTTGTAGGTTGGCAGCTGCTATTTATAGGAAGCGAGTTGATGGGATTTGTAGCTTTTATTGGTCCACGTGTCCTTCATCCGTGGCTTCGATCTTAAGGCATTAGGTGGGCCAATATGACTATCGCCTGAAGACCGTGTCGGGAAGGGGGAGTGTCAGGCAGCTATATCGGGTAGGCCGTATCAGGAAGCCATTTTAGGTAGACCATATCGGGCACCCGTATCGGCCAGACCGTATCGGGCAACCATATCGGCCAGGTCGTATCGGGTAGCCATATCGTCCAGGCCATATCAGGCAGCCATATCGGCCAGGCCATATCAGGCAGCCGTATCGTCCAGGCCCTATTGGGCAGCCGTATCGGCCAGGCTGCTGGAATTCTTATCTTTTCAGGTTCGGTACTTGAGAGTCCTAAAATTGGCTAGTTTCGGTGCCTACAAGTCAAAAATTGGCTAATTAGCTACATTATTGGCTATTTTTACTACTTTTATATAATACAAGACAAAAAGCATAAAACATGAACAAAAGAGTGCATATTAAGACTAAAGTGGCACAAAACTATAGATAAAATGCATAGAAAATATGCGCTAATTTGGGTGATATCAACTACCCCAAGCTTAAAACTTACTTGTCCTCAAGCAAGACTGGGCTCAAAGAACAAAAAGATAGCATCCAAATTAAGCTTGGCAATAAATTCTAAGGTTAAGAAAAACAGTTTAAAACATCAATACTCTTGATCCATGTCATTTCAAAACAAACCCCCACCAAATAAGCACAATCCTGCCAAAGCAAGATCAAAGAGTGTCCATGCAAGATTAAGCGAATTAACTACAGCCTGCTGATACTCATGAGGGTTTGAATCATAATTATTTAAACATGAAAGAGTTGTCACACAGGTGATCACGCGGGTGATGAGCAATGAACCATCACCATGAATCCATGCAAACCAATCAGGAATACCACACCTCTCACTTATTCATGTCCTAAGAAACAAAGCAAAAAGACTCTAATGACTTCTGAGGATCCTGATCTGCGTCAGGTTGGTCCATGTAGCGAGCAAAAGTCCCTGCAGTCTGAACCAGTTGGTCCAAAACAGTGAGATGAACTCTTCGCACTGCGCCTGAACCAACCCTTCTACTGAGATTATCTCATAGGTCACCTAGGGGTTCTTAGTGACTCTCTAATGAGCATTTGGAGTGATACTACCAAGCGCGACATACCCGCGTTCATGAGCGCAGTCATACACGGGTTGGGCACCATCCTCAGCTCTCCTAAAAGAGAAAACAAGCACTCATTTATTGTTCATACTCATGCTTTTATCGTCTGCATTCTATTTTTAGGCTTGGGTGAGAACTATATAGATATTTTTGGGATTTTGTGGGCGGCCAAGCCTCTTTTGCACATTTTTATGTTCTTCATCTTTTTGACTCAATCTAATGTGAGAAGGCATGTAGTCCATCAAGGAAAATCACTTCACCTTGATCATGGCTCAAAGCTCATCATGATCCATTTGATACCTATGTGAAAAGATAGAAATTATGATTCAAGAATCCTTAGAATAGAGGCAAACTTGTGAATCCATAGCTAGGTTCTTTGATCATGTTTTAGCTCATTCCAATGGTCCTTTACCATGGATTTTCCATTCACGACACAGATCAAGGGAATTCAGCCATAAGCTATGAAAAAGGGACATAACCTTAGATTTATTACCAAACTCAAGGAAAGAGTCAAAGAGCAAGTCAAGAAAAAGGTCAAGCAATTTTTAAGATGAAAATTGTGCATCTAGGCATGAAGTCAAGCATTTATCTATTAGATTCACACCACATAGCCATAATTGCTAAGCTAAAAAGCTGAATTTTTTTTGAAAATTTAAAACTAAATGCAGGAAATAAACATGCATGCAAGAAGGGTGAAGAGAAAAGAAGGGCGAAGCCTACCACCCCAAGCTTAAAATTTTGCTCGTCCTCGAGCAAGACTCAAACTTAAAATATTGAGGCATGAATGCATGAGTTTAACGACAGTTATTGAAGTTCTAAAGATGATGCATGGGTGTAGGGATATCAAAATAGTTAGAGGAAAGAAATTAACCAACAAGAACATGAAAAGCAAAATTTATTGTAATAAAAGGTCGGGAGGGTGGGTAATAGAAAAGGGGGTGGCTGCCCCACGATACTGACACTGGGATCCCAAATTCTGAGTTTTGGGACCAGTGCCACCTGTGTCTTGCCGACGGGTTCCGCCACATAATATGAGTAGAATATGCGAATGTGTTGGCCCTGCCGAGTCTGAAGAAGAAAAGTAAAATCTGGCGACTTGGTGAAGTCATCTTTGTGCTGGAATTGATTTGAGATGCACTGGGATGAATTCTTCGGCATTTCATTCTCAGGGTACCTTTCATTATATGATTCTGAATATGACAATTCTGAATATGACACATGGTGAGATGGATGAGAGAGGTTGGATGTCTTTTGGAGGACTCATATCTTCTCTCTCCATCTCTGCACTTGAGGTTGGATGCTCAGATAAATCTTCATGTACTATCTGAGTCATCCAATCATCTTCTGAGAAAAAAGTACCCCTTGAAGAATCTATTTTTAGTTCTACCACCCCAAGCTTATCACCTGGTGTGGAGTCAGGGGTGTCTTCATGCTCAGCAGCCATGTTGTAGTGAACTGTCCATCCTTCCCCCTTGACATCCACCAAGCCTTGTAAAGGGATGGTGGAAAATGATGGATCATGCTTCTCCAACTCGTCTTCATTACTATACTCACTGCTCCATGTCGAGCAGCTGTCATCGTCATCGTCAAACAAATTATTCCAAACCATGGTTGGCGTACTGCTCAAAGCGAAATGACAAGTCTCAATATGAGAGATGTCACTCTAGTCTGGTTCAATATCTGACTCTGGTTCCTCTAGCCAACCTTCTGGATGTGAGGAAACTTGGCTTTTAGAGTCTTCATCATCGTCATCATAGATCCATTCAGATCTATGACTCATATCTTCCATTGGTTCATCAGCTGGGTCATCTGGATATAATGAAGGGTTTCCTGAAGTGGGTTGGTCTTCACAGAAAAATCCTGGTGAATCCAGTTGATGGTATGAATAGGATGGTGATGCATACTCCACTTCATACCCAATGGAATGGTCCTGATGACTAACGTCTTCATTATCTTGTGATGGCATTTGTAATTAGATTGTAACTAAATCAATGAGCTCTTGCGGAAGCAAGGTCCATGGCTGAAAAAAAGGTATGAGAAAAAGAAAAGTGATTTAGTATATATGAACAAGTATGTGTAAAGCAAGAGGAAAGCTATGCATGTATATACAAACTTATAGTGACAGAACAAAAATCTACTAGGCGTGTAAACATGGAAAACCACGTCCCCAGTAGCGGCGCCAAAAGTTGATCGACCTTTTTCACGCATCCGGAAATGAACGTGGGACAAAGGAAGGAATCCAACTTTAAATTTATAACCCGAAACCTTCTAGGCCCCCACAACTTTATTACGGGGTCGAAGTAGATATACAGGGTTGAACATAGGGACGTGGTGACATTTAGGACGCCACAAATCCTGTTCTTTAGTCAGATAAGCCAAGATGATAGTCGATAAAAGTAATTGCTAGAACTAGTCTAGCGGGTTGTCATGATATAAAACAAAACAAAATAGAGCTCGTGAGTCTACTAATCAGAGAAAGAGAGTTCCTGGCTATGTAACCACAAACGGGGCAGTCTATGTACTCGTCCTCGGGCGTAGACAATCCTTGAACACCCAAGCAAGCATCTAGTACTCATAGTGGCATCTGTCCTATGGGGTCATCCCACTCGCTCTCGCGATGCGTGACTAAAACCATCAACGATATGTCAATGATCCTCTCTCGAGGAATGACATATCAACACCTCAAAATACACTAAGTTCCCTCTCGGGTCTTAAGATATTCCGGGGTGTTAGGAACAGAATACCTTGGACCATCCTCCTCTCGGGTTCAGATTCAAACAATCGTCTCTTAGCTATTCCTACAACGGATCTCTCGATACAGGCAGGAACATCAGTTCAAGCGAGTAAGAGATCAACCAAACTAGCAATCATAACTTAGAAAGAGAAAATAGAACATGCAACATACTAGATCTGATATGAATCTACTTGCTTAAGGTAAAAGTACATATACATTCCCAAATCATGCTACAAAGCCAAGAAGGAGCTAACTAGCCATAGACAAGCATAGTTGGCACCGAACAAAGATGGATAAACATCATTTGTACAAGAAACAAAGGAATGTTGTAGAATGAAAGAGAAGAGGGAAGAGATATAGCCCGTAGAGGAGAGGTGGCTCTCACTCCTCGGCCTCTATGCATGTCGAATCTCGGCCCTTAGGTCTTCTCTTCGTCCCTCTGGACTCCTCGTCTCTCTCTCTCTAGACCGTATCGGGCAACCGTATCGAGCAACCGTATCGGGAAGTAGACTCTTGGAGAACTCGACACACTAGCTCCTTGGTCTAGGCACTACCTTTTCTAGGGTCCTCCCTCCGACTCCCCTTCTTTGTAGGTTGCCAGCTGCTATTTATAGGCAGCGAGTTGCTGGGATTTGTAGCTTTTATTGGTCCACATGTCCTTCATCCGTGGCTTCGATCTTAAGGCATTAGGTGGGCCAATATGACTGTTGCCCGAAGACCGTGTCGGGCAGGGGGAGTGTCAGGCAACTGTATCGGGCAGACTGTATCGGGCAGCCATATCGGGCAGACCATATCGGGAAACCGTATCAGGCAGCCGTATCAGCCAGACCGTATCGGCCAGGCCATATCGGGCAGCCGTATCGGCCAGGCCATATCAGGCAGCCGTATCGGCTAGGCCATATTAGGCAACCGTATCGGGCAGCCATATTGGCCAGGCTGCTGGAATTCTTGTCTTTTCAGGTTCGGTACTTGAAAGTCCTAAAATTGGCTAGTTTCGGTGCCTGCAAGTCAAAAATTGGCTAATTATCTATATTATTGGCTATTTTTACTACTTTTATCTAATACAAGACAAAAATCATAAAACATGAACAAAAGAGTGCATATTAAGACTAAAGTGGCACAAAACTATAGATAAAATGCATAGAAAATATGCGCTAATTTGGGTGTTATCAGTTATGACCCCAGTTTCACTTGGTAAAGCGTGTGGGGGGTGCGAGCACTTCTTATAGATGGATTGAGATGCAACGTGGGAGAGGGTAGTAACGTCAAAATATGGGAAGATTCTTGGTTTCCGAATGAGAAAGGCCATTGTACTTATCGAGAAGAAGATGATACAGGGGAGTATGTGTTGGTCTCAGATCTAATAGATGCCTCTACAAACACTTGGAAACATGAGGCTATTGAATCAATCTTCACAGTTGAGGATGCTGACAGTATTTTCAAGATTCCCCTTTGCGGCAAGGGGGGAGAAGGGAAATACTGGTACCCCAATGATAGTGGCTCTTTCACTGTCAAGACTGCCTAATGGTTGGGGATCAGTGAGGTGCTTTCTGAGGTGTCTGTCCCTTGCAATTTGTGGAGCAAAATTTGGAGACTGGATATTCCCCCTAATTTCAAACACTTCAGCTGGCGCATCTATTGCAACCAAATGGCTACTGACTCCCAGCTGTACAGGAGGCATATCTTACCCTCTAAATCATGTTTATGATGTGGTCTCTTAGATGAGGACGTCTTCCATGCCCTCTTCGAGTGTCAGTTAGCTAGTGGAGCTTGGGTTGATTGCACCTTCAAGGCTAAGTTGTCAAGTATGTCCCGATCTTCCATGGCTGAAGCATGGAGTTGGATCATGGGTGTACTTTCTTTAAGTGAAATGACCGAGTTCATTGCTACATGTGTAGCTGTTTGGAATAGCCACAATAATTTTATATACAGTCACACTACTGATAATCTTGTAGCGAAGAAGAAACACTTGCTCCAGTGGGCCAAAGACCATCATGAAATCAAAGTTAGATACAACAAGCACACCTCCAGTCCCAAACTTAATAGAAGAAACTACATTTGGTCACCCCCTACTGAAGGCACTATCAAAGTCAACACGGATAACGCCTGTATTGACAAAGCCAGAACCTGCTTGGTTGTTGTGTTCCGCAACCATACAGGGCGAGTGATCAAAGTTGTTACACCCCGATCTCACAATTTCCTCAAATCATGAGATTAGGGCGTAAGATAGGATTTGTATGTAATACAAAGAACACCCTTAACTTTTACTTTTCTTTCCTTTTCTTGTTTCCCCGCATTAAATCACATAACATATTAACAATGGAATCTGAACATTTCTTTTACTAATCAAACTTCAATAGTAAAGATACATGTATAAGCATTCATGATGTCTTACACACATTATGTACATGAAACTTGCTAAATACAATACATATCACAAGAGGAACAACATTACACATCGTATTTACAACTCTCTCCCTTATCTCTTACTGAGGACCTAGAGTGGCAAGGACCGACTGACTCAACTAATCTTGTACTCAACTCCTGTGGCAGGTCTACACTGACGCTATGATCATCTTCAAGTCCACGCGGTTAACCCTAAAAATGTTTGAGTAGAGGGGTGAGCCTACTCGCTCAGTGAATGAGTACTTCATGGAAACAGACTAATGCACTAATGTGATTTCAGATATAATTTGAATAAACGATATGAAATTTAACAACAATAAATACTACACTGAGCAGTTCTAAAACAATATAATTGAAATAACAAAGAATGTAAATATTGCATCCAAAGAATAACCACTAGAAGACTATGCTTTTAGTCTTTCTTAACTCATTCATTTATAAAGAACTCTGTGAACCTATATGATCATATTTTAACTTATGCCCTAATCATATGCAGTGTACTCTGCATATAAAGATCCGTAACAAATTCATGCTACGATCCCACCGTACAAGACTTAGCGACACACCCGGGAAATGCTAAGTCTGACGCCAGCCCTGCTCTGCTACAGGACTCCTGGCTCTCCGGCCAGAAACATAGGCTCTACGGCCTCAAAGCACTACTCTGAGTGCACCAGACTCCTTCTTTAACCTGAGTACACCGGCGGAGGGTCACAGGGTTACCTTCGTGACACACGCACGAATGGTGTTAGATAACCAAGTTTTCTTTTTCCCCAGTACCATCGTGACACACGCACGATTGTTGTTAGACACTGCCTCTCTTTCTATCCTCGTGCCACCAGAATTACTCAACCGGTTGATGTTGGACACGAGTTTCACCCCTAAGAAACAGACCTTCATTTAGGGGTTCTACGGTGTTAGGGCACCTAGGTCTATTAATTAATTAACATATAAATATCATAGCTCATGTATTCAACATATACCATGTCTCAGTAACATCCCTTTCTAGGGCATGTCATATCTCATCACCTGCAATTTACGAGATATGTATTGAAATATAAGAAGCCCTGCAGTATGTAAATATCATTTCAGAGAGAACAAGCATATAAAGTTAAATGCACTAGAAACATACAACTCAACACTTAAGCATCACCACATCTCATATCGAGACCTTTCATATTACCATAGCATGATTCATTGAACACCCTATTCTTAGGGTTTCATTTGCCTTATACATTCATCACATGCCAACACCCTACTCTTAGGGTTTCATTCGCCTCATTCACCTTTTCACATGGCTCTCATAATGATTTCATAGGATATAAGCATTCACTAAATAAAGATTGTTTCCAACAAATCATATATAATCAATATAGATGTGAAATCATGGAAACTTAACTAAATTTAGATTTTCCATATCATTTACTGAGATATCATTTATCAAGAATAAAATTCAATTAAGATAGCTCATGAGATACATCCTAACCAATTATAGGATTACTAGTCCTTTTCAATAAGGTTGAAACACTAGTGATGTCTCAATTAGGTTAAACCCTAATTACATCATTTGATATAAATCTGAAAAGCATTCTCACTAAGAAGTGTTGTATATGTATCTGATATGAATCTACCATCAAAAAGTCATTCAAACAGAGAAGGAATCCGTATCATATCAATTTACAATAACTTAAATCAAACAGACATTTCAGGATTTAGAATTCACATGCTAAGCATTTAGGGATTTGGATGTTATAATCAAATTCGTGCATTAGAATGCTTGAAGGAAGAACCCACTCACCCTAAGGTGTGAAAACACCTCACAAATGCAGCTCAACTTAGGGAATCTCGAATTCCTATCAAATCCCTAGCAAATCTCCCAATTCTTCTTCCATTCAACTCGGAAACCTTGAAAATGAGAGATTATGAAGAAAGGGTGAGAAAAGAGGGAATTTCGACATCACCTTGGATCAAATCAGAGCATGGATGGAATCTTGACATGAGAGAGAAGATTCACCATAAAAGTCTATGCAAAGGATCCAAACTTACTTGATTTCACCACTCTTGGGACCGCAGAACCCTAATTCAGCAATTCCCCCACTTTCTTCACTCAAGCCCTAATTCTCCCTCTCTCTCTAGATTTTCGTTTCTCTGGAGTGAATGACGAAGAATGAGAGCTGTGTGTGTGTGTGGTTGCTCATATAAATCAATTGAGCTGCTTGGGTCAATTGCATATTGACCCAACACTTAACTTTAATTATATTGGCTGAATATTCAGTTATACAAAAGTTACTGTAATTCGTTTATTTCAGAGATCAAACATTCTCCAAAAATTATGGGAATTTAGCACGTTGTTTATAATTGTTCTATAAAGATTCAGTTAAAATTTGGATCATTTGGAGTTACCAATAAATAATTAAAAATAGAACAATGCACTGCTATATTGCAGTCTGCAAAATATTCGGCCGAGTTTGTCCTGCACAAACTCGACCGACACCCTTACTGTAGGGATTCAAAAGTCATCCAAAAATTATGCCAATTTAACAGAGTGTCTAAAACTGTGTTTTTCAGGCACAGTTAAAATTTGAGATCAATTGGATATATCAATAAAAAGATAAAATTCAATTACCACACTGCTGTATAATTCTGGAAATGTGATCGGTCGAGTTTGAAACTCGGCCGATAAACAGGTCAGAGCATTTTTAAAAAATTCTGATATTTTCCAATGTTGTTCACATTTTATATATCCAAATCATATAAAAATTTGAAGTAAATCAGATTTACACATAAAATACTAAAAAAAAATCATTTAGTGAGACATTCTAGTTATCAAATTCTGTATTCATGTATCATCAAAACCCTATTTGGGCCAATTAGGGTTTATGCTTCTCAAACCCTAATTCTCAAGACAAAAGAACATTTAGACTTCTTATCATAATTAAGACATCCTAATTGTGTTATCGTCATTAATTAGATTTCAAGAATGATTATTCCAATTAATCTTTGCAATTGTCTAGGCAAACCCTAGTTTACCAATTAAGCTCAGATGGGGTCGTAACAACTCTCCCCCCCTTAGAATGTTTCGTTCTCGAAACATAAACCTACAAGAAAGATACATTCAAGGTTATTCTAAGCTTATAAAGCCTTCCATGTCATCATATTCTTGTATTTCATACCTGAATGTAGTTTTCAACATTAGATCTTTTAATTCTTTACTAAATCACAACATATTTCAAATAGTTCTCAATGATATCAAGCAAATTCTTTATGCCACAGTCAAACATAGAATGCAAAGATAAACCATCACACTTTCGCTGCACAACTCTGATACTCTAATACAACTATCTCAACTTATGCTGCTCAGAGAGTTCTATTGTTCTGTATCACCTTTAAGTGACAAAAGCAAGTTCACCATGCTGTTTTAAACTTTAATAAAGTGCTATTCAAATAGCAAAACAGTCTTGAATTAAAAGACTAGATTCAACAATCAATTGCACAATACTACTCTTGGCATCCCCATTGGGTCATGGATGCATGAGGTGAAGCATTACCACCTCATTCCATACTATCCTGTTTCGATCCTGGGACCTGTGGGTTATGGACCACACACAATTCAAAGTGTAACCATCATATTATATCATTTTAGGGTTTCAACAACAGTAATAAAGTAATCCACCATTGTATCAGTCATTCAAGCATTAATCATACTCAATTACCATCACTCAGTTATATTATAGCTAGGTATAACAAGCTATACCTCATTAGGGTTACTTGTCCAAACAATCTAATTATCATCCCTTTCTATTAATATGAGTGAATATGTATGACTACCTTGTTCAGGGTATCTCTCCATGTGTTCTAACATCATCCAAACCGTATCACCATATCACAAATACACAATACTAGGATGCATATCAGGTATGAATTACTACAACTATCATACACCTTTAATTACCACATAGCTTGCACAAATACACTGAACTCATATGTAGAACCAACTTTCATACCTTAATATGCCTTCAACAACTCATACATGTAAAAAAACAAATTCACATACTACACAAAGCTAGTGTTTTCCCATATCTCTCTGCTCATTCATTACTTCATTACTTTTTGCTACCTATCCTTTTCATATGATTATATACAATAAACATTATTAACATTGAAGGATTTAAGATAGGAATAAATTATTCATCATTCTTGCTATTACACAAGAATTTATTTCTTATCGCACTTCATCATACTGTATGTCACTATTACATTCACTAGATGATCCCACCAAGGTATTTATGCACCATATATGACTCATTTTTCTCTTATCATTTCATTCCCACCTTGCTCTTATTAAGGAATATATGAAAGAGAAGATGATTTTAAGACTTGGAATACTTATATTCAAACATTCCCTTAATACATTCTCGTATGTAGACTTACTTAGTTATCAACAGAGATATTTGATTAATTAGCACTTGCTTGAATCTCACAACCTCTTTATTTTATAACTTCTCCATCATATTTCAAACCCTTTCTTACGTTTCATAGTCCTCTTACTATATACTACTCTTTAACCCGTCATCTTTAATCCTAAATTTTTTTTTCTCTTATGACCATGTTGCTTATTCATATGTATGGTCATGTATACCATGTTGCACATATTTCCTCCTTTATCTTTATACTATTGTGAAGTTAACATTCTAAGTTAATAGTCCTTCTATTAGTTTTTACTCATGTTGAATACATTACATATTCTTCATTTTTACATCAAGTGGATCATGCATGGGTCAAACATAGTTTCTGTTTCAATCAAGTTTTTCTCTCCTGAATACAGTCTACCTTTGTATGACTTATTCATTCGTTAAACTACACCTATGTTCTTTGCTTAGAAACTAGTTTGTTGTTCTAGTCTTATGAATTACATGTTCATACGATTCTCTTTACTTTTACTCTTTTGAAGACTCTTTACTTCTATGGACCTATTGAAAGCTCAACTCTATTCTTCTACTTAGCCTTTTCTTTAGAGTTCATAAAAGCATTATACTCTATTATATGATTCATTCATCATGATTGATTCTTGCTATCTTGAACCATACATACATTTCACATATCTTTTCTATATTTCATATGTATAGTTCATATAATATTAATCAATAAACTGATTATGAGCTTCATATCATGTTCTATTATTCCCAATTAAGGGTTTCACATATGAGGCCCCAAAATTGAACCTCAGATATCAGTTTCAACTAATTCTTAGTTGTTCTGATCTTTCCCATCTGTTTCAACATCTTACTGTATGTACATTCTTACTCTGATGTGGGTCTAATTATTCCAATTCTATTCTTATTATGCTATTGATAGGATTCATCAGATCCTAGTAACACATCCTGCCAACCGGACCAGGCCAAACCTGAAGTCCTGAAGCCCAGAACTACAAGAATTACATTCTTTCTGAACTGCCACTCACAGCTCAGAAACTCGGCCGATTGGTCAGAAACTCGGTCGATTGCTTCACAACTCGGCCGATCCGCTTGAAACTCGGCCGATCAACTTGCCGTTTGATTTCCTGAAAAAGGAAACTCGGCCGAATTACATACAACTCGGCCGATCAGTTTGCTGTTCGATTGCCTATTAAGGAAACTCGGCCGAACCACATACAACTCGGCCGAATCGCGTACAGACTGAAAACCTAAACAGACCTGCTGATGTCAATTTCACTCGAACCAGCGGGCAAAACTATAGAAACAAAAGCTCATTTCAAGATGATTTCTAATCTACATGTTACAAAGAATGAAATCAATAAATGCAACAACTGCATAGTGTGCAACAAATATTAAAGACCCATATTTCAAAGTATTGAATATTTCAATTCAAGCATATAAGAACATTTCTATACATTTCCAACAAAAACAACATTATGAAATGTAAATTCTATCTCCTTTTACATTTATGCTCTTAATTCTTGTTTCTTTTCTCGTTTTCTAACCCTAACATTTCTAGGGTTCATCTCTAGCCCATTCTTCCACTGTATACCTGGCCAGGGTATACGTGAGAGAATAGACAGAGTAGCTTGTACTGGTTGATCCAAGTACTCAGATATCGGGCCAGGATATCCAAATACTCAAATCCCCAAAGCTAACATCAAACATCTCCTATCTGCCATACATAGGACTCTAACTTACTAACTTAATGGTCCTTGACAACTCACCCTAAGCTCTGATACCAAGCTGTTACACCCCGATCTCACAATTTCCTCAAATCATGAGATTAGGTCGTAAGATAGGATTTGTATGTAATACAAAGAACACCCTTAACTTTTACTTTTCTTTCCTTTTCTTGTTTCCCCGCATTAAATCACATAACATATTAACAATGGAATCTGAACATTTCTTTTACTAATCAGACTTCAATAGTAAAGATACATGTATAAGCATTCATGATGTCTTACACACATTATGTACATGAAACTTGCTAAATACAATACATATCACAAGAAGAACAACATTACACATCGTATTTACAACTCTCTCCCTTATCTCTTACTGAGGACCTAGAGTGGCAAGGACCGACTGACTCAACTAATCTTGTACTCAACTCCTGTGGCAGGTCTACACTGACGCTCTGATCATCACGCGGTTAACCCTAAAAATGTTTGAGTAGAGGGGTGAGCCTACTCGCTCAGTGAATGAGTACTTCATGGAAACAGACTAATGCACTAATGTGATTTCAGATATAATTTGAATAAACGATATGAAATTTAACAACAATAAATACTACACTGAGCAGTTCTAAAACAATATAATTAAAATAACAAAGAATGTAAATATTGCATCCAAAGAATAACAACTAGAAGACTATGCTTTTAGTCTTTCTTAACTCATTCATTTATAAAGAACTCTGTGAACCTATATGATCATATTTTAACTTATGCCCTAATCATATGCAGTGTACTCTGCATATAAAGATCCGTAACAAATTCATGCTACGATCCCACCGTACAAGACTTAGCGACACACCCGGGAAATGCTAAGTCTGACGCCAGCCATGCTCTGCTACAGGACCCCTGGCTCTCCGGCTAGAAACATAGGCTCTACGGACTCAAAGCACTACTCTGAGTGCACCAGACTCCTCCTTTAACCTGAGTACACCGGCGGAGGGTCACAGGTTTACCTTCGTGACACACGCACGAATGGTGTTAGATAACCAAGTTTTCTTTTTCCCCAGTGCCATCGTGACACACGCACGATTGTTGTTAGACACTGCCTCTCTTTCTATCCTCGTGCCACCAGAATTACTCAACCGGTTGATGTTGGACACGAGTTTCACCCCTAAGAAACAGACCTTCATTTAGGGGTTCTACGGTGTTAGGGCACCTAGGTCTATTAATTAATTAACATACAAATATCATAGCTCATGTATTCAACATATACCATGTCTCAGTAACATCCCTTTCTAGGGCATGTCATATCTCATCACCTGCAATTTACGAGATATGTATTGAAATATAAGAAGCCCTGCAGTATGTAAATATCATTTCAGAGAGAACAAGCATATAAAGTTAAATGCACTAGAAACATACAACTCAACACTTAAGCATCACCACATCTCATATCGAGACCTTTCATATTACCATAACATGATTCATTGAACACCCTATTCTTAGGGTTTCATTTGCCTTATTCATTCATCACATGCCAACACCCTACTCTTAGGATTTCATTCGCCTCATTCACCTTTTCACATGGCTCTCATAATGATTTCATAGGATATAAGCATTCACTAAATAAAGATTGTTTCCAACAAATCATATATAATCAATATAGATGTGAAATCATGGAAACTTAACTAAATTTAGATTTTCCATATCATTTACTGAGATATCATTTATCAAGAATAAAATTCAATTAAGATAGCCCATGAGATACATCCTAACCAATTATAGGATTACTAGTCCTTTTCAATAAGGTTGAAACACTAGTGATGTCTCAATTAGGTTAAACCCTAATTACATCATTTGATATAAATCTGAAAAGCATTCTCACTAAGAAGTGTTGTATACGTATATGATATGAATCTACCACCCTAAGGTGTGAATCTCACCCTAAGGTGTGAAAACACCTCACAACTGCAGCTCAACTCAGGGAATCTCGAATTCCTATCAAATCCCTAGCAAATCTCCCAATTCTTTTTCCATTCAACTCGGAAACCTTGAAAATGAGGGATTATGAAGAAAGGGTGAGAAAAGAGGGAATTTCGACATCACCTTGGATCAAATCAGAGCATGGACGGAATCTTGACATGAGAGAGAAGATTCACCATAAAAGTCTATGCAAAGGATCCAAACTTACTTGATTTCACCACTCTTGGGACCGCAGAACCCTAATTCAGCAATTCCCCCACTTTCTTCACTCAAGCCCTAATTCTCCCTCTTTCTCTAGATTTTCATTTCTCTGGAGTGAATGATGAAGAATGAGAGCTGTGTGTGTGTGTGGTTGCTCATATAAGTCAGTTGAGCTTCTTGGGTCAATTGCATATTGACCCAACACTTAACTTTAATTATATTGGCTGAATATTCAGTTATACAAAAGTTACTGTAATTCGTTTATTTCAGAGATCAAACATTCTCCAACAATTATGGGAATTTAGCACGTTGTTTATAATTGTTCTATAAAGCTTCAGTTAAAACTTGAGATCATTTGGAGTTACTAATAAATAATTAAAAATAGAACAATGCACTGCTATATTGCAGTCTGCAAAATATTCGGCCGAGTTTGTCCTGCACAAACTCGACCGACACCCTTACTGTAGGGATTCAAAAGTCATCCAAAAATTATTCCAATTTAACAGAGAGTCTAAAACTGTGCTTTTCAGGCACAGTTAAAATTTGAGATCAATTGGATATATCAATAAAAATATAAAATTCAATTACGACACTGCTGTATAATTCTGAAAATGTGATCAGTCGAGTTTGAAACTCGGCCGATAAACAGGTCAGAGCATTCTTCAAAAATTCTAATATTTTCCAATGTTGTTCACATTTTATATATCCAAATCATATCAAAATTTGAAGTAAATCAGAGTTACACATAAAATACTAAAAAAAATCATTTAGTGAGACATTCTACTTATCAAATTCTGTATTCATGTATCATCAAAACCCTATTTGGGCCAATTAGGGTTTATGCTTCTCAAACCCTAATTCTCAAGACAAAAGAACATTTAGACTTTTTATCATAATTAAGACATCCTAATTGTGTTATCGTCATTAATTAGATTTCAAGAATGATTATTCCAATTAATCTTTGCAATTGTCTAGGCAAACCCTAGTTTACCAATTAAGCTCAGATGGGGTCGTAACAACTCTCCCCCCCTTAGAATGTTTCGTCCTCGAAACATAAACCTACAAGAAAGATACATTCAAGGTTATTCTAAGCTTATAAAGCCTTCCATGTCATCATATTCTTGTATTTCATACATGAATGTAGTTTTCAACATTAGATCTTTTAATTCTTTACTAAATCACAACATATTTCAAATAGTTCTCAATGATATCAAGCAAATTCTTTATGCCACAGTCAAACATAGAATGCAAAGATAAACCATCATGCTTTCGCTGCGCAACTCTGATACTCTAATACAACTATCTCAACTTATGCTGCTCAGAGAGTTCTATTGTTATGTATCACCTTTAAGTGACAAAAGCAAGTTCACCATGCTGTTTTAAACTTTAATAAAGTGCTATTCAAATAGCAAAACAGTCTTGAATTAAAAGACTAGATTCAACAATCAATTGCACAATACTACTCTTGGCATCCCCATTGGGTCATGGATGCATGAGGTGAAGCATTACCACCTCATTCCATACTATCCTGTTTCGATCCTGGGACCTGTGGGTTATGGACCACACACAATTCAAAGTGTAACCATCGTATTATATCATTTTAGGGTTTCAACAACAGTAATAAAGTAATCCACCATTGTATCAGTCATTCAAGCATTAATCATACTCAATTACCATCACTCAGTTATATTATAGCTAGGTATAACAAGCTATACCTCATTAGGGTTACTTGTCCAAACAATCTAATTATCATCCCTTTCTATTAATATGAGTGAATATGTATGACTACCTTGTTCAGGGTATCTCTCCATGTGTTCTAACATCATCCAAACCGTATCACCATATCACAAATACACAATACTAGGATGCATATCAGGTATGAATTACTACAACTATCATACACCTTTAATTACCACATAGCTTGCACAAATACACTGAACTCATATGTAGAACCAACTTTCATACCTTAATATGCCTTCAACAACTCATACATGTAAAAAAACAAATTCACATACTACACAAAGCTAGTATTTTCCCATATCTCTCTGCTCATTCATTACTTCATTACTTTTTGCTACCTATCCTTTTCATATGATTATATACAATAAACATTATTAACATTGAAGGATTTAAGATAGGAATAAATTATTCATCATTCTTGCTATTACACAAGAATTTATTTCTTATCGCACTTCATCATACTGTATGTCACTATTATATTCACTAGATGATCCCACCAAGGTAGTTATGCACCATATATGACTCATTTTTCTCTTATCATTTCATTCCCACCTTGCTCTTATTAAGGAATATATGAAAGAGAAGATGATTTTAAGACTTGGAATACTTATATTCAAACATTCCCTTAATACATTCTTGTATGTAGACTTACTTAGTTATCAACAGAGATATTTGATTAATTAGCACTTGCTTGAATCTCACAACCTCTTTATTTTATAACTTCTCCATCATATTTCAAACCCTTTCTTACGTTTCATAGTCCTCTTACTATATACTACTCTTTAACCCGTCATCTTTAATCCTAATTTTTTTTTCTCTTATGACCATGTTGCTTATTCATATGTATGGTCATGTATACCATGTTGCACATATTTCCTCCTTTATCTTTATACTATTGTGAAGTTAACATTCTAAGTTAATAGTCCTTCTATTAGTTTTTACTCATGTTGAATACATTACATATTCTTCATTTTTACATCAAGTGGATCATGCATGGGTCAAACATAGTTTCTGTTTCAATCAAGTTTTTCTCTCCTGAATACAGTCTACCTTTGTATGACTTATTCATTCGTTAAACTACACCTATGTTCTTTGCTTAGAAACTAGTTTGTTGTTCTAGTCTTATGAATTACATGTTCATACGATTCTCTATACTTTTACTCTTTTGAAGACTCTTTACTTCTATGGACCTATTGAAAGCTCAACTCTATTCTTCTACTTAGCCTTTTCTTTAGAGTTCATAAAAGCATTATACTCTATTATATGATTCATTCATCATGATTGATTCTTGCTATCTTGAACCATACATACATTTCGAATATCTTTTCTATATTTCATATGTATAGTGCATATAATATTAATCAATAAACTGATTATGAGCTTCATATCATGTTCTATTATTCCCAATTAAGGGTTTCACATATGAGGCCCCAAAATTGAACCTCAGATATCAGTTTCAACTAATTCTTAGTTGTTCTGATCTTGCCCATCTGTTTCAACATCTTACTGTATGTACATTCTTACTCTGATGTGGGTCTAATTATTCCAATTCTATTCTTATTATGCTATTGATAGGATTCATCAGATCCTAGTAAGACATCCTGCCAACCGGACCAGGCCAAACCTGAAGTCCTGAAGCCCAGAACTACAAGAATTACATTCTTTCTGAACTGCCACTCACAGCTCAGAAACTCGGCCGATTGGTCAGAAACTCGGCCGATTGCTTCACAACTCGGCCGATCTGCTTGAAACTCGGCCGATCAACTTGCCGTTTGATTTCCTGAAAAAGGAAACTCGGCCGAATTACATACAACTCGGCCGATCAGTTTGCTGTTCGATTGCCTATTAAGGAAACTCGGCCGAACCACATACAACTCGGCCGAATCGCGTACAGACTGAAAACCTAAACAGACCTGCTGATGTCAATTTCACTCGAACCAGCAGGCAAAACTATAGAAACAAAATCTCATTTCAAGATGATTTCTAATCTACATGTTACAAAGAATGAAATCAATAAATGCAACAACTGCATAGTGTGCAACAAATATTAAAGACCCATATTTCAAAGTATTGAATATTTCAATTCAAGCATATAAGAGCATTTCTATACATTTCCAACAAAACAACATTATGAAATGTAAATTCTATCTCCTTTTACATTTATTCTCTTAATTCTTGTTTCTTTTCTCGTTTTCTAACCCTAACATTTCTAGGGTTCATCTCTAGCCCATTCTTCCACTGTATACCTGGCCAGGGTATACGTGAGAGAATAGACAGAGTAGCTTGTACTGGTTGATCCAAGTACTCAGATATCGGGCCAGGATATCAAAATACTCAAATCCCCAAAGCTAACATCAAACATCTCCTATCTGCCACACATAGGACTCTAACTTACTAACTTAATGGTCCTTGACAACTCACCCTAAGCTCTGATACCAAGCTGTTACACCCCGATCTCACAATTTCCTCAAATCATGAGATTAGGACGTAAGATAGGATTTGTATGTAATACAAAGAACACCCTTAACTTTTACTTTTCTTTCCTTTTCTTGTTTCCCCGCATTAAATCACATAACATATTAACAATGGAATCTGAACATTTTTTTTCCTAATCAGACTTCAATAGTAAAGATACATGTATAAGCATTCATGATGTCTTACACACATTATGTACATGAAACTTGCTAAATACAATACATATCACAAGAGGAACAACATTACACATCGTATTTACAACTCTCTCCCTTATCTCTTACTGAGGACCTAGAGTGGCAAGGACCGACTGACTCAACTAATCTTGTACTCAACTCCTGTGGCAGGTCTACACTGACGCTCTGATCATCTTCAAGTCCACGCGGTTAACCATAAAAATGTTTGAGTAGAGGGGTGAGCCTACTCGCTCAGTGAATGAGTACTTCATGGAAACAGACTAATGCACTAATGTGATTTCAGATATAATTTGAATAAACGATATGAAATTTAACAACAATAAATACTACACTGAGCAGTTCTAAAACAATATAATTGAAATAACAAAGAATGTAAATATTGCATCCAAAGAATAACCACTAGAAGACTATGCTTTTAGTCTTTCTTAACTCATTCATTTATAAAGAACTCTGTGAACCTATATGATCATATTTTAACTTATGCCCTAATCATATGCAGTGTACTCTGCATATAAAGATCCGTAACAAATTCATGCTACGATCCCACCGTACAAGACTTAGCGACACACCCGGGAAATGCTAAGTCTGACGCCAGCCCTGCTCTGCTACAGGACCCCTGGCTCTCCGGCCAGAAACATAGGCTCTACGGCCTCAAAGCACTACTCTGAGTGCACCAGACTCCTCCTTTAACCTGAGTACACCGGCGGAGGGTCACAGGGTTACCTTCATGACACACGCACGAATGGTGTTAGATAACCAAGTTTTCTTTTTCCCCAGTGCCATCGTGACACACGCACGATTGTTGTTAGACACTGCCTCTCTTTCTATCCTCGTGCCACCAGAATTACTCAACCGGTTGATGTTGGACACGAGTTTCACCCCTAAGAAACAGACCTTCATTTAGGGGTTCTACGGTGTTAGGGCACCTAGGTCTATTAATTAATTAACATATAAATATCATAGCTCATGTATTCAACATATACCATGTCTCAATAACATCCCTTTCTAGGGCATGTCATATCTCATCACCTGCAATTTACGAGATATGTATTGAAATATAAGAAGCCCTGCAGTATGTAAATATCATTTCAGAGAGAACAGGCATATAAAGTTAAATGCACTAGAAACATACAACTCAACACTTAAGCATCACCACATCTCATATCGAGACCTTTCATATTACCATAGCATGATTCATTGAACACCCTATTCTTAGGGTTTCATTTGCCTTATTCATTCATCACATGCCAACACCCTACTCTTAGGGTTTCATTCGCCTCATTCACCTTTTCACATGGCTCTCATAATGATTTCATAGGATATAAACATTCACTAAATAAAGATTGTTTCCAACAAATCATATATAATCAATATAGATGTGAAATCATGGAAACTTAACTAAAATTAGATTTTCCATATCATTTACTGAGATATCATTTATCAAGAATAAAATTCAATTAAGATAGCCCATGAGATACATCCTAACCAATTATAGGATTACTAGTCCTTTTCAATAAGGTTGAAACACTAGTGATGTCTCAATTAGGTTAAAACCTAATTACATCATTTGATATAAATCTGAAAAGAATTCTCACTAAGAAGTGTTGTATACGTATCTGATATGAATCTACCATAAAAAAGTCATTCAAACAGAGAAGGAATCCGTATCATATCAATTTACAATAACTTAAATCAAACGGACATTTCAGGATTTAGAATTCACATGCTAAGCATTTAGGGATTTGGATGTTATAATAAAATTAGTGCATTAGAATGTTTGAAGGAAGAACCCACTCACCCTAAGGTGTGAAAACACCTCACAACTGCAGCTCAACTCAGGGAATCTCGAATTCCTATCAAATCCCTAGCAAATCTCCCAATTCTTCTTCCATTCAACTCGGAAACCTTGAAAATGAGGGATTATGAAGAAAGGGTGAGAAAAGAGGGAATTTCGACATCACCTTGGATCAAATCAGAGCATGGACGGAATCTTGACATGAGAGAGAAGATTCACCATAAAAGTCTATGCAAAGGATCCAAACTTACTTGATTTCACCACTCTTGGGACCGCAGAACCCTAATTCAGCAATTCCCCCACTTTCTTCACTCAAGCCCTAATTCTCCCTCTCTCTCTAGATTTTCGTTTCTCTGGAGTGAATGATGAAGAATGAGAGCTGTGTGTGTGTGGTTGCTCATATAAGTCAATTGAGCTGCTTGGGTCAATTGCATATTGACCCAACACTTAACTTTAATTATATTGGCTGAATATTCAGTTATACAAAAGTTACTGTAATTCGTTTATTTCAGAGATCAAACATTCTCCAACAATTATGGGAATTTATCACGTTGTTTATAATTGTTCTATAAAGCTTCCGTTAAAATTTGAGATCATTTGGAGTTACCAATAAATAATTAAAAATAGAACAATGCACTGCTATATTGCAGTCTGCAAAATATTCGGCCGAGTTTGTCCTGCACAAACTCGACCGACACCTTTACTGTAGGGATTCAAAAGTCATCCAAAAATTATGCCAATTTAACAGAGTGTCTAAAACTGTGTTTTTCAGGCACAGTTAAAATTTGAGATCAATTGGATATATCAATAAAAAGATAAAATTCAATTACCACACTGCTATATAATTCTGGAAATGTGATCGGTCGAGTTTGAAACTCGGCCGATAAACAGTTCAGAGCATTCTTCAAAAATTCTGATATTTTCCAATGTTGTTCACATTTTATATATCCAAATCATATCAAAATTTGAAGTAAATCAGAGTTACACATAAAATACTAAAAAAAAATCATTTAGTGAGACATTCTACTTATCAAATTCTGTATTCATGTATCATCAAAACCCTATTTGGGCCGATTAGGGTTTATGCTTCTCAAACCCTAATTCTCAAGACAAAAGAACATTTAGACTTTTTATCATAATTAAGACATTCTAATTGTGTTATCGTCATTAATTAGATTTCAAGAATGATTATTCCAATTAATCTTTGCAATTGTCTAGGCAAACCCTAGTTTACCAATTAAGCTCAGATGGGGTCGTAACAAAAGTTGTATTTAGGACCCTCCCCTATTGCTGGCCTTCAATCGCGGTAGAGGGCTCTGTTGTGTTGATGGGCTTCTACACAACACTCGAGATGAACATCCAACATCTAGTGGTTGAAACAGACGCTTCTATGGTCATTAAGCTGGTGAAAGATAAGAAGAGAGGTTGCATCCCTGCCACGAAGATCTTTGAGGAGATTGCGAGTTTGATACCAATGTTTACTACTTTCTGCTTGGTGCATATCTGTAGAGAAGGGAACACCACATCCCATAATATCACTGCCTTGGGTTTGGGGAGCAATACAGAACTTGTATTCACTGATAGCGTTCCAAGGGTGCCTTTTCCACCCCATTGTATGGACCTAGTCTCTTAATACAATGACCCTTTTTCCCTCAAAAAAGTATCCTTTCACTGGACACAGTGAGAGAGCTAGTGATCTACTAGGGCTCATACATACTGATGTATGTGACATTTTAGATCAAATGCTAGAGGAGGCTATCAATACTTCATTACCTTCATTGATTACCTCAGTAGGTATGGCTATGTATATCTTATGAAACACAAGTCAGAAACTCTTGAAATGTTCAAGATTTTCATGAATGAAGTAGAGAAGCAACTTGGTAAGATTATTAAAGAACTATGTTCAGATCGAGGTGGTAAATACTTACGCCAAGAGTTTGAGGACCTTTTGAGAGACCATGGTATTGTTGTTGGATCCTAGATGGGTGATTAGATGCTCTAGAGGGGGGGTGAATAGTGATGAATGTACTTAAACAAAATTCATTAGACCTTCAAGATATATCACAAGATAAGGTTGCTAAATAGGTAATTTGAGTGCAACTAAAACATGCATAGCAAGGATGAGAGAGATTGAACATACACCAATTGACAAGCTGTTTAGAGTGGTTCCACACTTCAAACTAGAAGTGAGTCAGTCCACTACCTAGAGAGGTCAACCTCTAGGATTTTTTAACCTTGCATCTTCATTATATTCATTATAAGAGATACAATACATGACCACCAAAGGACTTACCTATCCAATACAAAGAGTCTTCAACCTTACCAAGGACTTACCCACTTTGCAAGGAGTCTTCCGCCTTCTTCCAAGGACTTACCTACTCTTGCACAAGTCTTCATCCTTGTAGGGATTACCCACTCTTCTTGGATCTTCCGCCTTTGACTTCACCTTCACTCGGAGAAGCTTCCACCAAGGACTTACCCACTTGAGCAAGGAGTCTTTTGCCTTCACCAAGGGCTTACCCACTCTTTCTCTAAGTCTTCAGCCTTGATCTTCACCAAGGGAAGCCTTCCCTTGTTCTTCTTCACCTCTCTTATCCAAGAGAGAGAACCTTCATCTTCATGATTGAAATGAGAGATAGGGAGGTGGTGGAAGTGCGAGCCTCACAAGAAATACATGTAGGACTAGCTCTCTTACATATTTCCTACTCACTCTAATGGATGTAGCAAGTGATTAAGCTTAGAGAGAGAGGAGGTTGTAGGAAGCACTCAACTATAGAATAGGAACCTCACATAGAGTTTTGCATTGAATGCTCAACCTTGGAATGAAGCCCAAGGGGTCGTATTTATAGTTGGGGATGCCTCTTAGCCTTTGGGAACACTTGAGAATGAAAACTAGCCATTTTATGGCTTGCAACAAATATATTTTCACTTGTTGCAACTCTACAATGGCTAGAAGCACTTTTCTACACTTTTCCATACAGTGCAATCGATCGAGTTTCTATAAGGGTAACTCGACCGATAGAGTAAAAGACAAAGCCGATATTCAGACCATATGTCAAGTTTGTCCTGGGGAAACTTGACCGACCAACAAAAATCGAATTGGTCAGGTACTCCATCGGTCGAGTTCTGTGAAGTGTAAACTCGACCGATCAAAAGTCATTTTCAAGATCCAATCCAGATCGGTCGAGTTTGCAACTCACAAAACTCGATCGATGAACAACCTAATGTAAATTTTGGAAAATGGCTTTTGAGTGCTTAAACATTCGATCTAAGTGATCCTAATTTTTTATAAGCTTAATTACAAGTCATACATTCATTACAAGTTGATTCTAATGGATTTACATCATATTTCAAAAATGTGCACTTGTATTGACTTTAACTTGTCTTTTCTCCAAATTGATATGTACAAGTTAGGGCATTTGGAGTGTGTCTATATCTAATCGGAAAACACTCAAGTAGAAGCATTAGACACCAATTTGTGGAATGGTTAGTAATCAGAAGAACACGGGTTTAGTCAATTTAGACATGAATCAACATTGACCTAATTGACCTTGAGTCAACATTCTCCCCCTTTTTGAAGATGACAAACCATTCCATAAATGTATTGAAAGCTTTTAAATAAAATCATACCTTTCGAGAAACCTAGGGGTTTCAATAGGATTGAGCTCATATGCTCCCCCTCAATTGATGCACATGGAGTTCTCGTACTCCCCCCCAATTGATGCTATTTCTCTTACATGGTTAGCTTTCATAACATTTATAGAAATTATGTCTTCTACTCATATATGTTCTTCTCACATATATGTCTTCTCCCATTTACCTTCTCCCCTTTATATGGACATGCTTCTCCTATTCATGTAAGACATGCCTTCTTTTATCAAAAGAAGACATACCTTTCTCCCCCTTTGTCATTTCAAAAAGTGAGGGTATGCATAAATAAGAAACACCACTTGTTAAAGGAAAGGAAATAACAAAAAGTTATATAGGGAGAGTAGAAGAGCACATCTAGGGGCTTGTCCAAGCATAGAATAAAAGCAAGTTAAAGAATGCACTTGAACAACCCAAAATGCAAGATGAAGTGTTGTAGAAAAACAATAAAACACAATTTTGACCCTCAAGATGACATAATTTTCCGACAAAGTGTCAGGGCTCATGGCGAAACAAAGTGATTACGCTGATCTGTCTTATGAAAACATGAAGAGAAGATTATGTTACAATGAAAAAGAAGGGGAAGTGGGGGCAATCGACAAAAGAAAGGAGAGCGGAAAGGGAATAAATTAAGATGTAATGCAAAAAGATGCGGGACCTGTGTTTGAGAAAATGCCACGGAATACAAACGAGCACGTGAACAGAGAGGAGAGCACTGCGGGTCAGATAAGATGCTCGACACAGCCTCCAAACACATAAGGGGAGGTACCAATAAGAGAGGGGGGGTCCAGAAGTGCAAGAAGGAACCGTGGAGGGCCGAATGAAGATGCTAAAGAGTAATACTGTCCAACCACCATGCCCAGACAACACCAACCCTGCAACTAGAGAGAGGACTAAAAACAACAAAATTTAAAGTCCACCTACTAGTTTTAAAAATCCTATGCCAATTTGACAGAGCATGGGAGTGAATATCTCAGACTCGATGAGAGCAGAAGGAAGCAATAAAGAGAGGACTAACACCAATAAACTAGACAAAAGAAATGACGAACCTAGCATTAAAACAGGGAAGTGGAGACGTCAGACACCACATACAACCAAGGTGTTAGCTGAACGCCCTGTTGAAAACCAAAGGAAAAGCAAAAGAAGGAGCACTAGAGAGGATATGGATGAAGATACTCTGTCTGAAAACACGAGAGATCAAAAACTAAATAGGGAGGGGGAAGCAACAATGGTTTGGGAGACCTACTCTCAAGGAACGGTGTCTGGCCTGGACCAACATTGTGAAGGACAATGAAGCTCCTCAGTTGGAATTTTTGGGGCATGGGCAGCCACGACAAGATCCAAAACCTTTGTAGCCTGAGCTGGAAGGAATGCCCGAACATGGTCTTTATCATGGAGACCATGGTGAAGAAGGAAGAACTCAAGAAGACTATGAGGAAATGTGGTTTCAACAAAGGGGTCTGTCTTAGCAGCGATGGCAGGTTTGGTGGCATTGACTTTTGGTGGCATGAAGAAAACATTACAACAATCTCCTGCTCAAAACACCATTTCATAGTGGAGGTAGATGAAGGACAAGATAAAAGCAAATGGAAATGTGATGGGATATAGGGCTGGCCGATTAACAACCAAAAATATCTAACGTGGGATCTTATGAAACAACTGTATAAGGGGACCAGCCTCCCACTTCTGTTCATAGGGGATTTCAATGAAATTCTCTATAGTTATGAGAAGATTGGTGGTGATACTAACAACGTGAGGCATACATATGATTTCTATGAGATCATTGACGGGTGTGGGTTAACTGATCTGGGCTTTTAGGGTGACCCATTCACTTGAGAAAAGGGCCTCAGCCTGGAGACTATTATAAAAGAACAGCTTGATAGAGCTTTATCTACAACCAGCTGGAACCTGCTGTTCCCTGAGGCATGGGTGAAACATCTAACAAGGATCCATTCAGATCATTCACCACTTATTCTCAACACACAGAGACATGAGGTACAAGAATGCTGATTCCAATTTCAAATTCGAAGGTTACTGGTTTGGAGATGAAGAATGCACTAAGATCGTGAGAGAATGCTGGATAGAGAAGAACAACAACCTTGAAAACAAAATCAACATGTGTGTTGGGAGGCTTCATAGATGGGAAAAAGAAAAATTTCAACAAACCAAATCTATGTTGAAGAAAGCGGAAAAGGATATGGAGGTAGAGCAAAGGCGACCTTTGTCACGTGAATCCATTCGAAGATGTAATGAGTTGTCAAAGGAGGTCATTAAGTTGCAAACTATTAATGAAACACACTGGTATACGAGGGCCAAAATCAATGATATGTGGGATGGGGATAGGAACACTGCCTACTTCCATAAAATAGCCACCCAGAGGAAGCGACGCAACTTCATAGACATATTGAAAGATGATGATAATGCCTGGAAAGAGGGAGAGGATGAAGTTTTCATAGTGATAAATGAGTTCTATAACAAGTTATTCCATTCTAACAAAACAACTTTCAATCAGGAAGTATCAGACTGCATACAATAAAAGATTACATAGGAGATGAACCAATTCCTTCAAAAAGAACCCAACAAGGAGATATGGGAGGCTCTAAAATACATGCATCCTACCAAGGCCCCAGGGCCTGATGGCTTCCATGTGGGCTTCTTTCAAAATTTCTGGCCCATCCTTGGGAATGACATTTGCCATTTCATCCAAAATTGGTGGAGAGGAGGGGAAAGCCTTGCGAAACTTAATGACACCAACTTGGTCCTCATTCCTAAATGCAAAGAGCCCAACTCTATGGGTGATTTTCGTTTGATTAACCTCTGTAACACAATGTATAAAGTGATTTCCAAGATGCTGGCCAACAGACTGTCGAGATTCTTGAATGATATCATTAGTGTTAATCAAAATGCCTTCATTAGTGGGCACCTCATAACTGATAATGCTTTCATCACCTTCGAACTCTTTCACACTATGAAAAGGAAAAATAAGGTCAGAAAAGGTAACATGGCTCTAAAACTTAACATGATCAAGGCCTACAGCAGACTCGAATGTGATTTCATTGACATGGTCATGAAAAAGATGGGGTTCGACAATTTGTGGAGAGAAAAAGTGGGAGAATGCTTCTACTCTATCTCCTTCTCTTTCATCATCAACGGGTACAACTGGGGCCGTATCAAACCGTAGTGAGGACTCCACCAGGGAGATCCCATTTCACCTTACCTGTTTCTTCTTTGTGCAGACATGTTCTCCAACCTTCTCAACAAGGCTGTGATAGAAGGCCATATTCATAGGGTGAAGGCTAGAAAGAACGGACCTTGCGTGTCACACCTGTTCTTCGCGGATGACATCATCCTATTTGCTAGGGCAAATTCAGAGGAGGCGGCCATGATAGCTGAGATGACCAGCTGCTAAGAGAGCCCCTCAGGGCAGAAAATTAACTACCTAAAATATGAAGTGTCCTTTAGCAAGAATGTCCCTGGTGATTTGAAGAACATGGTGACTAAAATTCTTAGTGTGAAGAAAGTGACGAAGCATGATAAATACTTGGGTTTGCCGTCCTGTACGGGGATATCCAAGAAAGATATTTTCAAAGCCATCAAGGATATAATGTGGGGGAAGAGGATAGGGTGGAGAGAAAAATTCCTCAGCCAAGTAGGGAAGGAAGGTCTCATTAAGTTGGTTATACAAGCTATTCCAACTTATCTCATGAGCTTTTTTAAATTCCCAGTAAATGTCATAAACAAGATGAACCAAATGGTGGCCAAATTCTAGTGGGGTTCGAGAAATGGTAATCGCAAGATACACTGGGCCTCTTGGGACAAGCTTTGCAAGACAAAGAGGAATGGGGGACTGGGATTTAGAGATTTTAGAATATTCAATGTTGCCCTCCTCATGAAACAAAGTTGGAGAATCCTTTATGAATCCTGTCCGCTAGTCAACAACATTCTGAAGGACAAATACTACAAATGAGGGACAGTTCTGGGAGCACTAAGAGGTTATGACCCCAATTTCACTTGGCGAAGTGTGTGGGGGGTGAGAGTGCTTCTTATAGAGGGATGGAGATGCAACATGGGAGAGTGTAGTAACGTCAAAATATGGAAGGATGCTTGGCTGCCGAATGGGAAAGGCCATTGTACTTATTGAGAAGAAGCAGATATAGGGGAGTATGCATTGGTGTAGGATCTAATTGATGCCTCTACAAACACTTGGAAACCTGAGGCCATTGAATCAATCTTCATAGTTGAGGATGCTGACAATATTTTCAAGATTCCCCTTTGCGGTAAGGGGGGAAAAGGGAAATACTGGTACCTCAATGATAGTGGCTCTTTCATTGTCAAGATAGCCTACTGGTTGGGGATCAGCGAGGTGCTTTCTCAGGTGCCTTTCCCTTGCAATTTGTGGAGCAAAATTTGGAGACTGTATATTCCCCCTAATTTCAAACACTTCAGTTGGTGCATCTATTGCAACCAAATGGCAACAGCCTCCCAACTATACAAGAGGCATATCTTACCCTCTAAATCATGTTTATGCTGTGGTATCTTAGATGAGGACATCTTCCATGCCCTCTTTGAGTGTCAGGTAGCTAGTAGAGCTTGGGTTGACTGCACCTTCAAAGCTAAGCTGTTAGGTATGCCCCGATCTTCCATGGCTGAAGCATGGAGTTGGATCATGGGTGTACTTTCTTTAAGTGAAATGACTGAGTTCATCGCTACATGTGTATCTATTTGGAACAACCACAATAATTTTATATAAAGTCACACTACTGATAATCTTGCAGCGAAGAAGAAACACTCGCTTCGGTGGGCCAAAGACCATCATGAAATCAAAGTTAGATACAACAAGAACACCTCCAGTCCCAAACTTAATAGAAGAAACTGCATTTGGTCACCCCCTGCTGAAGGCACTATCAAAGTCAACATGGACAACACCTGTATGGAAAAAGCCAGAACCTATTTGGTTGCTATGTTCCGCAACCATACAGGGCAAGTGATCAAAGTTGTATCTAGGACCCTCCCCTATTGCTGGCCTTCAACCGTGGTGGAGGGCTCTATTGTGTTGATGGGATGCCACACAACACTCGAGATGAACATCCA
Organism: Alisma plantago-aquatica; assembly: GCA_963693085.1. Taxonomy (NCBI): domain Eukaryota; kingdom Viridiplantae; phylum Streptophyta; class Magnoliopsida; order Alismatales; family Alismataceae; genus Alisma; species Alisma plantago-aquatica. The sequence goes on along the minus strand of OY856413.1, from coordinate 877,977,805 downwards.
ACATCTGGTGGTCGAAACAAACGCTGCTATGGTCATTAAGCTGGTGGAAGATAAGAAGAGAGGTTGCAGCCCTACCATGAAGATCTTTGAGGAGATTGCGAGTTTGATACCAATGTTTACTACTTTCCGCTTGGTACATATCTGTAGAGAAGGGAACACCGCAGCCCATAATATCACTGGCTTGGGTTTGGGGTGCAATACAGAACTTGTATTCACTGATAGCGTTCCAAGGGTGCCTTTTCCACCCCATTGTATGGACCTAGTCTCTTAATATAGTGACTCTTTTTCACTCAAAAAAAGTATCCTTTCACTGGACACAGTGAGAGAGCTAGTGATCTACTAGGGCTCATACATACTGATGTATGTGACATTTTAGATCAAATGCTAGAGGAGGCTATCAATACTTCATTACCTTCATTGATTACCTCAGTAGGTATGGCTATGTATATCTTATGAAACACAAGTCAGAAACTCTTGAAATGTTCAAGATTTTCATAAATGAAGTAGAGAAGCAACTTGGTAAGAGTATTAAAGGACTCTGTTCAGATCGAGGTGGCGAATACTTAAGCCAAGAGTTTGATGATCTTTTGAGAGACCATGGTATTGTTTTTGGAACCTAGATGGGTGATTAGAAGCTCTAGAGGGGGGTGAATAGAGCTGAATGCACTTAAACAAAATTCATTAGACCTTGAAGATATATCACAAGATAAGGTTGCTAAATAGGTGATTTGAGTGCAACTAAAACATGCATAGCAAGGATGAGAGAGATTGAACATACACCAATTGACAAGATGTTTAGAGTGGTTCCACACCTCAAACTATAAGTGAGTCAGTCCACTACCAAGAGAGGTCAATCTCTAGGATTTCTTAACCTTGCATCTTCATTATATTCATTATAAGAGATACCATACATGACCACCAAAGGACTTACCTATCCAATACAAAGAGTCTTCAACCTTACCAAGGACTTACCCACTTTGCAAGGAGTCTTCCTCCTTCTTCCAAGGACTCACCTACTCTTGCAAAAGTCTTTAGCTTTGCAGGGATTACCCACTCTTCTTGGATCTTTCACCTTTGACTTCACCTTCACTCGGAGAAGCTTCCACCAAGGACTTACCCACTTGATCAAGGAGTCTTCTGCCTTCACCAAGGGCTTACCCACTCTTTCTCTAAGTCTTCAGCCTTGATCTTCACCAAGGGAAGCCTTCCCTTATTCTTCTTCACCTCTCTTAGCCAAGAGAGAGAACCTTCATCTTCATGATTGAAATGAGAGATAGGGAGGTGGTGGAAGTGAGAGCCTCACAAGAAATACATGTAGGACTAGCTCTCTTACAGATTTCCTACTCACTCTAATGGATGTAGCAAGTGATTAAGCTTAGAGAGAGAGAGGAGGAGGATATAGGAAGCACTCAACTATAGAATAGGAACCTCACATAGAGTTTTGCGTTGAATGCTCAACCTTAGAATAAATCCCAAGGGGCCATATTTATAGTTGGGGATGCCTTTTAGCCTTTGGGAACACTTGAGAACAAAAACTAGCCATTTTGTGGCTTGCAACAGATATATTTTCACTTGTTGCAACTCCACAATGGCTAGAATCACTTTTCTGCATTTTTCCATACAGTGCAATCGGTTGAGTTTCGATAAGGGTAACTCAACCGATAGAGTAAAAGACAAAGCCGATATTTAGACCATCGGTCGAGTTTGTCCTGGAGAAACTCGACCGACCAATAAAAATCGAATTGGTCAGGTACTCCATCGGTCGAGTTCTGTGAAGTGTAAACTCGACTGATCAAAAGTCATTTTCAAGATTCAATCATGATCGGTCGAGTTTGCAACTCACAGAACTCGATCGATGAACAACTTGATATGGATTTTGGAAAATGGCTTTTGAGTGCTTAAACATTTGATCTAAGTGCTGCTGATTTTTTCTAAGCTTAATTACAAGTCATACAATCATTACAAGTGATTTACAACATGATTCTAATGGATTTACATCATATTACAAAAATGTGCACTTGTATTGACTTTGACTTGCCTTTTCTCCAAGTTGATATGTGAAATTTAGTGCATTTAGAGTGTATCTATACCTAATCTAAAAACACTCAAGTAGAAGCATTAGACACCAATATGTGGAATGGTTAGTCATCATCAAAACATGAGTTTAGTCAATTTAGACGTGAGTCAACATTGACCTAATTGACCTTGAGTCAACATTCTCCCCCTTTTTGAAGATGAAAAACCATTCCATAAATGTATTGAAAGATTTTAAGTAAAATCATACCTTCGGAGAAACCTAGGGGTTTTAATAGGATTGAGATCATATGCTCCCCCTCAATTGATGAGCATGGAGTTCTCATACTCCTCCTCAATTGATGCTATTTCTCCTGCATGGTTAGCTTTCATAACATTTATAGAAACTATGTCTTCTACTCATATATGTTCTTCTCACATATATGTCTTCTCTCATTTACCTTATCCCCTTTATATATACATGCTTCTCCTCTTCATGTAAGACATGCCTTCTTTTGTCAAAAGAAGACATACCTTTCTCCCCCTTTGTCATTTCAAAAAGTGGGGGTATGAAGAAATAAGAAACACCACTTGTTAAAGGAAAGGAGATAATAAAAAGTTATATAGGGAGAGTAGAAGAGCATAGCTAGGGGTTGTCCAAGCATAGAATAAAAGAAAGTTAAAGCATGCACTTGAACAACCCAAAATGCAAGATGAAGTGTTGCAGAAAAAAAATAAAACACAATTTTGATCCTCAAGATGACAGAATTTGCCCACGAAGTGTCAGGGCTCATGGCGAAGCGATGAGCCTTGCTCATATGGTTGTTTCTGCATGAAAAACACTAGTCTTGTACCAAACACTGAAATTGGAGAAAAATCTGCATAAAATCCAAAAATACTCCAATTTATACGTATAATGTAGCTCTATGTGCCCTGCATCACAATGTTATACAATCAACTCAAGATAGTAGATATGCAATTCAAGGAACAAGCTTGAGCATGTATGAGACAAGATACAAGCATAGCATATAGATGAGCAAAGATGCCAATTATAAACAAGGCTAGAACTACATGTATATGAACTACTAGTAGATGTTATCACAAGTTAGGATTACTAGTAGGATCTAGGTCATAGTAAGAGATACCAAAAGATACACAAGATAAATCAATGCTATGAGTAAATGTAGAGATATATCCAAACAAAGAGATATGCAATTTTAAAAGCATGAAAGGATATAACTCACTAACAAGCATGCATCATTACCAAAAGATGATCACCACTAAGAACCTCAAGGTTGAATCAAAACAAGATATACACCTAGATAGATGTAGCAAGTCAGAGTACAACGGAAGAAATTTTAGATACAACCAAGAGATCCAAAGAGATCATCATCAAAACCTGCAAAACAACTCAAAGCAAGTAATTTCAAGATATAGATATGCCAATTTAGAACAATTAGAGAGATAGAGTTGTATGCAAGATAGGAAATTTATAATATGGCAATATGCATATATAAAGGTACCAAAGGAGTGCCAAAGAATAAGGATATTTGTTGAGAAAATCTAGTTGAGAGGGAAATTCTCATTCAATAAGACAAATGTATATTCTGTGCACAGTGTTATCGGTCGAGTTCTGTGTATTGACAACTCGACCGACGATAGCTGATAGCAACACCCATTGGTGCCTATCGACCGAGTTTCAAACTAACAAACTTGACCGACAGAGCTGCTGTCAAAAGACACATATATTTCATGAAAACATATTTAAAGGCATGCTAAAAATATAAGCCATATCCAAATATGTGTAAGCAAGTTAGCAATGCACTATGAAAGCATTAGAAATAGTTTTTGAGCAAGAGCGTGAAGAGAATCCCAAAATACCACTTTTGACTCAAAAACCACATGCATAGTGCACACTAACTTGACAAAAATACATTAGATATGGTTATAAGCAAGAAAAACACTACCTTTGTTCTTACCATTCCTTTTTCCAGTTATTGTCACCCTCTGGACATCTCACCTTTCTTCTTTCATGTAGATTGAGAAGTCAATTTGCATTTCAATAGCTCAAGTCAATCCATTTGCAAGTACCTACAAGAAGAAAGATGAAATGGTCCTCAATCATGTTTTTGGGTCCAGAGGGGTTAGTTTAGCAACCCAAGTCCTATTGCTCTTGGGTTCTTTCCTAAAAGGACAACAAGTAGGATAATGATCAAAATCATTGCAATAGTCGCATGTGCCCATAGTCTTGGAACTAGAGGATTCTCCATGAAAGATTGGAGGACCTTTACCTTTGTTGTTCCTTTGACTACTATCATACCATAGACCATGTCTTCCAATTTGTTTAGTAGTATGGTGTAGGATGTCATTGAGATTCTTTTTACCAACTAAGAATCTTTGTAAAGAAGATCTCAAACTATCATTATCATGCATAAGAGAAGCAATAGTAGAAGACAAATGATTTATATTTTATCTAGCATGCAAAAGATCATTTTCTAAGCAAAGAGATTTAGTTAAATAAGAATCTCTATCAACATGAAGAGCATCAACATCATTCTCTCTATTATTAGAACTATAACAAGATTCATGCACATTGATTTTAGCAAGCAAGGAGGCATGTTCTGTTTCTAATTCTTGCAAAACAAAATCTTTGTCCTTGTTTTCATATTTAAGAACATAAAAATCATGCATGAGAGAATCAACAATTAAAGTATGCTTTTCATTAGAACTAGGCATGAGAGATTGAGCTTCTAGAAATCTAATCTTATCAAGCAAACTAGCATTTTCAAGTTTAAGAGAGCCTACTTGACTAAGACAATCATTTTTATCATCAAGCAAGCAATAATTAGCATGTTCATGATCATCTAATTCTACATGCATATTATCAACAATTCTAGCAAGCCTTTTCTTTTTCCTTTTATAAGACTTAAGAGAGGCACACTTATCATGAATAATAGCAATCAAAGATTCTTTATCTAAAGAGTTTAGATTTACCTCACTTGAGTCCTTACTTGTTGATGCCATAAGAGGAAAATGGCATTCTCCTTCATCACTAGAGCTTGAGCTACCACTTGACTCTTCACTTGATTCTTCACTTGAGCTTGAGTTGGAGGAGTCACTTGAGCTTGCGTGGCACTTATCTTCTCTTTTCTTGTGATGATGGGTCTTTATAACTTGTGGGCAATCTATCTTGAAGTGACCCTTCTTTCCACACTTGAGGCACCTGATGGAGGAGGACTTGCCTTTATAGAGTTTATCCTTGGAGTACATGGCATGTTCTTTAACTTGAGAGGATGGAGAAGCTTGTCCCATGATAGCTTCAATTTGAGCCTTCATTTCAGCCTTCTTCATTCTCTTTAGCTCTTTCTTTTCTTATCTTTCAACTTCTTCTCTTTTGTCAAGTGTAGCTTCATGTGATTGTAGATTTCCAATGAGCTCTTGAATAGGGACATCCTTAAGAGACATTGCTTCTTCAATGGAAGTCACCTTGGGTTCCCACCTCTTGGGAAGAGTTCTAAGGATCTTTGAGTTGATCTCTCCTCTAGACATAGGATGACCTAGAACCACAAGACCATTCACAATGATGTTGAGCCTTGAGTACATGTTGGCTATCCTTTCCTACTTTCCCATCTTGAAGTTCTCAAGTAGCCCTTTGAGCATGTAGACTTTGCTTTCCTTCACTTGATTTGTCCCCTCATAAGTGATGCATAGCTTTCTCCATACCTCATAGGCTGTTTCACATGAAGAAATCCGGTTGAACTCAGTGGAGGTCATGGAGGCATAGAGGATGTGCATGACTCTAGCATTCAAGGTTGCTTTCTTCAAGGTAGCATCATCCCATTCTTCAATCTTTGTCTTTGGTAGCTTATATGGGCTGTTCACCATTTGCCACATCTCAAGACTTGATCCTTGGATGTAGAATTGAAGCCTTCTTCTCTAATAGAGGAAATTTCTCCCATCAAAGATTGGTAGGCTGATCAAATATCTCCCTCCTTGGTAGTCACCCATCTTCTCCTACTTGTTGAAGTATGCTTGGAGAAACCAGCTCTGATACCAATTGTTGGATCCTAGATGAGGGATTAGATGCTCTAGAGGGAGATGAATAGAGATGAATGCACTTAAACAAAATTCATTAGACCGTCAAGATATATCACAAGATAAGGTTGCTAAATAGGTAATTTGAGTGCAACTAAAACATCAATATCAAGGATGAGAGAGATTGAACATACACCAATTGATAAGCTGTTTAGAGTGGTTCTACACTTCAAACTAGAAGTGAGTTAGTCCACTACCTAGAGAGGTAAACCTCTAGGATTTCTTAACCTTGCATCTTCATTATATTCATTATAAGAGATACAATACATGACTACCAAAGGACTTACGTATCCAATACAAAGAGTCTTCAATCTTACCAAGGACTTACCCACTTTGCAAGGATTTCTGCCTTCTTCCAAGGACTTACCTACTCTTGCAAAAGTATTTAGCTTTGTAGGGATTACCCACTCTTCTTGGATCGTTCGCCTTTGACTTCACCTTCACTCAGAGAAGCTTCCACCAAGGACTTACCCACTTGAGCAAGGAGTCTTCTGCCTTCACCAAGGGCTTATCCACTCTTGCTCCAAGTCTTCAACCTTGATCTTCACCAAGGGACACCTTCCCTTGTTCTTCTTCACCTCTCTTAGCCAATAGAGATAACCTTCATCTTCATGATTGAAATGAGAGATAGGGAGGTGGTGGAAGTGAGAGCCTCACAAGAAATATATGTATGACTAGTTCTCTTACATATTTCTTACTCACTCTAATGGATGTAGCAAGTCATTAAGCTTAGAGAGAGAGGAAGCTATAGGAAGCACTCAACTATAGAATAGGAACCTCACATAGAGTTTTGCATTGAATGCTCAACCTTGGAATGAAGCCCAAGGGGTCCTATTTATAGCTAGGGATGCCTCTTAGCCTTTAGGAACACTTGAGAATAGAAACTAGCCGTTTTGTGGCTTGCAAAAAATATATTTTCACTTGTTGCAAATCCACAACGGCTAGAAGCACTTTTCTGCACTTTTCCGTACTGTGCAATCGGTCGAGTTTTTATAAGGGTAACTCGACCGATAGAGTAAAAGACAACCAATATTCATACCATCGATCGAGTTTGTCTTGGGGAAACTCGACCAAACAATGAAAATCGAATTGGTCAGGTACTCCATCGGTCGAGTTATGTGAAGTGTAAACTCGACCGATCAAAAGTCATTTTCAAGATCCAATCAAGATCGGTCGAGTTTGCAACTCACAAAACTCGACCGATGAACAACCTGATGTGAATTTTGGAAAATGGCTTTTGAGTGCTTAAACATTCGATCTAAGTGCTCTTGATTTTTTCTAAGCTTAATTACAAGTCATACCATCATTACAAGTGATTTACAACATGATTCTAATGGATTTACATCGTATTACAAAAATGTGCACTTGTATTGACTTTGACTTGTCTTTTCTCCAAGTTGATATGCGCAAGTTAGGGCATTTGGAGTGTGTCTATACCTAATATGAAAACACTCAAGTAGAAGCATTAGACACCAATATGTGGAATGGTTAGTCATCATCAAAACACGGGTTTAGTCAATTTAGACATGAGTCAACATTGACCTAATTGACCTTGAGTCAACAATTGTATCACAATGGACTCCACATGGTACACCACAACATAATGGTGTGTTATAAAGAAGGAATCATACATTATTAGATATGGTACGATCAATGATGAGTTTAGCCAAACTTCTAACATCGTTCTGGGGATATGCTCTTGAAACCACAACATTTACACTTAACTGTGTACCTTCCAAATCGGTTCAAAAGTCACCATATGAGATATGGAATGGGAATTGTCCCAATTTATCTATGTTAAAGATTTGAGGATGTGAAGCTTATGTTAGGAAACAATTTCCTAAAAAAAGCTTGGACCCAAATCTGAAAAATGCTATCTTGTTGGATACCCCAAGGAAACTCAGGGATACTACTTCTACACAGCAATTGACAACAAAGTGTTTGTCACTAGGACTGATGTATTTATTGAAAAGAAATTTATGTCCAAAGGAATCAGTGAGAGGAATGTAGAGCTCATAGAAGTTTGAGATCAACAAGAAAGAAGAGAACCCAAGGAGGTACATAAGGAACATGAAGACTCACAAACTGTTGTAGAATTTCAAGTTCCAAATGTAACACATGAACCTCATAGGTCTAGTAGGACACAACTTGAGCCTGAGATATTTGGATTTCTCATGACTCAAGTGACGAATTGGGCATAGTAGATGAGCCAAATTCCTATCTAGAAACTACTAAGGGACCAAAATATGAGAAATGGTTCGAAGCCATAAGATCTGAGATGGAATCCATGTACACCAACAAGGTATGGACCTTAGTGGATCCACCCGAAGGGGTAAAACCCATAGGGTGCAAGTGGGTCTTTAAGAAGAAGATCAACATGGATGAAAATGTTCAAACCTATAAAGGTAGATTGGTTGCGAAAGGATTCCGTAAAATTCAAGGTGTTGATTATGATGAGACCTTCTCACCAGTTGCCATGGCTAAATCCATCAGGATCATGCTTTCCATTGTAGCTTATCATAACTATGAGATTTGGCAGATGGATGATAAAAATGACATTCCTTAACGGTAATTTACTCGAGGATGTGTACATGACACAACCTGATGGTTTTATCAATCCGAAGGAAGCCAATAAAGTCTGTAAGCTACAAAGGTCAATCTATGGATTGAAGCAAACATCTCAGAGCTAGAATCTATGTTTTGATGAAGTGCTCAAAAAGTTTGGCTTTAGTCAAAATGAAGATGAACCTTGTGTTTACAAAAAGGTTAGAGGGAGTACACTCATATTTCTCACATTGTATGTGGATGACATACTATTGATGGGAAATGACATCCCTACTCTTCATACGGTAAAAGTTTGGTTGGGGAAGACCTTTTCTATGAAGGATTTAGGCAAAGAATCATATATACTAGGAATCAAGATCTATAGAGATAGATCTAGAAGGCTTCTAGGCCTAAGCCATATCACATACATTGAGAAGGTGCTAAAGTGGTTTAGCATGGAGGGTTCTAAGAGAGGTAACTTGCCCATGTCCCATGGCATTACAATCTCTAAAGCCCAATATCCTAGTTTATGTGATGAACGAGCATTTATGAGTAAGATTCCATATGCATCAACAATTGAATCTATCATGTACATGATGTTATGTACTGGTCCTTATGTGTCGTATGCTTTGAGCATGATGAGTCGGTATCAGTCAGATCCAAGTGAATGTCACTAGACAGTTGTAAAGAACATCCTAAAGTACTTGACAAGGACTAAGGATCAATTCTTGGTATACGGAGGTGAGAAGAGCTTGTGGTAAAGGGTTACACAAATGCTAGCTTCCAAACTGACAAAGATGACTATAGATCGCAATTTGGATTTGTGTTTTGCCTAAACAACACAGCTGTGAGATGGAAGAGTTCCAAGCAAGAGACGATTGTGGATTCTACAATAGAGGCCGAATCTATTGCCACATCTAATGCTGCAAAGGAAGTTGTGTGGATCAAGAAGTTCGTTTATGAACTTGGAGTGGTTCCAATCGCTAGTGATGCAATTGAGTTGTTTTGTGACAACAACGGAGCAAATACACAGGCTAAAGAACCAAGATCGCACCAATGTTCCAAACATATTCTATGATAGTTCCATCTCATATGAGAGATCGTACAATAAGGAGATGTGCAAATTTGTAGAGTACCTAAAAAAAGCAATATGGATGACCCGCTCACAAAAGCACTTTCATAGCAGAAACATGACGGATATGTTTGATCACTTGGATTGAGATTCATGAGTGATTGGGTATAAGTGCAAGTGGGAATCTTTTGGTATGTATGCCCATAGAGAGTATCATTTGATGATTGTAATGAGATACTATGTAAATGATTTGTAATACTATATTAATCATATTAATAAAGGCAAGTTTCCAATCTATATGTTTGTGTTTTATATTGTGAGATGACCACAAAACTTATAGATGTCTACTGAAAAATATACTCAATGGCATATGTCTTCAGGTTGATGACCTAAACAATGAGATCATACGCATGTTAAGAGTATGTATTATTGTTTTGTCCCTAATCAGTTGTTATGGTGAAAATATCCATAGACATCAATAACACATAAGATTAGAATGTATGTTGGTTGATGGAAGAATCTCATTGGCCACATATGGAGATATCAATACTTGTTAGAGAACAATGTATCAGACAGACCCACCTTAGAGAGTGACACATGGATACCATGATTGGTAGTTAGAGTCACATCTCATAGTGATGGTGGTGATTGTGGTTCTTAGACTTGAAGTCACTACACTTATCACATGTCGTTCGGTGTACTTTGACATCATCCATTGTGGTCCTGAATAAGGATTGTTGTAAAGATGGTGCTTGGGTGCACTGTGACACATGGGGATGACTATGAGTGATGTAGATGGAATTTTTCCTTCCTACGGGAGTTTGATATTCCAGTCACTTGATTAGAGAGACTGAGAAATGCATGACCATGCTGATGTGAGTCAATATATGATATTGAGCTTACATATATCTCAGACAGTCTGCTCTAGTTCAAGGAACACAGATTGAACGTTGAATAGGATAATAGTTCAAAGGCATGATTTCAATCTGGATATCAACGGCAAAGGAACTATACAATCACTATATCACCAGTCATGAATGATAGTTTAAGTTGTTCTCCAACTTCTCCAATTACTTGGGTGGCAATGAAGTGTTTATAGATACCAATCATTGCTTTTGAAATCATAATATGATTATGGATATCATTGCCAATGTAATTTGGAGCCTACCGGGTCACACATATAGTATGTGTTGGAATAGGAGTATAATTGTGGATTTGATTAGAATTGTTCTAAATCACATTGATTACTAAAATGTTTATGTAATCCATTAGAACAATATTGGAATATGTTAAAATGTTTAAGCCAATTAACTGGAGTGATTGGCTCTAAGTGCAAGTGGGATTCTGTTGGTATGTATGCCCATAGAGCCATCCCAAGCAATTGCATGGAGTCATATATTAATTAATCAATTAATATGATTAATTAATTAATTCCATAATATTATAAATAATCCATGAGCCTTTTAATTAATGTAGAATTTCTACTTACCGATGGGTTTAGGAAACCCTGCTTCCTTTCATCTCCTATTTAAAGGGGCTTGATGGTCGATATTTTTACGAGAAATTGAGAGAGACTTTTCAATTTACACTCACGTATGTGAATCCTAGCCGACATCATCCTCAGGAGAGAAAGAAGAGAACTGCGATGCTAGCACGTCATCTTGTAGAGGCTACTCCTTCCTTCTGGATTAGGAAATGTGACGTGGAGTTCCAGTCCATCTGCATGGATGAAGTAGAGATGCAGACGCTGAGACGCCTATGTTTAGAGGATGGTAATGACCGTCCATACGCACTACGAACGTCATACATTACCACATAAAAGGAGCACCGTCGGATCTTCCTACGACGTGTTTGAAGGACGAGAGAGAAGTATTGTCTGTGTAAGCTAGGAGCATTGCACACCACTGTGCAACAGGACATCACCGGATTTTCTCTGCGACAAGGTATATCCCACGAACACTTTTTCTGAATACGATGTTGTCGATGAGATCCTATTGTGGGTTGCATGGAAACATATTTTATTTTGTTGCTTCCACCACACATGTTTCCTTCCCCAAAACCCAACAATTCCATCATTATATTAATCATTCTAAAAAGGATAACATGATTAACAACCATTCTCTTCTTACATTAGGATTAGGTTTAGCAAGGTAGGTTACATGAAAGTCATAGTTTAGCATTCATTCACAAACCTTAACCCATAGAATCCCCATATAATCTTGGATGCATAAAGGCACATCATTATCATCACATTCCATAACATTCTCAAGTATGGATCCACACATAACTCAAGGTGTAACCATTAGGTTATAGTATACTAGAGTTATACAACAACAAGATGGTCTCCATTGTTCTATTATTCCACTAAGGAAGGCTGATCATAGTTAATCACCATCACCTAAGTTCATTAGAATTAAATGTAACAAGCTATATCACATTAGGGTTACATATCAACACAATATGGTTATTATAAATTCTATTCATATGAGGGCAAATGTAAGACTACCTTATTAATGGAAACCCTCCATTGGTTCCATCATCATTGAACCCATATCACCATACCACAACATCATATAGAACCATTGGGTGTAGAAAAGGTAAGACCATTGGTTATTTACATAAGTAAACACCTTGTATAAGACACCTACAAAGTCATTGAGTTGTGACCTAGAAAGAGTCACCATTAAACCCAAAACATCCATTATTTAATAACATAAAGGGGCACCATATGTTGTTGGATTAAAACCCATCATCAGTTGTATATTTTAAGCAAGTCATCATGACAACAATAAAGCTCCTTAAATTGATCACATGAGGGAAACCATCAAATTCAGATTATTAGAAATCATATATAATACTATAGGTTTAAATCCAAACCATTGGATGTCAAAGAATACAATCTCAACAATTGGATCAAGTATATTATTCAAAACTATTACATGAAGAAGTCTTAGATCCTAATCATTGGATCAGGTTCGTATTTCAAAACCATCCATTGGAGTATAAGTCTAACCATTATATCAATTGAACTACGAAACCATTGGTTTATGGCTTAACTAAAGATACATTTAAAGCATTGAATCACCATTAGTTGTGGTGACCTAATCTACCATTGCTTGTGACATCTTAGGTCAATATCAGTTGATAGGATCAACACTATATTCATTTAACACCATCGAATATTAAGTTAATGTCATTATTGATTGATAGCATCATTAGAGAATCAAACCATTGCTCATTGAGGTTCCAAGAGAGCCTAACACTGACCTAAGGTGTGACTATCAGTTCACACCATCGTTCATCACCCTTTTTCACCACCTTTGATTGTCATGAAGACCACACCATTGGGTCGTGTTTAGAGAAGAAAACAACCTAGAAACCCTAATATGAACCATCGGTTGATAGGTGCTTAGCACCATAGGTGGTGATACTGACCTGAAGTAAATCATATATTTCCTTAGGAAGTATGTGCACATGATTAAAGGTTCATCAAGAACTGGATACAAAATCGAAAACACCATAAAAATCGAAATCCAAAACAAGCTTAGCTTCTTAAGGCTTAAATCACCATATCTAAGCAAGAACATGAGCTAACAAGATTATAGTAAGCAATATAAGTAAAGAGGGATATAAAAATCACCTCTACTAAGAAGAACATTCTTCTAGAAGAAAGAAACGTGGGCAAAGAAGGCAATAAAACCCAGGTTTTAGATCTGAATTCGGCCAAGTAGGCACTTTTCTCCACAAAGAATAAAAACCTTAGAAGAAGAAGCAAGAAAGGTAGATTCTTGAGTTCTAGAGAAACTTCTACCATGGAACAACAAGGTAGTGACCTAGAGAAAGGTAGGAGGAAGAAGAATAGAGAAAGAAATGGAGGAAATAAGGGTATACTTACTTCTTTAGATCAAGATCACCAAGAAGGAGCTTTAGAAACCCTAAAGGAAGCAAATTGTAACCCTATATGCTTCTACCAAGAAGATCCACAACTTCTTCTTCATTGGACAGTAGCTCTGTAGTCAAACAGAGGAAGGACGATTCTCTTAGTAGGAGGTTAGTGGTATAGAGCAAAATTTTCATTTGTATGCTTAAGGATATGTATATAAATCTTGGAGGATAAGGTGGAGAAGAAGCATGAGGTGTACAAGTAGCTCCCCATGTGTCCATGGCCTTAAACTATTAAGGATATACACACAACCACACTAGAAGCTTCCCTAGCATTCATGGAGACATTATTAGGCACCGTTTTTTGAATTTCCAAGCCAAACAAATAAACCATTGGTTGATATCTCCTTAAGGTAGCTCATCCATAAAGGGGTAAACCCCAAAATACCCTTGAAGATAACACCTCCAAACCAAGGTACAATTGAGCACCCCATGGCTCAAAAAGATCAATAATGATAAGATAACATCTAAGGAACATAATTCAAGTGACAAATTTTAGATAAACCTCTCAATTGGGTAAATTGCATAAAAGTCCAAAATGTGCATAAAATTGCATAACTCTCACAAATAGTGTCCAAATTGGACCAAATTTGAAACTTAATCTTGTCACATGATACCAAAACATATCACAATGTAGTATTAGGGTTATAAGAATTCAATAATGGTAATTAAGCATGTTCAACTATTTAAGCAAGGTCAGGGGTCTCACAATAATAAACCCCTAATAGGGATTTCTCTACCAAAATCCAAGGTAAACAAAGATGGATACTTCTCATGAACCTCATACTCAATCTTTCACATGGTTACTTTCATCACATGGTGATGTCACATAATTCTCATAGAAGACATATTCTTCTCCCTCAACTCTTGCATGTGTCACCTTGGTTCAACATAAGAATTGTTATGCCACCTGTACTGGTTTGGTAGTACCTTTCAACTTGGCACTCTAACAGTCACCCTGAACTATTCTATCTATTATAACACACAACTATAGGTCAAACTTGATGGCTATTATAAAAAACGAAACATCATGTCTCGCTTATCATATGCAACTTTACAAAGTTTCATCTCTATGCTCCTTTGATGGTTGTTGTAATGAGCAACTCAATCAATCAGGTGGGTATCCCCTAATTGTCAAGAACAATAAGGCATATGTTCTTAGAAGATTCTTCAATCATATCAATGATGGATTGTCCATCTGTCTAGTTGAAGAATCATACACTTTTCTACAATCATAATCAAATATAACTTCCTGATTGACCTTGTTGGCAATGACACTATATTCATCTTACTAGGATTCACACAACCCTCCTAGAAGATGTGCCATAACTCCAAGAGGGTACTCTAGTTAACCACCAACTCACTCTTGCTGAAATTGTCACACATAAGTATAATTGCTTCAACATTCTCAAGGTTTATCAAAGATGTTAACCATGCTACTGACTATCTCTGAAATACTTTTGAGATGTCATCATCCAAAGCTTGTCACAACTTATGATACATAACCTAACTACTTTGTTCCTCCTATTTATGAATGTTATTGATTCATTGGTTAGTCTAAATGACATAACCCTAAACTCATCATGGTCATGTAAATTATGTCATCCACTCTAAATCGTATCCATTGATATTTTGATCCTAGGTTTATCTTAAAGGAACACGATAACACATGTATGTTGATAAAAAAACCATATATCCTTGATAGTAGTCTTTCCCAACTATCAACAGACCATACACAACATTATAGAATCACTCTTCTTTTCTCAAACAACACTTGGAAGATCCACATCATCTCTCTCTCTCTCTCTATTGGAGAGGAACATTGGACAACTCATCCAATAGATATCTTTAACTCATATATATAACGGATACACTCTGGGTACTAGGATTCATTACCTTGGTATGCACTACATGTGCTATAAAGAACTCATACCCTGGTCTCATTCACTTCCTCAACATCATAACCAGCTAAGAACATATAGGAGGAACACCCCTAACTCTTGGAGGGATCAAAAAGCATGATCGTCACAAAACATAAAGATTTTGGAACTATAGTCCAAGGCAACCACACATCGTATCAAGATATCTATCCCTAGGATTTCAGCGAATCCACACGTACCAAGTGGCATAATATCCACTTAAAGGCTACACTTCAAAAAGAAGAAACACAAAGGAAAACACACTTTTGACATTATTGCAACATTGTCTAGGGTCACAGGTAAAAGGTAACCAATTCTATTTTTCCCATGAAGGTTACACTTTTTATCTATCACCTTACCTCGTACAACATGGGTTCCTTGCCATTAGCATAGGAATTATTAAGATTATCACATCTCATTGCTCTTTTATTATTCATTGTTCATCAGTCTTGCATATGTCCTCTCATTTCACCATGCTTTTCAACCATTGATCAAGTAATAGGTCATCATATTACATATTTTCTTCATTAAGCAAGGAGCTTCTCCCTTGAGTTCTTTCACATACCGTTCTATTTTATGTTAACACTTTATTACACACATATTTTGGTCTGAGATTAACTCAGGTTTCATTTTATTCATCTTCCATTGTTCTCGTTCATCTTCTCATATTATACTTATAACAAGATCTCTCTCCATCTTATGCAGATTTCATACCTTACTTTATTAGAACAGACTTATCTATCTTTTACTTTATTATCTTCTTGAATTTTAGCTTTAAGAACTCCTCTTTTGCTTATTTGTATTCATATTTAGGTTTCATGATGTTGTATTTTTCTCTTATAGTTACCAAATATTCAAGTTTTGATAGGTTATGATGTAATTCTCATATTCTTTAGGGTAATATTGAGATATATGCATCATGATTTTTGATTTGTTATTCTCTTTTGATTGTTTCAAAATGACGACTTGATTAGAGTAATCAAAAAGAGAACAATCTAAGAGTTCCATACTTACCTTTTTCTTCAATACTTGAATACCTAGCCAGGGCACCCAAATACTGAGATTAGGCAGTATGCACCATATTTTTATGTCATATTCCTAACTTAGACATCATATTGATCCTAAGTCCTAGTGTCTCTATAGAGTCAGTGAACCTAAAGATCTGATACCAACTTGTGAAAACCTGTTACACTAAATGAGATTTCTCAAAACACAAAACATGATTACTCATTAATTGAACACAAACCCAAAAAACATGGTAAATTAAAACCGATTTCAAGCATTTCCTGATTGCTCAGGAACATTTACATAATGCTCAATAACCTTTACAACTACCATGTAGCCTCAGCTACAACATAAACTTCACAAAGGAACATTATCCACACATTTCACATATACAAGCATCAACATGCTATCGAAAGCTCGATTAAATCAAAACATCATATATAAACTTTTCACCCAAACTTAAGAGTACAAGGATGACTCTAGAACATACTAGACACTAAGCTATCATTTCTAGGGTTCATCACCTCAGTTTCCCTTGCTACCGTGGTTCTGTTTATGTTGTTTCCGATCACCTAAAAAATGTGGTGACCCACGAGGTGAGACCCAGTCCCAGTGAGAGATATAACTCTCTCCAACATATATTGATTACATCAGATTAAATAGTAAATAACTAAGCAGTTTGAGTATTTAATAGTCAATTAAGTAGATTGAACAGTTCAAGTATGCTAAATAGGTTAAGCAAATAAGCTTAGCAACAAGGATGGTTATCAATGTATATACATGTAGCAGATAAGTTCATTTCTTCTATCAGATATCTACTCTGGTTTCATAAGATTGCATCTAATAACAATCATCATCATTAGTCTGACTATCATCATCTGCCTTGCTAACAACACAAGCAATCTAGTAGCATAACCGTTTCCAACATCATAAATATGTCTAGTAGCATAATATGGCTATCAATATTGGCATGTCAAATAAAGGGAACATATCTACATCATAACTAGATCTATCATCATAAGAATAACTAACTAGATAAGTATTATTAGCAGTTTAAGCATTTCTAGTTATAAAAGCATGCTAAGAGTGTTAAACATAGCTACCTGTATAATCTTAACTATCAATTGTTAGTATACCTGACAACATAAGCATGTTTACAACATAAGCAAATATACAACATAAGCATATCTATTATCTCTATGTAAGGAAAGCAACCAAGGGTTATCATCCAATATGAAGTGTTGTGTATAACCCTAAACAGATGTGCTACATGACTATATTACATCTTTTATTACACCCTGGGGAATTTGAATCGTACAATCCAAAGTCCAACTGACCCCTGTGAAGGTCTATTTGTTCCATACAAGATCTAGGAGTGTCGATATCCTAAGACCTCACACCCTCAGTCTGTACGAATAAAAAGGTAGTGACACATCAATCAATGCTACCACTACAAAAACATATAGTCAAGCTGCTAACAACTAGTCCTCCCTTGTTTAGGTCGCGACACTAGAGAACATGCTCATGCATGGCCGTTCTATATGAGGCACCTGTAATTATAGTGCTGCCTTTCACATTTCAAAATGTCTGAGGCATGATCACAGTCATCCTCCATAACATGAAATTATGGATGACAAGGATATATCCTCAACTTTCCACCCCCACAGACTTAATAGTATGCGCTCTGAGTTTCCCTTAGGAATATTGGTTTGACCATATAGCAAGTTCTGACACTAAAGATGGTTCTATAGCACAGGACACTACATGATGAGAGTTCACTTTATTTGTTATGTCCAATTGGGTGAATTAAGGTTGCATCAAACAAGTGGACATACAAACCCTAATTCATATCTAGCAAACATTGCTATACAACAACTTCATAAGATATAAAACATATGAGACATAATTTCTCATCTCAACATCACATGGAAGTATTCACCAACCAATCAAGAGATTATACTTATCATCAAATCGTGATCACATGATACTATTGTCTTTCCATTCATGAGACTATACTTGTCATCATACTATCACAGGATATAAATCCTCAACACAATATCATAGGGTATCAACCCTTGTCAACATAAGAGGATTACACCTCATTCAGGGCTCAACCATGCCCAAAGGTCATTACGACCATCATATCATTTTTTGCAAGTTCATCATTATATTTCTATGCCTTATAACAAGGTTCAACAAACATCACCACACATGCGAGACACATGCTCAACATAATTTGCATTAAAGAACTGAAATATGTTCGCATGATAACATTACAGGATTACCTTAGCAATTAAAAGCATTCCTTGATTATAACAACATATAAGGAATATATATAATTGGCCATCAAGATACTTATAGTACACAAGTTTAACATAATAAAGTATAGAACATGAAACTATGATGGCCACCAATTAAACACGTTAAAGTTTCAATCAATCAATAGAAAGGATATTCCATCATTATATTAATCATTCTAATAAGGATAACATGGTTAACCACCATTCTCTTCTTACATTCGGGTTAGGTTTAGCAAGGTAGGTTACATTAAAGTTATAGTTCACCAGTCATTCACAAACTTTAACCCATAGCATCCCCATATAATCTTGGATGCATAAAGGCACATATCATTATCATCACATTCCATATCATTCTCAAGTATGGATCCACACATAACTCAAGGTGTAACCATTACTTTACAGTGTACTAGATTTACAAAACAATAAGAGGGACTCCATGTTGGTATGTATGCCCATAGAGAAAGTCATGTGATGATTGTAATGGGATATTTTGTAAATGATTTGAATAATAATAAAGGCAATTTCCGATCTATATGTTTTAACTGTTTCTGAGATGATAGAGTAACATGATATATGTATAAATAATTGTTTTACTCGATGACATATTATTTTGGGTTGAGGACCTAAATGATGAGATCATACATATGTTAAGAGTATACATTCTTGTTTAGTCCCTAGTCAGTTGTTATTGTGGAAATAACCATAGACATCAATAACACTAAAGACTAGATTGTGTGTTGGTTGATGACATAATTTCATTAGTCATGATATAGTGATATCAAACCAAGCACATAAGTACTTGTTAGAGAACAAGTGTACCAGACAGACGCACCGTGAGAATGACACATGGAACCATGATTTGTTAGTCACAGTCAATTCTCACAGTGATGGTGGTGAGTGTGATTCTTCGACCTAAAATCACTACACTCAACACATGTTGTTGGGTACACTTTGACATCATCAAACGCAGTCCTGAAACATGGGTTGTTATAAAGGTGATGATTGGGTGACTTTGACACATGGGGCTTTTGAGGGGTGAGTGATAGATATGGGATTTGTCCCTCCTAAGGGAGTTTGATGTCCATGGCCACTTGATGAGTAGGATTGAGAAAGGCATGTACATGCATGTGTGAATCAATATGTGATATTGATGTCACACACATCTCACCCAGTCTGCTCTGAGATCAAGGAAATGGATGAATGTTGAAAGGATGACTGTACCATGCCTTGAGTTCATTTAGGACATTAGTGACAAAGGAATTATACATTCGCTATAACACCATTCACGGATTGTAGGATTGAAAGTTGTTCTCCAACTTTCTATTTCACTTGGGTAGCACGGATGTGCGACTAGGCACCGCTCTTTGCTTGTGAAGTCATAAGTGTTATGGACTTTCACTACCAACGTGAAATGGACCTACAGGGTCACACACAAAGGATTTAACCTGAAAGAGGAGTTTATCCAAAAACAATGTTTAGATTGATTACTAAAGGAGTTTAGTAGTTCAATTAAACACTCAATCAATTGATAGCTCAATATCATAGTGTTCAAGGTGTTGGACTGATTGATTAGAGTATCAGATTGATTGAAACTGCAATTGACTGATTTTGCACAATCTGCACTCCCAACCGATCGGCTCATGTGATGAACCGATCGACTCAACTTGGTGAACCGATCGGCTCATGTGATGAAACGATCGACTCATCATAGGTTGAGACGACCGGTTCAAGGGTTGAACCGATCGGTTCAACAGATCCAAATGAGCAAGTTGGGAAAGTCAGGTTGGTGAGAAATTTCTTTTTGTTTCACTTGTCCAATTTGATTGGAACAAGGATTGGTATTTGGATCAATTTGAAACAAAAGAGGAAAATTCAATCGGGAACTGACCAGGGCAGTGAACTAATCGTTTCAGAAGTGAAACGATCGGCTTAGGTGCCCCAACCGATCGGTTCAGGTGTGAACCGATCAGCTCAGGTCCCCAACTGATCGGTTCATGCTTGAAACGTTCATTTCAGCTGGCGCAGTTGGTTGTTTTGTTGGAAAATCTCAAACCCTTCTACTCCTACTTTAATCCCGCATTGCCCGGGGTAGAGAACCCTGTCACATGACCCTCCTATATATAGGGGTATTATGGGATTCTCAAAGTACTACTCAAAACACCAGTTGCTCTGTAAAGTTGTCATTCTCTCTGGTTGTGGTAACTAGGAGAGCCTGAGCAAGTGCTACCTGATAAGGGAGGCACGACAAGGGAAAGACAACTATAGAAAAGTGATTGGCGGCAGGAGAGTGTGTCGGTGACTAGTACGCCGACAGGAGGGTACGACTCCTTCCGATTCCTAGTGGGACAAGGAGATCGGAGTTCCAGGTGGTCCGTGTGGACTAATACAGAGGCGGGAGACTTCTGCCGCACGGAGGACAACTGTCAATCCCGACAGTCCCGGTGAGACCAAGAGCTACATATACACCATCCAAGACTAGAGGTGAAGATCACACAAGCCACAAGGTTACGTCGCTGAGAAAGCCTCAGGACAAGGTACGCCTCTACAAACCATCCTTCCTATTGAATAGACGTTGACGCAATTCCTTTATTCTGGGTTTGGGAGAAGAAATTTTTGTTTTTGCTGCCTTCACTGTCTCCCCTAAAACCCAACAATGGTATCAGAGCCACGTCAACTTCTCTATACTTTAGGATTATCGATGTGATCGATTGTGGTTTGTCTCCTTTACTTATTACATACGATGCGAATAAAATTGGCTTTATGCATGTCCAATCCTAAATCCACAAATCCCAATATACATATATGATATGTAATATAAATGCACTCGATGCGCGTCACCCTTAAACCAGTTTTGTGGTGGATGTATAGCATGGTTATGGCCAATAAACCCTATGTATGTGTGCTTGGTTGAATGTTTTTGCTTGCATCTCGGTCTGCGCACCAATTCCCTATCTCCTATTCTTGATGTAACTCGAGATAACTCAAGATTTCTTTCCTTCCTTTGCTCCCCCTGAATGTAAATCGGGGTTTCCTTTTTCAAATGTAAAATAGGATAGATTTTATTTCCTATTATGTCAAAGAACGGAGGACAATCTGACGACAACTGAATCGATCAGTTGGCGATTAAGACATGTGGGTGGCAACCTGTGGAGATGCATGATGACCAGTGAACTGATCGGCTAGAGGCACCAATCGATTGGCTGGTGGCACCCAACCAACCGGCCTGATGGTGAGCTGATCAATCATGGAGATAAGTTGATCAAAGCACAAAGTTCATCTTATACAGGTTGCATGTGATGTGGACCTAGATGATAGTGATTCCTCTTGGCTCGAGGAACCACATTAGGATGGCCATAAGCATTACTTTTATCATTTCACATGTTTTCTGTGGGATATAGCATGTATATGATACTTAATATATTGTGGTGATTGGATATGTATATGTACCTATAAAACCAAATACCTCATTAAATATTAAAGTTTTAGATGCCTTCCAAATGTGACACACATGAAAAGCTTGATCGGCCAAGTGTGGGCACGCCCTAGTGTGGTACACCGGCTATCTCGTGGAAGCGTGAAGGATGAATATGTGGGTCTACCCTAGCAGGGTGCATATTCATCGTGTTGGCTTTGGGTCAGACTTAACAAGGTGACCTAGATAGGATCTAGCACCTTGAGGCATGGAGGTGATCATGTCAAGGAGTTGCACATGACATCTTTGATGAGTTGCATATGATGCGATTGGCAAGAGTTACCTACCTAGAAGATATAAGTTGTGGGTGACAGCCCTAGCTGGTCCATGACTCAGAGGATTTTAGGATCTTGACCCACTAGAAGATTGTACGCTGCAATCTTCCAAATTGATGGTGAGGGCTGTCAATTTGAATCAAAATAGTGGGAGCAGTAATTAATTAAAGGCCTAATTAACTACTGTCAGATTTTATTCAAATCAAATCAAATCAAAAGGAGTTTTGACAAATTCAGTTTTCTCTTATAGAATGGAAAAAGAATCATCTTTTAAAATGGGCAAATTAAATGAGAATAAATTCCATAACAGGTTGAGGATTGTTAGAAGTGTTATGTACAATCCATATATACCGGTAGCCTTTGAATCCGCTCTATGTACACTTAAGAAGAAGGATAGTTCATTGATAGAGATCAATGGAACAAAGTCTAAGGATAAAGGTGAGGGAGAGAAAGGTTCTCTCCCCAAACCAATGTCAGAATCTTCTGCGCTCAAAACATGGAGCGAATGGAAGGAACGATGGAAGAAGAAGCGATAGATAGAGATCTCTACTTCTGATGTATACGTGATAGAGATTAACTTTACTACTTCTTCATCATAGGTACTGTAACATCCCTTTCCTGGGTTATACTTTAACCCTAGGTGTTTTGATTAAGAAAGGTGATTAAATGCTTAATATCATCTTGTGAAAAGTAATTAGGACTCAAGAGGAACTTATGTTGCAATTCTAGTCCTTTTTGAACATTGTTGAAATCAATGTTTTGCCTATTTTGGACTAAAGTGCAAATTACCCAAGTTGAGGGGTTTAAGTGCAAACTATGCATGATAATATGTTACTCATGTGTTGAAGCATCATGAGAGTAAAGATGATGCTGAGGTATGGCTTATGGAAGCCTGAATACCAAGAAAGAGCTGATAAAATAATGTATGTGCATGAAAACCTAGTTTTGGTGTAATGTGCAATTTACCCAAAACCCATGGTGCAATATGTAAATTACCACTTCAATAAGGTCCCTAATGTTTCTTGTCATCCAGTAGAGCAAATAAAATGATAGGGGCGCCTCATTTGAATTAAGTTGGAGGAGAGAGAATCTTGATATTAAAATAATCAAGATTTAATCCTAATTGAAACCCTAATTCGATTTAGGGCAAAAATAAATGTATTAATTAAAGGGCCTTCAACCAAAATTAAAATGGTTGAATTCAGATGTGTGTGTGACATACTTGAGCCTTGCAAGGACCACGAAAATATCCAAGGGAGTGGATAACTCACACACAATTTTATAAGAAAAAGAAATATCCACTCACATATGGATATTAATATAATATGAATTGAGGTGCTTAATTTGCTTTTCTTTAAATCATGGATAATTGAGAGGAATAAGATGCAAACAAGATAGCCTCGTCCCTAAGGAAGATGAGGGGGAAGAGGCGGCCACATTTTTGGGATTAAATGGATTTTTGCAAAGCATATTCTCTCTCATTGAATTTTTATAAAAGAACCTTTTACAAGCCAAATGGAAGGCTTTTTCGACCCCACTTCTTCTCCTTGCTTGGGAAACGACCAAGGGAGCTTGGGAGGGTCAGGAGGACGACCCCCAACCTATTGGTAAGGTTCTTGATCCATTTCACCTTGATTCCATGGTGGAAATCGAAAATAAATTATGGATTTCTTCCTATTTCGATCTCCTCTTCAATTCTAACCATTCCTTTTCACTCAAATCTTGAGGACGAGCCTTGGAATGGTGAAGGGATTTACATCCACCATTGTTTCTGTGAATATGGAGATTTGGAGCTCAATTGGAGGCGGCTTTTATAACTTGAAACCTAACATTGTTATTGCATTCAATTCCCCATCAAATAATGATCATTTCTCTATTTACAATTAATGATATGGTTGATTGATGCAATTTCCATGGAAATCACAACAGGTTTCGTGGGTCTAGAGCTTGATGATGATGAAATCATCATAAGCACACACCTCCCCAAATATCTAGACCAAACAGTTTCAATCAAATGTCCAAACAGTTTGTATTTTGGAACAAACAGTTTCAAACCGTTTGGAATGAAACTGTTTCACTAAACCGCATAGAAGCAAATGGTTTAAGACTGTTTGGTGATGTTGACCATGGTTGACCATTTGGGGACTTGTTCATAATGATCTAGGTTAATGACCCACCAGTTATTATTGATTAAATCCAATTGGTTCATGAGTTGAAGGTCCATCAATCACCTAAACCCTAATCGGGTTGAGTGCTGATTTCATAAGTGATTGAGTTTGAAATTTGGGTTGATTGACCCAAACGGTTTCAAAACTGTTTGGGAATCACCCAAATGGTCTCAAGACCGTTTGGATGTCAACGAAGACCGTTTGGAGGTCCAGGGTTGAGTATGGTTAAGTATTTGAAGATTCAAACATATGGTATAAACCCTAATCGGCTGAGTGTTGATTTTGTAATTGAATGAGTTGATGCTTTGGGTTGATTGACCCAAACGGTTTCAAAACCGTTTGGGAATCACCCAAACGGTCTCAAGACCGTTTGGAGGTCAACCAAGACAGTTTGGAGGTCATCCAAATGATCCCACGACCGTTTGGGGGTCACCCAAGACCGTTTGGAGGTCTAGGGTTGACTATGGTTAGGTGATTGAAGATCTAAAGGTAATAAGTTGAAGTGTGATCAAATGATAATTTGGTGATCAATCCAATGATCTGAACTTTGATTGATTGACTTGGATTTTGATGTTGACATGGGAAAATTGTCTCAAGACCGTTTGGGGTCAGGTCATGCCCAATTTGGATGATGGTCCAATAGTTTTAAAGTAACTAGTTTCACATTGGTTAATGTTGAAGGATCATCGATTCCAAACCCTATTCCAATTGATTCAAACCCTAATTGATGATCAATTGAGGGTTAATTGAGGGTCAAATCAGTTGAAGTATGACCTAATTAACTCAATTGAAGTATGGTGATGGGTCCAATTGAAGATTGGTTACATGAATTCAATGATTGAAGGAATCAACATTGAGAACCCCAAATCGACTTGATAGGTTGAGACCATCTTTGGTCCATGTGGTTTTGAGGAGGTTTGGACCAAACGATCCCAAACCGTTTGAGGCCCAATCGATCTTAAGAGTGCTTTAGCAAACGGTTTCAAGTGACCACCTTTACCAAACAGTTTCAAACCGTTGTACTTTGAAAGACCAAGACCATTTGGGGCTCAAGTAGTCAAAATTAATTGAGGACTCAATTGGTCAATCCACTTGGACACCTATTGTATTTGAAGATCCAATTGGTCAATTCAATTGGATACCTTATGTATTGGAGGTCCAATGTAATTGAATCTCTTGAGAATTAAGATGATGAATGATCCATTGATCCAATGATGATTAGTAATGACAATCAATGAAGGTACAAGGTTGAAACCCTAATAGTACCTAAGTGATTAGTGACAATTAAGGGATGAACCCTAATTGATTATAGGAACAATGAGGTGGTACTCTATGTTAATCATAGTTGTATGTACTTGATTGAAGGGTTGATATGACCTAATCAAGTTGAGAAGATGATAGCATGATGATCATACATGAATATGATTCGTGAGGTGATTAAGGGTATGATTCTTAAGCAAAGAAATCATAAAACCCTAATCATGAACATAAACCCTAATTGACAGGGCTATTGAACTCTAACCCTAATTGAGGGAAATTCTAATTGAAACCCTAATCCAGGGTGAGGATGTAACCCTAATCCTTGGTAATGATATATGAAACTCCAATTTAGGGAAATGAGATGTAAAACCCTAATTGAGATGAATAGTGAATCTCTAATTATGAACAATTAAATGAAATCCTAATAAAGATGAATAGTAGACCCAAATTGTGGGTAACCATAGTGGAAGTCCTAATTGAGGTTGATTCCATGAGAATCCCTAATTGAGGTTGATTCCATGAGAATCCCTAATTGAGATTGATTCCATGAGAATCCCTAATTGAGGTTCATTCCATGAGAATCCCTAATTGAGATTGATTCCATGAGAATCCCTAATTGAGGTTGATTCCATGAGAATCCCTAATTGAGATTGATTCCATGAAAATCCCTAATTGAGATTGATTCCATGTGAAACCCTAATTGAGGGTGATTCCATGAGAAACCCTAGTTGGGATGAATAGTAAACCCTAATCATGGGAAATGGGATGTGAAACCCTAACTCTAATGAAGTATGATAGTATGTGAAAACCCAAAGCCCTATTAAAAGGCAAAAGTATGTGAAACCCTAATTGAAGTTATAATACATGAAGCTTTAATTTGGGGCAACATGATGACAACCCAAAACCCTAATAATAAAATAGTGGGTAAAACCTTATAAAGGTGAAATATCATAAATGGTTGATTATAGGCAAGCTTATTGTAAGCAATGCCTTAACCTGAGATGAGTCCATATCATTAAAGATAGTTGGACCATTATTATGTGTAGCCTATGCACTTCATAGTAAGAGTGATAGGTTAGTGGATGAAAGGATTAAGATGGGAAATACCTTAATCCAAGATAAGTTGATAACTTAAGAAAGTTGGAAGTGATGAGGAAAGTGATACATCAAGATATGAAAGACTTCACAGTTAGCATCTCAAAGTTGATATACTTTGATAACTATGAAATCCTAATGTGAGATGGGAAATCTTAACCCTAAATTGGGTAATGGGACATGATAGATCATAATATGATATGAATAGTAAGCCCTAACCCTATTGAGGGAATAGAGGTGTTACTATTGTATTACATGAAGTAATATGTTATCGTTGCCTAGGGAGAGGTGACAAGATGTTTAATGGCCTTGTGAGCCATATGGTTAAATGTTGCCTAGTGAGAGGTGACAAGATGCTTTATGGGCCTTATGAGCCATGAGAGAAATTATGGCATAGTGAGAGGTACCAAAATGATTATAAAAGTTTATTATAAGAAAGGATAATGTTTTAATAAACTTAATAAGAGGAACAACTGTATTCAATAAAGTATGTGTAAAGCTATATAGGCTAACCTCAGGGTTCAGAGCCTAAAGTAGTATGTGATGATCAATGATGAGTTAAAGGAATTAAATTCCATGAACTATGTAATCAGGATTAGTTAAAGTCCAATACCTGGCTGTGTAATCAGGGTTGGTTAAAGTCCAATACCTAGCAGAGGTGTAATGCCTGTAATCAAGATTGGTTAAAGTCCAATGCCTAGCTGTGAAATCAGGATTGGTTAGAGTCCAATGCCTGGCTGTGAAATCAAGATTAGTTAGAGTCCAATGCCTGGCTGTGAAATCAAAATTGGTTAGAGTCCAATGCCTGGCTGTGAAATCAGGATTAGTTAGAGTCCAATGCCTGGCTGTGTAATCTGGTTTGGTTAAAGTCCAATACCTAGCAGAGGCGTAATGCCTGTAATCAGGGTTGGCTAAAGTCTAATGCCTGGCTGTGAAATCAGGGTTGGTAGTGTCCAATGCCTAGCGGTGTAATCAGGTTTGGAAGAGTCCAATACCTGGAAGAGGCTAAATTCCTATAGTGATAACACATGATTGGTAATAACCCAATGCATGTAATGATGATTTAGGATTGGTATTAATCCAATTCCTGTATTGATGATAAATGAGTACATGGTAGATATATCTCTTTATTTGTTTAATAGGTTGGCTAAGGCCAATAGAATGAAATAAGAATGTTTCATGGGCGACATAACAAGATGATGAGTGTCACAAGAAAAGTTTGATATGATGGTATAACATGTTGGATAAATGATATACATGTCATTCCTATTCCTTATTAAAAGAATAGATGATATATTGCTCTATCATAAATAGTTGCAATGCTTACAAAGTGGAGAATTCTTTAAACTGCTTAACCTATGCTTAGTTTCATATCTTTAATTGCAATACAATGTTTTGGCAGAGAGTTATATCTCCCGCTGGGGCAATTTACAATTGTCTCACCCTCGTGGGATCCAATGTTTTTAGGTGGACGTAGACAAAGAGGCAAGAAACCTTTGGCAGAGAAGGAACAACAACAACATCGAGGACAACAGTAATATCTCAGGTGGAGATACTGCATGTCCAGTTGTATAGATAGTAGTCATATGTGTCATCTCTGTACTCTCAGGTCCTCGGGATTTATAGATAGTGTTTTCATCATCGACTCGAGATTTTGGCTTGATGCCTCAAGGTTTTATGCTGTCTGTACATAATGTTGAATAAGACAACTGATGTTGTAATCCTCGAGAAGAGTTAGTACAGGTTGTGTACTTATGGAACAAAATGTAAATATTATATTTTGGTTATTGATGAAAAAGATTTCCTATGTGTGGATCTCTTTGCAAAAAGTTTTAATTTTTAGTAATCCACTGCAAATGATTCACTTCCACTTAGTTAATCTTGTGTTTTATAAGTTGGATGCCACAATTTAGTGGTATCAGAGCTATAGGTTCGTTGAGTCTACATAGACATAGGACTAAGGTAGTAGAGTCTGTTCTGGTGTCATCCAGTGTATCTGATAGTGTCTTCTGCTCATATAAGAGAAGAAGAACTTAAAGATGACTGGGTCACATGAGGAGGTTGTTGCTGAGAGCAGCAATGTTGCACCAAGAAGAGGTGCATGGGAGCAGGCAAGAGAGAGACAATTGCCTAAGAATCTCCTAGCTGATCCATCTATGATAAGAAAATCTTTCTTTAAGTATTACTATTGGGGAAATTAGGGCAACCATGATGTATTTAATGGATCGAGCACTAGTAGTGCAACCTAGATTACCAGCCCCTAATGATGATGTTTTGGATATCAATAGGATATGTAATCCACATCAACAGGTGGAAGCAATGGGAAATGATGAAGTTCTAGACTTAGAACAAGTCTGTGCTCAACCTCATCCTATTGAATCAATAAATAGTGAAGGAAGGAATAGGTTTCAACTCAAAAGTAGAATTTGCTATAGGTGTAGAAAGCCTGGACATATTGTAAAGAATTGTCCAACAAAGAATAAGGAAGAGAGAATTGAGAAAAGGCCTATCCAAATCCAGGGACAGAGGCCTAATAGTTCCAAAAAGGGAAAGATTTTGGTACCACCAGTACAACCAGGACCTAGTGCACCAAGGCAATGGTCATCTAGAAAGGGTAAAGAACCCTCTAGACCATACCTAGCACCCAGAATTTGCTACCTGTGTAGACAGGTTGGACATCTGGCAAGAGATTGCTCAGCGAGAAATGTTATGGTGAATCAACCTCTCAGGCAGAATCAACCTAAGGCAGTGAATAATCCACGAATCATGACATGTTAGACAAAATAATGTCATTCTAAAATGTCTTTTATGGTTTCCTGAGTTAATTGGGAAGGTAATTGATTGAACTTTCTTTGATTAATCCTGTGAGTACTTACATTTTGCATAATAAACATTATAGATGTTTCATGTTGTTCTTACCTCTATGAGAAGAAGATGAGGTATTTAAGAGATGCCTGGATAAAATCCAGTGATGTTAAATCTTATATTTGTGATAATATGAAAAAGAAGGAATATAATAGCATAAAAAGTGCATACTACTTAATCTCAGTATTTATATACCCTGGCCAGGTATACAACTATTGATGATAAAGTGAGTATGGAAACTCTTAGATTGTAATCTTTTTGATTTCCCTGATCAAGCAGTCATTCTGATACAATCTAATGAGTATCATGAAATAAGAAGCATGGAATGAATAAATGTGTCCTGTTCTAAGCATAAGAAAGAGAAGTCTGAGATAATGTCAGATGAGCATGTTGTATGAGGAACAAAAAGTATACTCCTCATAAGATAAGAATAAGAATAAGGGAGATGAACCCTGTTCAATCAAGATGTAAGTATAATAAAGATCTTTTCCATAATGAGGAAAATGGGAAATGTGATGAGATCATGAGATGATCATAAACATGCTAGATAACAATAAAGAAAGGAATAATGTTATGTAATCATCCTTATAAATTCCTATGCTGAAGGAAAGGAACCTAGGATGAGATAAAGAGTAAACGGTTCATGAATAGTTGAAAATATATGAATTAATAAGAGGAATATGAATCCATGTTTTCTTTCTTTTCATGGACATGACAATCAAGTGGGTCTTAGGACACTTGATGTGCATAAGATAAAAATGTTCATGTAATGGATACTTAGAAAAGTATCAGTTTATCCTGGACTTTGGTCCCAAGATGAGGACATATGAAACAATTAATGTTCCAAGATGAAAGGAAGAGATATATATGATGTGTTTCCAACACCTGTGATAGATACCAAGGTGAAAGATTATGGTATCTGAGAGTTATCAGATGGGTTAGGTTGGCTACCTGGAGTGGTCAACTGTGAAATTAGTCTGATTATAATAATATGAACATCATATGTTAGGGGTTTATGCTCTGCATAAACATAATATTAATAAAGAATGTATGATGCTTCTTTGAATAAGAAAAGTGTTATTTGACACAAAGTTGACTCTATAGTCAATGATGAGGGACAATGGGGCATGTGCCTTGTGTGTTGATTCTATGAGAATCTTGTATGGAAACACTTTGTGCTGATCAAAGTTTTATGGTGTCTCTATAATAAGGAGATTATATGTGAAGACTAGATAGTATGATGAATAAAATACATATGTCTTCCTTTATCTGGATTTTGAGAACGAAATCCTTGTTAGGGGTTTATAATTTGTAACATCCCTGACCTGGGTTATACTTTAACCCTAGGTGTTTTTATTAAGAAATGTGATTAAATGCTTAATCTCATCTTGTGAAAAGTAATTAGGTCTCAAGAGGAACTTATGTCGCAATTCTAGTCCTTTTTGAACATTGTTGAAATCAATGTTTTGCCTGTTTTGGACTAAAGTGCAAATTACCCAAGTTGAGGGGTTTAAGTGCAAATTGTGCATGATAATATGTTTCTCATGTGTTGAAGCATCATGATAGTAAATATGATGCTGAGGTATGGCTTATGGAAGCCTGAATACCAAGAAAGAGCTGATAAAGTAATGTATGTGCATGAAAACCTAGTTTTGGTGTAATGTGCAATTTACCCAAAACAAAGGGTGAAATATGTAAATTGCCACTTCAATAAGGTCCCTAATGTTTCTTGGCATCAAGTAGAGCAAATAAAATGAGAGGGGCGCCTCATTTGAATTAAGTTAGAGGAGAGAGAATCTTGATATTAAAATAATCAAGATTTAATCCTAATTGAAACCCTAATTCGATTTAGGGAAAAAATAAATGTATTAATTAAAGGGCCTTAAACCAAAATTAAAATGGTTGAATTTAGATGTTTGTGTTACATCCTTGAGCCTTGCAAGGACCACGAAAATATCCAAGGGAGTGGATAACTCACACACAATTTTATAAGAAAAAGAAATATCCACTCACATATGGATATTAATATAATATGAATTGAGGTGCTTAATTTGCTTTTCTTTAAATCATGGATAATTGAGAGGAATAAGAGGAAAACAAGATAGCCTCGTCCCTAAGGAATATTAGGGGGAAGAGACGACCACATTTTTGGGATTAAATGGATTTTTGCAAAGCATATTCTCTCTCATTGAATTTTTATAAAAGAACCTTTTACAAGCCAAATGGAAGGCTTTTTCGACCCCACTTCTTCTCCTTGCTTGGGAAACGACCAAGGGAGCTTGGGAGGGTCAGTAGGACGACCCCCAATCTGTTGGTAAGGTTCTTGATCCATTTCACCATGATTCCATGGTGGAAATCGAAAATAAATTATGGATTTCTTCCTATTTCGATCTCCTCTTCAATTCTAACCATTCCTTTTCACTCAAATCTTGAGGATGAGCCTTGGAATGGTGAAGGGAGTTGCATCCACCATTGTTTCCGTGAACATGGATCTTTGGAGCTCAATTGGAGGCGGGTTTTATAACTTGAAACCCTAACTTTGGTATTGCATTCAATTCCCCATCAAATAATGATCATTTCTCTATTTACAATTAATGATTTGGTTGATTGATGCAATTTCCATGGAAATCACAACAGGTTTCGTGGGTCTAGAACTAGGTTTCATGGGTCTAGAGCTTGATGATGATGACATCATCATAAGCACACACCTCCCCAAATATCTAGACCAAACGGTTTCAATCAAATGTCCAAACGGTTTGTGTTTTGGAACAAACGGTTTCAAACCATTTGGAATGAAACGGTTTCACTAAACCACATAGAAGCAAACAGTTTAAGACCGTTTGGTGATGTTAACCAGGGTTTACCATTTGGGGACTTGTTCATAAGTATCTAGGTTAATGACCCACCAATTATTATTGATTAACTCCAATTGGTTCATGAGTTGAAGGTCCATCAATCACCTAAACCCTAATCGGGTTGAGTGCTGATTTCATAAGTGATTGAGTTTGAAATTTGGGTTGATTGACCCAAACGGTTTTAAAACTGTTTGGGAATCACCCAAATGGTCTCAAGACCGTTTGGAGGTCAACCAAGACCATTTGGAGGTCCAGGGTTGAGTATGGTTAAGTATGTGAAGATTCAAACATATGGTATAAACCTTAATCGGCTGAGTGCTGATTTTGCAATTGAATGAGTTGATGCTTTGGGTTGATTGACCCAAACGGTTTCAAAACCATTTGGGAATCACCCAAACGGTCTCACGACCGTTTTTAGGTCAACCAAGACCGTTTGGAGGTCATCCAAATGATCCCAAGACCGTTTGGGGGTCACCCAAGACCGTTTGGAGGTCTAGGGTTGACTATGGTTAGGTGATTGAAGATCTAAAGGTAATAAGTTGAAGTGCAATCAAATGCTGATTTGGTGATCAATCCAATGATCCAAACTTTGATTGATTGACTTGTATTTTGATGTTGACATGGAAAAACGGTCTCAAGACCATTTGGAGGTCATCCAAACGACCTCAAGACCGTTTGGGGTCAGGTCATGCCCAATATGGATGATGGTCCAATAGTTTTAAAGTAACTAGTTTCACATTGGTTAATGTTGAAGGATCATCGATTCCAAACCCTATTCTAATTGATTCAAACCCTAATTGATGATCAATTGAGGGTTAATTGAGGGTCAAATCAGTTGAAGTATGACCTAATTAACTCAATTGAAGTATGGTGATGGGTCCAATTGAAGATTGGTTACATGAATTCAATGATTGAAGGAATCAACATTGAGAACCCCAAATCGACTTGATAGGTTGAGACCATCTTTGGTCCATGCGGTTTTGAGGAGGTTTGGACCAAACGGTCTCAAGACCGTTTGGGACCAAATGATCCAAAACCGTTTGAGGCCCAATCGATCTTAAGAGTGCTTTAGCAAAAGGTTTCAAGTACTTGCTTTAGCAAACAGTTTCAAGTGACCATCTTTACCAAACGGTTTCAAATCGTTGTACTTTGAAAGACCAAGACCGTTTGGGGCTCAAGTAGTCAAAATTAATTGCGGACTCAAGTGGTTAATCCACTTGGGCACCTATTGTATTTGAAGATCCAATTGGTCAATTCAATTGGATACCTTATGTATTGGAGGTCCAATGTAATTGAATCTCTTGAGAATTAAGATGATGAATGATCCATTGATCCAATGATGATTAGTAATGACAATCAATGAAGGTACAGGGTTGAAACCCTAATAGCACCTAAGTGATTAGTGAAAATTAAGGGATGAACCCTAATTGCTTATAGGAACAATGAGGTGGTACTCTATGTTAATCATAGTTGTATGCACTTGATTGAAGGGTCGATATGACCTAATCAAGTTGAGAAGATGATAGCATGAGGTTCATACATGAATATGATTCATGAGGTGATTAAGGGTATGATTCTTAAGCAAAGAAATCATGAAACACTAATCATGAACATAAACCCTAATTGACAGGGCTATTGAACTCTAACCCTAATTGAGGGCAATTCTAATCGAAACCCTAATCCAGGGTGAGGATGTAACCCTAATCCATGGTAACGATATATGAAACTCCAATTTAGGGAAATGAGATGTAAAAACCTAATTGAGATGAATAGTTAATCTCTAATTATGAACAATTAAATGAAATCCTAATGAAGATGAATAGTAGACCCAAATTGTGGGTAACCATAGTGGAATTCCTGATTGAGGTTGATTCCATGAGAATCCCTAATTGAGGTTGATTCCATGAGAATCCCTAATTGAGATTGATTCCATGAGAATCCCTAATTGAGGTTCATTCCATGAGAATCCCTAATTGAGATTGATTCCATGAGAATCCCTAATTGAGGTTGATTCCATGAGAATCCCTAATTGAGATTAATTCCATGAAAATCCCTAATTGAGATTGATTCCATGTGAAACCCTAATTGAGGGTGATTCCATGAGAAACCCTAATTGGGATGAATAGTAAACCCTAATCATGGGCAATGGGATGCGAAACCCTAACTCTAATGAAGTATGATAGTATGTGAAAACCCAAAGCCCTATTAAAGGGTAAAAGTATGTGAAACCCAAATTGAAGTTATAATACATGAAGCTTTAATTTGGGGCAACATGATGACAACCCAGAACCCTAATAATAAACTAGTGGGTAAAACCTTATAAAGGTGAAATATCATAAATGGTTGATTATAGGCAAGCTTATTGTAAGCAATGCCTTAACCTGAGATGAGTCCATATCATTAAAGATAGTTGGACCATTCTTATGTGTAACCTATGCACTTCATGGTAAGAGTGATAGGTTAGTGGATGAAAGGATTAAGATGGGAAATACCTTAATCCAAGATAAGCTGATAACTTAAGAAAGTTGGAAGTGATGAGGAAAGTGATACATCAAGATATGAAAGACTTCACAGTTAGCATCTCAAAGTTGATATACTTTGATAACTATGAAATCCTAATGTGAGATGGGAAATCTTAACCCTAAATTGGGTAATGGGACATGAGAGATCATAATATGATATGAATAGTAAGCCCTAACCCTATTGAGGGAATAGAGGTGTTACTATTGTATTACATGAAGTAATATGTTATCGTTGCCTAGGGAGAGGTGACAAGATGTTTAATGGCCTTGTGAGCCATATGGTTAAATGTTGCCTAGTGAGAGGTGACAAGATGCTTTATGGGCCTTATGAGCCATGAGAGAAATTATGGCATAGTGAGAGGTACCAAAATGATTATAAAAGTTTATTATAAGAAAGGATAATGTTTTAATAAACTTAATAAGAGGAACAACTGTATTCAATAAAGTATGTGTAAAGCTATATAGGCTAACCTCAGGGATCAAAGCCTAAAGTAGTATGTGATGATCAATGATGAGTTAAAGGAATTAAATTCCATGAACTATGTAATCAGGATTGGTTAAAGTCCAATGCCTGGCTGTGTAATCAGGGTTGGTTAAAGTTCAATACCTGGCAGAGGTGTAATGCATGTAATCAGGATTGGTTAAAGTCCAATGCCTGATTGTGAAATCAGGATTGGTTAGAGTCCAATGCCTGGCTGTGAAATCATGATTGGTTAGAGTCCAATGCCTGGCTGTGAAATTAGGATTGGTTAGAGTCCAATGCCAGGCTGTGAAATCAGGATTGGTTAGAGTCCAATGCCTGGCTGTGTAATCAAGTTTGGTTAAAGTCCAATACCTAGTAGAGGCGTAATGCCTGTAATCAGGGTTGGCTAAAGTCCAATGCCTGGCTGTGAAATCAGGGTTGGTAGTGTCCAATACCTGGCGGTGTAATCAGGTTTGGAAGATTCCAATACCTGGCAGAGGCTAAATGCTTGTAGTGATAACACATGATTGGTAATAACCCAATTCCTGTAATGATGATTTAGGATTGGTATTAATCCAATTCCTGTATTGATGATAAATGAGTACATGGTAGATATATCTCTTTATTTGTTTAACAGGTTGGCTAAGGCCAACAGAATGAAACAAGAATGTTTCATGGGTGACATAACAAGATGATGAGTGTCACAAGAAAAGTTTGATATGATGGTATAACATGTTGGATAAATGATATACATGTCATTCCTATTCCTTATTAAAAGAATAGATGATATATTGCTCTATCATAAATAGTTGCAATGCTTATAAAGTGGAGAATGCTTTAAACTTCTTAACCTCTGCTCAGTTTCATATCTTTAATTGCATAATAATGTTTTGGCGGAGAGTTATATCTCCCGCTGGGGCAATTTACAATTGTCTCACCCCCGTGGGATCCAATGTTTTTAGGTGGACGCAGACAAAGTGGCAAGAAACCTTTGACAGAGAAGGAACAACAGCAGCATCGAGGATAGCAGTAATATCTCAGGTGGAGATACTGCCTGTCCAGTTGTATAGATAGTAGTCCTATGTGTCGTCTCTGTACTATCAGGTCCTCAGGATTTATAGATAGTGTTTTCATCATCGACTCGAGATTTTGGCTTGATGCCTCGAGGTTTTATGTTGTCTGTACATAATGTTGAATAAGACAGCTGATGTTGTAATCCTCGAGAAGAGTTAGTACAGGTTGTGTACTTATGGAACAGAATGTAAATATTATATTTTGGTTCTTGATGAAAAAGATTTCCTATGTGTGGATCTCTTTGTAAAAAGTTTTAATTTTAGTGATTTTTAGTAATCCACTGCAAATGATTCGCTTCCGCTTAGTTAATCTTGTGTTTTATAAGTTGGATGCCACAGGTACTTGATACCGGATGTGGATCTCACATGTGTTAAAATATGAAGGATCTTAAGAGAAGCAGGCCTTTGGGGAAAGGCGAGGTTGAACTACGTGTTGCCAATGGGGCAAGAGTTGCCGCCAGTGCCGTAGGAACCTATGAGTTAACTCTACCTAGTGGGCTAATAATAGAGTTGAAGAACTGCTATTATGTACCTGCCATAAATAGGAATATCATTTCCGTCTCTTGTTTGGACAAAGATGGTTTTGAATTTCTTATTAAGAATGGAAAGTGTTCCATTTCAAAAGATGGGATCTTTTATGGTAGTGCCCCAATGTCTTATGGTCTATACTTGATAGATCTAGAAACAAGCGTATACAACGTAAACACCAAAAGGCAAAAACTCAACAACTCAAACAAAATATATCTTTGGCATTGTCGTCTAGGGCACATAAATGAGAAGCGCATCTCTAGACTCCATAAAGATGGTTATCTAGACTCTTTTGATTATGAATCAATAGAGACATGTGAATCTTGTTTGTTGGGAAAGATGACCAAGACTCCCTTTTCAGGTAAAGGTGAGAGAGCTAGTGATCTATTAGGACTCATACATATTTATGCATGTGGGCCTTTTAGAACTAATTCCAGAGGTGGGTATCGGTACTTCATTACCTTTACTGATGACTTCAGTAGGTATGGCTATGTGTACCTAATGAAACATAAGTCAGAAACCCTTGAAAGGTTCAAGGATTTCATGAATGAAGTACACAACCAACTTGGTAAAAGTATTAAAGCACTTTGATCCGATCGAGGTGGAGAATACTTAAGCCAAGAGTTTGAGGACCTTCTGTGAGACCGTGGTATCATATCACAATGGACTCTGTCTGGAACACCACAACATAACGGTGTGTCTGAAAGAAGGAATCACACTTTATTGGATATAGTGAGATCAATGATGAGTTTTTTTTATCTTCCAATTTCCTTCTGGGGTTATGCTCTTGAAACCGCCGTGTTTACACTTAACTGGGTACCATCTAAATCGGTTCAAAAGACACCATATGAGATATGGCACGGGAAGCGTCCCGATTTGTCTTTTATTAAGATTTGGGGTTGTGAGGCTTACGTCAGGAAAATGTTTCCTGATAAGCTTGGACCCAAGTCTGATAAATGTTATTTTGTTGGATACCCCAAGGAAACGAGGGGATATTATTTATACCACCCTACTTACAACAAAGTGTTTGTTGCTAGGACAACTATGTTACTAGAAAAGGAATTTATTTCTAGAGGAACAGTGGGAGGAAAATAGAGCTTGAAGAGGTTCAAGCCCAATAAGAAAACATTAAACCACTAGATGTACAAGAGGAACATAGAGATTCACAAGGTGTTGTGGAATCTCAGTCTCCTCAAATAATACAAGGACCTCATAGATCTAGTAGGACACGCCTTGAACCTGAGAGGTTTGGATACCTTGTGACTCAAGAAGGCGGTGAGATGATCATAGATGATGATCCAAATACCTATCTAGAGGCTGTGGAGGGACCAAATTCTGAGAAATGGCTTGAGGCCATGAAATCCAAGATGGAATCCATGTATTCCAACAAAGTATGGACTTTGGTAGAACCACCTGAAGGGGTAAAACCCATAGGGTGCAAGTGGGTCTTCAAGAAGAAGACTGACATTGATGGTAATGTTCAAACATATAAAGGTAGATTGGTTGCGAAGGGTTTTTGACAAGTTCAAGGTGTTGACTATGATGACACTTTTTCTCCAGTTTCCATGATTAAGTCCATCAGGATCATGCTTGCTATTGCGGCTTATTATGACTATGAGATTTGGAAAATGGATGTTAAAACCGCATTCCTTAATGAAAATATAAATGAGGATGTGTACATGACACAACATGAAGGTTTTGTAGATCCAAAGAATTCCAATAAAGTTTGTAAGCTACAAAGGTCAATCTATGGATTGAATCAAGCATCTTGGAGTTGGAATCTTTGATTTGATGAGGAAGTCAAAGTGTTTGGCTTTATTCAAAATGAAGATGAACCTTGTGTGTACAAGAAGGTTAGTGGGAGCATGACCACATTCCTCATATTGTATGTGGATGACATACTATTGATGGGAAATGATGTCACATCCTTAGAGAAGGTAAAGACTTGCCTTGGGAATACTTTCTCAATGAAGGACTTATTAGAAGCATACTACATTCTAGGTATTAAGATCTATAGAGATAGATCGAAAAGGCTTCTCAGACTAAGTCAAAGCATGTACATTGACAAAGTGTTGAAGTGGTTCAACATGGAGAACTCAAAGAGAGGCAACATCCCCATGCTACATGGAGTCACCATCTCTAGAGTTCAATGTCCCCAATCTTGTGAAGAGAGGGAGCGTATGAATGGGATCCCATATGCATCAGCCATTGGATCTATCATGTACGCTATGTTGTGCACACGCCCAGATGTCTCGTATGCCGTCAGCATGATGAGCAGGTACCAGTCAGATCCCAGGGATGCTCACTGGACAGCCGTAAAGAACATCCTTAAGTACTAGTAAAGGACTAAGGATTAGTTCCTTGTATACGGTGGCAAGGAAGAACTGGTACTACAGGGTTACACCGATGCAAGCTTCCAAACCAACAAAGATGATTACAGATCGCAATCAGGATTTGTATTTTTGCTAAACAATGGAGCTGTAAGCTGGAAGAGTTCCAAGCAAGAAACAATTGCCGATTCTACTACAGAGGCCGAGTATATCACTGCTTCACATGCAGCAAAGGAAGCTGTGTGGATCAGGAAGTTCATCACTGAACTTGGTGTAGTTCCCAATAGCTGTGATGAAATTGAGCTTTATTGTGACAATAATGGAGCTATTTCTCAAGCTAAGGAGCCCATATCACATCAGCGGTCTAAGAACATACTGTGACGCTTCCATCTCATATGAGAGATTGTACAGTGAGGAGATGTGAAGATTTGCAAAGTACCAACTGAAGACAACATAGCTGATCCAATGACTAAGGCCCTTTCTCAGTAGAAGCATGATGGTCATGCTAGGTCACAAGGACTGAGGTTCCTAAGTGATTGGCTCTAAGTGCAAGTGGGAGTCTGTTGGTATGTATGCCCATAGAGAAAGTCATGTGATGACTGTAATGGGATATTTTGTAAATGATTTGAATAACAATAAAGGCAATTTCCGATCTATATGTTATAACTATTTCTGAGATGATAGTGTAACATGATAGTTGTCTAAAGAATTGTTTTACTCGATGACGTATGCTTTGGGGTTGAGGACCTATACGATGAGATCATACAGATGTTAAGAGTATGCATTCTTGTTTAGTCCCTAGTCGGTTGTTATTGTGGAAATAACCATAGACATTAATAACACTAAAGACTAGATTGTGTGTTGGTTGATGACAGAATCTCATTAGTCATGATATAGTGATATCAAACCAAGCACATAGGTACTTGTTAGAGAACAAGTGTACCGGACAGACCCACCATGAGAATGACACATGGAACCATGATTTGGTAGTCACAGTCAGTTCTCACAGTGATGGTGGTGAGTGTGATTCTTTGACCTGAAATCACTACACTCAACATATGTCGTTGGGTACACTTTGACATCATCAAACGCAGTCCTAAAACATGGGTTGTTATAAAGGTGATGATTGGGTGACTTTGACACATGGGGCTTTTGAGGGGTGAGTGATAGATATGGTATTTGTCCCTCCTAAGGGAGTTTGATGTCCATGGCCACTTGATGAGTAGGATTGAGAAAGGCATGCACATGCATGTGTGAATCAATATGTGATATTGATGTCACACACATCTCACCCAGTCTGCTCTGAGATTAAAGAAATGGATGAACGTTGAAAGGATGACTGTACCATGCCTTGAGTTCATTCAGGACATTAGTGACACAGGAATTATACATTTGATGTAACACCATTCACGGATTGTAGTATTGAAAGTTGTTCTCCAACTTTCTATTTCACTTGGGTAGCACTGATGTGCGACTAGTCACCGCTCTTTGCTTGTGAAGTCATAAGTGTTATGGACTTTCACTGCCAACGTGAAATGGACCTGCAGGGTCACACACAAAGGATTTAACCTGGAAGAGGAGTTTATCCACAAACGATGTTTAGATTGATTACTAAAGAAGTTTAGTAGTTCAATTAAACACTCAGTCAATTGATAGCTCAATATCATAGTGTTCAAGGTGTTGGACCGATCAATTAGAGTATCAGATTGATTGAAACTGCAATTGATTAATTTTGCACAATCTGCACTCCCAACCGATCGGCTTAGCTTAGTGAACCAATCGGCTCATGTGATGAACCGATCGTCTTAGGATAGGTTGAGATTACCGGTTCAAGGGTTGAACCGATCAGTTTAACAGATCCAAATGAGCAAGTTGGGAAAGTCAGGTTGGTGAGAAATTTCTTTTTGTTTCACTTGTCCAATTTGATTGGAACAAGGATTGGTATTTGGATCAATTCAAAACAAAAAAGGAAAAGTCAATCGGGAACTGACAGGGTAGTGAACCGATCATTTCCGAAGTGAACCGATCAGTTCAGGTGTGAACCGATCGGCTCAGGTCCGCAACCGATCGGTTCATGCTTGAAATGATCGTTTCAACTGGCGTAGTTGGTTGTTTTGTGGGAAAATCTCGAACCCTTCTACTCCTGCTTTAATCCCGCATTGCCCGGGATAGAGAACCCTGTCCCATGACCCTCCTATATATAGGGGTATTGGGGGATTCTCAAAGTACAACTCAGAACACCAGTTACTCTACAAAGTTGTCGTTCTCTCTAGTTGTGGTAACCAGAAGAGCCCGAGCAAGTGCTACCCGATAAGGGATGCACAACAAGGGAAAGACAACTGCAGAAAAGCGATTGGTGGCAGGAGAGTGTGTCGGTGACTAGTATACTGACATGAGGGTATGACTCCTTCCGATTCCTTGTGGTACAAAGAGATCAGAGTTCCAAGTGGTCTGTGTGGACTACTACAGAGGTGGGAGACTTCTGCCGCTCAGAGGACAACTGTCAATCCCGACAGTCTCGGTGAGACCAGGAGCTACACAGACACCGTCCAAGATCGGAGGTGAAGACTGCACAAGCCGCGAGGTAACGTCACCGAGCAAGCCTCAGGACAAGGTACACCTCTACAAACCATCATTCCTATTGTATATATGTTGATGCGATTCCTTTATTCTAGGTTTGGGAGAAGAATTTTTTTTTTCCGCTACCTTCTCTGTCTCCCCTAAAACCCAACACTCCATTATTCTATTATTCCACAAAGGAAGGCTGATCATAGTTAATCACCATCACCTAAGTTCATTAGAATTAAGAGTAACAAGGTATATCACATTATGGTTACATATCAACACAATATGGTTATTATCCATTCTATTCATATGAGGGAAAAGGTAACTACCTTATTAAAGGAAACCCTCCATTGGTTCCATCATCATTCAACCCATATCACCATACCACAATATCATCTAGAACCATTGGGTGTATAAAAGGTAAGACCATTGGTTATTTACATAAGTAAACACCTTGTATAAGCGACCTATGAAGTCATTGTGTTGTGACCTAGACAGAGTCACCATTAAACCCTAAACATCCCTTATTTAATAACATAAAGAGAGCACCATAGATTGTGGGATTAAAACCCATCATCAGTTGTATATTTTAAGCAAGTCATCATGTCAACAAACAAGCTCCATAAATTGATCACATGAGGGAAACAATCAAATTCAGATTATTAGAAATCATATGTAATAATATAGGTTTCAATCCAAACCATTGGATGTTAAAGAATACAATCTCAACCATTGGATCAAGTATATTATTCAAAACTATTAGATGAAGAAGTGTTAGATCCTAACCATTGGATCATGTTCATATTTCAAAACCATCCATTCGAGTATAAGTCTAACCATTAGATCAATTGAACCAAGAAACCATTGGTTTATGTCTTAATTGAAGCTACATTTAAATCTTGGACTCACTGTTAGTTGTGGTGACCTGATCTATCATTAGTTGTGACATCTTAGGTCACCATCGGTTGATAGGATCAACACTATATTCATTTAACACCATCATATATTAAGCTAATGTCATTATTGATTGATAGCATCATTAGAGAATCAAACCATTGCTAATTGAAATTCTAAGAGAGCCTAACACTGAATTAAGGTGTGACTATCAGTTCACACCATTGTTCATCACCCATGGTCACCACCTTCGGTTGTCATGAAGACCACACCATCAAGTCATGTGTTTAGATATGAAAACAACCTAGAAACCCTAATATGGACCATCGGTTGATAGGTGATTAGCACCATACGTGGTGATACCAACCTGAACTAAATCATATACTTCCTTAGGAAGAATGTGTACATGATTACATGTCCACCTATAACTGGAAACAAAATAGGAAACTCCATCAAAGTCAAAATCCCAAACAAGCTTAGCTTCTTAAGGCTTAAATCACCATTTTAAGCAAGAACATGAGCTAACAAGCCTATAGTAAGCAATATAAGTAAAGTGGGTTATAAAACTTGCCTCTACTGAGAAGAAAAAACTTCTAGAAGCAATAAACTTGATAAAAGAAGGCAAGAAAACTCAGGTTTCACATCTGAACTCAGCCAAGTAGGCATTGT
This sequence comes from Alisma plantago-aquatica, assembly GCA_963693085.1. Classification (NCBI taxonomy): domain Eukaryota; kingdom Viridiplantae; phylum Streptophyta; class Magnoliopsida; order Alismatales; family Alismataceae; genus Alisma; species Alisma plantago-aquatica. The sequence continues at coordinate 877,933,881 of OY856413.1, read as the reverse complement.
TTTCACAAAGAAGCAAACCCTAGAAGAAGAAGCAAGAAAGGTAGATTCTTGAGTTCTAGAGCAACTTCTACCATGGAACAGTAAGGTTCTGACCTAGAGAAAGGCAGGAAGAAGAAGAACATAGAAAGAAATGGAGGAAAGAAGGGGATACTTACTTCTTTAGGTCAAGATTACCAAGAAGGAGCTTTAGAAGCCCTAAAGGAAGCAGATTGTAACCCTAGATGCTTCTACCAAGAAGACCCACACCTTCTTCTTCCTTGGACAGAAGCTCCATGGTCAAACGGAGGAAGGATGATAATCTCAGAAGGAGAGAAGTGGTAGATATCAAACATTTTGTTTGGATGCTTAAGGATAGGTATATAAACCTTGGAGGATAAGGTAGAGAAGAAGCATGAGGTGTACAAGTAGCTCCCCATGTGTCCATGGCCTTAAACTATTGAGGATATACAAGCAACCACACAAGAAGCTACCCCATAATTCATGGAGACCTTATTAGGCACGTTTTGTTGAATTTCCAAGCCAAACAAATAAACCATTGGTTGATAGCTCCTTATGGTAGTTCATCCATAAAGGGGTAAACCCCAAAATACCCTTGAAGAAAACATCTCCAAACCAAGGTACAATTGAGCACCCCATGGCTCAAAAAGATCAAGAATGATAAGATAACATCTAAGGAACATAATGCAAGTGACAAACTGCAAAGAAAACCTCTCAATTGGTTAAATTGCATAAAAGTCCAAAATGTGCATACAATTGCATAACTTGCACAAACAATGTTCAAATTGGACCAAATTTGAAACTTAAGCTTGTCACATGATACCAAAACATATCAAAGGTTAGAATATTTTTATAAGAATTCAATTATGGTAATTAAGCATGTTCAACCATTTAAGTAAGGTCATGGGTCTTACTGATATGGTTAGTGCAATCATTCCTTTTAAGATCATTTTATCAGAGGTCTCATATCTTGAGACATTACAATATCCCCCACTTAGACACTTGACGTCCTCATTAAGGCTCAACGATAAGGCCCCATAATCATTTCCTATTTTAGTGCAAACCCACAAGGACACATGCACACCCAGCTCTTGATCACAGCTACCAGGGAAAGGGTGGATACATCACCACAAATAGCCTTTTTAATATGACTAGACCACACTGCTAAAGATGGGCCTGCCATGTGCCCATGTAGTCCCACCTACTTGAGGATTTTAACTTGGATATCTTTTGTAACATCTAGAACCACTTCCTAAATATCTAGTAGAGTTTCATAAATGATGAATGGCCCCACAAACTACCACTAACCTTGGTTGTGAGCTTTGTTATCACTCACACACAGCCTGTGATCAACTTCTTGGTAGGTCATCCATCCTAGTACTATTCTTGGCTGAACACACTTAACCAGAGAGTTCTTGCTGATGGGCTCCCTGAAAAGGAGGTGCACCTTGGTGGTATGGGAAATCCCATCATTCTTTTTTGGATCATTTTCTCTGAGACCTCAAATAATGGAATATTACTATAATGTAAAGGCAACGAACTTGTACGATATATTTGATGAGAATATGATGAATGTGGGGATGAATATAATGCAACTAACTGAACCCCATGACTCTTAATTATTTATTAATAGTCATAACTATTGAAAATTTGGGAGTGCAAGTGGATAGAATTATCGACCTTGCTAAGGCTAGAACCATGGCTTTTAATCAAGGATTAACAAAGAAAAGTGTAACATCCCATCATTTCAAGAGTAATTTAAAATTTAAAATATATTGTTTCTTAAATAAAAATAGTTAAGGGTCTTAATGCAAAAAGACCACAAATGAAATTTCTTAAAAGATAATGAAGTGAGAAGAGTAAAATAGGACTTAGAATACAATTTTCTTTCATATGGGCATCTTGTTTTACAATGAATTCAAAGATATAAATATTGGTTTTCCTTTCTCTCTCCTCTAAAGAAGTTACTCTAAAAGGCATAATTGGTATATGAGATAACATTGGAATGAATAATAGGTTATTATCTCGAATTTTGACTGAATGGATCACAAAGGGAAGTATTTCCCAAATTATCTAATGTATTAATTCATTACATTATATGACTAATAAGGAATCATGTGGAGATTTCTAGAAAAAGTAAGTTGAGAGTAACCAATGGGAATAATTCGACCCTAACTTGCACCCAAGAGAAATGTACACTTAAATAGGATTCCTTGCCAATTTTTTATGGAAAAAGGAGTAAGTTAATGTATTGAACAAATCAAATATGTCTTTTGCTTAAAGGGCAAGAAAAGGTTAACTAACTTTCGTATTTTGATACCAAATCTTGTCCACATGTAGATTTAAATGTTAAAAGCTTTCCTTTAAAATTTGGGACCAATAGAGATTAAGGATAAGGATATATGTATTAAATAAGGTTTCCAAAAGTGAAGAGGATTATGAATATATGCATTTAAATGTCACATATATATTCGAACTGGGAAACTATGCCAGCCCATGTATTTTGTCACGCGGATTCCGAGCTGTCCAATCGGGATCTGGCGGTGGCCCATCATCTTGTAGCTTGCTTAAATAAGGGAACAATAGTAATGGGTTCCCAATTTCGATTTCCTCTGATCCTAGTGCATATGCACATCTGGACGTTCCTCCAACAGATTCAGGAGGAGCTTTCGCACCCAACAATCCAAAGATTGGCCCGCTTTTGGAGGCCGCACAAGTTTTCCCTTTTTCTGAGTCTGCTCTCCGGCTACCCCTCCATAGTCGGGACTCTATAGGGCGTAGCACCCTCGTGTGAGACCAAAAGATAGCCCCTCAGGCGCTGCTCGACCCCATAATCCGTTCTCTGCTGTCAATTCCAACCCCAACCTTGCCCTCACTCTCGTTCTGTACCCAGCAACCTGCCGGAGTAATACCCTTGCCATTCTCGCTGCCCCGACCACAGATGGATGAATTGGGGCCGTCGACGAGTTTGACCTGACAAGGCAAAGGTGACGACACTCACTCTTTCTGCCCAGTAGCATCAGGTTTCTGGGTCAACCACCAGGTTGACCTCCTGCTCGCGGAGAAGGCAACCGTGAGGTAGAAGATGAATACCGGTCAAAAGGACCGGCTTACCCCCACCTCCTTTGCAATTAAGGTGAGGAAATTCTGGTCCTTTCACCTTTTTTTCTCGTTCCGGTTAAGCGACCTATGCAGGCGCGCTGCCTAGGTGGCGGCCCGTGATTGGTCAGAATTAAATTAAATTGCTAAACATGTAGTAATTAGTGGAATGTTCTGATGACAATGTGTTATACATGAATTTTGCTAAGAAAAATGCAAGGAATGCAATAAAACTATAACCAAAGCCTAGTTATATCTCTAGTTCTAAAAGTACCTAAAGTTACTGTAACGACCTCACCTCCTGGTAACCCTCAATTAAGGGTGACCAAGAGGTCAGAGCCATTATCTCAATTAACAGGATCAAAAGTTCAACAATTAATCAGTAATAATTATGAAATTCTACCGAACTAAACTTAAATATGGTATAAAATAAAACTTTGCATACCTTTTTCAAAAACTTGGATATCTACTACTATCCACATCTGGAGTCCATTCTAACTAATCCTCCTTCGTCCTTTAATTCTTATTTAATTTCACATATGTCACTTTACTATTTGTCCTTTTCAATCTTGTACCTAAAACGTCGACAAACAAAACGTCGGTCAGCATAAATGAATATGCTGGTATGTGGGGACAACCAAAATTTTGCAAATATGGCTAACAATCTAAACATCACAATCAAGTTAATTAACAGGCCAAATTACGCTTTTAGTGTGACATTCTCCACCGTTTTTACCCTAACCCTGGCATACCCACCTTAGGGTTTCTCTTTTTCCAATGACTGAAGGCCACCTTCTCAATCCCGAGCTTGGTGCCTCGGGTCACCTCTCATAGTGCCCATTAGTCATTCTATAAAGACCGCCTTCTCATCCCGAGCTTGGTGTCTAGGGTCACCATTCATGGTGCCCATTGGTCTTCCCTCCTGGGCTTGACCTTTTGGCATCATTCATCAGGGTGGCATGTAGGTGCGAGAATACACACTTCTATTATTATTGTGATAATCATAGTGACTTTATGATTTGCAAGTATGAACATCCAAACTGATAAGTTTCATTCAATGCGATGAATCATCCATGAAACTTTTTGGGAAACTAATGCGATTAACCATAATTAACCACATACCTGTCAGGCTAATTTGAGACAGAATTAATCCAATCAATGCAAGAAATCCAATAGGCAAGCAAGCACACAAAGAGATCCTAAAATATGCATATAATTTCCTATCATTGATCATTCCATCAAGATCTATTAAACCTAGCTCGCTTCCTAGGGTTTCTAGTCTACTTTTAGGGTTTCCATTGCAATTAGGATTTCACTTCATTTATACTATTTTAAACCCTAATTTTATACAATTACTCACAAACCCTAATTATCTTATCTATTCATCATGAAAGATATTAAGGCTACCTTTTAACAACATATAACCTTAATTTCATATAAAAAGGCACAATTAAACATCAATTAAGTCCATTATGCCTCTTTTACATTAAAACTACCATTTTTATCCTGTAAATCCATGAAAAGATCATTAGGCCCAATTATCACCTTTGGTTCCTTTCAAATTAACAATTCTTAGTTCATTATGGTCTAATTCACATATGAACTCTATTTATCATTAATTCCACCTTTATCCATTAGAAAATCCTAATTACCATATTAAGGGTCTTTATCCACAATTAGGAACTCTTATACTCGAAATAGCTTAGAACCATCATATCTCAGCTTTATTCAGAATTTGAATAATTAAAGCCATTAAGAGTTACAGTTACTAACATTAGGGTTTCAAGGCCCATTAAAGCTCATTTATGCATAGGAATTCCAAATTAAACCAATTATGTGCAAAGTTCATCCTTTTTTCTTAATTTACCTTTTTATAATTAACATGTTAATATCAACTTTAATCATCCATAAAACCCTTCTAAATACCTTAATCATATCAAATTAGGGTTTCTTAATCATTAATACATTAAATTTGATAACTTTCACTACTTTTCGAATTTCAACATGAAATATGCTATAAAACCATTTTTAATGGATTCTTTGCGTTTTTCTGAGCAAAATTCATATTTTACATGTATCGATCCGAGTTACCAATAAAAAGATATGATTTTTTCAATATTAACTTACCTGGACCAATCAGAAACTGACACGTCCTCCTTCTCCATGCAACGTAGCTTAGTTGGAAATATAACAGAAAGATGAGTTTGCCCTCGGTTAAGTGATTATTCCTTTAGCCTGCGGAGGAGCATTTTGGTCCAGCGACACTCCGTCTTCTTCAACCTCGCGTAACCTAGCGACGCCGCCGATCTGCAGCACATTGTGGGTGTGTCCCCTCTTCCCCAGGGCCCGACGACCGCCGCCATCCATGGTCCTAGCTCCGCTGCATCCCGCCGCACTTGGGGTGCCACCCAGCTCGCGACCAATGCGCTGGTTAGGGCTGGGCAAGCGTGCGACCTGCAGCCTTGGCACCGGCCTTCTGCAGGCTCTGCTCAATGGCCGTGGTCATGGAAACGATGGTCGATCATCTCAGATCGTCGTGGGAGCTTCGTGCCTCCGACGAGACTTCAACACCGCTCCCTGGTGCCCTCAGGATTGATCTATACTCTCGACTAGGGTTTGCAAAAAAGAACCAGAAGAGAGAGAGAGAGAGAGAGAGAGAGAGAGAGAGAGAGAGAGTTGTGTGGGATCTCTCTTGAACTCGAACCAGAGGCTCTACCCATTATATAGGGGAGGATATACACACCCTAAGGTGTTCATCCATGAGTTAATAAGTCCAACTCTCAAAAGGAAACATATTCCTTCATTGAGAACCAATATTCTCTCTCGTAATTATCCTTTTAATAAACCATGTTCATTGGATATTTAGAAATTTGAAAATTCTCTATCTTATTCTCTTTATGCTTGACTTTTAATCCATTGACACGAAATTATATTTTCTTTTAGTAGAAAATACCTCCTTTTTTATAATGCCACAAAATTCATTAATTATGTATCACATTATCCTCTGTTTTGTATTATTGGTATTTTTATCTTTCTTTTTCCCCATTGGGGCTCCTTGGACCTCAACAAACTCTAATATTTCGAAATCATTTTTAGTGGATACTCATTATCCTTCTAGATGCATTTATATCCATTATTTCTCATTATCCTTTTTATTTCTTTATTAAAATATCTCTTTTCTATGATTTCTCTTTATCTCTCTTTTTATTTTCCTCTTTGGAATTCCTTTTATTATTAGAAACCTTATGGATACAAAAATCCATCAAAGATGACTCCATCATACCTCTTTCCACTTATTTTCTACATTTTATCATTATCTCCAATTTTTTTTTTGGTCGGTAAAAAACTCCTGTTGCTTTTTTTTTCATTTTTGTTTAAGTAACTATACAATGCTTGTTGATTCCCTACTAAGAATCAACTAAAAGAGAAACTGACAAATGGCTTTACATATGATATAGCAGACAAAAGGTCCACAACAAAGACGAGAGAATAGCCTCAGCCTGAAGTAGACCCGAAGCTTCACAGAAGCACCAAAGAAGGTGAAAAGAAAAGGCTCGACCATCACTACAACAGTGAGAGGGGAGCAATGGGCAAAGAACAACTGCCTCCAACAGAACCATTAACTAGAGATACTCCAAGCATCAACACAGCAGACGAACAACCTCCATCTCAGGATCAGCTGCAGAACCAGCCTCGCCATCTCAACCGGGAGAGAGGGGAAAGAAGACATGAACCTCCAAGCAGCATTCAGAAAAAAATGAGACATGTATAAAGACATCCAGACACCACTGCCCTCAAAGCACAGCAGAGAAACATGGAGCTCAACCATCACTACAACAAGATCAAACAAAAAGCACACACATACAACCATCATCCAGAGCAAGAAGCGCCACAACCACCCTCTCTAGATCATGCATCAGGAAAGCGCACAGCAGAGAAACACCATACTTCTACACCTCTCGCGCATACAGCCATCATCTCATAAACAAATCAGCAGCTGAGTATGCCTCACCATAAATCCTAATGAAACCAAAACCCTCACAGCCTCCAACCGAGAATCCAAGCACATTCCCACTCTGAGATGACGACCTTCATCACAGGAAAAGAAGAAGCGGCAGAGCCAGCCTCACCATCACGCAAATGGATGATGGAGGAAAAAGACACAGTGAGAGGGGAGCGTCGACTCCCAATGGGAGGGGACTCAACCATCACTGGATAAACAACCACCTCCAAGCCTCTCTTTTGCTCTCATGTGATAGAGAGTAGGGTACAGCAGAAAAGAAAGAACACTGACTCAGCAGAAAACAAAAAGAACACTGACTCCAGCAGCCTAACAGAACAAACCCAAGAAGACAGCTCCACATCCCAGGGCAGACAGCTAACATCTCAGAGAAAGAACAGCAGCACAGCCTGCCTCTCCATAAAGAGCCAAGAAAGAACAGAACCCTCAAAACCTCCAACCAAAACCAAACACAGAATTCAAACACCAAGGCAGACAACCGTCATCTCAGGAAAAGGAGAGAGAAAAGCTTCATCACCCAAACAAGCATCACAGTGAGATGGGAGCGTCGACTCCCAAAGGGAGGGGACTCGACCATCACTGGACAAACAAGTGCCTTCAAACCTCCCTTTTGCTCTTGTTTGATAGAGAGTAGGGTACAGCTGAAAAGACACTCAAGCAGAGCCAACGATAAGCACTGACTGCAGCAGCCTTAGAGATATACAAGCCAAAAAACTTCTCAACAAGAAAGCCCATAACAGACAACACCCAACTTAACTAAAAATCTCACGAGAAGAGAAGGATATAAAGAAAGCATCACAGCCAGAACTAAGACGAACAAAGATCATCATACATAATAGAAAATTCCTCCATTATGGTTTTCCAAAGGATAGACGCCTTTCTGCTAGTAGTATTATGGACCCTGGTATTTCTTTCATTCCATAAGTGATATAAAATCAGAGGAACCAAAATCATAGCTTTTAAGTCATTCATCTCCAACAGGTCATCCCAATCAGCAGGAATCTTATCAATAAGGTTAAGGGATAAAGCTGAATTCCATAATTCAGTAGAATAACTACAGCAGAAACAAATATGATTTGTGTCCTCGTAAGAATTCAGACAAAGAAAACAAACTGAAGCGATAGGGATACCCAGCCTCCTCACATAGTCTGAAGTAGGGATTTTATTATGTATTGCTTTCCAACAATGGAACTTGCTGTTAATATGACTTTTACACTTCCAAATCCAGATAAATCTATCATCCTCTTCCTTTTTAGATCTAATGCTATCCCAAATAGCTTTGAAAGAAACAACCTTTTGCTTATTATCTCCAATTTCTTTCTTAATAAGGAAATATTTAATCGATCTATTCTTTTCTTATTGCATTATTTTTGCAACTTTGAACTCCTTGGAACCCAAGGAACCCAAGAGGCACGAAATCCAACTTTGGATAACATTCCTTTGCCTTCTAGAGGTTTCTACATCTTTCTTTTCTCCATTTCTTTAATAATGGAGTTTCCTTTGTCTTTTCCTTGTTATTGGGCCCAATAGCCAATAAAGCCCACAAAACAACCAACAAGGCTATTGTAAACGAAATCCTTTTATTCAAAACAAATTATATCATTATTTTTTCAAATACCTTTAATAGGGGAAATTACATTTCTCACCAAAAGAACCCAAAAACTGGGGTTGTAACATCCTTCCCCTCTTATAGGAATTTTGCCCACAAAATTCCACCAGACACACAAACAAATAGTATAAGCCTTTCCTATATCCATCATGGCTCCCATGTGGCCTCACCCTTTCCATGGTGCTTCCCAAGAACCCTCATCATCTCATATTCTTTCATCTGAGTTCTCTCTCACCTTGGCATATCGTACCCTCATAGGTGACTCAGGACATTTCAGCCTCTCATAAAGTTGAATGGGTTCATGGCTCAACACATGGCTTGGGGTACCTCACATAGTGCTCTAGATCAGACTTATGGAACACATTATTTATCCTATTATCCTGAGGGGTAAGAATAAACACAACCTGTGGCGACACATCCCACTATCACACAAACAACGAGGTGTCACGCAAAAACGTGCGGAAAAGACCATAAACCACTAATTACCAAAACACGGGTTAATTAAAACCGATTTTGAAAAGCGGATAAACTAAGAAACTATTACATTTAGGTCCTCATCCTGCAAGGAAACATGTTATATAAACATTTACAAGTCTTGATACGTGTCCACAAATTAGGAGATCAGCTGTACAACCATCACATGAGTTCATTACCTGTTTATATGTACATAACGGCCCACATCCGGACAGCAGCAGGATATACAAAGATTTAACAACTAAACATTGTGAAATAACGTCAAACGCCTCCAAGGACCTGAGAGTACATGGATGACTATAAGACTCTACTACAAAATGACCAAAACAGCAGCATGTCCATCTCTTGCCTTCTACTGCTCGTCTTGCTGCTCGGCCGCGACCCCGTGACCACCACCACGTCTAGCTCGAACACCTAAAAATGTTATAAACTAGCAGGGTGAGACACACAGTCCTAGCGAGAAACATAACTCCCCACCGAAACCATAAAACCAAAGGAAGATTAAAGCAATAGCAGTCGATAACTGATAAAAGGTATAGCAAGAGCAGTCTATATAGCAAAGCTATTCATACCATCAAGCTTACCACAGAAGGTATGTACCCAAGTTTTTCTTTATGGAACATGATTGACAAGATAAGATTTATAAGATCTTACCACATAACATAAGGAACGTATAAGTAACTACAAAGTATAACAAGAGCAACTACACAAGCAAGGCCTCAACCAATGTTCCGTGTTTTGCCTTAAGCAGTAAATACTATACGGCTGGATTACGTATTATTATGCCCTGAGGAAGTGAGCCGTACCGCTCATATCCAACCGATGACTGTGAAACCCGGAGTCAGTGTCATACAAGGTCAATGGAAGAGTCAGACTCCACGACCTCCCACCTCGTGGTCAGTGCACAAGAACCAAAGCAGGACCGCAGTCTCATGCTTAAGTGGCCTCAGCCACAGGGTCATCTCCATAGGCTACCCTTCCTCTAGCCTGCCTCGGTACATGTCTCGGCGCTAGTATATCTGAGCCACGGGCCAATTCACTGTGCTCTCTGAGTCATGAACGCATTCATGCTCTATCACACTAAGCCATGGGCCTGTTCACCATGCTCTCTATATATATCCCGAGTCTGCAACCGCAGCTGCACTCGCAACCTCTCTATTTTAGGCTAGGAGAAACCTCGCATATTCAATAATATGTGCTCTGGGTTAACCCGTAGGAGAACCCGTTTCACCATCACCAGCTCCTGACGATGATGGATCTATGTCCAGGGCAAACTACATGATCTGTTTCCACTGTGATTAGTTAGTATATTTTAAGTGAATTATTGAGGCAACCAAGTTGTAACACATGCAAAACATAAAGTTACATTATTGTTACCACCATCACAATATCCTGGGATCTGAATCCCTCATCACAAGAAACCACTGCCTCATAAGGCATTCTCATCACTTGGGATAACAATCCCAGATCATCATCAGAAGATAACACCTCAACTTAGGCACTTTAGCCAAACTCAGGTCCTCAGACCAAAACACATCATGCATGTTATCTCATCATCAAGAGTAACCATCAGAGCAGTGTTACTCAAACATATATACCTCATAGCCCTTTACCTGGCTATGCATCTGTATGAAACATCTGCATGGTTAGTATGCACAATCATCATGGATTAACAGAAAGATCGTATTATCAAACATAGGGCAACATTGATGATTATGTGCTTTATCATTCATGCCTCAACTTGTGACCATAGACATAGGTCATATCATCAAGCAAAGCATCTTATATGCTTACCATTTTCTCAGCATTATACATATAATTCAAGATGATCATAAACACATATAATGTCCAGTCAAGATACATAGATGAAATCTTCTATATCAAATACCTCACTATTATCAAACATATCAAAGTTCACCATCATAAACCAAACATGATTGCATGAACAAGAGCTAGCATATATGTTTTCCAGAAGGAACAAGACCCTCACTAGAAGTGCCCACTACCCTCACAAGAAGTGTGATGAGTAGGGCACCCTCACTAAAGGTAGTATCGGGCAGGGTACTCTCCCATATCGCCCGACACACAAACCACACAACAGTCAAGCAAACCAGCAAGGATAACGGGCAGCACCTAGGGTGTATCGTGCAACGCTGTGTTGTGCACCACAGAGTATCACGCACCCACAGAACCTATCATGCAACTGAGCAGGCGTCGAGCAACAGGTGTAACATGTGTCCATGTGTGACAGCTAGGGTTACTACTACGCCATGACGCCCAGCACAAAGCTAGCCACTGAGCTCTATATCATCAAAGGTGTAACGGGCACTTGAGCCAGGCATGTCGTGCAACCAACTGCTAACGGGCAACCAAGGCATAACATCCACCAGCATAATGTGCAGCTCAACCAGAGAGATATCGTGCAACGACGCGTTGTGCACTAGGTGTATCGTGCAGCACCACCCAATAAAACATATCGTGCAAAGGTGCAACTCAAACGGGTAGCAAGGTGCCTGTCGTCCCACCAGCCTTTCCTCCCCTATCGGCCAACACAAAGAAAAGACTGAGGTGCGACGCCCGACACAAGACCAGATGCAATGACTCAACGTCTAAGGGTAACAACACCAAGCAACCACCTGAACTAAGGGTATCAGGCAGGGCATTCAGCCAGGTGTGACGCCCGACACACACACAAGGCAGGAAATAAGGGTAACGCCCAACACAGCCTTCTCAAGCCAACCAACACTCTAGATCAAGAGGGGTATCAGGAAACATCAACCCCAAGCCATATCGTTCAAGAGGCAACCCAACAAAGTCATCATCAACCTCAAGCACAAGGGCACCAAAACCCTAATGGATCAAGAAGATGGCTCACCTCTCAACAATCAAGAGAGAGGGGTCTTGCACACTTCTTATCACCAATCAGGCAACACAAAGATCAACCCTAACAAAGGTCCACAACCACCACAAAGCTCACCTCTCGAATTTTTGGTGAGAAAAGGGTGTTGCTCAAGAAACTAGAACACAATCTCACCTCTCAACTTAAACGAGAGAGAAGTATTGCCCATGATACTAGAGTTCAAGCTCACTTCTCTAGACCAAGGAGGGAGAGGGGTGTTACTCAATAAGAAACCCTACAACATGGTTCGGCCAACAAGGTGCAAGTAAGCAAGAACTCAACTAACAACATTCATAACCAATTATGATCACAAGAAACATACAAGAATATATAAGAGGTAGTATAGTTAGGGTTAGGAGTTATGTAACCCGCCTTAAGCAACTCCAAGCTCCAAGCACCAAGCACCACCACAAGAAGGAGAGCAAGGCACTCTAGGGTTCGGCCACCACTAGAGGAAGAAGGAGACTCCAAGATAAGGATCGACCACCAAGCTTGGAAAAGAAGAGGGTGTCGTGAACCAAGGGAGAGGGAGACTAAGGAACTAAAGGGATCCTTAGCAAGAGAAAGGGAACACATATATAGGAGAGGATGGAGGAGAAACCAAGGAAAGACAAGGCAAGGTGTCGCCCACCTAGGGACACTTGTCCATGAGAAATGCCACCACTCTAACATGCCCTAAACACGTCCAAGGCCATTGCCACATGCAAGCATCAAGCACCAAGTGTCCACTAGAGGTGACACAAACGAGGTCAAAGGGGGTCAAAGGGTCCATGGGCGACACACCTCCACACCATGCCCGACACACTCCCATGGGCGACACAACTCAGGCAGACACACCTAGGCTGACACAAGGTCCAAAAAGGCAAAGACAAAGCACAACAAGGCCCACCAAGGCTCAACCAATCCCAAAAGAACTCAAGCAACTAGCCCAATTCTTCCTCTCAACACTAGAGGAAGCAAGGAGAGGGAGGAACACCTCACAAGGTGACAAACTTGCCCACAAACCCTAGACTTGGGTTAATTGCAAGTAGCACCCCCAGCTCTCAACAAATCACCAACAAACCCTAATCACCACTAAAGGTGATTAGCAAGCAACTAAGCACCAGGGTTAAGCAAAGCAAATAGGATAAACCCTAAACGGATGTTAGGGTCCTTACAAGCTATAACCCCCTACAAAGGGATTTCGTCCTCGAAATCCGAAGAGAAAAGCGAGGGATACTTCCTCCTCATCTCTTCCCCAAGCTCCCATGTGGCTTCCTCAACGCCACGATGATGCCAAAGAACCTTTACAAGAACCAAGTCCTTCCTCTTTAGCTTCTTAACTCTTATATCAAGGATCATCATAAGACCTTCCTCGTAGGTCACATCTTTATCAAGCTCAACTTCGACTGGTTGTATCACTGTTCCTGTATCCGGATGACTTTTCTTCAGAATACTGACATGGAACACTGGGTGTAACATGTGCAACTCTGGCGGCAACTCTAACTCGTAAGCTACCTTTCCCATACGTGCTATGACCGGGTATGGCCCCATATATCCGTGTGCTAGAATACCCTTCTGGCCAAACCTTAGCACACCTTTCCACGGTGAGACTTTAAGATACACTTTGTCTCCTACCTAGAACTTTAAAGGTCATCGACGATTGTCTGTGTAAGACTTTTGCCTATCATGTGCCGCTTTCAGCTGTTGCTGTATCACTTTGATCTTTTCTATTGTCTGCTGTACTAACTCAAGACCCAAAAGTTGATATTCACCAGACTCATACCAACACAACGGAGATCTGCACTTCCTACCATATAAGGCCTCATAAGGAGCCATGTCAATGCTCCGCTGATAACTATTGTTATAGGCAAACTCTATCAAACTGAGATGTACGTCCCAACTGCCTAGGAACTACAAAACACAAGCCCAAAGGAGATCCTCCAAAGTCTGAATAGTCCTCTCAGACTGTCCATCTGTCTGTGGATGGAAAGCGGTGTTGAACCTCAACTACGTTCCCAACGCTTTGTGCAACTGTTCCCAGAAACGACTCGTGAACTGAGGACCTCTGTCGGAAACTATCGTTTCTGGCACACCATGCAAACATACTATCTCATCTACATATACCCGAGCGAGCTTCTCAGCTGTATACGTTGTATTTACATGTATGAAATGGGCAGACTTCATCAATCTATCCACTATTACCCAAATGGAATCATGATTCCTAGTTGTCCTGGGCAGACCAACTACGAAATCCATGGTTATATGATCCCATTTACACTGTGGTATCAGTAGGGGTTGTAACGTACCTGTCGGCTTTTAATGCCCAGCCTTGACTTGCTGGCATACCGCACACCTAGCTACAAACTCAGCTACATCTTTCTTCAAACCGGGCCACCAATACAAGTCCTTCAGATTATGATACATCTTGGTGACTCCTGGATGCATAGCATACATTGACGTGTGTGCTTCTTCGAGCACTAGCTTCCTCATATCATCAGCATCGAGAACCACCATCCTATCTTGATAGCAAACTAATCCATCCTCAGACTCATGGAACCCATCACACCTTTCACTGCCGAACTTTGACCTGATCAACTGCACTGTATCAGCTATTTGTTGTGCATCTTTGATCTGCTATCTCAGCTTAGGCTTGGCTTGCATATGTGCTAAAAGTTCTGCTAATAAGGAAACTTCCATCTGCACATTCATCTACCGCAAGGTAACAAACATATCACGTATATGACATACCAAGGAACTCAATTGTGCCTTCTTTGTAGAGGGAGAAGAAGACTTTCGGCTAAGCGCATTAGCTACCACGTTCGCCTTACTAGGATGATACTCGATGGTGCAGTCGTAATCATTGATTAGCTCCATCCATCGGCGTTGTCACATGTTTGGCCCATTTTGCGAAAAGATGTACTTCAAGTTCTTATGATATGTAAAGATCTGGCATACCTCCCCATAAAGATAGTGTCTCCAAATCTTTAACGCATGAACCACGGCTGCCAACTCCAATTCATGAGTTGGATAGTTCTCCTCGTGTTTCTTAAGCTGTCGCGAAGCAAAAGAAACCACATGATCTTACTGCATCAGCACACAACCTAAACCTTTCTTGGAAGCGTCATAGAAAACAACATAGCCCTTTCTAGGCTCTGGCAGCACTAGCACTGGAGAACTGGTCAGCTTCTCCTTCAAACTTTGGAAAGCTTGCTGGCAACGATCATCCCAGACAAAAGGTACATCCTTTCTAGTCAACTTCGTCATCGACAACGCAATCACACTGAAGTCCTTGATAAACCTTCGGTAGTATCCTACTAATCCCAGGAAACTACGAACTTCTGTCGGTGTCTTTGGTTGTTCCCATTCTGCAATGGATTCCACCTTCTTCGGGTCCACTTTGACTCCTTCAGCAGATATCACATGACCCAAGAAAGTTACTTCTTCCAACCAGAACTCACACTTACTGAACTTGGCATACAACTGATGTTGGCGAAGAAGAGTCAACGCTAGTCGAAGATGTCACTCATGCTCTTGTCTGTCCCGACTATAGATCAATATGTCATCTATAAATACTACAACAAACTTATCTAGGAACGGATGGAACACTCGATTCATCAAATCCATGAAAGCAGCAGGTGCATTGGTTAGCCCAAATGGCATAACCACAAATTCGAAGTGACCATACCTCTTCCTAAAAGCTGACTTTGGTATGTCATCCGCCTTAATCTTCAACTGATGATATCCAAACCGTAGATCGATCTTTGAAAACACTGTAGCACCACACAACTGATCGAACATATCATCTATCCTCAGTAATGGGTACTTGTTCTTGATCGTGACCTTGTTCAACTGCCGATAATCTATACATAACCACATCGACCCGTCCTTCTTCTTAACGAACAACATTGGAGCACCCTAAGGCGACGTACTCGGTCGGATGAAACCTTTCTCCAACAACTCTTGTAACTGCTTCTTAAGCTCTGCCATCTCCACTGGAGCCATCCTATACGGTGTCTGTGCAACTGGTTGCATTCATGGAACCAGATTGATCTCGAAATCAATCTCTCGGGGTGGAGGAACACCAGGGAACTCATCAGGAAACACATCCGCAAACTCTCAGACAACCGACACCTCCTCAAGGCTAGGACCTTTCACCTTGGTATCCACAACGTGAGCTAAGAATGCCTTACATCCTTGCCATAGCAACTTCTCTGCCACCATAGCCGATACTAGACATGTCGGAAGAATCTTCCTATCTCCCTAGAAGATCCACTTCTTACTGCCATCATCAAACACAGCTTGCTTGGAACCACAGTCTAAAACAACCTTATACTTCTCTAAGGTATCCATCCCAAGGATCACATCGAAACCATGCATATCAAGTGGTATAAGATCCACTTTTATATTGTGTCCCGAAAAAGATAAGACACAAGATGGACACTCCTCTCGAAGCATCGAGGAACCATCAAGAGGGGTTTCTAACAACAAGCTATCCTTCTTACAACTAACAGGTAAATGACAGTTTTCAAGCATACTATAGGCGATAAAAGAGTGTGTAGCACCTGGGTCAACCAGAACAGATATAAAGTAAGAAGAAGACATATCAGATTGAAATAACTCCATATGATCTGTCACCACTCACGGGTTGACTATCGCCTCCGGCTGATTCATAGCATAGAATCAAGTCGTTTCTTGCTGTACGCGTCCTCTGCTTCCTTGAGCAGACAATCCCGCTTGCGACGCTTGACCGCATCCTCACCCTCTGCTACTATTGGGCTATTGTCTATCTGATCCTTGTTGATTCTGCCTCAGCTGTTGTGTCACTTCAACATCTCTACTCGAACAATTTGACTTGAAATGCCCTGTCTGACCATAGATATAGCATGCCTTAACTTCAAATTGTGGCCTAGATGGCCCTATCACTGCCACTGAAGCTGTACTATGTGCCTTTGACGGTGAAGAAACATAACCTCTTACCTTACTCGGAGACCATTGTGACGGCGCACAGGAACCTCTTAACCCAGAAGGTGCTAAAAACTTTGACTTCTTGAAGCCACCAAACCTCTATCCCTGGAACTGAGCAGGCCTCTTCTTAGACATGGATTCTATTTTCTCCTTAACTGACCGTTCGATCCTACAGATAGATTCCAAAAACGTAGCAAACCTCTCTCGGTTCTCCAACGCAGAAGCAGGTGTTGTAAGCTCAGCACTCAGGCCCTTCTCAAAATGTCTGATTCGCTCTTCATCTATTGCTGCCATGTGAGGACAAAACCTCAACAAGTCCATGAACTTGGCTTCATACTCGGTGATGTTCATCGTTCCTTGGCACAGGTGCTCAAATTGGCTGATCTTCTCATCCAGATACGTCTTCGAAAAGTATCTGCTGACGAACTCGCACCGGAAAACTTCCCAACCTATCACCTCACCAGGTCGCTTCTCCTCCTCGATGGTCCACCAGTGATCAGCACTACCCTTCAGAAGGTATACAGCGTGCTTGACTTTGTCTGCTTTGGGGATGTCGATGATCTGGAAATCCTTCTCCAGACTTGTCAGCCATAGATCTACATCTGCTGGATCAACCATTCCAGCATAATCCAAAGCTCCGACTCGGTGAAGCTGCTCAAAGGTCTTCCCAATACACGATGTTTCACCATGGGAAGCATGTGCTCTTGGCTGAGGCACTGGCAATCTCTCTACCATGAGATTCATTATAGACATCATCTGCCCCATAAGTTGTTGATAGGCAGGGTTCTCGAGAATGGTTGGGTCAGGTCAGGGGACCTCAGGCACCCGATCTCCATGTGCCTGCCCTATAGCTCCATCAACTGATGCAGCATCGCTGTTCTCGGCAGCATGTTCTTCATGGTTTCCAGACATCTTGGCCTTTTCTTCCACTGAGGGCAGAAGATGATTGTAAGAAAATATGGAAGACTCACAAGAACAGACACAACCTAGTCCTAAATCCCTGTAGACTCAGTGAACCTAGAGCTCTGATACCAAAACTTATGGCGACACATCCCACTATCACACAGATAGTGAGGTGTCACGCGAAAACGTGCGGAAAACACCATAAACCACTAATTACCAAAACACGGGTTAATTAAAACTGATTTTGAAAAGTGGATAAACTAAGAAACTATTACATTTAGGTCATCATCCTGCAAGGAAACATGTTATATAAACATTTACAAGTATTGATACGTGTCCACAACTTAGGAGATCAGCTGTCCAGCCATCACATGAGTTCATCACATGTTTATATGTACATAACGGCCCACATCCGGCCAACAACAGGATATACAAAGCTTTAACAACTAAACATCGTGAAATAACGTCAAACACCTCCAAGGACCTGAGAGTACAAGGATGACTCTAAGACTCTACTACAAAATGACCAAAATAACAGCATGTCCATCTCTTGCCTTCTACTGCTCGTCTTGCTGCTCGGCCGCGACCCCGCGACCACCACCACATCTAGCTCAAACACCTAAAAAGGTTATAAACCAGTGGGGTGAGACACACAATCCCAGCGAGAAACATAACTCCCCACCGAAACCATAAAATCAAAGGAAGATTAAAGTAATAGGAGTAGATAACTGATAAAAGGTATAGCAAGAGCAGTCTATATAGCAAAGCTATTCATACAATCAAGCTTACCAGGCTGTACGGAAGGCATGTACCCAAGTATTTCTTTATGGAACATGAGTGACAAGATAAGATTTATAAGATCTTACCACACAACATAAGGATCGTATAAGTAACTACAAAGTATAACAAGAGCAACTACACAAGTAAGGCCTCAACCAATGTTCCATGTTTTTCCTTAAGCAGTAAATACTATATGGCTGGATTACATATTATTATGCCCTGAGGAAGTGAGTCGTATCGCTCAGATCCAACCGACGGCTGCGAAACCCGGAGCTGGTGCCATACAAGGTCAATGGAAGAGCCGGACTCCACGACCTCCCACCTTGTGGTCAGTGCACGAGAACCAAAGCAGTACCACAATCTCATGCTTAAGTGGCCTCAGCCACAGGGTCAGCTCCATAGGCTACCCTTCCTCTAGCCCGCCTCGGTACAAGTCTCGACGCTAGTATATCTGAGCCATAGGCCAATTCACCGTGCTCTCTGAGCCATGAATGCATTCATGCTCTATCACACTGAGCCATGGGCCTGTTCACCATGCTCTATATATATATCCCGAGTCTGCAACTAAACTTGCACTCGCATCCTCTCTATTTTAGGCTAGGAGAAACCTCACATATTCAACAATATGCGCTCCGGGTTAACCCGCAGGAGAGAACCCGTTTCACCATCACCAACTCCTGACGATGATGGATCTATGGCCAGGGCAAACTACATGATCTGTTCCACTGTGATTAGTTAGTATATTTTAGGTGAATTATTGAGGCAACCAAGTTGTAACACATGCAAAACATAATGTTACATTATTGTTACCACCATCACAATATCCTGGGATCTCAATCCCTCATCACGAAACCACTGCCTTATAAGGCATTCTCATCACTTGGGATAACAATCCCAGATCATCATCAGAAGATAACACCTCAACTTAGGCACTTTAGCCAAACTCAGGTCCTCAGACCAAAACACATCATGCTTGTTATCTCATCATCAAAAGTAACCATCAGAGTAGTGTTACTCAAACATATATACCTCATAGCCCTTTACCTGGCTATGCATCTGTATGAAACACCTGCATGGTTAGTATGCACAATCATCATGGATTAATAGAAAGATCATATTATCAAACATAGGGCAACATTGATGATTATGTGCTTTATCATTCATGCCTCAACTTGTGACCATAGACATAGGTCATATCATCAAGCAAAGCAACTTATATACTTACCATTTTCTCAGCATTATACATATAATTCAAGATGATCATAAACACATACAATGTCCAGTCAAGATACATAGATGAAATCTACTATATCAAATACCTCACTATTATCAAACATATCAAAGGTCACCATCATAAACCAAACATGATTGCATGAACAAGAGCTAGCATATATGTTTTCCAGAAGGAACAAGACCCTCACTAGAAGTGCCCACTACCCTCACAAGAAGTGTGATGGGTAGGGCACCCTCACTAAAGGTAGTATCGGGCAGGGTACTCTCCCATATCGCCCGACACACAAACCACACAATAGTCAAGCAAACCAGCAAGGATAACAGGCAGCACCTAGGGTGTATCGTGCAACGCTGTGTCATGCACCACAGAGTATCGCGCATCCACAGAACCTATCGTGCAGCTGAGTAGGCATCGAGCAACAGGTGTAACATGCGTCCATGTGCGACATCTAGGGTTACTACTACGCCATGACGCCCAGCACAAAGCTAGCCACTGAGCTCTATATCATCAAAGGTGTAACGGGCACTTGAGCCAGGCGTGTCGTGCAACCAACTACTAATGGGAAACCAAGGCATAACAACCACAAGCATAACGTGTAGCTCAACTAGAGAGATATCGTGCAGCACCACCCAACAAAACATACCATGCAAAGGTGCAACTCAAACGAGAAGCAAGGAGCCTGTCGTCCCACCAGCCTTTCCTCCCCTATCGGCCAACACAAAGCAAAAACTGAGGTGCGACGCCCGACACAAGACCAGATGCAACGCCTCAACGTCCAAGGGTAACAACACCAAGCAACCACCTGAACTAAGGGTATCGGGCAGGACATTTAGCCAGGTGTGATGCCCGACACACACACAAGGTAGGAAACAAGGGTAACGCCCAGCACAACGTTGGCTAGCCAACCAACACTCTAAACCAAGAGGGGTATCAGGAAACATCAACCCCAAGCCATATCGGTCAAGATGCAACCCAACAAAGTCTTCATCAACCTCAAGCACAAGGGCACCAAAACCCTAATGGATCAAGAAGATGGCTCACCTCTCAACAATCAAGAGAGAGGGGTCTTGCACACTTCTTATCACCAATCAGGCAACATAAAGATCAACCATAACAAAGGTCCACAACCACCACAAAGCTCACCATTCAAATCTTTGGTGAGAAAAGGGTGTTGCTCAAGCAACTAGAACACAAGCTCACCTCTCAACTTAAACGAGAGAGGAGTATTTCCCATGATACTAGAGTTCAAGCTCACTTCTCTAGACCAAGAAGGGAGACGTGTGTTGCTCAACAAGAAACCCTAGAACATGGTTCGGCCAACAAGGTGCAACTAAACAAGAACTCAACTAACAACATACATAATCGATTATGATCACAAGAAACATACAAGAATATATAAGAGGTAGTATAGTTAGGGTTAGGAGTTATGTAACCCGCCTTAAGCAACTCCAAGCTCCAAGCACCAAGCACCACCACAAGAAGGAGAGCAAGGCACTCTAGGGTTCGACCACCAATATAGGAAGAAGGAGACTCCAAGATAAGGATCGGCCACCAAGCTTTCAAAAGAAGAGGGTGGCGTGCACCAAGGGAGAGGGAGACTAAGGAACTAAAGGGATCCTTAGCAAGAGAAAGGGAACACATATATAGGAGAGGATGGAGGAGAAACCAAGGAAAGACAAGGCAAGGTGTCGCCCAACTAGGGACACTTGTCCATGAGCAATGCCACCACTCTAACATGCCCTAAACACATGTCCAAGGCCATTGCCACATGCAAGCATCAAGCACCAAGTGTCCATTAGAGGTGACACAAACGAGGTCAAAGGGGGTCAAAGGGTCCATGGGCGACACACTTCCACACCATGCCCGACACACTCCCATGGGCGACACAACTCAGGCCGACACAAGGCTCACTTGCCCGAAACAAGGTCCAAAAAGGCAAAGGCAAAGCACAACAAGGCCCACCAAGGCTCAACCAAGCCCAAAGGAACTCAAGCAACTAGCCCAACTCTTCCTCTCAACACTAGAGGAAGCAAGGAGAGGGAGGAACACCTCACAAGGTGACAAACTTGCCCACAAACCCTAGACTTGGGTTAATTGCAAGTAGCACCCCCAGCTCTCAACAAAGCACCAACAAACCCTAATCACCACTAAAGGTGATTAGCAAGAAACTAAGCACCAGGGTTAAGAAAAGAAAATAGGATAAGCCCTAAATGGAGGTCAGGGTCCTTACACAACCATCTCCACCAATCCATCTCAAATGGACCCATATATCGGGGACTCAACTTTCTTAGTTGTAGCTTAGTGGGGTCATATTTTCACATCTCATACTCTCCCACAGTGAACTTCATGTCAATCTACTTTGTATCATCTCACAACGCATGTCGCCCCTGGGCTCTCTCTTAGCCATTGCACAATCAAAGTGACTTCATCTACACACACTGTGGTTCTTTCTTGACCTTCGTGAGGTCCCTTCACCAACATCATCTTAATGAAGTGGTGACCGACACAACCTCCCTTATAGAGCTTCTTTACATCCCGACACTGGATATGGTGGTTATCATCACATCTTACAGAAGACAAGAATTGTCTCAATGTATCACCCTGAACGAGCACACATGATCTCATCAGACCCTCTATTTTGGATCATACTAACCATTAGTTAGGGGTGATAAACTGTACTAACATCGAGTTCTTCATGTACCTACTTCCACCGCATGGAAGTGAATCTTTAGGTTATAAAGAACTTTTGAACTCGCATCATGGTGTAGTTGAACCATCTCTCTCTCATATGTAGATCAACTGGATCCGTCCCTTGACAATATTCTTTCTTTCTCATGTCATCTAGGTAAGGCGATTTACCATAACCCATGTTGCATCTTGACCTTCCTTGGTCTAGGGGAGACTTACCACAACATCCATAGTGATGAACTCCCATTCCCTCTCAGGGACTTTTTATCCTTTGTATCACTTACTGGGTTACTAGTGTTCGTCCCTCACCTCCTGGCTTGCATGTCGACAAACCACATGCAACTTCATCTTAAGCATCCAATATACTACTGCAACTTACTATCTTAGTAGTACCACGGTGTATGATGAACTTAAAATCATGATCTCCTATATGTCATGATTCCTCAAGATTGATTCCTCAGAAACCCTAAACCACTCTAGTCGGGGTTTCATCCCCTTCTTTTCCAGAGAAGTGCATCCGAGGTTCTACAACCATCCTTTTATTGCATCAAGGCCTAGGTCGGCTAACCAAACAACTATTAACTTATTCAACAGATCTTGTTACATCTGAGTGTTAGCCCAAACATATCTCCTTTTTCAAACTTAGGGTTAACCTAACAACCTCTTCTAGCCTCTAGCTAATTAGGCAGTTGCATCTCAACCACTTCACATCCTTATGTGTAAGTAAATGTTGAAGACATACACCTCCATGTATTTCACTTATCATCTCATCTCAGACTCTAAGTCTATCTTCATCAAGAAAACTCTGAGCTCATCCCCTTGGCTATCAAACTCAACCTTATATAACTTGCAAATTCCACATAGCTCATGATAAAACATCCTCACAAGATGACTACCTTATTTCTCTTAGTGTTTGAAAACCATCCACATATCATTCACTCCACAAGGGTATGTTATCATCTATGTCCTCATAGCAACGTTCCAACTCACATTATCCTTTATCCTTAGTAAATGGCATGCATATTGTCCTATCTCTCACTCCGATAACAAGAGGAAATAAGCATTTGGTTGCAGTCCAAATACAAAATTCTTCCCATTCCAAGAGTAGAGATGGTACATCCCACATTTCCCATACACCTACAAATCTAAACTGGAACGTGCCTCATATGCATCTACATCACGAACATCTCAATATCTAGGTTACTTCCATGAAAAACTGGTCTCGAACCCACTTGGGTCTTCATACAATCCTTAGTCATCTCCTCTAGATCTGTAGGGTGCTGACACTTTTGGGGTCATCCCTCTTCCCTTATGCATCAGAGAGTGCCCTCTTCATCTTCCCTTTGGGTCCCATGAGTTCATGAAGGTGATAAATGTCCTAACCCATGGCCCTCAGACAATGATAGTTGTTACCTCCCGACCCTATGGTCATGTGCAACTAGGGAATTAGGTAACTCCTACTTCCATCAGCCTTATCCCTACCTGACCCTAGGATAGACTTATGATTCTAACATAGTACATGTCCAACTTAGAACCTTACCCAAGTCTCCATCATCTCTCTCAGCATTCGTGGTCTGACTTACGTCCTTTCATAGGGGTCATGGTGACCTATCTACCTCGGTCAGGCCCCATACCGGTTACCTCCATGGTAACAACTCCACATGCACTCAGAGATTATCATCTATGGGTCTACAAGTTCACTCTTATACTATGTACTCTCCACTTAGCTTCTCAAGATCCTATGAGACCTCTTAGGGTTTCCTCAAACCCAACAAAAGTTGATATACACCCTACAAAAGGGTCCCTCTCCCAGGATGGGAGGAAACTACATCTTGATAACAAAGGTCATGACATCCTTATGCCCAGGGTTTACCTTCACATGAGCATGCTTATCCCTTGCAAGCTACTAAGGCACATAGCTAACAAACAAACCCCCTTCTAAACCATGCTAGGTCTCCATGGTAGGTCCTACTTGTTTCTATTCTTTCACATTGGACCATCATCATACCTGCCCATGTCATTAACTTATAGAAGAGGGATTCATCAAACATACACCTTAATCCAAGGGGTTTCCCATTCCTCTAAACATGAGGAGTGCCATGCTCAAACTATGGAACCTCAAGTCTCATCATGAGCATCAAGTGCACCAGGCACTACTACTTTCCCTCTTAGGTCTAGGGACCCTAGGTTCACCTCTTTATGCGACAGCTATCCAACTGCAAGCTCAACCTTTTAACCACGTACCGAACATGTATGAGGTATAACATGCACGTCCTGTCACCATTCTACCTGAACAACACCTCAGAGCGGAGTCCTCCACAAGGACAACCAACTAGGTATAAGGCCCCACAACTTGCTACTAAAACTCTTCATGGTCTAAGGAATTCTTCTTCCTAACCCTAAAAGGGTAAACACCTATACCATAGACACATAGGTACCAGCAGCCTTATCCTCTCTATAGGGTTTGGTTCCTCTAAAGGCAACCAAGATATCATCATCCTCCAAGGATCATGCATGAGGCAACGACAACCATCCACTTAGGTCGCATCATCTTCAAATCCCCAATGTTCCTTATATCTCGGAGTCTAAGCTTCCAACCTTCTTGCTTGGGTCCTGCTCTCTTTCTCTAGAGATAACCCTACAAACAACCTTACTTCTAG
The DNA here is from genome assembly GCA_963693085.1 of Alisma plantago-aquatica. Classification (NCBI taxonomy): domain Eukaryota; kingdom Viridiplantae; phylum Streptophyta; class Magnoliopsida; order Alismatales; family Alismataceae; genus Alisma; species Alisma plantago-aquatica. The sequence continues at coordinate 877,908,570 of OY856413.1, read as the reverse complement.
AGGTCCTCTCTCCATGAAGGTGGATCAAGCTCACAAGAATACCCCTACATGGGTGAAGCCTATGTTCAATCTTATGTTCGCTCAAGATTATCTTTATGCTTATCTCATAAGACCTCCAACATACTCTCCTGGCCAGGGTTTCAACCTACTGTCGCACTATTGACGTACTCTGGGTGCATGTTATGCCCTACTCGCATAAGCCCATAGGGTTTCTATAGGTTCTATACTAACCTCATCATTGAAGGAGCTATCCTTCACTCTAACATGCACAATTCTTTCTAGAGTTGGGTCGCCAAAGGTACTAGGTCATCCAACCTCACATGGCTCATAACGTCATGGGCATCCAAAAGCATGTCCACACACCTAGTCTATCATGACATCTAACTCATCATGCCATCTCTCTCTCTAACCACCACATAGGGTTAGGGTTAGCATCATCCTCAAAGGATGTGCCATGTCTCTACTTATAATGGAGGTCTCTACCTGCAAGACTAACTCTCTCTACTCATCCTCCTGACAAGAAGGTCTAGCCTCAGGTCTCTCCTAAGGGCATGACAACATATGTCATACAACCTAAGCATGTATCTATTCTTTACTTTACGCTTAAACTATTAAGCTTATGTCCATGACATCTTATTTACATGCTTTTCGTTAATTTGGTGGAGGATTCCTTAAACATTATCAACTTTACCCATATCTCAAGAGGGTGAGGAAAAGAGTTAAAACCATAATCCTTAAAATCCTTAACAACATTTGAGTTGAGAAGGGATGAACAAGATGAGAGAGAGTCCTAAAGGTATCTTATTTCGAGTCGAATTATGAGACATTGGCCAGATAGTCACACAAATCTAGTAGTCCTTGTATTCCGACTAGCGGTGCGGAGGAAAATATTTCCAGCCCCTAGACGTGATCCTTTTATAGACACCTATGTGTTTCGGAAAATCCTCTAATAACTCCCTCGGTTCTATGGAATTAGTAAAATTTAATAATTATTAACGATTAAATGAGGAACTGATGCTCTGATACCAAATGTAACGACCCTGCCTCCCGGTAACCCCCAATTAAGGGAGACCAAGAGTTCAGAGCCATTATCCCAATTAACATGATCAAAGGTTCAACAATTAATCAATAATAATTATGAAATTCTACCGAACTAAACTGAAATATGGTATAAAATAAAACTTTGCATACCTTTTTCAAAAACTTGGATATCTACTGCTATCCACATCTGGAGTCTATTCTAACTAATCCGCCTTTGTCCTTTAATTCTTATTTAATTTCACATATGTCACTTTACTGTTTGTCCTTTTCAATCTTGTACCTAAAACGCCAACAAATAAAACATCAGTCAGCATAAATGAATATGCTGGTATGTGGGGACAACCAAAATTTCGCAAATATGGCTAACAATCTAAATATCACAATCAAGTTAATTAATAAGCCAAATTACACTTTCAGTGTGACATTCTCCACCGCTTTTGCCCTAACCCTGGCATACCCACCTTAGGGTTTCTCTTTTGCCAATGACTGAAGGCCACCATCTCAATCCTGAGCTTGGTGCCTGGGATCACCTCTCATATTGCCCATTAGTCATTCTATAAAGGCCACCTTCTCAATCCCGAGCTTGGTGTCTGGGGTCACCACTCATGGTGCCCATTGGTCTTCCCTCCTGGGCTTGACCTTTTGGCATCATTCATCAGGGTGGAATGTAGGTGTGAGAATACACACTTCTATTATTATTGTGATAATCATAGTGACTTTATGATTTGCAAGTATGAACATCCAAACTGATAAGTTGCATTCAATGTGATGAATCATCCGGGAAACTTTTTGGGAAACTAATGCGATTAACCATAATTAACCACATACATGTCAGGAGGATTTGAGATAGAATTAATCCAATCAATGCAAGAAATCCAATAGGCAAGCAAGCACACAAAGGGATCCTGAAATATGCATACAATTTCCTATCATTGATCATGCCATCAAGATCTATTAAACCTAGCCCGCTTCCTAGGGTTTCTAGTCCACTTTTAGGGTTTCCATTGCAATTAGGGTTTCACTTCATTTATACTATTTTAAACCCTAATTTTATACAATTACTCACAAACCCTAATTATCTTATCTATTCATCATGAAAGATATTAAGGCTACCTTTTAACAACATATAACCGTAATTTCAGATAAAAAGGCACAATTAAACATCAATTAAGTCCATTATGCCTCTTTTACATTAAAACTACCATTTTTATCCTTTTAATCCATGACAAGATCATTAGGCCCAATTATCACCTTTGGTTCCTTTCAAATTAACAATTCTTAGTTCATTATGGTCTAATTCACATATGAACTCTATTTATCATTAATTCCACCTTTATCCATTAGAAAACCCTAATTACCATATTAAGGGTATTTATCCATAATTAGGAACTCTTATACTCGAAATAGCTTAGAACCATCATATCTCAGCTTTATTCATGAATTTGAATAATTAAAGCCATTAAGAGTTACAATTACTAAAATTAGGGTTTCAAGGCCCATTAAAGCTTGTTTATGCACATGGAATTCCAAATTAAACCAATTACATGAAAAGTTCATCCTTTTTATTCTTAATGTACCTTTTTATAATTAACATGTTAATATCAACTTTAATCATCCATAAAACCCTTCTAAATACCTTAATAATCTCAAATTAGGGTTTCTTAATCATTAATGCATTAAAGTTAATAACTTTCACTACTTTTCAAATTTCAAGAGGAATTAGGCTATAAAACCATTTTTCATGGATTCCTCGCGTTTTTCTGAGAAAAAATCATATTTTACATGTATCGATCCGAGCTACCAATAAAAAGATATGATTTTTGCAATATTAACTTACGTAGACCAATCAGAGGCTGACACGTCCTCCTTCTCCATGCAATGTAGCTCAGATGGAAATATAACAGAAAGATGAGTTTTCCCTCGGTTAAGTGATTATTCCTTCAGCCTGCGGAGGGGCATTTCGGTCCAATGACACTCCGTCTTCTTCAACCTCGCGTAACCTAGCAACGCCGCCGATCTGTAGCACATTGCAGGTGTGTCCCCTCTTCCCCAGGGCCCAACGACCGCTGCCAACCATGGCCCTAGCTCCGCTGCATCTCGCCGCACTTGGGGCACCACCCAGCTCATGGCCAATGCGGCTGGTTAGGGCTGGGCAAGCGTGCGACCTGCAGCCTTGGCGCCGACCTTCTACAGGCTTTGCTCGACGGTCGTGGTCATGGAAATAATGGTTGATCATCTCAAATCGTCGTGGGAGCTTCGTGCCTCCGATGAGACTTCAACACCGCTCCCTGGTGCCCTCATGATTGATCTATACTCTCGACTAGTGTTTGCACAAAAAGAACCAGAAGAGAGAGAGAGAGAGAGAGAGAGAGTTGTGTGGGATCTCTCTTGAACTCGAACCAGAGGCTCTACCCTTTATATAGGGGAGGATATCCACGCCCTAAGGTGTTCATCCACGAGTTAATAAGTCCAACTCTCAAAAGGAAACATATTCCTTCATTGAGAATCAATCTTCTCTCTCCTAATTATCCTTTTAAAAAAACATGTTCATTGGATATTTAGAAATTCGAAAATTCTCTCTCTTACTCTCTTTGTGCTTGACTTTTAATCCATTGGCACGAAATTATATTTTCTTTTAGTAGAAAATACCTCTTGTTTTACAATGCCACAAAATTCATTAATTATGTATCACATTATCCTCTTTTTTGTATTATTGGTATTTTTCTCTTTCTTTTTCTCCATTGGGGCTCCTTGGACCCCAAGAAACTCTAATATTTTGAAATCCTTTTTAGTGGATACTCATTATCCTTCTAGATGCATCTATATCCATTATTTCTCATTATCCTTTTTATTTCTTTATTAAAATATCTCTTTTTGAGGATTTCTCTTTATCTCTCTTTTTATTTTCTTCTTTGGAATTCCTTTTAATATTAGAAACCTTATGGATACACAAATCCATCAAGGATGACTCCATCATACCTCTTTCCACTTATTTTCCACATTATATCATTATCTCCAATTTTTTTCTTAATAAGGAAATATTTAATCGATCTTTTCTTTTCTTATTGCATTATTTTTACAACTTTGAACTCCTTGAAACCCAAGGAACCCAAGAGGCACGAAATCCAACTTTGGATAACATTCCTTTGCCTTCTAGAGGTTTCTACATCTTTCTTTTCTCCATTTCTTTAATAATGGAGTTTCCTTTGTCTTTTCCTTGTTATTGGGCCCAATAGCCAATAAAGCCCATAAAACAACCAACAACGCTATTGTAACCGAAATCATTTTATTCAAAACAAATTATATCATTATTTGTTCAAATACCTTTAATAGGAGAAATTACATTTCTCACCAAAAGAACCCAAAAACTGGGGTTGTAACAGTTACCAACTTTAATATGATAAACATATAGAAACCCTAATTCCTTAGTTTAATAATCATGATATGTTTAAATCATCCTACTAGTCAAAATATAACCTATTTGGATAAAAAGATCATCTTGGATCTAATTCAAGATTAATAATTCATATGTTCTCAAGATCAGGGTTTTAGATGATGAATGGAATGCAAATTGATATATTGAATGTTATGCACATGGTGTTTAGGGTTTTCAAACCCCAAGGACATGATTAGAGTTTACTAAACCTTAGAAGGAAGATCAGATCTCCTCTAAGTTCAAGGTAAGTGGTACATTGTAATTGAACATAAGTAATGTTTTCTTTTATCAATGTGTGTATGTAATGAATGTTATGAATATGTTATCTATTTCAATTGATTAAAGTCATTGAATTTATGATGAATTGAATGAATTTGTTATTGTCCATATTATGGTATCATCTTCATGCACATCAATAATAAAGTCAATATTAAGATTTAAGATAAATTTTAATAGAAAGTTAAGAGTTTTAAGAGAAAGATAATTTTAAAAGATAACTTATATAAGATCCTCATCAACTGGCTCCTAGGAGCAAAACTAAGAGGCACTTTGATGCATAAGAGAAGAGACACTTTGATGCAACCCTAGAGGCTCTTCGATGCAATCTAAGAGGAACTTAGGTGCATAAGAGAAGAGGAACTTTGGTGAAAAACCTGAGGATTCTTATATAAGTCAAGATAAAAGAAGTAATTAAAATAAATTATGTCCCTTTTTAATGTTTATTGTTTAAATGTCTACTTTCTGTTTACATGCTTACTTTAAATTATAATATGTTCAATTCCACTTACCATTGGTTTTATGCATAGATGGGGGCGTGATGCCCGCAGGTAAGGAGCAAGCTTAGGAAGGAGAAGCTTTTTTACATGCAAGGAATATATCAAGATATCTCTAAGAAGAAAAGACCTAGTGGGGTGCCTTTTACCAAGCCGATCTAAAGTTTAGATATCTTTTAAATTATGTACAATCTTGTTATGAAAGTAGATTAGATAAACTTGATGTAGTTTTCCTTTTTCCAAAACTATGTATGAATCTATTTTCAATCAATGCAAAGTGTTTCATTTACTTTAAATTGCAAAGAATAGCATCTTGTGACACCCCCTTGAGTAAAGTGCTTTCACTCAGTGGTTTATACGTGTTGTGAAAAGAGGGGTGTTACAAAAAGAGAAAGTGTATTTGTAACATCCCTGACCTGGGTTATACTTTAACCCTAGGTGTTTTGATTAAGAAATGTGATTAAATGCTTAATATCATCTTATGAAAAGTAATTAGGCCTCAAGATGAACTTATGTTGCAATTCTAGTCCTTTTTGAACATTGTTGAAATCAATGTTTTGCTTGTTTTGGACTAAAGTGCAAATTACCCAAGTTGAGGGGTTTAAGTGTAAATTGTGCGTGATAATATGTTCCTCATGTGTTTAAGCATCATGAGAGCGAAAATGATGCTGAGGTGTGGCTTATGGAAGCCTGAATACCAAGAAAGAGCTGATAAAGCAATGTATGTGCATGAAAACCTAGTTTTGGTGTAATGTGCAATTTACCCAAAACTTAGGGTGCAATATGCAAATGACCACTTCAATAAGGTCCCTAATGTTTCTTGTAATAATGTAGAGCAAATAAAATGAGAGGGGTGCCTCATTTGAATTAAGTTGGAGGAGAGAGAATCTTGATATTAAAATAATCAAGATTAATGCCTAATTGAAACCCTAATTTGATTTAGGGAAACAATATTTGTATTAATTAAAGGGGATTCAACCAAAATTAAAATGGTTGGATTCAGATGTGTGTGTGACATCCTTGATCCTTGCAAGGACCACGAAAATATCCAAGGGAGTGGATAACTCACACACAATTTTATAAGAAAAAGAAATATCCACTCACATATGGATATTAATATAAAATGATTTAAGGTGCTTGATTTGCTTTTCTTTAAATCATGGATAAATGAGAGGAATAAGAGGCAAACAATATAGCCTCGTCCCTAAGGAAGATTAGGGGGAAGAGGCGGCCACATTTTTGGTGTTAATTGGATTTTTGCAAAGTACATTCTCTCTCATTGAATTTTTATAAAAGAACCTTTTACAAGCCAAATGGAAGGTGTTTTCGACCCCACTTCTTCTCCTTGCTTGGGAAACGACCAAGGGAGCTTTGTAGGGTCAGGAGGACGACCCCCAACCTGTTTTTAAGGTTCTTGATCCATTTCACCTTGATTCCATGGTGGAAATCGAAAATAAATTATGGATTTCTTCCTATTTCGATCTCCTCTTCAATTCTAACCATTCCTTTTCACTCAAATCTTGAGGACGAGCCTTGGAATGGTGAAAGGAATTGCATCCACCATTTTTGACGTGAACATGGAGCTTTGGATCTCAATTGGAGGCGGGTTTTATAACTTGAACCCTTCTACATTGTTATTCAACTATCAATCTTGCAATTTCGTTGATTTCTTCATCTTTCTGGTTAATTGCTTGTTGTAATTGGTAAATCCATGAAATAAGATGCATTAGGAGTTTCAGTGACAAAGTGCGATGATGATGAAATCATCTTGGACACTTTTCCCAAAGAAATCTTGTTCCAAACGGTTTCAACATGTTTGCCCATTCGGATTCACCAAACCGTTTGAGAGCAAACGGTTTGAGACCATTTGAGAGAAAACAGTTTCAAAACCATTTGAAAGAGTTTACCAAGGGTTTACCGTTTGAGAATCCTGTTCCTAATTATGTTGGTTGATAACCCACCAAATTTGATGGATTAATTACAAAGGAATAATGAGTTGAAGGCTAATCAATTAGGCAAACCCTAATTGGATTAAGTGTTGATTTTCAACTTGATTGATTTGAGTTTTTGGGTTAATTAGCCCAAACGGTTTCAAAACCGTTTGGGAATCACCCAATCGGTCTCAAGACCGTTTGGAGGTCAACCAAGACCATTTGGAGGTCTAGGGTTGAGTATGGTTAAGTATTTGAAGATCCAAACATATGGTATAAACCCTAATCGGCTAAGTGCTGATTTTGCAATTGAATGAGTTGATGCTTTGGGTTGATTGACCCAAATGGTTTCAAAACCGTTTGGGGATCACCCAAACGGTTTCAATTTGGGGATCATCCAATACCGTTTGTAGGTCTAGGGTTAAGCATGGTTGACCAATTTAAGGTCTAAAGGTACCAAATCACTTTGCAATTAAGTGTTGATTTGATGATCAACTCAATAGCTCAAACCCTCATGTTTTTTCACTAGAATCCAAGGGTTGGATGAGCCAAACGGTCTCAAGACCGTTTGGATATCATCCAAATGGTCTCAAGACCGTTTGTAGGTTACCCAAGACCGTTTGGAGGTCTAGGGTTGAGTATGGTTAAGAAATTGAAGATCCAAAGATACTATGTTGGAGTTTAATCAATTGATGATTTGGTGATCAATAACCCTAATTGGTTGACTTGGATTTTTATGTTAACATGGGAAAACAGTCTCAAGACCGTTTGGTGGTCATCCAAACGACCTCAAGACCGTTTGGGGTCAGGTCATGTTCAATTTGGATGATGGTTCAATGGTTTCAAAGTAACTAATCTTGCATTGATTAGTGTTGAAGGATCATCGATTCCAAACCCTAATTCAATTGATTCAAACCCTAATTGAGGACTAATTGAGGGTCAAATCAGTTGGAGGTTGACCTATTTAACTCAATTGAAGTATGATGATAGGTCCAATTGATGATTGGTTCCATGAATTCAATGATTGAAGGAATCAATATTGAGAACCCTAAACCGATTGGTGTAGTTGAGACCATCTTTGGTCCATGCGATTTTGAGGAGGTTTGGACCAAACGGTCTCAAGACCATTTGGGACCAAACGATCCCAAACCGTTTGTTCCCATGCTGTTTCAAAAGTTAAACTTGGGCAAACGGTCTTCACCTACTACTTTAGCAAACGGTCTTGAGTGTGCACCTTTACCAAACGGTTTCAAACCGTTTGAACCTTGAAGGACCAAGACCGTTTGGGGCTCAAGTAGTCCAATTTGATTGAGGACTCAATTGGTTAATCCACTTAGACACTTGTTGTAATTGAGGACTCAATTGATCAATTCAATTGGATACCTTATGTAATGGAGGTCCAAGGTGATTGAATATCTTGAGAATAGAGATGATGAATGATTCATTGATCCAATGATGATTAGTAATGATAATCAATGAAGGTACAAAGGTTGAAACCCTAATAGTACCTAAGTGATTAGTGCCAATTAAGGGATGAACCCTAATTTCTTATAGGATCAATGACTTGGTACACTATGTTAATCATAGTTGTATGTGCTTGATTTAAGGGTTGATATGACCTAATCAAGTTGAGAAATGATAGCATGAATTCATACATGAATATGATTCATGTGGTGATCAAGGGTATGATCCTTAAGTAGAGAGATCATGAAACCCTAATCATGAACATAAACCCTAATCATGAACATAAACCCTAATTGACAGGGTTATTGAATTCTAACCCTAATTGAGGGCAATTCTAGATGTAACCCTAATCCAGGGTGAGGATATAACCCTAATCTAGGGTAGTGATGTGTGAAACTCCAATTTAGGTAAATGAGATGTAAAACCCTAATTGGGATGAATAGTGAATCTCTAATTATGGACAATTGAATGAAATCCTAATGGAGATTAATAGTAAACCCAAATTGTGGGAAACTATGGTGGAAACCCTAGTTGAGGGTGATTCCATGAGAAACCCTAGTTGAGGGTGATTTCATGTGAAACCCTAGTTGAGGGTGATTCCATGTGAAACCCTAGTTGAGGGTGATTCCATGTGAAAACCTAGTTGAGGGTGATTCCATGTGAAACCCTAGTTGAGGGTGATTCTATGAGAAACCCTGATTAAGAGTTGACATCACATGAAGCTCCAATGCTATGTTGTGATGAGAGGCCCTAAGAAGGGTGAAGGTATGTGAGACTTTAATGTGGAGTCATAATACATGAAGCCCTAATCCTGGGCAATATGACAATGAATCATAATCTTAATTTTAAGTATGGGTATAAAGAAACCCTAATGATGAGATAGAAGGAATGGCCTTATAAAGGTGAAACATTTCATGTGGTTGATTATAAGCAACCTTATTGTAAACAATTTCTTTATCATTAGACAAGTCCATATCATTAAATATAGTTGGACAATTCTAATGTGTGGCCTATGCATTATATGCTATAGTTGAGTGATTAGTGATGGAATGTATTAAGAAGGGAAATACCTTAATACAAGATAAGATGGCTAATTTAGGAGAGTCTGAAGTGATGAGAAAGTGATACATCAAAATATGATAGTTATCACATTCAGCACTTCAGGGTTTATATACCTTGATGTACTCCAAATCCAATATAATTGGGTAAGAAACATATGAAGTGTGTTATGCAACTATTACAATGAAATGTAATGAGTTGTTGCACTTGATGAGTGTTCATTAATGTACCTTGAGAATGGGGTTAAGCCCAAATGATGTGTATGATATAATCATATCATGATGAGGATGAGAAATGAACCCATACCTTGAATTTATGATCATTAATGATATATGATGAAAGTAATGTTCTTGAATAATCAAATATGATACCTTTGAATGCCCCAGAGGTATGGATTCATGAATTAAGGGTTGGATAGATTATATAATCATGAAACCCTAATTAATGAGAAAAGGGGAACCCTAACCCTGACTTGGGTAAAGGGAATGATAAGCCTTGTTTGATAGTAAACCCTAATTCTTGGAAAAGGAATAATGGTGTTACTATTGTATCACATGATGTGATGAATATCTTGTATGACTGTTATCATGCCTAATAACCATGCAGGTATGATGAGATAATGAACATAGCTAGATTTGAGCTATGACATTTATATAATAAATGTTGATTGGCATTATGAGCCTTAATGTTGTTGTTGTTTAGTAAAAGTAACAACATGTAAGGATTCTATGAGTCATATGAGCAAGTTGTTTCCTAGAAAGGGGTGACAAGATATTTCATGGCCTTGTGAGTCAGGTGTGATGTTTGTGTAACAAGTATCATGAATGCCTTGGTCAGATGACCTGAAGGTGATAGTTACCTAATAAATGGTAATGATGCTCAATGATGAGTTAAGGGTTTGAATACCCAGAACCATATGATTATGGTGATGATAATGTGAAGGGATGAGAATCCCCAGTTTGAAATGAGGAACTAAGTTCCCAAGGTCTTTGAAAGACTGATAAGTATCTGATGAAAGTAGTACATGTCTCTTTATAGCATTGTTGTAATAAGTCTTGTTTGAGAACTTGGCTGATGTTAAAAGAATATGAGAATGTACTTAATTAATCAAGTGAAATATTATCATGTAGAGCCCTGAACATAGACCCATCATCGTCAGGAATAGGTGATGGTGAAACGGGTGCCCGCGGAAAAACCCGGAACGCATATTTTGAATATTTGGGGGTGAATGGGCGAAAAATATCCTTACGTCCGGTGAAGAGATTTGAGGGAGGGTAAACATCAAACCTCTCAATACTTCATGCTTCCGGGGTGGATGTATCACAAATCCCCCAAAGATTGGGATATATGTTGTACACATCTCCCAATGATATTTTATTTTCGGGTCGAGGAGATAAACATTAAATCTCTCGATGGCCGATGAGAGTGCATTTGATGTTGTAACTCTATAGAGAAGTTCTAGTATACCCTAGAAATCTATCTTGAGCAGTTAACACAGTCCTGCTTGTTGTCCTGCACTGACCAGGATGTGAGAGGTCATGGGAATTTGGCTCTTCCATTGACCTATGTATGGTACTGATTTCGACTTCGTAGTGGTTGGTTGGAGTATGAGCGGTATACCTCATCTCCTCAGGGAATAAGTGTCTTTGTAAAATGAAATCAGCCATATAGCATGTTTGCTTAAGGATTGAATACAGAAATTCATTAGCTGATGTTACAATTCTGTTATATAACTGTAGATCATTGATGTTATTCATATATGTTGTATTTATTACAATTAGATGAATGAACTATGAGTCTACCATGACTAGATGCAATGTTATCCTTAAAAAAGGAGATTACTTCACTTTGTTCATACAAGTGACTTACCTACTATTGATTAAATATATATATAAATCCCTCTGCTCAGTTTATTTTAATAAACTGCTATAACAATGTTTTGGTGAAGAGTTATATCTCCCACTGGGGCAATTTACAATTGTCTCACCCCCGTGGGATCCAACTTTTTAGGTGCACGCGGACAAAGAAGTGGAATTCCATTGCAGGGAATGGACAACAGCTGTAACAGCAAGGAAAGCAGTAATATCTCAGGTGGAGATGCTGCATGTCAAGTGATGTAGTTAAAAAGTCCTATGTGTCATCTCTGTACTCTCAGGTCCTCGGAGTTTTGAGTCAGTGTTTTTGATGAATCAATCTGAGGTTTTGGCTTGATGCCTTGAGATTCGTATATTGTCTGTATATAATGTTTATAACGTAGTTGATGATGTAGTCTCTGAAAATATATGGTACATGTTATGTACGTTTGATCCAGACTATAAATGTTATACAATGGTTCTTGATGGAAAAAATTTCCTATGTGTGGATCTCTTTGTAAAAAGTTTTAAATTTTTAGTGATTTTCAGTAATCCGTTGTGAATAATTCACTTCCACATAAGTTAATCTTGTTTTTGTGAGTTGGATGCCAAAATATTAATGTGTATGGACAGGTAATTATGACAAGAAAGAAGAACTATGTATATATATGCATGCTAAGTCTGTATAGAACAAAATTTGTGTGCATTAAATATGGAAAAAACATGTGTCTAAAAATAACGCCAAAAGTTGATTGCCCTCAGAACATGTGTCAAAAAAATGAGTATAATGAACATGATTCCCTAAGGATCAAACTTAGAATTCATAACTTGAAACCTTGAATGCCTGAAAAAATGTATGGGGTTGAACATAGGGACGTGGGGATGTTTCTTTGGCTAATATTTGGTTCTTACTTAGCTAAGAAAGCCCAATGGGTAGATATATGCATAAAACTAAAATAAAGGCAAGAAAATAAAATGAAGTAAAATAAATAAAGAAGATCTTTTGAATCCTTTTAAACAAAAGAAGGATTTTTGGGCTATGCAACCAAAAATTATGAAATCTATACACCTGGTTCTTAGGTGTAGACAACTCAAACACCCTAGCTAGAAACTAACATCCTAAGCCACTATGTAATGGATCTACTCATTTGGGGATCATTCCACTCATTCTTATGTAGCACGACTAGAAATCCATCTATATCCCAATACCTCTTATTAGATCATGGAAGACAAACCATAACTACCTTGGATTAACTTCATTGTGGTTAACATTTTTGGTCATCAACTTCATTAATCAAGGAAAATTTTGTGATTTTTTTGCACCTTTGATTTTCTAAGGCTACAAAAACAACTCTTAGATATCATTCCCTCTTTAAGTCCCTGACTTCCGTTTACTAGATCAAGAACTAAACCATCTCAACATAACTTGATGTGATGATTGATAAATCCCTATTTTAGGACTTCATCTTATGTGTTTTTGCTCTTCAATCACATGTATACTTGTTAGAATGCATGTCATTCCTTACAATATGCTTATTAGTATAAAATGCACTTATGGACATTATTTGCATGTTTTTTAGGCATTTGGACCACACTTGATGGAAGAGAGAGAGAAGGAGTGATCCTAGGGTTCCTCTACCATTGGAGAGACCCAAAGTGAAGTCTGAGGCCCCCTCGACCTACCCCTAGTGGCCAAATATTAATTGAAGCAAAGATGTCCAAGAAAAGCCAAAGAACTGAGTCAAAGTGTTGATCCAAGACCCAACATGATCGTGGTACCACAAAACGACCGTGCTAGGTCACTTACAAATCAACAGAACAACCTCCAATAGAAGCAGAGAGTAGCACGGTCGTGCAGCACAAAACGGCCGTGCCAGTGACGAACACCACGGCTGTGCTCCACAAAATGGTCGTGGCTCAGCAGACCAGAACGATCGTGCAACACCACCACGGCCGTGCTACCCTCAGTTCACCATGGTCGTGGTGACCACCATGGTCGTGGCATTTTTAGCCACCAACCTGACATTTGGCCTATTTTAATTCCCACGACCATGCCCATACACCACGGCCGTGGTCTACCCTGCCCACCACGGCCGTGGTGACCCACCATGGCCGTGCTACTCACAAAATCCACCCTTTTTTTCCACTGCTTTCCCCATTTTGCCCCTACTTGACCTAGTGATTCCTCCCCACACCTATATATACCTAGGTGGTGGTTGGGGCACGAGGCTAGCTACCTTCCACCACCTCCTAGCTCCCCAAATATCCATCCACTACATTCCACTCCATATTCAGCTCAAATCCACTCCATTTCACCATTTCTACCACCAAATCACTAGGTTAGACTAGTTCCTGCCCATAATCCCCTTCATTCTTCACCCTTGTACCCTGGAGGAGGGAGGAGGATGATCTGCAGCTACTGGAGAGGGGGATTTCAGCCACTACTTTGATCTCCATGGCCACCTCTCTCTTTCTTCTCTCTTTTTATATTTTCCATTTCTATGAGTAGCTAGGCCCCTGTGGGTGGGCTGTTTGGGGGGAATTTTGTTACTTTGATACCATGTTGGGGGAAAATGACATATAAACATTTTAATTCCATTTGTTAATTATTATATTCTATTTGCATCTCATTCTACATGGATTGCTTGTTGGTTTGTGTGTGGAATCACCTAGGAATTTAGGCAAATTGCTTATATGTGTGAATTTTGGGATTTGCCCCTAGGTCCAATTCTTAGATCCCTTGGTTGCCTCTCATCTTACTACATCCTAATTAGTCTCCCTAAACCTAAGTGAGAGATCTAAGTATCTAGATTAGGTAATTCTAGTGCAATTAGCATGGAGCCTTCTCAAGGTTAGAATGTGGGGGAATTGGGGTCCAAAGCCCTAATATCACCTCCCCATTACTACCCTAGACTTGATTAGACTCTAATTGAATTGAACCTAATCCCTAACCCAATTGATTAGACTCTATTAAATTCTAATTGAATTGAACCTAATCCCTAACCCAATTGATCCTCGTAAGGGTAGTAGGGGGTCTTAGGGACTAGTTCCCCTATGCACAACCTAGCATATCCATGGCCAATTAGTATCTTAGGTTAATTCATTAGACTCTAACTTGTTGTTTGGTTTGGATAATATAAATGGAATCATAATGTTCATATGTCACCCCCCAACTTAAGTGATAAGTTCATACCCCTAAACAGCCCACACATCTATTTTCTGCTTGAAATACTAGTTTTGTGCTTGCTTAGCTTGATTAGTTCTTTCCTTGATTAGTTAGCTTCTTGCTTTGCTCTTGTCTTGTTCATGCTAGTGTAGCTCTTTGATTTCTCTTTTACTTCTCTCTTTATTGCCTTAGTGTAATTTGCCTTTTCATACCTAGCTTAGTCCTTTCTTTCCTGCATAGTCTTAATCTAGTCTAGGGTTAACGTAGATTTCATTCTTGCCTTTAATTCCTTGCTTGTTCATAGTAGTTTAACAATCAAAACAAACTTTAAACCCTTAACCCTAGTCTCCACAATAGGAACCTAGTGAAACTCAACCTAGCTCTAGCGCCCCCTCTTTTCCTTGTGGATTGACCCTGTACTTGCCACCTTCCTATACTACAACACGACCTCGTGTGCTTGCGGGTGTAGTGTTTTAGTGTGAGTAGGTGTTAAGTTAGGTTTATAAATTTTGAAAGCAAGTTCCCATCATGTGTGTTCCAACCTCGTGGGGTGCATCTAGTCGGGTCAAATCGGCTAGTGTGTTGCACCTCTAGCGGAAAACTGTGCCAATCTTTCTGGCACCGTTGTCGGGGATTAGATGCGCTCAGCCTAGCTAGTTAGTTTTGCTTTGACTTTTCCTACTGGCCTCATCATTGATATTCTTTATTCATTACTCTTTGCATTCTTTGTGTATATTGGTTTGCTAACTTGCTTTCTTTTGTTTGGTTGTTCCTTCTGCATGTGACAAGCCACTCAGAGAAGACAAGATGGAAGGCCAAAATGCACAAACCCATCCATTACCTCCACCACCTCCATCACCACAACCCTCCCACCAATTCATCTTCCAACCTTAATTCCCTCCTCCACTACCCTACCTCCAAGGATATCCTAAGCCTTATACACCACCACCACCTCCATTGCCACAACCCTCCCACCAGTTCACCTTCCAACCTCAATTCATTCTACCACCTCCATCACCAAAACCCTCCCACCAATTCACCTTCCAACCTCAATGCCCTCCTCCACCTAAAGTCCAAGGGCCATCAACACCGATGCCACCACCACAACTATCACATGCTCCCCCTACTTCCCATGAGCAAATGGATATGATTGAGACCCCTCTCTTTGGTGCCTATGAAGACCCATTCCTCAAGAGAGATAAAACCTATGGCATGATATTTATGAGGGTCTTAAGGATTATTAAGATCTATGATGATGACCCCCAAGGAGAGATGATTGCTGAAAAAGACTTACGAAGCTCGCATGACCCTTAGGAGGAAGAACAATCAAGGAAAGCATTTGAGAGGATTGCTTATGATGAGGGTGCAAACATTTTGTTTTTGGACCATGGTTGATGGTGAAAGAACAAGAAGCCTGGATGAAGGCACGAAACTTAGCACTTGTGGGAGGCAACCCACCTAGGTTTGGGAAATTTTGACCCAACCTTCACTTTTTGATACAATTGCTTTGTTTTTAAACTTTCCAAGAAAACACACACACACTTGTGTTTAATATTGTTTGTCTAATTTTAAGATGTGCAGGTGGTAACAGGGTGAAATGAAGGAAATTTGAGTATGATTGAGAGAAGGATTCAAAGAAAAATCACTTTGGGTCAAGTTTTTGAGTGTTTGATGCTCCTCATTTTGAGAGTAGCAGCTACAGGGTCCACCACGTCCGTGTCACATCAATACGACTGTGGTCATTTGCATGAAAAACACACCAATTCCTTGGATTCAGAAGCAAAATTGAGAAAAGTTGCCAAAGGACTGCACCACGGCCGTGCCAGGCAGCACGGCCGTGCAACTTGAAGCCACCACATCCGTGTTGCGCAACACGGTCGTGTTGTAGACCAATTTCAGCCACTGAAGGTATATTAGTGTGGTAGCTACTATGCATATCCTCCATCATAGGGAGGAACACCTCCAGAGCTTCAAGAGAGCCATGATCGTCTACCCTATCATCTTAAACTCTAGGATCATGTTGAGGACAACATGATTCAAAAGTTTGGGGTGGTAGGGCAGGTATGCCCTAGTTTCACTTTGCATTTCACCTGCCACATCCACTTTTGTTTTCTTGTTTTTGCTATCTACCTTAGTCATATTTACTGCTTTGCAACCTTGCATGTCATGTAGTTTACTTTCTTGCAATTTTTGCATAATTTTCAAAAAAATTGCTCTTCTTGCCATGCATTGCATATCATGCAAATTTTTGATAATTCTTGCATGTGATAGCTAGTATTTACTTTTTTACTACTTTAAGTTCAATAATATAGGCTTTGATGTGATTGAAGGCAATTTGGCACCATTTTGGCCAATTTTGCCCAAATTGAAATTTCTTGTCTAAAAAGTGTGTTTTGACCCAATCTCTACTGTTTTGAGTAAAAATGACGACCTTTGACAAATGCAAGTGAAATGTCATGCTTTGTTGTTAATTGGTATCAATGTTTGACTTTTTACATGTGCATCACCTCTCTTATGTTTGTGATTGTTTTGGCTGAATTGTGAAGTTGAGCAAGCTTTGAACGCTTAGTGTTTGTGGAATCACTTGATTGATATATCAATTTCATCTTGTTCATTCATGTGGTGTGATATCTAGGATGAAGTGTTGGATTAATTTTCATGCAGGATGCCTTATGTGGAAAATCATACCAATGACCCCTCTTTGACCCGACTATTCTTCCACCATCTTCATACCCCTCCACCTCATAATAAGATGCCCTAGTGCACATAATCAGCCTTGGCTACCTCCAAAAGTTTGGGGTGGCCATATCTCTACCTCCCCGCTTCACTCTATCCACCATATGCCCTATCTACACCAAGGGCAAGAAAGAAAAGAAAATAAAAAGAAAAAAAAATAAAAGGATTCTCCTATTTAAGAGCATTCAAATAAAGAAAAGATGAGTGTGTAAAAACACTCCAAAAATCTTACCGCAACCCTTTCTTCCACTTTCATACCCATTGAGCTAGGAAACATCAAACTTAGCTCATTTTGCCCTTTTCCACAGCCACGTGGGTCTTTTGGTGTGATTTGAAATGTAAGATTGAACACATGAATGTGAAACAAAACTCCTAGTCATTCTTAATTAACGCCACCATGAAACGATTTACCTGGAATTTAATGAAAGAAATATGGATAACTTGTATATTCTATGCGCTATATTTGAAGCTCATGTGCTTTGTGCTCTTTTCATGATTGGATTACAAAAGTAGGAGAGGAGAGAGGTGAAATACATGCACTCAGTCATCTTTGATCCCATTCAGCAATAATCATCTTTTACATTGCATATGTCATTTCTTTTTGTGGAAGTTTTGTAGAGAGATTGAGTTGGAGCATACTTGAGGACAAGTATGTTTCAAGTTTGGGGTGGTGATGCAACCCTATTTTAGGGCTTCAACTTGTATCTTTTTGCTCTTCAATCACATCTATACTTGGTAGAATGCATGTCATTCCTCCCAATATGTTTATTTGTATAAAATGCACTTATGGACATTACTTACATGTTTTTCAGGCATTTGGACCACACTTGATGGAAGAGAGAGAGAAGGAGTGATCCTAGGGTTCCTCTTCCCTTGGAGAGACCCAAAGTGAAGTTTGAGGCCCCCTCGACCTACCCCTAGTGGCCAAAGATCAATTGAAGCAAAGATGTCCAAGAAAAACCAAATAACTGAGTCAAAGTGCTGATCCAGGACACAGCACGGCTGTGGTACAACAAAACGGCCATGCTAGGTCATTTACAAATCAACAGAACAACCTCCAACATAAGTAGAGAGCAGCACGGTCGTGCAGCACAAAACAGTTGTGCGAGTGACAGACACCACGGTCGTGCTCCACAAAACGGCAGTGGCTCAGCAGACCAGAACGGTCGTGCAACACCACCACGACCGTGCTACCCTCAGTTCACCATGGTCGTGGTGACCACCACGGTCGTGGCATTTTCAGCCACCAACCTGACATTTGTCCTATTTTAATTCCCACGACCGTGCCCATACACCACAGTCGTGGTCTACCCTACCCACCACGGACGTGCTACTCACAAAATCCACCCTTTTTTCCACTACTTTCCCCATTTTGCCCCTACTTGACCTAGTGCTTCCTCCCCACACCTATATATACCTAGGTGGCGGCTGGGGCACGAGGCTAGCTACCTTCCACCACCTCCTAGCTCCCCAAATAACCATCCACTACATTCCACTCCATATTCACCTCAAATCCTCTCCATTTCACCATTTCCACCACCAAATCACTAGTTTAGACTAGTTCCTACCCATAATCCCCTTCATTCTTCACCCTTGCACCCTGGAGGAGGGAGGAGGATGACCTGTAGCTGCTGGAGAGGGGGATTTCAGACACTACTTCGAGCTCCATGGCCACCTCTATCTCTTTCTTCTCTCTTTTTATATTTTCCATTTCTATGAGTAGCTAGGCCCCTGTGGGTGGGTTGTTTGGGGGAAATTATGTTACTTTGATACCATGTTGGGGGAAAATGACATGTAAATGTTGTAATTACATTTTTTAATGATTATATTCTATTTCCATCTCATTCTCCATGGATTGCTTGTTGGTTTGTGTGTGGAATCACCTAGGAATTTAGGCAAATTGCTTATATGGGTGAATTTTGGGATTTGCCCCTAGGTCCAATTCTTGGATCCCTAGGTTGCCTCTCATCTTCCTACATCCTAATCAATCTCCCTAAACCTAAGTGAGAGATAAAGTAGCTAGATTAGGTAATTCTAGTGCAATTAGCACGGAGCCTTCTCAAGGCTAGAATATGGGGGAATTGGGGTCCAAAGCCCTAATCTCACCTACCCATTACTACCCACGGCCCCTAATTGCCCTAGGAATGCCTAATATAGAAACCTAGACTTGATTATACTCTAATTGAATTGAACCTAATCCCTAACCCAATTGAGCCTCGTAAGGGTAGTAGGGGTGTTAGGGACTAGTTCCCCTATGCACAACCTAGCATATCCATGGCCAGTTAGTAGCTTAGGTTAATTCATTAGACTCTAACTTGTTGTTTGGTTTGGATAATCTAAATGGAATCATAATGTTCATATGTCACCCCCCAACTTAAGAGATAAGTTCATACCCCTAAACATCCCACACATCTCTTTTCTGCTTGAAACACTAGTTTTGTGCTTTCTTAGCTTGATTAGTTCTTTCCTTTCTTAGTTAGCTTCTTGCTTTGCTCTTGTCTTGTTCATGATAGTGTATCTCTTTGATTGCTCTTTTACTTCTCTCTTACTTGCCTTAGTGTAATTTGCCTTTTCATACCTAGCTTAGTCCTTTCTTTCCTGCTTAGTCTTAATCTAGTCTAGGGTTAACGTGGATTTCATTCTTGCCTTTAATTCCTCGCTTGTTCATAGTAGTTTAACAATCAAAAAAACCTTTAAACCCTTAACCCTAGTCTCTGTAGTAGGAACCTAGAGAAACTAAACCTATCTCTAGTGCCCCCTCTTTTCCCTGTGGATCGACCCTATACTTGCCACCTTCCTATACTACAACATGACCCCGTACACTTGTGGGTGTAGTGTTTTAGTATGAGTAGGTGTTAAGTTAGGTTTATACATTTTGAAAGAAAGTTCCCATCACGTGTGTTCTGACCTTTTGGGGCGCATCTAGTCAGGTCAAATTGGCTAGTGTGTTGTACCTCTAGTGTAATCGCACCAATGATGCACCCTCACACCTATTACAGTGGTACCTTTCGGTCCAAAACAACCAGGGGCACTATGTGTGGTAAAAGATGTGCCAGGAACTTAAACCACAATGAACCCAACCCAGGTTGGATGAACCACAATTGGCTTCCACAGTGTTGGGTCAGAATTCTCTAACCTTAAATTCTGGGCAGATCCTCCCTTGGACCTCGTCCTCTTAGAGTTTGGTCCAAACTACCTTCTCTACCTATTGTTACCACTAATCTTTTGATGTTAATGAAAATTTAAGTTCATGCAAAAAATATCATCCAATCCAAAAATCATAACCAAAAGAGAAAATAGAACAACAACATTTCTAGATCTAAATATTAACTACTTTCTTAGAGTCTAAGTACATAAACATACCCAAAATAGGCAATATATTCTGGAAGGAGCTCAACTAGACATAGACAGGTATACTTGGCACTAACAAATATGGAAATACATCATTTGTACAAAAACAAAGGAGAAAATAAAAAGAAAAGAGGAAGAGGAAGATATTAGCATGTACAAGAGAGGTGGCTCTCTCTCTCTCTTTAGCCTCTGGATGGGTTAAATCTCATCCTTTGTATCATCCTCTTTAATCTTGTAAACTTCTTGGCATCCTTCCTCCTCAATATTGTCTCATAAAGTAGCTTGTACATATGTGTGGAGATGAACCCCACACCAGTTGGACAAACCATGGTGAGTATCATCTAGTGGATGGACATGTGAAGGGTGTAAACTAATGGAAAATGTGTGGAGGATAGAGGTGGTTGATGTAAAATGGAGTGAACTGATAGAGACACAAACTGATGGGAAAGGGTGAAGGGTGGGATTCTTAGCATTATCGGGCCTTGGGGCTCTAAGACAAAAGTCTAAGCATTGAAATATAGAATTATTGACATTGAGGCCAAGGATCATATAGTGTTTTAGATGATATATCAGTAAGTGGGAGAAATTCATGCCCAATTTGGATGAACATGTTCAATTTTCTAAGAATCATGGAGGTGTGGTAGTGTAATTAGCCCAATTTGGATGTATTTGAGTTGATTTCATGGCATCAGGGTGCAAGCTATTTTCTTAGGTTAGTGGGTTTATTGGTTGGTCTCATTGGTAGACACCATCAGTTGATATCCACTGATGGCTTGATTGATGAAGTAGTCTAATTGGTAGGAAAACGACCCAGTTTGAGTGAAACACTGTTGGTTTCTCTCCATTATTTATTGCCTTATTGTGTGCACACAAAGGTTGACATGGTCCATTAGTATATGCCATCATTGAATGTTCATATGTTGATGCATCATTGTTTGGTGTTAATTGGTTTTCGTTCAATCAATGAGATCGGTGAAGGGAGTAATTAAAAGCGGCCTGATTTGGATGAATTGGTTGGTTTCATCTCATCGCTTTGGTAGAATTAATTTGATGAAGGTGGTGGATGATAGTGTTCCATAGGGCTAAAATCAAACTAGTTTGGATTAACCTAGGTTGGTTTCATCGAGTGAAATTGGTTATTCATGCTGAATTTTTTCATTCTTCATTTGGAGAATCAAGGTATGTGTTGTCTTCTTAATTTGGTGCATGTGATACTACTATAGAACAAGCCTTTGGCTTCGGTTAATTAAGGCCTTTAGTGTCGGTTTCCAAGCGACACCCAAGTGGGCACCGCTAAAGATCATCCCCTTCGGCGTCGGTTCCATAATCGATGCCAAATGCTTCCTGCCACCAAAAATGCACCAACAATGGAACTATATGCATCATTTATTTAAGAAAACTAACACTATAGAATGATTACAGATGTTGGTTAGTAAACAAAAACCAACACCCATATCCCTATCAGCACGGCCGTGGTACCTGGCCACAATAGGCATCGGTTCTTGCTGACAACCGACGCCGGGAAGGGATAAAGACGTCGGTTTTTAGCTAACAACTAACGTCGTATGTCTTTTTTATTGGTTTTATTCAAATAACCGATGCCTATGTTCTACTTTTTTTTTTCTTATCAGTTTGCAGGCTTGCTGTATGGCTGGTCAGTAGGATGGAAAACCTACAGTTCAGTTCTGAACTGCATGTTTACAACATCCATTGATATCAACAAAAAACATGCCACAAACCTGCAAAATTAACAAGGTCGATGGACAATATTATATATATGTGATTCACACACATGTATAAGAACATTTAATTCATATTATTTTTCATCACAAACATGTAGAAACCAGTAGTTCCATTTCAAATTTCCTCCATTTTCACACACATTTAGCAACCTGTAGTTCCATTCATTTCATCTCTTTTCACATTCAGACACATGTAGAAACATTCATGTATTCATCTTCACATTCACACATTCAGACACATGTAGAAAATTCATTTAGACATGCATATATAAAAGTTTCACATGTCATCAAATACAAAAATAATTATGAGAACAAAATTTAGATTACATCATCAGAATCCCAATCATAATAAAAAAATTCCACTATTTTTAGGGATTTTACCCATTGTTCTCTTACATCATCTATTTGTTCCATCGTATAGGAGTATGTACATCTAATAACTTTTCACCTGTAGTGAAGTAGTATAGGAGAATGATGTATATATATAAGTAATAATATATAATAAGATTGATATATTTCATATTATCTAAAGTAATAATAATATTGATATATTTCATATATATAAGTAATAATATATAATAAGATTGATATATAAGAAATAATATATAATAAGATTGATATATTTCATATATATAAGTAATAATATATAATAATATTGAAATATTTCATAATATTTCAATATACAGTCAATGATGAAACACTTTACCAAGATTGTAGGTGTCCTCATGTCAAACTTGATATATGGTATTTAATGATAGATAAGGACATAGAATAGGTGGAAGGACTGTAGAAAATGAAAAGAAAGCACAAACCTGGTAGCTTTGAATTTTCATTTGGGAGCTTGATCATGTCTAGTACCTGAATTGAACCAAATCTAGATTTGTCTAGTGAAAAATAAAAGAAAGTTTGTAGCATTACAAACCCTTACAAAATAGAATGTCAATTGATGAATTAAGTAGTATATACCCATCATATGCAGCTTCCATAAGAAACTAAGAAGCAAATTTAGAAAAATGAACAGTATGCATCTATTAATACATACAAGTCTAGATAGATAGAAAACTAAATACTACACCAACATGGTCCCGCATCAGTAACTTTGAGGCCTTTTCATTGTGGTGATCTTCTCCTGAAGTTCAGAAAATAAAGTAGCTATGAGGATTGATTACTTTAAGACAAAAAGTGTAAACACAAAACAAGACAGGACAATTATATTTGTTAATTGGACCTACCGTGGTCTTTTTGATGATTGTGTTGTGTCGCGGAGCTCCTCACTGTATTTAGACGAATCTGAACTGACAGGGGCCTCATCATCAGATTCGTCTGAGATGATATTGTCCATCATGTGCTCATACCACCATAGATGATCGGGTGTCTCATTGTTGATGTTGGTTATCCAAACTTTGATGGTATTATGGCCAACTGGACGGAGAATAAGCTTGTCGCTACGGCCCACTAGCATCTTTCTAATCCAATCACGCCAACCTGATTTTGATCCAAGATTTCCTGCAAAATCATACTCAACCTTGATAACGTGTGAAGAATTGCCAAAATTTAGGGTCACTTCACCAGGCTTGTAGTGTCTTCCATTTAGAAAACGCCAATGTTCGGGTATGGTTAGTTAGTTTAAGGAATGATCATCTAGGATGATGTTCAATTGTTCTTCAATAGGGAACGTTAACATTGGCACAGAGGCCCAGTTCATAGTGACTGTTGTGGGTGGACAGAGATTGAAAAATATAAGTACTAACAATTGTAAGTATATATAATGATGTTATATATTTTCAAAAAAAGTAGTAGACAAAGACTAAAAAAAATAAGTACTAATGGTTTATCTTGAAAATAAAATGATAACCACGTCAAAAATGATAAGCACGTCATACAACTTTGCATAATCTTCAAATATACAGTGAAATTGAAGGAATGGTTTATCTTTTATTTGACAAATTGTGTCTTGAAATAAGACACATAATCAAACTAATGATACTAATGCAGAACTTTGTTCACAAAAATATATTGAAATGAATATGGTTCTACACTGAGAACAAAAAACAAAAGTTTGGCACAATGAGTATGCCCTCTCCTTTCATTATTTTCAATTAATGATCCCACCTATCCCACCCCTACCCTCCTCACACCACCCTCCCCCTCCCCTGGCCCTCCACCCTACCCCACCCCTATCCTCATCCTACCCTACAACACCCCTCACCCTCCACTGGCCCTCCACCCTACCCCACCCCTATCCTCCTCCCACCCTACCACACCCCTCACCCTCCCCTGGACCTCCACCCTACCCCACCGTTACCCTCCTCCCACCATACCACTTACCCTCATTCATGCATAATTAACCCCAATTAAGCAATATTAATCGACTACACAATCTTAGAGAAACTAAGTACAAATCTAATTAATTAAGTTCATTAATGCATCATTAACCCTAACTATTCAATAGTAATCAATTATATGGTGGCATCATTAATCCCAAATTCAAATCTAGTGTTGCTTAATTAACCACTCATCGCACTGGTGGATCGAGAAGGATGTGGCGGCGGTGGTTGGAGGTGAAGGTGGTCAGCGTTGGAGGTGCAGGCGGTGGCCAGTGGTGGTGACTGGAGCATCATCATCATCGCCGTCGTCATCATCGTCATTGTCATCATCATCGTCATCGTCATTGTCATCGTCGTCGTCGTCATCATCATCATGATCATCATCGGAAAGAAAGAAATAAATAAATAAATAAAGCACTATCAATTAATTAAATTCATTTATGCATCATTAACCCTGATTAATCAATATTAATCAACTACACAATCTTAGAGAAACAAAGTAGAAATCTAATTAATTAAGTTCATTAATGCATCATTAACCAATATTAATCGTCAGTTCTTTGCATCATTAACACAATATTAGTCATCACTTCTTTGCATCATTAACACAATCTTAGAGAAACTAAGTACAAATCTAATTAATTAACTAAGTACGCAATCTAATTAATTAAGTACAATTCTAATTAATTAAGTTTATATCCTAAGTTTTATGTAACTTTATTTAATTTAATTCATTCTTCTATTTGAGTTAGTTCATTCATGTGTCATTAACCAATATTAATCAACTACACAATCTTGAAACATATACATTAGTGATTAACCTCAATGGAAATATATATATCACCAAGTAACCACAAATCAGTAAAAATCAATAAAACTCACCAAGTAAATGACCGATTGACTAAAGAAAAAATTCATATAATACATTGGATCACATAATGCATTTGTTGTATTCAAGATAAAGATATATGGATAAAATATACCTGGGGAACAATGGTGGCAAGCAGCTAGAGAATGACGGTGGTGAGCAGAGGCGGCGGTGAGCAATTGGAGAACGGAGATGGCGAATAGAGGCGGCGTGCGGCGGCTGGAGAACGATGGTGGCGAGCAGAGGCGGCGGCAAGCAGCTGGATAACGGCGGTGGCAAGAAGAGACGGCAGTGAGTAGCTGGATAATGGTGGTGAGCTAGAGATGATGTAGAGGCGATGGTGAGCTTTGACGCACCGACGGTAGTAAGCAGTTGCGGCGAGCAGTGGGGAACAGGAAAATCGCCAGAGCCCTAAGCGGGGAGGGGAGGAAATCACAGTGAAACAGAGATTGGGAGAGTCTATTTTTGCGATTAAGGTTAGATACTTGGTGTCGGTTACAATAAAAACCGACACCTATAACAAACTACTCGTCGGTTGCCACTTAAAACCGACGCCAATTGGGCAATTTGGGGGGGGGGGATTTTTCATGGGGACAGTGTGTGAAAACACATTGGCATCTGTTCGTCTACTAAAACCGATGACAAAAGTTGGCCTGATTTTTTGTCTCTCGAAAACCATTTAGTCTTCGGTTGTTTGGTAAAAAATCGAAGTCGTATGAGAAATTTTAGAGGTAATTTTGTTACACTGGAAAATTTGGATTTGGCGGGCAATTTTAGGCGGCGGTTGCTTAATGAGGAACTGGTGCTAAATAAAAAGTGATACCTGTGTCTGGCCGCTCTTCATAGATAGATGTCGGTTTATGTATTAAACCGACGTTGTTGGTTTTAGGCGTCAGTTTTGTGTATACAACCGTCGCATGTAAATGTGACATTATAAGCCATTTCTGTACTAGTGTGAGTCCAAAAATTGGCTAGTGGAGAAACTAAATCTTCAAAGAGGGGATAAACTTATGAAAATGTAAGTAAACAGAGTTATTTGGTCATATCAAGTCTTATAGGCATAAAATATAGTTAATTACTTAGCATTAATGCCTAAATATGGCCATATATCATCCTTGAACTAGTAGGAAAATCAAGGAGGATTATTTAGATTTTAGAGGCTTTGCTCTGATCTTGTCATGTGGATTAGAGTGAAACATGGGACAAGTTATCTATCTCTGGCTGATTTTATGCATGATAATAGTTATTTGAATATTGTATGACATCCTATGAACCATTGTAGGGTATACCTTGTTAATCTCCCCTTTATTGGAGTGATGTTAGTGAATTTTATTTAATGAAATTGAAAAACATCAATTTTAAGTTAAATACTAACTAAGAGCATAGGGAAGGTAGATTTGATAGGCAAAAAAATTTATTACGAAAAGCATCATATAGAGTAGAGCTTATTCATTGAAGATTAAATTTTTTTAAAGATAGAGTCATTTCAAGGCTATCTCTATATAAAATGTTATTGGCAAGTTGATCCCAAGATACTGGGGACCTTTTGAGGTTCTGTAAAAGATTGACAAATCTGCGTATAGTGTGGATTTATATCTATCACATGAGAATATGTATGAAGTCTTTCATGTATCACTAATGAAGAATTGCTTCAAGGATTGCTCTCAAGTTTTGAGCTTAGAACCTCTTGATATTCACTACTATTTTTACTCATGAAGAGTGCCTATAAATTTCCTAGACAGTTGTATAAATAAGTTGAAGACTAGAAAATTGGACAAAGCATCTGAACAAAAATGGGATAGACCTATTTAAGGATCTATGGAGCATCATGTCCTTGAAGATGCCACTTGGAAAATGTGATATGAGGTGATTAAGATCTATCCAATCCTCTTTTCTTGATTCAAGTATGTAAAGATGTAATCCTTTTGAATATGGAAAAATGGGGGTGCTAGGGGATGTGGGGAGTATGGTTACAACATCGACTCAAGGGGGGAGATTTGAGGTTGGGAATGGGCCATGACTGATATTTTGGGGAAAATAAATAATCCAAGACATAAAAGAGGCAAGAAGATGATCTAGGAACATTGGAACAAGGCACTGACTAAAAGAGTTAGAATCATGGTTCTAGAATTAGGGTTTGTATTAAAGAATACATACATTATAGGATCTACAAATCCACATCTGCTATTCGATCTAGGCAATCTGAGTCAAGGAGACACAACAAACAAGATTGACACTTGTAATGTGTAATTGAAGACAAACATCTCCTAAAGCTTTCCTTATCTAGGCACTAACCTCAATACCAAGAATTCTGCTAACATGAAGGGAAAGATCCTAAAAGAGAACCCCCACCTTTGCCAAGATCGTCTCCAGCACCCAAGGAGCATATAACACATAGTTCTCTCTAGAAAAACTCTTTGAAGAGAATCTGTCAAAGGTGGATTTTACCCTAGGGAAAATGTGGCAGCATGTTAGCTCTAAATATCATTCCTAAAGAAGAAGAAAACCTCACACAGATGTGGTGTTATGTTGTGGCAGTCAGGCTACTAGGCACTGAGGTAGGCTACATGACCCTAAAGGAACAATTGAAATGTCCTATGCAACTTAACTGGAAGGCTTAATGTGTATGAATTTGACTTGGGGCACTTTGTTGTTCAACTGCCATTCAGGAAAGACTTTGACATGGCCTTTACCGGGCCATGGAATCTATTTGGTTGTAATATCACAGTTTGGGAATGGTACCCCACATATACACCCTCTGAGGACCTTTCCTACTATAGTGTTTCTTGGGTTTGTATTATGGATATTCCACTCCACTTGTATGTCCTTACTATTTTGGGTACATGGCTCTTGGTCAACTGATGAAGGTGGTTTCACAAATGACCACTAAGACACAAAGCAATTTTTCTAGGCTCATGATAGAAACTAACACTACCAAAGACATGATTCCAACAATCCTTATTTATGGATAGAGTACAAAGGAGTTTGAGGTGTTCCCATTTGCATTCTTAATGTGCGGAACAGAATACATACATCAAAGAACTGCAATGAGTCTAAGAACACAGCTGACAACAAGGAGGGATATCATGTGGAAGATTCACATGTAGTTCAGAATGGCACCAATACCAAAAGTTGGCATACACATAAAAGTGAAAGCCAAATCAATAGTAGGAGTAGGGTACATGCCAAAGAGAAGCCTCCAGACACAAACCTCAAAGAACAATAACAAGTTTGCAAGCTTTTAATGAGGAAGAATATGAGCCACAAAATAAGGACTTCAAGTATTCATAGGGCAACAAACTAGAAAAGGAATGAAGCACACACCTAACCAAAGTCTAGACAAAGAATAAGGTGCATAAAAGAATTAAAACTACTTATAGAAAATGAATGATTCTAAAAGACATCATGAATGAAACTAGAAAATAAAATATGAGTCCAACCCATGTCATCAAGAATACCACTAACCAACAAGAGTATCACACAGTAGTAAATCCTATGGTAGACCAAGTAATTGAGGTGATGGAGGTCCATAAAGACATTGATATGAACATCACTGCAACGAAATTGGAGCTTAGCAGCCCTATCATCACTACATCGACTAGCACACATCATAAGGGTGAAAGAATTAATAAGTCAGTTGATTCAATGGGAAGGATGTTTTAAGGTAGCATGACCAAAATGAAAAGAAGTAGAAAGGCTAGGTCCCCTTATGAGAGAAAAAGGAGCCTTATATTGTTGAATAATCTTGACACTGAGGTCATCTAGAAAGTGATGAACAACACATAAGATAAATAGAACCAAGAGCCATTATAGGTTTTCTAGTAGATGTAAATCCTGGTAATACTCCCTTTTTGTAATCTTCCCGTGTTTGATTACAATGTTGGAACATTAGAGGGGTCAACAACCTTGACACTTGTCGGACCTTCAAAATAATACATGTCTAGATATAAGAATGTGGTTGTGGAAATCATTGAACCTCGAATTAGTGTTAACAAAGTTGTTGAAACTACAAAGAGACTGTGTTTTTCTAAATCCCATTGATCTAAATCTCAAGGATTTGCATTAGGTGGTTGGGTTTTATTGAATTTCGTTGTATGTACCATGTGAATTATAAATAACCACATGAAGTCTTTCACTTGCAAAATCAATATCTTTGTTGTGGTCACCTTTATGCATGCCAACCCTCACATTTTTGTGAGGAAATTCCTCTAGGAGCAACTCGTGACCATGGGGAACATAATCTAGTACTCATGGATTGTCCTTGGTGAATTTAACACCATGGTGTCTCCAACTAAGCAATCAATCCATACAACTTACAATCATGTAAAGGTTCAACTCTTCATCAACACCTTGATTGAGGCTAGTCTTTCTGATTTGGGGTTCTCTGGCCAGAGATTTACTTACAACCATGGCTTATTGTAGGGACTAATGGATAATGCGGTGTCAAATGATACTCTAATTCTAAAGTATCCTTTACTACATGTAATTATTATCCTAAAGTGGACTCAAATCATTGTCCCACTCCTAGTAATAACTATAAGGAAAAAATAAGGGACACATAGATTTGTGTCTAAAGCTTCTTTGGACAAAGACAAAACCCTACATAGACATGTAAGTAGAGTTATAGTTGATTATGAAGAATGAGGAGGAATATTTGCAAGAAAACAAAAATGTTAGTTGGCTCAAAGAGAGAAATAATGACACAAGATTTTACCATGTCTGTGTAAACCAACATAAGAGGAGTAACACCAGTTCTATGTTGATAGACTCAGAAGGAAATTGGGTTTCTGATGAAGTTGCCTTGATGAAGATGGTTACTAATTATTTCAAGAACTTGCTATCTACATCCAGTAGAGAAAATAAAGCAGTAATAGACATGATTTACAATAACTTTATGAACCTTAATCGAAGTCAGAAATATGATATCACCAAGAATCCATGATGGATGCCACCTAAAAATCATCAAAATGATGGACCCCTTAAGGCCATGGGTCCTAGTGGGATCAATACTCTTTTACTAATGAGAAATTGGTTGGTTGTAGGAGATCCCATCAAGAATATTGTCACTCAAGCATTAGTTGGTACCACCCTTGAAGAAAAAATTTGTGAATCCACCATAGTATTGGTTCCTAAATGCCCAAAACCTGAGTTGTGCATCCATTTTAGATCCATCTCTCAAAATAACATTGGCCTTAAGCTGAGTTTCAAGTTAGTGGTGGAGAAACTCAAGAAGTAGATAACCGAGTGGATATATATGATGCAAATAAGCTTCATTTCTAGTAGTTGAATCACCGACAACATCTCTCTGTTCCATAAAATCATATAGAATATGAAATTCTAAAGGGAAGCAGAGACTATGGACATCAAGGTAGACTTAAATAAATCATATGACAAGATGGTGTGGAGCTTGATTGAAGGTGCACTAATTAAGATTGATATGTCTAAGAACATAAGGTAGTACATCATAAGGACAAGTGTCTATAAATAGGAATGAAAGAAAATCTTCACTATTCAAAGAAACTAGGGATCTGAGACAAGGAGGCATGTTATCTTATATCTTCTTGATTTGCATCGAAAAGTTGACAGAAATGATTGAAGATATGGTGCAAAGGAAAAGCTAGAATCTGGTCAACTTAACTAGTAGTGAGTTGAAGATTGCACATTTATGTTTTGTGGATGACACCATCCCCTTCTCTAAATATAATAATAAGAACATAGACATAACTTCAAGTGTTTCAAAAGAAATCAAAGAGGCGTCAAAGCAATCTATATGAATTGAAAAAACTCAAATTGTCTTTGCTAGAAGTGTGTCTAGATCCACAAGAAATAATATCTTGATAAGAGTGGCTTCTTGAAAACAAGGAAATTGGGAAAGTAACTAGGAGTACTTTTCTCCAATCTACTAGTAAATTGTAATACTTACTCTGAATTTTTGGAAAATATAGCTATAAGGATCAATTCTTGGTCAATGAGATGTTTATCACTACCAGGACATGTTTGCCTTTTAAAGGAAACACTTACCATTGTCCCTATGCATGTCATGCACATTGGATGCTTGCCTTTGAGCCTTTATGACATATTGGATAGTATGATCCAAAAATTTATCAGAAGAGGAAGCAAAGATAAACATGTTGTACCCCTTGTTTCTTGGGACAAAGACACTAGCAGGAAAATGAGTTGGCGTCTCAGAATTAAGTGCATGAGGGACTAGAACCAGGCTTTTCTTCTAAAGAATTCATGGGAAGTTTGAAAATGTAGAGACACTCCATATAGAAAAGCCACAAAGAATTAGTATGAGAAACATGAGGGAAAACTAGTGATGCATCTATCGAGGTTGGGTTAAGTTGTCATGCTATAGAAAGAGTTCATCACCAATAACCCTTACCTAATGATAGACTAATATTTTGGAATCCCTAAATCTCTTATGAGTTTCAAGTGTTCTTATGGAGTTTGGAAGATGATTGATTTTGTACATGTGATTGATATGACTGAGTCTCTACCTCGTGAAATAATTATTTTACCGGTCATATGGTGGTATACTTATAGAAAATTGGATAAAATGTAAAATATGTCATTGAAAAGCTATGTTTTCTATTGTTTATGATCTTAGAAAAGGTTATGTAGATTTGAATATGGTCAAACCCTTGATGTTTTTTTATAATAGAAGACAAGGTCTCTCAACTAGGTTCTAATCTATATACCACGTTAACCCCTTTTAGCCTTTTGTTGTGAGAAGCCACGGTTTGGCCCAGAGGAGGGCTGATTTTGACCCTTAGATGTTATTAGACGACAGTGAGTCATCCGTTGGACACCAGTTGAGGCTGACGATAACGACCATCCACGATGATGGGATGTGGAGATCGTGGGTTGAAGGAATGTGATAGAGTGGGTGAGTAACTTCGTCTGCTATGGGCCTATCTAACGAGCCCTCTTTTAGAAAGAGCATGTGTGAGAACAGGGAGAACGAGCTCCCAGTTCCTCTACCGGTTAGTGTTGTTGAAGGAGTTCTGGAGGAGAAAGTGTTGTTAACTCTATAGCCATAGCATCATGCACCAGTGAGCTATTCATGGAGGTTGACCTCAGAGCCCTATCGAGAAGTCCGGCCAATTGAATGTCACGACCTGAGGGTATAGGGGTGAACGGAATGGGAAGGCAGCGCATAGGAGGAGCAGACGAAGCAAGCGGTGTCGACCTTGTAGTTGAGTGCTCGTCAACCACCACTTCATCGCTGGAGTATAGTCCTTGCGGCGGCACTCCCTCGCAGACCGAGAGTAGAGGGGACTCGCACCCAGTACGGAGGAGGAACTGGTGGCGAGCTTGAGAGGCCAGAAGGGAGAGATGTACTGTGGCAGTTCATGGACATAGAACAGATGAGACGCAGATCGCAGGTTCTGAGATCACCAGGGGAGGTGCATGGATGTCATTTCTGCTTCGTCCGACAAGGTAGAGCACACACAGACGACAATCGAGTTCTTACAGATCGCAACAGCACCGAGCGGGGTTGAGAGGGATGATTTTCCCCTTCGTGCTCCGCCACGACAGTGATGGCGGTCGCAGGCTACAGCGCATCCACCTCGGCTGGGAGACCTGGAAAATGCCACTTATCACACGTCGGTGAGGAGGCAGTGGAGGTGGTTTCATCACTGAGAAGGATGCCTCAGGAATCCGTTTCACGAGGATCGTGAGAAAGGAGAGGGTGAGCACCCTGAACTAGCTGATCCAAGATCAAACTGGGTCCAGCTCCCATCATACCAAGTAAATCAGGTCTTGAACAGAGAACCAACTGGCTCGAAATTAAACCAGGCGGGTTGATGAGGTGGAGCAATGCCCCATGGTGGACAGGTGGCGGCCTCCGATTGGCTAAAAGGTAAGAAAAATCCAAAAAATCTTATATCTTATATAATTCATAGAAAATAGGTCGATTACCAAATAAACACAAATAATATACCAAAATTCTCCAAAAATGAGTAGAACAACATGGCACACTTATACTAACCTTTTGATGCATAGAAATCGGTGTTATCATGTAAGATGTGTAATACATGTTTAATAGATAACAACTATCAAATGAATACCTAAAATTATGAGAATGCATCAGTAAATCTTAAATGTGTTTTAGAATCCATTTGATATCAGATATGATCGTGTTATGACACATAATGATGTAATTTGCTTAGAATGTCTATCTAGGGATAATAACCCTAAATAAAATGTAATTAATACATATGTGCTCAATAAATGATGAAATTCGCAGAACCTAATATCAGTAATTGGAAGATAATGTGTAAATCTGATATCAGTTTAATACACTCAATCCATGTTATGTGATGATGATTGCTCTTAAGGTGTTATAAACCCTAAAATGATGAGAAAACCCTAATATGATTAATACATGTAACCTTGGGTTAACATGTGCACATAATCATATGTAACAAAATAATTAGATTATGTATCCTAATCCAAAATACAACATTTGTAACATCAATCCTAGATAACAAGAAGAGTAAGATAAGAAATAATGATGGGAATAGTTTAATGAACTAAGTAAAACCCTAATGAACACGGCTAGGGTTAAGATGATGAGAAACTGATGATAGTATGTAATCTTGTCTTAATCATGGTTGACCAAGGATGTAGTTGACTCATGGATATATTTTATTAGGATATCTCTTGATCAAGGTACACCATTACCTCTTGGCTTATTATACAATATGCTTGTGTTATATGTGTAGTAAAATACTTGGCATATGGTATTGGATGAAATAATTGTTCTTGTATGATATCTTGCTTAATTTTCCATACTAATGGCTATGAACACATGAAACATAATATATTTATTCCATTATATGAAAGCACTAAACTCGTTGGTAGTACAATGCTTGGAAGTGACTTAACTCTTTGGTAGTCGGTCACATTGTACATATGATCTAACTCTTTGGCATGAGATCATAAAGGCCTTAATATTGAGCTCTTTGAGAGTTAAGAGAATGCATCAAAACCTTCGGCGGTAAATGCATGGATATATAATAGAAAATGAGCTTAAAATATGTGTTCTCTTTTGTTAATGAATATCTTTGTGCAAGCATATGCTTTTTCTTATATTTGTTAATGCTGCCAAGTATTATTTTTATCTTATCGCCAAGCTTAGTAATGAGAGGTATATAAAAGACACGTAGGTGTACTCAGTACAATATTCTTAAATATTGTGATGATGTGTACCACATGTAATCTCTTGTTTAGGTTGTGGACATGTACTCTTAAAGATCCAGGATAGTTGAGAGTTGTGTGGTGAGCTCATGTACAGGTAAACTTATTGTCTTAAGATCATGTTATTTAGATGTGGTACATGTATATGGAGAAGTTTTCTATTCAATATGTAATATCAAATGTTGTAACAATTCATTTTGTAATTATATGTTGAATGGTGAATATGTGTTGTATGGTTTTATTATTGTTCATGTACATGTGCTACTGTTGTTTCCTTCTGACTTCCTTTGATTTTCTTCTTCTTAGCGTAATGTGTGGTGTTTAAATTTAGATTCTCACTGAGGTGAGAGTTTCAATTTGGACATACACGTCAGATTAAGTTTTAGAAAATTTAGGGACGTCACAGGCGGTATCTCAATAGAAAATCCTGACATTTTCTCATTATGCAACTTAAAACTAAAGAACTTTAAACTTAAAACAAATCTTTAGGGTTAGATTAGTCATCTTTTAGAGACTAGATCTGACCTAGCTTCTAGGTTAGCACCTAGATGTCCAAAACTAGGTCTAGACTAGTGCTTGTCGTATAACAAGTCCTTAGATGTCATTCTTTCCTTATAGTACAACTGTATGGGATGTTGCATTATTTGAAAATGACGTACATCAAGGGAAGAGAAACCCTAGACATATGGCACTCATTGTCTAGAGTAGCTACACTAGTCTACACCATGTTCTCACCCTTTTCACTAGTCTTCATGACATTGTACTCTCTATAATGTGTGGGACACTCATTTTATAGATTTGGTTTTGATTCCAATCAGATCGAGCCTTGATGGTTTGCTCTGACGCTTGTTTTATCAGGAAAAAAAATTATATTTTGTTATATATGTAACTATTACATAAATGTGTCCCCACACATGTACGAGTAGGAGGTGGTCATGAAACCTACGTGTAAGTGAATGACATCAGTCTAGAAGAGAGATTAGTTCTAGATTAGATGTCTAGAGACTTGTTAAAATATATAATAGGAGGAATAGATAAAACAAGTTTAGATGACATGATCTAAGTTTATGCAATGTGATAAGATACTTTATGATGTTCAATGTTTGTCTTTGAGGATTAAGGTTCGATTTTGAGATAAGTTTTGATGATGCAAGTACATAGGATTTATGAGATAAGATAAGATAAGTTGTGAATCAGCATGAGCCTCAAGCTCTTTTACAAAGGAGGACCTCTAGTGTTGGGACCAGTTTTAGGATTAACTCCAGAGAGGGTGAGACCCACAGGGAGAAGGTCAAAGAACCTAAACTCTAAGATATGAGAATTATGAGAAATATGTGTTATGATATGTCCTAAACTAGAATACTCCTGAGTGAATGAGTTGAACGGCTCTATGCATGATTCCTATAGATATCTTGTTGAACACTAGATGTCCTTGGGAGGACCAAACCCTAGAGATAGAGAGAGGTTGGACATATATGAACATGCGAATATGAATATGAGTACCTACCATCTGGGTGAGGGAGAAAGAGTCCCAAGACCCTGGAAGAGGTAACTATGTGTCAGTTTCTATGAAGCCTCATGCTCAGGTTGGTGGTACCTTATAGGAATCTAGTGGTGTTTATGAAAGAGAGTTGGGAAATAGTGTGTCTCATAGGTAGAGAATCTATGAAGAGAATATCATAGTATTTTTTGGTGTGTACTTATGTGGCTAGAGCTTGTAAATCTATCACTAGTGCCAATGAGGTAATCCAAGAACCCTAGACTAAGAGAGGAAAGATAAAGTATATGCATATGAGATACTCAAAGAGATGAGTGAGCTCAGAAAGACTGATCATGGCACTACCCTCACGATACGGGTCAGGAGAACCTCAATTGGACTAGATAAAGTTTTCACATATGCTTGACAAGCCACTCACATAAATTTGTTTAGCACCACCATGATATAACATAGATAAGAATGTGATCTAATCTTCAGATTTTTTATATAGGCATGATATGATGCAAACCTAGAGATGGTTTAATAGATATCAATGCATAAATGGTTAACCATAATCATGAATAAGGATGATAATGTGATATTGTCGGTTAATCTTGTGATGAAATCACTAGTAATTATTGCAATTTATTATGAGCAATGAAATATATCATATGAATGGAACATGTTAAATGAGGTGTTAATCTTAGTGCATAATAAAGATGAAAAATATAGTTTTACAATTAACACATAACAATTATGACACCTTGTTATGATCTACATGGATAAATCAAATAAATTTATAAATAACTCTTCTTAAATGAGGACATAATGTTAGAACCTGATGCTTGGATAAAATGAGGATGTAAATCCAAAAATGTGAAAAATGTCTTGTATAATCTATTGTTTGAATCTTAAACTTGGGTAAAAGGGATATCAGAATCCTAATGCAAAAGATGGAATGACATAACCAGAGTTTCTAAACCCTTGTTCAACATTATATGCTAAGGGATTCATCCTAGATGTTTTTGAATTTCCTAAGATTGATATAGAAATAGTTCTAGAGCTTTTATTGTGAAGGTGTTGCACCTAAAGTGGTCCCTATATGTAGATGAAAATCTTTTGGTTTTCCTTTGAGTATGCAAATGGATTAATTTCAAGGATGAAATTTCCTTTTAAGATGTATATGATGTGATGGAGTGGGATTTGGCTTAATTTTGAGGACAAAAATTTCCTTAAAGGTGTGAAGGATGTGATAGACTGATATTTTGGAATCCCTAAATCTCTAATGATATATTTAAATTCATGTCTTTGGTTTATATTATGAGTTCCAAGTGTTTTTATGGAGTTTGGAAGATGATCGATTTTGTACTTATGATTGATATGACTGAGTCTCTACCTTGTCAAATAATTATTTGAGCGGTCATATGGTGGTATACTTATAGAAAATTGGATATAATGTAAAATATGTCATTGGAAAGCTATGTTTCCTATTGTTTCGATGATATAAGAAAAGGTTATGTAGATTTGAATATGGTGAAATCATTGATGTTTTTTATAATTGAAGATAAGGTCTCACAACTAGGTTCTGATCTATATACCACGTTAACCCCTTTTAGCCTTTTGTTGTGAGAAGCCATGGATCGGCCCAGAGGAGGGCTGATTTTGACCCTTAGATGTTATTAGACGGCAGTGAGTCATCTGTTGGACACCAGTTGAGGCTGACGATAACGACCATTGTGATGTCCCTGGATTTTCTAAAACTTAATCTGATGTGTGACGTCCAAATTGAAACCCTCACCTCAGCGAGAATCCCAATTTAAACCCCACACACTAGGCTAAGAAGAAGAAAATTAGAGGAAGTCAAAAGGAAACAATCAGTAGCACATGTACAAGAACAATAATAAAACCATACACACATGTTCACCATTCAACATATAATTACAACATGAATTGTTACAACATTTGATATTACATATTGAACAGCAAACTTATACATATACATGTACTACCACTAAACTACAGGATCTTAAGACAATAGGTCCACCTGTACATCAGCTCGCTACACAACTCTCACTATCCTGGATCTTCAAGAGCATAACCACAACCTAAACAAAAAGATTACATGCGGTACACGTCAGCACAATATTTCATGAATATTGTACTGAGTACGCCTACGTGTCTTTTTATATACCTCTCAT
The DNA here is from genome assembly GCA_963693085.1 of Alisma plantago-aquatica. Lineage (NCBI taxonomy): Eukaryota > Viridiplantae > Streptophyta > Magnoliopsida > Alismatales > Alismataceae > Alisma > Alisma plantago-aquatica. Next base: position 877,869,941 of record OY856413.1, on the reverse strand, counting down.
CATATCTTGGCAATAAGATAAAACTAATACTTGGCAGTAACAGAAGAATATAAGAAAAGCATATACTTGCATAAAGATATTCATCAACAAAAGAGAACACATATTTTAAGCACATTTTCCATTATATCATCAAGGCCTTTATGATCACTACCAAAGAGTTGGATCATATGTACACTATGACCACTACCAAAGAGTTGGGTCCAAGCACACTACCAAAGAGTTGGTGCTTCCATATGTACAATGTGACCACTACCAAAGAGTTCGGTCACTTCCAAGCACACTGCCAAAGAGTTGGTGCTTTCATATAATGGAACAGATATATTATGTTTGATGTGTTCATAGTAGTAATCATGGAAAATCATGCAACATATCATACAAGAACAATCATTTCATCCAATACCATATGCCAAGTATTTTACTACACATATAACACAAGCATATTGTATAATAAGCCAAGTAAGAGGTAATGGCGTACCTTCCAAAGAGATATTCTTAGTCATCATATGTATTCCTCAGGTCAACTCTAACCTTGTTGAACCTGATCAAGACAAGATCATATACTATCATCAGGTTCACATCATCTTGCATCTCATCTTAACCCTAATCGTATCCATTAGGGTTTCTCTTAGTTCATTAGGATATGTGTATCATTACTTGTATTCTTATCTTACGATTATCTTACTGATGTCATTTTCCATATTACATCTCATTATCAAAGCTCATTATCTGAACATTAGGTTCAAATCCTTTTTGTGCACATATTAACCCTAGTTACATGTATTACTCGAATTAGGGCTTTATAACATGTATTAATATTCATCTTCATATAACATGGATTTTGTTCATCATTATGATCTCATAATTAAAACTGAAGTTCAATATACTTATATGAGCTTTCTCTGTAAATTTCATCATTTATAGAGCACGTATGTATTTATTGCATTTTACTAGGGTTATTAGCCCTAATTAGGCATATTAAGAAAATTATATGATTTCGTACATCATCATGACCATCATTGACATCAAGTACATTATAAACATTATTATGGAGTTACTAACATGTTTCCATAATTTTATGTCATCATTTGCTATTTATTATCCACTAAACAAGCATTACACGTCTTTCATGATATCACCGTTATTTGAGCATCAAAAGCTTGATATTATAGTTCCACGTTGTTCTACGCATTTTTCTGAACATTTTGGTACCTTATTTGTATTTTTCTGATAATCAGACTATTTTCTACGAATTATCTAAGATATGAGTATTTATAAATCTTTTACCTTTTGTGGCCAATTGGCCGCCGACAGGTGTCCTCTATGGGAACGAATGGTTCAGCTTTGGGCTGGCTGGTTCAGCTTTGGGCCGGCTGGTTTGACTACTGGCTGACTTGATTTGCTCCCTCTCTCACGGATCGCATTCTCTGCAATTGCAGAGCTAACACCCGCGTACGCCGCCGCCGCACAAGCGATCTCCGGTGATGAACTGGTGTCTCCCTAGTACTCCTCATCACGGATCCGCCACCACGGCCGCAGCCTCCAGGTCCTTCGTCTAAGGTGGTTGCGCCACAGCCTACCACTGCCATCACTGCGTCTGTGAGTCCTCCTCTTCCGGTTCCTGATCACCTTTCTACAGAGCCCGCCCGTCATCGTCGTCGTCTCGCAGCATCATGGTGGTGTTCCCTCAACGCTTCTTGGCGAGTATTCTCCTCCTCCATCTTCATCCTGGGCGCCATGGGTCTTATGTGCCATCGGCGCAATCCCGTCTACTCCGGCCGCCGCAAGGGTTCGACGTCGCTTCGCATCTCCTCTCAAGCATTGGTGCAGATCCATGCTCAGGCATGCCATCGTGGCTCTAACCCATGGTGTTTGGGCCTCCTATAAAAACAGTCGTCGGGTAGCTCCAGCCCTACCTCTCCTCTCTTTCCCTCGACGTACCTCGTGAGTCCAACTCTTTCGTGCGTGACTCTGTCCTCCACGCGAGCGTGCAGGAGTGGTCGCTGGCGCGGGGGATCTCCTCCGGTGTGAGATCGACTACCTCCGGTGTTCCTCGCGAGCTTCAAATAACTCCATTAGCTTCAAGGTTCCCACCATGACCTCCACAGATCCTCTATTTCCCACCCTCGGCTCCATACCTTGTCGGCCAGCTTCTGCAACTCGGAAAGGAGAAGAAAGGTTCAGGGAAACTGGATCTCCTCTCTCAAGGGCTAAAGGAGTCGTGAGAGGGCTCTACTGCTAGCTTTTAATCTCCTGGAATGAACTGACCACTCGGTTACGTGCCTCAATCCACACCCACATTGTGTGTTGGTGGAGAGACTGTGGAGACTACATGTTCACTATTGTACTCCAACCGCAAGGTAGGAAGCGACTTGAAATCTATAGATTGCAAATCCAAAGGCTTGGAATCTTCCCCACCATCCTAATCTGTGCCACCAGCTTCTGTAGGGAAGAGACCATGGATCTGAGATCCAAGGCCACACAGTCCATTCAAAAGCATAGGGCGTGTGACGTAGCACAAAACAATAGCTTGTTCTAGAATCATTAATAGGCATAGTTTTCAAGTCACCAACACATGTATTATTTCAGCAAAAGTATACCATATGATCACTTAACCACATGTTCCAAAAGGTATAAACTTAGGGATATTGAAGCCAATATCGACATCGACAGATCTCAAACTTCATAAAACTATTAGGATTCTCAAAACAACTCAACATGCATGACTTCACTTGTGTCATTGGACATTTAGGATTCTAAAAGTCCACTCCATCACATCCTACACACCTTAAAAGATATTTCGTCCTCGAAATTATGCCAGAAAAACCACTTTGTCACATCATATACATCTTAAAAGAACTTTCGTCCTCAAAAGTCAACCATATTCGTACTCCAAGGAAAACTACCATGACTTCATCCACATGTAGGAAACCACTCTATGTGTAACATATCCAAGAACAAAGCTCCATAATCATATCCAAACCACTCTTAGGAGGTTTTGAAGCATCTAGGATGAAACCTCACTTCATAGAAGGCTTATCAAGGGTTTAGAAGCTTAGATTATGTCATTACATATCTCATATATTAGGACTAGATCCTTATCTTTACCCAGGCATTAGGATTCCCACATTATATTACCATGTACTAAAGGAGTTAACTAAGATTAACTCATACATCAAGGTGTCATCAACATTTTATTGAGATAATTTGTTAGAACATGTTCAACATTATCATACCTCTTTTAGGAGGGAGTTAACTAAAGTTAACCCACTTAATCCATCTGGATCATATTAAGGTGCCATCATCATTATGTTGTGCTAACTGTCAAACTATATTTTTCATCTTTATTAAGCATTAAGATTAACACCTCATGTAACATGTTTCATTCATATGATCTTATTTCATTATTCTTACTAAATTGCAACATTTACTAGTGATTTCATCACAAGATTAACCAACAATATCACATTAGCATCATTATTCATGTATATGGTTAACTATTTCTACTTTGATGTCACTAAATCATCTCTAGATATTTCATCATATCATGTCTATGTATCACATCTTAAGATTAGATCATATCCTTACATATATTGTATCATAGTTGTGCTAAACAAACTTATGTGAGTGGCTTATCAAACATGTATTAAAACTTTATATAGTCCAATTGAGGTTCTCCTAACCCATATCATGAGGGTAGTTCCATGCTCAGTCTCGTTGAACTAACTCAATTCTATGAGTATCTCATATGCACCTACTTTATCTTTCCTCTCTTAGTCTAGGGTTCTCGGATTACCTCATTGGCACTAGCGATAGCTTTACAAGCTCTAGCCACATAAGCACAAACCAAAACATGATATGACATACCCTTCATAGATCTCTACCTATGAAACATGCTTACCCAAAACTCTCTTATACATGCAACCACTAGATTCCTATGCGGGAAACCACCAACCCGAGCATGAGGCTTCACAAAACTAACATAGCTATCTCCTTCAGGGTCTTGGGCTCTCTCCCTCACCCAGATGGCAGGCACTCATATTCATGTTCACATGCACATATATATCGAGCCTCTCTCTATCTCTAGGGTTTGGTCCTCCCAAGGACATCTAGGGTTCAAGAAGACTATAAGAATCATGCATAAAGCAACTCAACTCATCACTTAGGAGTAGTCTAGTTTAGGACACATCATATCACATATCTCATATTCCTCATATCGTGGAGTCTAGGTTCTCTGACCTTCTCCCTGTGGGTCTCACTCTCTCTGGAGTTAACCCCGAAATTGGTCCTAACACCAGAGGTCCTCCTTCGTAAAAGAGATTGAGGCTCTTACTGATTCATATCCTTATCTCATCTTAGCTTATCTTATCTCATAAAAGCCTATTTACTTGCATCATAAAACCTCATCTTGCATCCTCAAACTGAACTTAAGTCCTCAAAGGCAAACATATATCTTCATAAACATCTTATGTCTTCTATATAAGACTTACATCGAAGCTTATTTCATCTATTCCATCTATCATATATTCCAACAAGGCTCTAGACATCTAATCTAGAACTACTCTCTCTTCTAGACTGATGTCATTCACTTTCACTTAGGTTGCATGACCACCTCCTACTCGTACATGTGTGGGGACACATTTTTGTAATACATATACATAATAAAATATTATATAGTTTTTCTCTGATAAAACAAGCGTCAGAGAAAACTATCGAGGTTCGATCCGTTTGGAATCAAAAACCAACCCCTGAAAACGAGTGTCCCACACATAGTAGAGAGTCTTGTGTCATGAAAACTAAGGAAAGAGGTGAGAACATGGTGTAGACTAGTGTAGCTACCCTAGACAACGAGCGTTATATGTCTAGGATTTCTCTTCCCTTGATGCACGTCATTTCCAAATAGTGCAATGTCCCATACCGCTGCACCACAAGGAAGGAACGACATCTAAGGACTTGCTACTCAACAAGCACCAGTCTAGACCTAGTTCTCGGACATCTAGGTGCTAACCTAGAGGCTAGGTCAGATCTAGTCTCTAAAAGACAACTAATCTAACCCTAAAAGATTATTAAGTTCAAGGTTCTTTGGTTTTGAGTTGTATAATGAGAAAATGGCAGGCTTTACTATTGTTCATGCTCTGATACCACTTGTGACGTCCCCAGATTTTCTAAAACTTAATCTGATGTGTGACGTCCAAATTGAAACCCTCACCTCAGCAAGAATTCCAATTTAAACCCCACACACTAGGCTAAGAAGAAGAAAATCAGAGGAAGTCAAAAGGAAACAATCAGTAGCACATGTACATGAACAATAATAAAACCATACGCACATGTTCACCATTCAACATATAATTACAACATGAATTGTTACAACATTTGATATTACATATTGAACAGCAAACTTATACATATACATGTACTACCACTAAACTACAGGATCTTAAGACAACAGGTCCACATGTACATCAGCTCGGTACACAACTCTCACTATCCTGGATCTTCAAGAGCATAACCACAACCTAAACAAAAAGATTACATGTCGTACACGTCAGCACAATATTTCATTAATATTGTACTGAGTACGCCTACGTGTCTTTTTATATACCTCTCATCATATCTTGGCAATAAGATAAAACTAATACTTGGCAGTAACAGAAGAATATAAGAAAAGCATATACTTGCATAAAGATATTCATCAACAAAAGAGAACACATATTTTAAGCACATTTTCCATTATATCATCAAGGCCTTTATGATCACTACCAAAGAGTTGGATCATATGTACACTGTGACCACTACCAAAGAGTTGGGTCCAAGCACACTGCCAAAGAGTTGGTGCTTCCATATGTACAATGTGACCACTACCAAAGAGTTCGGTCACTTCCAAGCACACTGCCAAAGAGTTGGTGCTTTCATATAATGGAACAGATATATTATGTTTGATGTGTTCATAGAAGTAATCATGGAAAATCATGCAACATATCATACAATAACAATCATTTCATCCAATACCATATGCCAAGTATTTTACTACACATATAACACAAGCATATTGTATAATAAGCCAAGTAAGAGGTAATGGCGTACCTTCCAAACAGATATTCTTAGTCATCATATGTATTCCTTAGGTCAACTCTAACCTTGTTGAACCTGATCAAGACAAGATCATATACTATCATCAGGTTCACATCATCTTGCATCTCATCTTAACCCTAATCGTATCCATTAGGGTTTCTCTTAGTTCATTAGGATATGTGTATCATTACTTATATTCTTATCTTATGATTATCTTACTGATGTCATTTTCCAGATTACATCTCATTATCAAAGCTCATTATCTGAACATTAGGTTCAAATCCTTTTTGTGCACATATTAACCCTAGTTACATGTATTACTCGAATTAGGGTTTTATAACATGTATTAATATTCATCTTCATATAACATGGATTTTGTTCATCATTATGATCTCATAATTAAAACTGAAGTTCAATATACTGATATGAGATTTCTCTGTAAATTTCATCATTTATAGAGCATGTATGTATTTATTGCATTTTACTAGGGTTATTAGCCCTAATTAGGCATATTAAGCAAATTATATGATTTTCTACATCATCATGACCATCATTGACATCAGGTGCATTATAAACACTATTATGGAGTTACTGACATGTTTCCATAATTTTATGTCATCATTTGCTATTTATTATCCACTAAACAAGCATTACACATCTTTCATGATATCATTGTTATTTGAGCATCAAAAGTCTGATATTATAGTTCCAGGTTGTTCTACGCATTTTTCTGAACGTTTTGGTACCTTATTTGTATTTTTCTGATAATCAGACTATTTTCTACGAATTATCTAAGATCTGAGTATTTATAAATCTTTTACCTTTTGTGGCCAATTGGCCGCCGGCACATGTTTTCTAAGGGAACGACTGGTTCAGTTTTGGGCTGGCTGGTTCAGCTTTGGGCTAGTTGGTTTGACTACTAGCTGACTTGATTCGCTCCCTCTCTCACGGATCGCATTCTCTGCAATTGCAGAGCTAACACCCGTGTACGCCGCCACCGCACAAGTGATCTCCGGTGATGAACTGGTGTCTCCCTAGTACTCCTCATCACGGATCTGCCACCGCGGCTGCAGCCTCCAGGTCCTTCAGCTAAGGTGGTTGCGCTACAGCCTACCACTGCCATCACTGCGTCCGTGAGTCCTCCTCTTCCAGTTCCTGATCGCCTTTCTACAGAGCCCGCCCGTCATCGTCGTCGTCTCGCAGCATCATGGTGGTGTTCCCTCAATGCTTCTTGGTGAGTATTCTCCTCCTCCATCTTCATCTTGGGCGCCATGGGTCTTGTGTGCCGCCGGCGCAATCCCATCTACTCCGGCTGCCGCAAGGGTTCGACGCCGCTTCGCATCTCCTCTCAAGCATTGGTGTGGATCAATGCTCAGGCATGCCATTGTGGCTCTAACCCATGGTGTTTGGGCCTCCTATAAAAATGGCCACCGGGTAGCTCCAGCCCTACCTCTCCTCTCTTTCCCTCGACGTACCTCACGAGTCCAACGCTTTCGTGCGTGACTTTGTCCTCCACGCGAGCGTGCAGGAGTGGTCGCTGCTGCGGGGGATCTCCTCCTGTGTGAGATCGACTACCTCCAGTGTTCCTCGCGAGCTTCAAATAACTCCATTAGCTTCAAGGTTCCCACCATGACCTCCATAGATCCTCTATTTCCCACCCTCGGCTCCATACCTTTTCGGCCAACTTCTGCAACTCGGAAAGGAGAAGAAAGGTTCAGGGAAACTGGATCTCCTCTCTCGGGGGCTTAAGGAGTCGTGAGAGGGCTCTACTGCTAGCTTTTAATCTCCTGGAATGAACTGACCACTCGGTTACGTGCCTCAATCCACGCCCACATCGTGCGTTGGTGGAGAGACTATGGAGACTACATGTTCACTATTGTACTCCAACCGCAAGGTAGGAAGCGACTTGAAATATGTAGATTGCAAATCCAAAGGCTTGGAATCTTCCCCACCATCCTGATCCATGCCACCAGCTTCTATAGGGAAGAGACCATGGATCTGAGATCCAAGGCCACACAGTCCATTCAAAATCATAGGGCGCGTGACGTAGCACAAAACAACAGCTTGTTCCAGAATCATTAATAGGCATAGTTTTCAAGTCACCAACACATGTATTATTTCAGCAAAAGTATACCATATGATCACTTAAACACATGTTCCAAAAGGTATAAACTTAGGGATATTGAAGCCAATATCGACATAGACAGATCTCAAACTTCATAAAACTATTGGGATTCTCAAAACAACTCAACATGCATGACTTCACTTGTGTCATTGGACATTTAGGATTCTAAAATTCCACTCCATCACAACCATCCACGACGATGGGATGTGGAGATCATGGGTTGAAGGAATGTGACAGAGTGGGTGAGTAACTTCGTCTGCTATGCGCCTATCTAAAGAGCCCTCTTTTAGCAAGAGAAGGTGTGAAAATAGGGAGAACGAGCTCCCAGTTCCTCTGTCGGTTAGTACTGTTGAAGGAGTTCTGGAGGAGAAAGCGTTGTTAACTCCACCGCCGTAGCATCATGCACCAGTGAGCTATTCATGGAGGTGGACCTCAGAGCCCTACCGGGAAGTCCAGCCAATAGAATGTCATGACCTGAGGGTATTGGGGTGAACAGAAGGGGAAGGTGGCGCACAGGAGGAGATGACGAAGCAAGCAACGTCGACCCTATAGTTGAGTGCTCGTCAACCACCACTTCATCGCCGGAGTAGATTCCTTGCGTTGGCGCTCCCTCGGGGACTGAGAGCAGAGGGGACTCGCACCCAAGATGGAGGAGGCACCGGTGGCGAGCCTCAGAGGCCAAAGGGCAGAGCTGTGCGGCGGCAATTCATGGACATAGAACAGACGAGATGCATATCGCAGATCCTGAGATCATCAGGGGAGGCGCACAGATGCCTCTGATGTTTCGTCTGACAAGGCAGAGCACACATAGAAAACAACCAAGTTCTCACAGATAGCAACAGCACCGAGCGGTATCGATAGGGATGCTTTTCCCCTTTGTGCTCTGCCATGACAGTGATGGTGGCGGTAGGCTGCAGTGCATCCACCTCAGCCGGGAGACCTAGAAAACGCCATTGATCACACGCCGGTGAGGAGGCCAGCGGCTGTGGTGGTTGTAACATCACTAGATTTTCACCTTCTCAAAACCCCATGGAGATGATGAGAAAATAAAATCCAAAAACAGAGAGTAATGTGGAAGCATAATTGCATACACGAACATACAACCATAACATACTCAACATTCAACATGTATATTTATACAATATGAATTATTACAACATGAGTGACAATTACATATTGAAAGGATATTTTACATAAGTTTGAACATGTATGTTAGGATCTTAACATAATAGGTACCACCTGAACACTACTCACTTCACATCTTTTATCCCACGGCAACTCTGAACCTAAAACATACGTGAAACAACGAATCAACACAATTTGTTGAGTACATGGGTAGAAAGATACATATATTTATGGCTTTCATAATTTTGAAAAAGATTTGCAGAAGGAAAGAAAATCATAGAAAACACTTCTTTATTAAGCAAAATACGCCAATTTAAGTCATTTTCCTAGATGAATTCCATTATCAAGGTGGACTAGTACTAAAACATAAATATTGTGCCCATCCCCATGTACCAAGTACTATAGGGAAACTCCCCGTACTCCGTGCTCTAGGGAGGTGTACTAGCCAACATTAATTCATTCCCTCGTAAGGGGGATAATGAACACCTTAAATAACTACAAAGCATCTACTTATCATTTATGTTTATAAGTGATAAAACATCGAATACTATATAGTGCTACTACATCCAATATTTGCAAATAAAAGAGAGCATACATACATATCATGATTGCAAGCAAGAAAACCATAGTCATATACTTAAATAAAACTCACGTACCTGAGTTCAGAGATTTGTAATTTTTCCTGGACCATCTACATCACTGGTCATCAACAGATTTAAAGAAATTAATCATCATTAATATATGTACCTCATATTCTTGTTAATTTTAGGTCCAGATTAGGGATTGGCCAAATCTAGGTTTTATAGATCTGAAGTGTATCTCTGATATTTTTCTACTAATCAGAAGGTCATTATAAGGGTCTGGTCCAAATTCCATATTTTTTTGATGATTACAATATTTTCTATAATTAATATGAGTTTTGAAGCATATAAATATGCATTAATTGGAAAATACCTAACATTTCGAAATTATAATCAGATCTGAGTCAAAATTAAGTTTTCAAGTGATACTAGGTCTCAGTAGTATTTTTCTCAGATTTTATTTCCAGCATTTGCTAATTATACCATGTTAAATATCTTAAATTGGAACATCCACTCCAAAATTAAAAAAACATCACAAAACTGCTTTAAAAGTCTGATCTAGAAATTTCACATAACAATAGACATTTTTTTGAATATATGGATATTTTTGGGGGATTTATTGGCCAAGGGAGCTATTTTTAATCCTATTTCAAGTATTCGTTGTATTTTTTGGAATTTGAAGATGATTTACCTTATGGACCATTCCTGATACACCATGTGGCTCCTCATGGATGCAATGCTCACGCTGGGACGTTTGACCCGGCCGGTCCACCCTTGGTTTGCCCAGACCCGACCTTCTCTCTCTTCTCTCGTGTGAATGCGAGCCCAACAAACACCCCCCCCGTTCTTTCTCTGCTTTGCGATCTTCGGTTCTAAGACCCATCAGGGCACCGCCGAATCCTGGAACTCCAACGAGGAGCTAAGGCTTTTATGATGTGCTTCAACCAAAGTGTCACCTTCATGAGGGAGGTGAAGAGGTTGTTAGTCACCCACGGAGATGGTAACTACCCTGGATCTATAGGGCAGTCAGCCCGTCGGCCTCCCATTGTCGCCGTCGTAGAAAGGGAATTTCGAGGAGGGATCAAATAGGCATCCAGAACCTTACCCATTCAGTACGCATCACCATCTTGAGGTAGGTGGATAGGTTTTCTATCATTCACTAAGGTGGTGATTGTGCTGGATCATAGCGTGGTTGGCTCGCTAGCGCCCATCGCTGCCGCTGGGGATGAGAAGAGGATGAAGATCCTCCAAGTCTGAAACTCCTAAGAGATGGAACCGCAGGCATTGTAAGACCTCTGGGAACTCATCTTCATACATCCAAAACCCTATCATGAGTTAGGCCTACTCCATCGACCTCTCCTTCTTCCTCCTAGGCACTGGGCACTGAGATTGGAGACCCGACACAAAGAACAATCCCTGGTTGGTAGATGGTGTCGTTGGTCCTCGCCTTGACTTTGTGGAGTCCTGGTGGGGGTTTTCCCTCACTCTGTGCTCTCATTGAGTCCCTTCTACTCCCCTTTCTTCTGGCTAATGGCATACGCTAGATGATGGAGAATGATTGAGAAGGTGTCGCCTGTTCTCCTCCAACACGCCGCCATCTTCCATAATCTGAAGGTGGTTGGGAAGCTGCGGAGGATGCGGATCTAAAAAGCCAGTAATGATCACATTTGTTTCGAGGATTGCTCCCTACTTGGAGGAAATAGTACAATGACAAAGTCAGTCCTTTGCTCCATTTCAACCGGAGGTAGGAGACAACTAAAGGTCATCCGATTATATCCATTGAAGGATGAGATCACGTTCTCACTAGACTGTGGACCATGCCCAAGCAAAGGGGAAAAAGGCCAACATGACACATAATTGTCACAAAATCCATTACTTGCCCATGAAAAAAAAATTCTCCCAAAATCTATAAATGGGTGTATCAAACTTTGAATTTAACTCAGTATATAATATGATCTTGATCCAATAAGTTCAACTATACTATTTATGATGCTAACATACCTTAAGGCTTATCAACTCGCCACTTGAATTCATTATGATTGCTAAATGGAACTCTTGGCCTCAAAGAACCTAAATCTATTAATAAATAAAGAAACCATTCATCACAATTGAACTCATAGCATCATCAATGCAAGGTCAACTTACTCAAGTAGAACATATAAGCCTCATGTGTCATTATTATATCATTTGAATCTAAATATATAATCAATACTAGATTGGGCATTAAAACCATAAAAATGTAGGCAATCACATTCACCTCACCTTATATGGAATTTCGTCCTCGAAATTCAATTAATGTCATACTTAAGGTGATATCGCAGTGTTAAACTTCATAAAGGTCACCACTTCTAGGTACCAAATCTCTCATATTTGTATACGTATCACAATTTGACATGTTCTCGGTCATCTAGGGTATACCTACCCCACCTTATATAGGTTGAAACATCATTTTTTTAAGGAATTGTAGCATCACTTAGTGTCTTAGTCATCACATGTCATTCTTATATTTTGGAATTTACATCCTCATAGTCCCTTAAGGATAAGGGTTTTATTCATACATATGAAGTTAATAAGGTGCCGCTCATGGTTCATATTTCACCCTACTGATCATACGGCGATGCCAATGTTTCATGCCATTACTTATAGGAATTATGAGAATGAACATCTTTAATGTGTTTTATGATCAACATCATACCAAGATTTCAGCATTAGAGGGGTTTGATCTTCATATTTACATATTAGGATTTCACTATATTTTGTGAGAGTTTTCCTCAAACTCAGAAGAATAGGTTTAGAAGCATTGAGGTTAAGAACTATATTTTTTGTTCATGAAACTTATAATCCAAAGATTTTTTTTATCTCATGATTTCAAACTTATTTCTTTCATTTAAAATATGAAGGGAAAAGACTATAATAAGTCAAGTTTATCCCAATTTCCAACTTAGATGTCACATGTATGATAGAGGGAGGGAATATAGAATAGGTCAGCCTTATATGAGTGACTCCTCATATAAAAATCATCTATATATCTCAAGTGAGGTTTCTACTATTATATATTCAGAAAGAGAAGTGAAGAGAACGACATTTATGAGTATCTTATGCACAAAGCATTTTACTCTCAAAACCAGAGTTCATATTTCACCTCACTAGTAGCTAATGATGAGATTCATAAACATATGTCACTCTAGCTAGGACCTAACTCAATTGACTTTCTCAATATGAGTCACCTACCCATCATTTTTTTTCAACTCTCACATAAAGGATTGAATCATGCAACATGACTCAACTCATCTACTTAGGAGTAACCCAGCTTAGGACACATCATTTCACATATATCTCTGGGTAGGTCCTACGACCCTCTCCTTGTGGGTCTCACTCTCTCTGGAGTTCACCACATATCTTGTCCTAACACTAGAGGTCCTCCTTTGTAAAAGAGCTTGAGGCGCGTGCATATTCAACTTTATCTAAATTTAGCTCATCTTAAGTAAGAAAGCAATATGTGCTTTCATCACCTGACTTGTCTTAGATTATCCAAAATTAGACTCAGGCCTCATATACAACTTAGATCTTTATAAAGAACTTATACCTCAGACATGAAATTTATATAGGACCATCGATACTTACATCATCTATCATTCTATTGTCCTTCTATCTATCGCATATCCTTATAAGGCTCTAGACATCTATTCTACATATACTCTCTCTTCTAGACTGATGTCACCCCCTTTCACTTAGGTTGCATGAACACTAACTACTCTCCAGTGTGAGGGACACATTTTTATAGTTACATATATATAATAAAATATTATATAGTTTTTCTCCGAGAAAGAAGACGTCAGAGAAAATTGTCGAGGCTCGAACCGATTGGAAAACAAAACCAAATCAGCAAAATCGAGTGTCCCACACACAGTAGATAGTCTAGTGCTATGTCACCTAGTGAAATGGTGAGAACAAGGTGTAGACTAGTGTAGCTACCCAATACATATGAGCTCTATATGGAAAGAGTCTCACACACTTGTCTAAACCTAGTTCTCGAACATCTAGGTTCTAACCTAGAGGATAAGTCAAACTTAGTTCCTATAGAACAACTTGCTATGTTTCTAGGGTTTAAAGTGAAAGGTGAAATTTAGTTTTATGTTTCATGGTGAGTAATTGTTAGGTGTATATATTGTTCATGCTCTGATACCAACTGTAACGTCCCTGGATTTTCACCTTCTCAAAACCCCATGGAGATGATAAGACAAAATATGAAAATATTAGCAATTATATCAGAGAGCAATGTGGAAGCATAATGCACATACATTAACATACAACCATAACATACTCAACATTCAACAAGTATATTTATACAATATGAATTATTACAACATGAGTGACAATTACATATTAAAAGGATATTTTACAAAAGTTTGAACATGTATGCTAGGATCTTAACACAATAGGTACAACCTGAACACTACTCACTTCACATCTTTTATCCCATGCTAGCTCTGAACCTAAAACATATGTGAAACAACGAATCAACACAATGTGTTGAGTACATGGGTAGAAAGATACATATATTTATGGCTTTCATAATTTTGAAAAAGATTTGTAGAAGGAAAGAAAATCATAGAAAACACTTCTTTATTAAGTGAAATACGCCAATTTAAGTCATTTTCCAAGATGAATTGCATTATCAAGGTGGACTAGTACCAAAACATAAATATTGGGCCCATCCCCGTGTACCAAGTACTCTAGGGAAACTCCCCATACACCGTGTGCTCTAGGGAGGTGTACTAGACAACATTAATCAATTCCCTCATAAGGGGGATAATGAACACCTTAAATAATTACAAAGCATCTACTTATCATTTATGTTTACAAGTGATAAAACATCGAGTACTATATAGTGCTACTACATCCAATATTTGCAAATAGAAGAGAGAATACATACATATCATGATTGCAATCAATAAAACCACAGTCATATACTTAAATAAAACCCACGTACCTGAGTTTAGAGATTTCTAATTTTTCCTGGACCATCTACATCACTGGTCATCACCTGATTTAAAGAAATTAATCATCATAAATATATGTACCTCATATTCTTGGTAATTTTAGGTCCAAATTAGGGATTGGACAAATCTAGGCTTTATAGATCTGAAGTGTATCTCTGATATTTTTCTACTAATCAGAAGGTCATTATAAGGGCTTGGTCCAAATTTCATATTTTTCTTATGATTACAATATTTTCTATAATTAATATGAGTTTTGAAGAATATAAATATGCATTAATTGGAAAATACCTAACATTTCGGAATTATAATCAGATCTGAGTCAAAATTAAGTTTCTAAGTGATACTAGGTCTCAGTAGTATTTTTCTCAGATTTAATTTCCAGCATTTGCTAATAATACCATGTTAAATATCTTAAATTGGAAAATCCACTCCTAAATTAAAAAGCATCACAAAACTACTTTAAAAGTATGATCTAGAAATTTTACATAACACTAGACATTTTTCTGAATCTATGGATATTTTTGGGGGATTTATTGGCTAAGGGAGCTATTTTTAATCCTATTTCCAGTATTCATTGTATTTTTCTGGAATTTGAAGATGATTTACCTTGTGGACCATTCCTGATACGCCATATGGCTCCTCATGGATGCAATGCTCACGCTGGGACGTTTGACCCAGCCGGTCCACCCTTGGTTTTCCCAGACTCGGCCTTCTCTCTCTGCTCTCGTGTGAATGCACGCCCAACCAACACCCCCCCATTCTTTCTCTGCTTTGCGATCTTCGGTTCTGAGACCCATCGAGGCACCGCCAAATCCTGGAACTCCAGTGAGGAGCTCAGGATTTGATGATGTGCTTCAACCAAAGTGTCACATTCATGAGGGAGGTGAAGAGGTTGTTAGTCACCCACAGAGATGGTAACTTCCCTGGATCCATAGGGCAGTCAGCCCGCCTGCCTCCCATTGTCGTCGCCGCAGAAAGGGAATTTCGAGGAGGGATCAAATTGGCATCCAGAACCTTATCCATTCAGTCATGCATCGCCATCTTAAGGTAGGTGGATAGGTTTTTTGTCATTCACTAAGGTGTTTATGGCGCTGTATCATAGTGTGGTTGGCTCGCTAGTGCCCATCGCTGCCGCTGGGGATGAGAAGAGGATGAAGATCCTCCAAGTCTGAAACTCCAAAGAGATGGAACCGCATGCATTGTAAGACCTCTGGGAACTCATCTTCATACATCCAAAACCCTATCATGAGTTAGGCCTACTCCATCGACCTCTCCTTCTTCCTCCTAGGTGTTGGGCACTGAGATTGGAGACCTGACACAAAGAACAATCCCTAGTTAGTAGATGGTGTCGTTGGTCCTCGCCTTGACTTTGTGGGGTCCTGGTGGGGGTTTTCCCTCACTCTGTGCTCTCCTTGAGTCCCTTCTACTCTCCCTTCTTATGGATACTAGCCTACGCTAGATCATTTAGAATGATTGAGAAGGTGTCACATGTTCTCCTCCAACACGCCGCCATCTGCCACAATCTGAAGGTAGTTGGGAAGCTGAGGAGGATGCGGATCTAAAAAGCTAGTAATGATCACATTTGTTTCGAGGGTTGCTCCCTACTTGGAGGAAATAGTACAATGATGAAGTTAGTCCTTTTCTCCATTTTAATCAGAGGTAGGAGACAACTAAAGGTTGTCCGATTATAGCCATTGAAGGATGAGATCACGTTCTCACTAGATTGTGGACCGCGCCCAAGCAAAGGGGAAAAAGGCCAACATGACACATAATTGTCACAAAATCCATTACTTTCCCATAAAAATAAATTATCCCAAAATCTATAAATGGGCATATCAAACTTTGAATTTAACTAAGTATATAATATGATCTTGATCCAATAATTTCAACTATACTATTTATGATGCTAACATACCTTAAGGCTTATCAACTCACCACTTGAATTTGTTATGATTGCTAAATGGAACGCTTGGCCTCAAAGAACCTAAATCTATTAATAAATAAAGAAACCATTCATCACAATTGAACTCATAGCATCATCAATGAAAGGTCAACTTACTCAAGTAGAACATATAAGCCTCATGTGTCATTATTATATCATTTGACTCTAAATATATAATCAATATTAGATTGGGCATTAAAACCATAAAAATTTAGGCTATCACAGTGGTGGTTTCGTCTCTGAGAAGGATGCCTCAGGCATCCATTTCGTGAGGATCGTGAGGAAGGAGAGGGTGAGCACCCTGAACCGGCTGATCCCAGATCAAATCGGGTCCAGCTCCCATCAAACCAAGTAAATCGGGTCTTGAACAGAGAATCGGTCGACTCAGAATTATACTAGGTGGGTCGATGAGGTGGAGCAGCGCCCCATGGTGGCCAGTGGTGGCCTCCGATTGGCTTAAAGGTAAAAAAATCCAGAAAACCTTATATCTTATATAATTCATAGAAAACAGGTCGATTACCAGAAAAATACAAATAATATACTGAAATTCTCCAAAAAAATGAGTAGAACAATATGGCTCCCTTATACTAGATTTTCATTCATAGAAATCAGTGTTACCATGTAAGTTGTGTAATACTTGTTTAATAGATAATAAATATCAAATGAATACCTAAAATTATGAGAATGCATCAGTAACTCTTAAATGTGTTTTAGAATCCATTTGATATCAGATCTGATCATGTTATGACACATAATCATGTAATTTTCTTAGAATGTCTATCTAGGGCTAATAACTCTAAATAAAATGCAATTAATACATATGTGCTCAATAAATGATGAAATTCACAGAACAACCTCATATCAGTAACTGGAAGATAATATGTAAATATGTGATCAGTTTAATAACTTAATCCATATTATGTGATGATGATTGCTCTCAAGGTGTTATAAACCCTAAAATGATGAGAAAACCCTAATATGATTATGTAAAGAGTGAGTCCCGATATGGGGTCTACTCTTCACTTAATTGAAGAATAAATCCATCCAATCCCAAACATACCAAAAAGGTAAGAAGGAAAGGAGGAATTTCATTCATTTCTCAAATGGTACATACTACAGAGAATGATAATGAATAAGCAGCGGAAACAAAACTATTACACAGTTATAAAATTTTCTTTGTACAACTATTTCTCACCATATAAGGTGGAATGAAAAAAATAAAATAAAAGGCATACACCTATGAACACATAAGGCCAGTTGCAGAGGGCAAACCAACTATCCCAAGATATCCTTAATGTCCAAGTCTATGTAATCAATCTTTTAGCATCTTTGTCTACTAATGTACCTAAACCTGGGTGGAAGGGAACATCACCCAGAACATGGGAGACAACATAGAGGTCAGCAAAGAGCTGAGTATGTACATATAATAAATACTTTGGGCATTATATAGGGTTATAAGTACAAAAAGAGATGTTCCCACAAGAAGGGGATATTTGCAATTAGGTAAGTTCAACAGAAATGTAACAAATAAATGAGGCATATTAAATTCAGATTACAAGCATGATAATAAAGAGTGTCTTGCCATAACAATCATCTGCAGATTCATATTAAAACAATAAACATTTGCATGCATAACAATGTAGACTAAATATACCTAAAATAGGGCCATAACACCATAGGATCATGGCCTAAAAATAAATAAGGGTGGAAACGCACACCCCGGGTGGAAACGCACGCCCTATATAAGTATGGTTGTACATAAGTACCACTATTCTGTATATTCTAGTCAAACATGTAGCATGCATAAATAGAGTGGCAAGACTAACATTTTAGTCAATTTCACATAAAATGGCAATCATAGAAGGAGGGGTCCAAAGACCCATTATAAATGAATATTTTAGTAATCACATAAATTATATGAATCAAAAACAGAAAGTATGAATGTCCAACAATTGGATTTTAAATAAAATTGATAGTTCAAGAGATGCCTCATTAAAGAAATGTAGCTTCAGTTAAATAATGTCCAAAATAAAATAGAGGATGTACATACCTGATATTCAAGACTAGTGGCTAACTCGATAGATGTACTTGGTCCACAAAGTCAATATTTCACCTTAAGAACACATTAGGTGTGTTAGTTAAACTAAAGAGGACTTGTATATACATTCCTAGCATAGCTATACACATTGTTCTTACCCCTCTTTTAGACAACTAAAGACATTCTAGGGACTTTAATCCTATTAAGTGAACACATGATCAATAATATATATATATTTTTTTTTTTTGGTTCCGAGATTAATCTTTAGGCAAATAGTCAAAGCACAATTAGGTTACTTACATATGTGTAATAAATGAATTCTTTTGATTTCAGTTTCATAATGTCATTCTATCCCTTTGTATCATATAGTTCAATTTGCTCGACTAGGTCAAGGTTATGCATCACATGAGATACTATTGGAACATGATACCCTTATTAGGAAGTATGGGGTTTAGTTAATATATGAAAAATTTTGTGATGATGTATAGTCTAGGTTAGTTTATTTTCATGCCCACATGGATGTCTAACATGTTCTCTTTATTATATAATCTATTGTTTTCAACATATGTGTATTGTTCATAGTATTTAGTAATATTAACGTTCTATTCTATATACTAATATAGTTAGTTTTAGGCTAATCATTTTAGTGGCCTAATTACATTAATAACTAGGTATTATCATCCTAAACACCTAGGTTATCATTGAAGTTCTAATTATCACACTGATATCATCTCAGACCCATTACATTCTAGTTCATAATTTTAGCAGACAGTTCTAAGGACATGCACACTATCCATATTAAGATGAATTGGTATAGTCGATGACTTGTGCTAGATAATGATATGATTACGTGAATACACATCCTAAGGATATATATATACATCGATACTATTGTTAATCCTATTAGCCTTGTTATCTATGAGATTAAAAACCTCAAAGAAATCTAACTTGTAGTTTTCCAAACCCATCGATCCATATGTAGGATTGAAGTCTGCGAGCATGATGCCATAGATGGAAGTAGGTCTGTGTCTTCTTTCTGTAAGTATGTCTTGTGCATAGATGAGGGTTGAAGGGGTCATGGATTGGAGACTGGTGGTGTCTTGAAGGATTGGAGCAACCAACATGACATCAATATTGACCGATAATAGCTTACTGGGTTGCAGGCCATAAGGTGGCACATGAATGAGATTTTGGTGGAGGAAGCATCGTGGCCGCTGGATCCAGCGGTGGTCACAGTTGGGGGTGAGATGATGAGTTTACACTCTCTTTTGGCCGCAGTAGTGTGGATGGCGGCGTGTACGTCAACGGCAGAGTAGGGGAGATGATCCCAGGACTCTTGGAAGATATGGAGTTCAATGTAGGTCAAAGGGGAGGAGGGAGGAAGCCAGTGCCTAGGGTTTGGAATCAGTGTCATCGGTCGTTGTTCCTGGCTGTGGTGGTGACTGAGCGAAGAGTGTGTGGAGGAGACTTGGGAAGAGATGAGGTTGGCATCGAGGGACGCAACCTCCGTACGTTGCAGGTAGCATCTATGATTGCAGGTGGTGTCTATGATTGTAGGTGGTGTCATCCTCTATGATTGCAGGTTCTGAGATGGAAGAAGCGGAGGATTTGGTGGTTAGGACCAGATGAGTGATGGTGGCAACCCAATGTTGAAGATAGTGACAAGTCAGGCGGCCATGGCCGTTGGTGAAACATCCCATCTCGAACAAAACACAATTACATATTAACCAGCAGATTATCGAAAATCATGGGAAATTAAAACTGATTTACAACAAGCACCATAAGATGAGACATGTTGCATCTGAGCCAACACTTTCTTTTCATAACATATTTTCAAGGTGCTACAACATAATTTCCCATCATCTCGTTCCATGAAAGAACAATTCCACATGTTGATTTATTACATCAATGTACAGAAGCCAAAAACCACATATCGATCATTTTATTAGAAACATCGAAAAACTCTCCCGAAGACTTGAGTGTACAGGGACGACACATAGGACTCTACTGCTAGACACTATCTATTCCACCATGTATGATACCTCTGCTAATCATCTCAGCCACATGATCTTCATCTCACCAGGCACGTCCACCTAGAAAGGGTTATTAACCAGCGGGGTGAGACACACAGTCCCATCGAGAAACATAACCCTCTACCAACTATATTATTATCACAGATAACTAAGTAGATAGATCAATGTAACCAACTGACAATATCTAACCAGTTATGCAAGAAGGAATATGAAGAACATGTATATGAAAACATATACAAAAGACCTTTTAAAAGCATATGAGAAAACTTACATCATCCAAGGCCTCAACCAATGTTTCGTGTTTTGCCTTAAGAAATATATACTATACGGCTGGATTACAATTTATTATGCCCTAAGGAAGTGAGTCGTCCCACTCAAATCCAACCTTTGGCTGCGAAGCCCAAAATCGGTGCCATACAAGGTCAATGGGAGAGCTAGACTCCATGACCTCACCTCCTTGTGGTCAGTGCACAGTATCCAAAGTAGGACCGCAGTCTCTTGCTTGAGTGACCTCAGTCATAGGGTCAGCTCCACAAGCTACCCTTTCGCTAGTATATCTTGAGACACAGGCCTATTCACCATGCTCCTGATCCATGAACGCATTCATGCTCTATCACACTGAGCCATGGGCCTGTTCACCATGCTCTTATACACATGTTGAGTCTACAACTACAGTTGCACTCTAATCCTCCTATTTTCGGCTAGGAGAAACCCCGCATATTCAATAATATGTGCTCTAGGTTAGCCCGTAGGAGAACCCGTTTCACCATCACCAGCTACTGACGATGATGGATCTATGGCCAAGGCAAACTACATGAAAGGTTCATCTATATTTAGTTAATGCATTTTAAGTGGATTGTTGGGGCAACCAAGTTGTATTAAGCAACCATATGTAAAACATGAACAACATTAGATTCCATTATTTTGGTTTCACACTGTTACTGCTATTCTCAATGCCCTCAACAATCATCATATTGCCATGTGATATCAATCCCTCATTTCATCACAAAATTCCACTTCCTCTCAAGGCTTCATCATCATACATCATCATGGGATATCAATCCCTCTGGTTACCACTAGAGGATAACACCTCATTTAGGCACTCAGCCTTTATCAGGTCATCAGACCTTCCTCATCATATTGGTGATACATGTTATCTTATCAACAGGGTACATCATCATTACTCATATATTTCTCATATACCAAATTCCACACAAGTCACATAATGATATAATCATCATAGCTCTTACCTGGCTATGAATTCAATTGATAATACCTGCATGGTTAGGGAGCATATCAAAGTGATAACTTGATCACCAAATACAATCTTTAAAGAACATATCATGATTATCATATCATTAAAATTAAGGTTTATAGGATTGGAACAATCATCCATTATTATGAACACATGAAGCTTAAGTCATAGATGGTGTATTAAGAAATACACATTACTGTTACCATACCATGGGTATCCACCATACCCTATATCTCATGTCATCATGCATGCCATTCTTAAGGATTCATCTTTAGGGATCATACAATCATGATCAACCATAAAGCATTATCAAAGGTTCACCTATCATCAACCATAGCTAACCCCCATACTAACATTCACAACCTATTCGTCATGTCTTATCATCATGATCATAGATACGGGCTCAAGGTAGAAAGACAACACACTATCATATAAGGCTCAAGATAACTTTTAGGGTTATTGGGTTAGGGCACAACCCTCACTAGAAGTATCACCTACCTTTATCGAAACCCGGAAATAACCAACGAACCCTCACTAAAGGGGTGTCGGGTAGGGTACCAATCCTCACCCAAGGATATCGGGTGAAGCACAATCCTCACTAAAGGGATATCGGGCACCAACAACCCTAAGCACCATGCCTTTAGGCATACCATGCAAGAACACCTCCAAAGGCCATATCACCCAGACACACCTTAGGTCATCACTATCAAGAGACCACCTTCTCATATTTCATACAGCTCATAGATCTTAAGCATTTCGGGTTCCATGCTCAACCAGCACATCTAATCCTCATGGGTTAGGCCACCCCAGAACTGTGTCAGCCAAGAACCTCATAGCATCAAAACCACAAAGGTGCTCTCTAGGTCATCCCTACCAGGATTGACTTCCTTTTCCCTCATCCATGAATCATCATTAAGGGTATAAAGGTAACAAACTCCACATACCTGGTCCACCTATCATCACTAGTCCTTGTATTTCTCATGACACTATGTCGCCCAAACTCTATATCGTCCAAGGCCCTATATCTCCCTAGCTCAAAACATATATCGGCCTACAACTCCTGTTACAACCCCAATTTTTGGGTTCTTTTGGAGAGAAATGTAATTTCTCATATTAAATATATTGGAACCAATAATGGTGTGACTTGATTTGAATCAATGGATTTCATTGAAAATAGCCTTGTTGATTTATTTGTGGGCTTTATTGGCTATTGGGCCCAATAACAAAGAAAAGACAAAAGAAACTCCATTATTAATAAGAAATGGAGAAAAGAAAATTGTAGAAACCTATAGAAGGCAAAATAATATAATCCAAAGTTGGCTTTCGTGCCTCTTGGGTTCTTTGGGTTCCAAGGAGTCCAAAGTTGCAAAGAAAATGCAATAAGAAAAGATCAATTAAGTATTTCTTTATTAAGAAAGAAATTGAAAACAATGATAAATGTGGGAAATAAGTGGAAAGGTATAATTGAGTTATCGTTGGTGCAATTTCATATCCCAAGTATTCCTAATACCAATGAGGAAAATAAAATAGAAATAAAGAGAAATCCTCAAAAAGAGATATTTTAATGAAGAAATAAAAAGATAAGGAGAATATGTGAAAGAGACATAAATAAAAGGATAAAAGTAAGTAGATATTCCCCAATGTGGAAATCCATGCCTTGAGGATTTTTTAAGGTCCAAGTGACCCAAGATAACAAGATAATGGCAAAGGGAAAAGTATTACTAATTAATTTTGAATTAATTAATGAATATCTTGGGAGAGAAGGAAGACTTCTCATTCATTGTAATTCGTTTCCCAAATTTGGTACAAAGCTAGATAATTCCAAGACAAACCTTCCCTTAAAATTTGAGTTAAAAAGGAGGAAGGGTTTGGGAGATACGAATTTTTCAAGTTATCTTAAAATTGGGAATTATTCTGAATTAGGAAAATACTTTCCTTTGTGTTTGATCGCGAGCAATGAGGTCTGTTGGATCTTGATCCAACGTGGGACACTCATCGTCTAAGTCTCAAGTGGACTAGGACTCTACAAGTTATAGGGAGAATTTCCCATCTTGATTTCTCGTGATCTAGAAGATATGACAGCCTGTTGATAGTCCCATTGGACTCAGGAGAGGAAACCGTGGGGATTCATCCCTATTTTGTTTAGGTTTGGTCGTTGTTTTGGGAAACGCCCAATCCTCACGAGCCTGACCTCAACCCTATATATAGGGGAGGGTGAAGGAGGGGACTAGCATCTCTCTTTGCTATTCCAATCTCTGCGGCGGAGTGCAAGGGTCGACTTCGCGCTTTCGATTTCCTAGTTCACCCTGACCTATACCCTCGACACCACAACAAACCTCTCCGAAGTCTGGCGAGTAGGGGGCGACCTTGGTAAGGCTCAGGCAAGCAATTGAACATGTAGTCGACTTTGAAGGAGGGAGGCAAAGCTCCCTTACCTATCACCTTGCTCGTAGGTGACCTAGAGCCCGGAGTCAACTCCTCAGTTGACCATCGGAGATGTTGTGCTTGGCGCAAGGTGGAAGACGAAGACCTTTGGTCTTTTATGGTTTTGTCCATCGCCTCCTTCTGCTGGATCAAGGTCAGTTTGGTCCTTCGCCTATTTCTAATCGACTTAGCGTGTGTGATCCTGGTCACTGGATCCTAAAGTGGACCAGCAGACCACGGATCAAACGGTCCATGTTTTTCTAAAAATGCTAATAAATCAAATAAAAGGGTTTTCCTTATAAAAAGCATATCTTGAGCTAGAGAACTCGGATGAGGAAAGTTAATACATGAAAAATGATCATAAAAATACGAGGGATATATTAAAAATAGTTTGGGAACCTAAATCAATATTGTTTTGCAAAAGTATATATTTTGGATGGGAAAATATTAATTTGTGGTTAGAAACCCTAATTGTTGATAAAGGATAGATTTAATCTTGAAAATAAGTTAATTCGAGCATTATTAACTTGATTAATGATTAAGGTGGATTTTAATCTATTTTGATGATGGAATTGCAAGGTTTAGGGTTTTAAACCTAATATGTTGATTAATATACTTAGAAACCCTAAATAAGAGAAAAAGAAAAGAAAAGTACATATAATATGAAATTAGGGTTTCCTGTTGCTAAAAGATGGACTTGGAATCTTTTGTGAAAGAAAGATGAAATAATTAGGGTTTAAAGTAAGAAAAATAAAGTAAAAGTGGAGTGAGACCCTAATTATGGCCAAAACCCTAAAAAGGGGCTAGTAAGCTTAGGGCACGATTAGGCTTATTAGACTTGAATACCATGATCCATAATAGAAAATATTGGATGTATATTTCAGGACTGAATTGTGTGCTTGATTCTGGATTACTTGCTTGTTTGGATTATTCCTGCACCTGAGTCTGCCTGACAGGTACGTGGTTAATTATGGATAATCGCATTAGTTTCCAGAGGGTTTTCTGAATGTTTCCTCACAGTGAATGCAATCAAAATAGTTGGATGTTCATACTTGCAAAAGTATAAAGTCACTATGGTTATCACAATTATAAAGAAGTGTGTATTCTCGCACCTACATGCCACCTTGATGGATGATGCCAAAGGTCAGGACCAGGATGGGTAGACCCATGGGCACCATGAGTGGTGACCCCAGGCACCAAGCTCGGGAATGAGAAGGTGGCCTATGATATTGCATGACTAGAGGGAACCATGAGTGGTGACCCCATGCACCAAGCTCGGGATTGAGAAGGTGGCCTTAAGTCATTGGCAAAAGAAACCCTCAGGTGGGTATGCCAGGGTTAGGGCAAAAGCGGTGGAGAATGTCATACTGGAAAGCATAAATTAGCTTGTTAATTATCTTGATTGTGATAATTAGATTGTTATCCATAAATGCAAATTTTTTTGGTTGTCACCACATACCAGTATATTTTGATATGCTGACCGACGTTTTGTTTGTCGACATTTTAGGTACAACCCTAAAATGAGCAAACAGTAAAGTGACACATTATGAAAATAAGAAATAAAGTGCAAGGAGGTTTAAATAGAGTAGATTCAAGATTGGATAAATAGATTTCCAAAGTTTTAAAAGGTATGAAAAGTTTTATTTTAATACCATATTTTAGTTTAGTTAGTAGAATTTCATAATTATTATTGATTATTTTTCGAACCTTTGATCTGGTTTATTGGGATAACGGCTCTGATCTCTTAGTCTCCCTTAAGTGGGGGTTACCAGGAGATGGGGTCGTTACAATTGGTATCAGAGCATAGGTTCCTCATATAATCATTAATAATTATTAAATTTTACAAATTCCATAGAATCGAGGGAGTTATTAGAGGATTTTCCAAAAGACTGAGGTGTCTAGAAAAGGATCACATCCGGGGGTTGGCAAGATTTTCCTCCGTACCTCTAGTCGGAATACGAGGACTCCTGGATTGTGTGATTGCCTGGCCGATGTATTAGGATATGACTCAAAATAAGATACCTTTAGGACTCTCTCACTACTACAGAACCTACCTTTAGTGTCGGGTATTTAAGGCCTTTAGTGTCGGTTTCCGAGCGACGCCTATGTGGGCGACACTAAAAGGTCACCCATTACGCGTCGGTTCCAGAACCGACACCCAAACTCTTCGCGCACGACCGAAAACGCGCCATCAGGGGACTATAGGCGTCGGTTATTAGATAAGAAATCGATGCCCAAACCCTTCGCGCCACAGATTGGGCGCCATCTTGGACACTATCAGTGTCGGTTATAAGCCAACAACCGACGAAATATGTCTTCGCGCCAAAAGAATATGTGTCGGTTACATTTAAATAACCGACATTGTAATGTTATGTGTCGGTTGTTTACAATTACCGACGCCTGTTATTGGCGCCAGCTTGGGCACTATCAGTGTCGGTTTGTAGTAAGAAACTGACACCATATATGTTCGCACCACAGGAAATAGGCGTCGGTTATATCTAAATAACCGACGCCTATTGTTTTTTTTTTTACAGACCTGTAGACCTGCTGTGGCTGGTCGCAGGATGAGAAACCTGCAGTTCAGTTAACTAAACTGTAGGTTTTACGACATCCATTGATATCAGCCAACAACAGGCCACAAACATGCAAATTTAACAACAAAAATATTCACACATGCATTTAGCAATACAACCTGCAGTTCCATTTTATTTTCACACATTTAGAAACATTCATGTAGCTAGCAATCTGTAGTTCCATTCATTCACATTCACACATGTAGAAACATTCATATAGTAACCAACACTTTCATTCATTTTCACTCAGACACATGTAGAAACATCTAGACATGTAGAAACATTCACACATATTATAATTCAGAAATTCATTTACAAAATCCCCACTATTTGTATGGTTGTTGCTCATTCTTCTCTTACTTCATTTAATTCTCCCATCGTATAGGGAGCATGTACATCTGGTAAGTTTGTTCCTGTAGTGGGGTCAGCTTTAAACACTTGTAAAGAGAATGGTGTATATATATAATTAATGAGCTATAAATAGGATTGATATATTTCATATTATCTAATGAGACTATATAATACCTGAGCAATACAATCGATGTCCATACAACATGACAGACTAACACATATATAGTACATAACAAGAGCAGCGTCGAATTTACATACAACACTAGCTTAGTACATATATAGTGGGACTTATAAGGTGACGATCCCACCTGGTAAAACAGGTTACCGACAACTACATGTTACGACTGGGAGGTCGTGATTCAGCAACAGTATGCATTAGCAAGAGGACAAACATATCACCATATGTTTGTCCTCATATGGTGATCTGTTTTTCCTCCTGCTAATGCATACGTTGCTGAATCACGACCTCCCAGTCGTAACATGTAGTCGGTAACCTGTTTTAGCAGGTGGTATCGTCACCTTAGTCCACTATATATGTACTAAGTTAGTGTTGTATGTAAATTCGGAGCTGTTGTTGTTATGCACTATATATGTGTTAGTATGTCATGTTTTTATATGAATCTGAACCACTTGTGTGTGCTGCACTTTATGTATTGTATCTGTATCCTGCTTCTCTTCATTGGGGCTTCTTCCTGCATATCCTGCATAGCTATGTCATGTCCATCCTGCATAGCCTTCTTCCTATATTTATTTTTCAAAGAGAATACAAACAAAAATTATTAGTGTAGAGTTAGTGAAATACTGATTAATGTCTAGAATTGGAATAGATCAAGAACCTACTCTCAACATCGCGTATGTAATCTCGGGTGAGATTGTTCCTATAGTTCTTTAGCACCCTCCCACAATGTTTAGCATTTGTATTAACTAGAAGATAATGAAACATCAAATCAGAAAATGATATTGATATTAAAAAAGTAAACATTTAGCTTCAATAAAAAATATAAACATGCATGCCTCTAAAATTGTGATCTTTTATCAATTAACAATCCTTCATTGTGATCTATCCATTCTATGATCAAAGAGAAAACAAGTATATATTAGGACAAGATTAGGGTCTAGGGTTAACAAATACATGTGATGTCATTATTATATATAATAAATGTGTACCACCTATCCATTCTTGAACACCTAATCTCACTAGTAAGTGTATAATGTGTATTGGGTTTTCAAGAAAATTTCGGCAGCATTTCCCCGCTGTTTTCCAAGTACATATGTACTTAGAGAACAAACGGGGAAATGCTGCCAAAATTTTCTTGAAAACCCAATACACATTATACACTTACATCCTAAGCGAGATTAGGTGTTCAAGAACAGTCCCAAACCGGGGACTATCCAAGATTTACTCCTAATGAGTAAATCTTGGACGGGTTTCTAGGCCAACAAATAATGTATTGTCATTCTTATACCTAAAATCCTAGTTCTTCAAGTTAGGGTGATTATTGATGTCTTTAAAAGCATGATTGGCAATTTAGGGAAAAGTTCATCATTTACATTCCAAGCATGTCACATGTGTGCATTACAGTTCATCATTAAGCAAGATATAAGCAAGTATGTCATATTAAAATAGACTAAACAATATGAGAAAATAGTAGTGTAATCATGCAAATGGGAACATTCATGGGAACACACACTTCAGTTATAATTTTCATGTAGCAACTTTCAGTTCCATTCATGGGAACACACACTTCAGTTATAACAATAACTAAACAAAGGGGTTGGTGTACCCCTAAACATGCGCATAATTAAAAAAAACTATTAATACAGACAAGTCTAGATAGATAGACAACTAAATACTACACCAACATGGTCCCGCATGCATCAGTAACTTCTTTTTGATGATGAAGCTGTTTCACGAAGCTCCTCACTGTATTTAGATGAATCTGAACTGACAGGGGCCTCAGATTCAGATTCCTCATAGATGATATCCGACGCCATGCGCTCATACCGCAGAAGATGATCGGGGGTCTCACAGTTGCTGTTGGTTATCCAAACTTTGATGGAATTATGGCCAACGGGACGGAGAAAAAGCCTGTTCCAACGGACCACATGCAGCTCTCCAATCCAATCACGCCAACCGGATTTTGATACAAGATTTCCCGCCAAATCATACTCAACCTCGATAACATGTGAATAATTACCAAAAGTTAGGGTCACTTTACCAGGCATGTAGTGTCTTCCTTTTAGAAAATGCCAATGTTTGGGTATGACCAATTGGTTTAAGGAACGATCATCTAGGATGATGTCCAATTGTTCTTCAATAGGGAACGTTAACATTGACATAGATGCCCAGTTCATAGTGACTGTTATGGGTGGACAGAGACTGCACAATATTAGTATTAACAAAGTGTAAGTACATATAACGATGTTATATATTTTCAGAAAAAGTTGTATAACATCAGTTAACCTTTTATTGCTTGTCATAACCAACTTTATTGTGGTAGACATGATAGCTTGAAAAGAAGTCTACAAATGTACTTAGAGAACAAACGAGGAAATGCTCCTAATGAGTAAATCTTGGACGGGTTTCTAGGTGCTTACTAAAATAGAACCATTATATGGAACTAATCCTACATTATACACATACTTTTCCTGAGTAAGATAATGTGCACTTCATGGAATTATTAAGATCTGAATATATATAAGTTGTTTCTACCTACTTTGATGGGATTTTATAACATTCGAGTCTTCCATTTATAACATTAAGATCTGAATATATATAAGAATCCCATTTGATACACACGGTTGAGAATCTTTCACGATACTAGGAAAATACACTAACTAGATATTCATTTATGTGTTAGACATCAATATGTGTATGAGCCCTAATTAAAACTGATTCTCATAAGAAGTAAATAAATTTAAAAAAAATGCCCAGCAGCAGGGCGGCACCTTGAGGGAAGACGAGCAGAGGAAGAAGAAGAAGAAGGCAGGGCGGGCACCTTGAGGGAAGAGGAGCAGCGGCCGAGGCAAAGTCCTAGCAGCTTTCGGCAATGAAGAGAGGAGCGGCGGAGAGGGCGGCGAGGCTAGGAGACCTAGCTGCTACCGGCGACGGTGAAGAAGAGGTCGGCGGGCGGAGAAGAGGCCGACGGCGGAGGAGAGGCCGGTAGGCGGAGAGGGAGGCCGGCGGGCGGGCGGAGAGGGAGGCCGACTGCTTCTCGCTCGACGGCGACGAGCGGCGAGCACAGAGGAAGGATCGGCGGCGGAAGGGAGCAAGGGAAATCGCCGGAGCTAGGGGATCGGGAATAAAATAGGGAAATGGGAAGAATCGTTCGGGCAGGGTGAGCTATTAAGTTGAAAATACGTGTCGGTTATTTAAAAAACTGACAACTAAACCAATAGTGTCGGTTCTTTGCCACAAACCGACAACTATACTAGATTATAGTCGTCGGTTTTTGATTAAATGACAACCGACAACTATTCCTATCTCACGAATACCCTTTAGTCGTCGGTTATTTAGTTACGAACCGACGCAATATGTAAAATATTGGAGCCAATTTTTTCGCTGGAATTTTGGGTTTGGCGGTTGATTTTAGGTGTCGGTTTTTTATTAATTAACCGACACTTAATAAAAGTGGTACCCGTGTCTGGTCGACCTTCACAGATTGGATGTCGGTTTCTGTTCAAAACTGACACAGTAGGGTTTATGTGTCGGTTTTTGTATACAACCGACACCTTGAAAAGTGACTTTATAAGCCATTTCTATAGTAGTGTCTCATCGTGTTCATCCCTTCTCAACTCAAATTTTGTTAAGGACCTTAAGGATTAGGGCTTTCTCTCTTTTCCTCACCCTATTGAGGTATGGGTAAGGTTAATAAGGTCTAAGGAATCCTCCACCAAATTAATGAAAAGCATGTAAATAAGATGTCATGGACATAAGCTTACTAGATTAAGCATAAACTAAAGAGTAGATACATGCCTAGGTCATATGACATAAGTTGTCATGCCCTCAGGAGAGACCTGAGGCTAGATCTTCTTGTCAGGAGGGTAAGTAAAGAGAGTTAGTATTGGAGGTAGAGACCTCCATCATAAGTAGAGACTTGGCACATCCTCTGGGGATGATGTTAACCTTAACCCTAAGTCAAGGTTAGAGAGATAGATGACATGATGAGATTAGATGCCATGGTTGACTGGGTGTTTGGTTGGACATGCCTTTGGGATGCCATAAGAGGTTAGATGACCTAGTACCTTTGGAGACCCAACCCTGGAGAGGGTCATGCATGTTAGAGTGAAGGATAGCTCCTTCATTGATGGGGTTAGAGAAGAACCTATAGAACCCTATGGGCTTATGCAAGTAGGGTATAGCTTACACCCAAAGTATGTCAGTAGTACTGATAGTAGGTTGAAACCCTGGCCAGGAGAGTATGATGGACGACTTATGAAATAAGCATAAAGGGTTATGGATGATCTTGAGCAAACATAAGTTCGAGCATAGGTTTCACCCATGTAGAGGTATTCTTGTGAGCTTGATTCTTCATGGAGAGAGGACCTCTGGTAGTAAGGTTGGATGTGGAGTTAGCTCTAGAGAGAGAAAGTAGGGCTCAATCAAGAAGGTTGGAAGATTAGATTCCGAGACATGAGGAACATCAGAGGGTTCAGGATGATGCAACCTAAGTGGATGATAATGGTTGCCTCATGTTGACCCTGGAGGCTGATGATATCTTGGTTGCCTTTAGAGGAACCAAACCCTAAAGAGAGGATGATGCTTCTGGAACCTATGTACCTATGGTATAGGAGTTTACCTGTTGAGATGAGACAAAGAGTGCCTTAGACCCTGAGGAGGTTTAAGTAGCAAGTTGTGAGGCCTTGTACCTTGTTGGTTGCCCTTGAGGAGGACTTAACTCTAAGGTGTTGCTCGTATAAAAGGATCATGGGAGTACATGACATACCTTGGACATGCTTGGTTCGTGGTTAAGAGGTTGAGCATGCAGTTGGACACCCAAAGGTGAACTTAGGGTTCCTAGGCCTAAGAGGGGAAGTAGTGCACTTGATGCTACTGATGAGATTTGAGTCTCTATAGTTTTGAGCATGGTACTCCTCATGGTTAGAGGAGAGATAAACCTCTTAAGTTTAAGGTATGTTTGATGAACCCCTCACAGCTAAGGTGATGACATGGAAAGGTATGATTTGGATCCAGTGTTGAGGAACAAAAACAAGTGTGACCTAGCTTGGTCTAGTAGGTGGTCTTCTTGTGCCTTAGTAGTTTGCTGGGGTTAAGCATGCTCATGTGTATGTAAACCCTAAGGACTGTTGTGACCTTGTTGTCAAGAGTTGTAGTTTCCTCCCATCTTGGGAGAAGACTCTTTTTTAGGGTGTATACCAGTTCTGTTGGTTTTACGGTAACCTAAAGAGGTCTAATAGGATCTTGAGAAGCTAAGTGAAGAGTACATGGTAAGAGAATGAACCTGTAGACCCATAGATAACCATCTCTATCTCATGTTGGTGTGTTACCATGGAGGTAACCGGTATGGGGCCTGACCAAGGTAGGCAGGTCGCCATGACCCCTATGAAGGGATGAAAGTCAGCCCATGAAAATAGAGAGAGATGATGAAGGATTGGGTAAGGTTCTAAGTTGGACATGTATTATGGTAGAATCCTAAGTCTATCCTAAGGTAAGGTGGGGATAAGACTGATGGAAGTAGGAGTTGCCTAATTCCCTAGTTGCACATGACCATAGGGTCGGGAGGTAACAGCTATCATTGTCTGAGGGCCATGGGTTAGGAGATTGATCACCTTCATGAACTCATGGGACCCAAAGGGCCGATGAGTAGGGCACTCTCTGGATGCATGAGGGAAGAGGGATGACCCCAAAAGTGCTGACACCCTATAGACCTAGAGGAGATGACCAAGGATTGTGTTTGGACCAAGTAGGTTCGAGATCAGTTTCCATGGAAGTGACTTTGTTATCAAGATGGTTGTGATGTTGAGACATAAGATGCACGTTTCAACTTAAAGGTGTACTAGCAAGGTGGGATGTACCATCTCTACTCTTAGAACAGGAAGAACTATGTATTTTGACTGTAGCCAAATGCTTATTTCCTCTTGTTATGGGAGTGAGAGATAGAACAGTACGCATGTCATACACCAAGGAAAAAGATGATGTGCGTTGGAATGTTGCTACGAGGTATGAGGACAGGGATGATAACATACCCTGGTGGAGTGAATGATACATGGATGGTTTACAAACACTAAGAGGAATAGTGTAGTCATCTTTTGAGGATGTTTTATCATGAGCTATGTGGAATTTGCAAGTGATACAAGGTTGAGTTTGATGACCATTAGGATGAGCTCATATCTTCTTGATGAAGACCAACTTAGAGTTTGAGATAAGATGATAAGTATAATACATGGAGGTGTATATCTTCAACATTACCTAACCCTTAAGGACAAGAAGTGGTAATGAATGCTCTGGTTGAGATATAGCTGCCTAGTTTAGCTGGAAGCTAGAAGAAGTTGAGGTTGTTAGGTTAACCTTAAGTTGAGAAAAAGAGATAAGTTTGGCTAACACTCAGATATAATGAGATCTGTTGAACAAGATTAGTGGTTGTTTGGTTAGACATCCTAGGCCTTGATGTGATAAAAGATGGTTGTAGAACCTCAGATACACTTCTTTGGAAAAGAAGATGATGAGACCCCGACTAAAGAGGTTTAGGGTTTTTGAGGAATCGATCTTGAGAAATCACGACATACAAGGGATCATGATACACTGTGGTACTACTAAGATAGTAAGTTATAGTAGTATTTTTTATGACTAAGGTGAAAAGTGTACAAAGATGCATGTGGCTCGTCACCATGCACATCAAGAGGTGAAGGACGAACACCAATAACCCAGTGTAGTGATATAGAGGATAAAGAGTCCCCGAGGGGGAAATGGGAATTCACCACTATGGATGTGGTGGTAAGCCTTCCCTAGACCAAGGAAGGTCAAGATGCAATATGGGTTATGGTAGATCGCCTTACCTAGATAACATGAGAAAGAAAGAATGTTGTCAAGGGACAGATTCGGTTGAACTACTTAAGAGAGAAAGATGGTTCAACTACACCGTGATGCGAGTTCAGAAGTTCTTGAGTATGACCTAAAGGTTCACTCCCATGAGGTGTAAGTAGATACCTAAAGAACTCAATGTTAGTATAGTTTAGTACCTCATATTGATGGTTAGTATGATCCAGGCTAGAGGGTCTGATGAGAGCATGTGTGCTCATTCAGGGTGATACAAAGAGACACTTCTTAATATGTGACGTTAACCATCATAGCCTTTATCAGGATGCAAGAAGTTCTTTAGGGAGGTTGTGTCGGTCACCACTTCATTAAGATGATGTTGGTGAAGGAGGCCTTGCGAAGGTCAGAAAAGAACCACAGTGTGTGCAGATGAAGTCGCTTGATCGTGCAATGGCTGAAAGAGAGCCCAGGGGTGACATGAGTTGCAAGCTGATGCAAAGCAGTCTGGCATGCAGTTCACTGTGGGAGAATATGTGATGTAAAAAATCTGACCCCTCTAAGATACAGTTGAGAAAGCTGAGTCCCTGATATCTAGGTCCATTTGAGATGGATTGGTGGAGAAGGTTATGTTCAACCTTTCCCCTCAGGATAAGTAATGTGTGATGAGTTCCATATGTTTGGTCTAGAGCACTATGTGAGGTACCCAAGCCATGTGTTGAGCCCTGAATCTATTCAGCTGTATGAGAGGATGAAATGTCCTGAGTCACCTATGAGGGTACAATATACCAAGGTAAGAAAGAACTCAGATGGAAGAATATGATATGATGAAGGTTCTTGGTAAGCACCATGGAAAGGGTGAAGCCACATGGGAGCCCTGATGGACATAAGAAAGGCTTATCCTATTTTTTTGCTTGCTTGAGGGAATTTTGAGGGCAAAATTCCTATAAGAGGGGAAGGATGTTACAACCCCAATTTTTGGGTTCTTTTGGAGAGAAATGTAATTTCTCATACTAAAGATATTGGAACCAATAATGGTGTGACTTGATTTGAATCAATGAATTTCATTTAAAATAGCCTTGTTGATTTATTTGTGGGCTTTATTGGCTATTGGGCCCAATAACAGGGAAAAGACAAAAGAATCTCCATTATTAATAAGAAATGGAGAAAAGAAAATAGAAACCTCTAGAAGGAAAAATAATATAATCCAAAGTTGGCTTTCATGCCTCTTGGGTTCTTTGGGTTCCAAGGAGTCTAAAGTTGCAAAGAAAATGTAATAAGAAAAGATCAATTAAGTATTTCTTTATTAAGAAAGAAATTGAAAACACTGATAAATGTGGGAAATAAGTGGAAAGAGGTATAATTGAGTTATACTTGGTGGAATTTTGTATCCCAAGGATTCCTAATACCAATGAGGAAAATAAAAGAGAAATAAAGAGAAATCCTCAAAAAGAGATATTTTAATGAAGAAATAAAAAGATAAGGAGAATATGTGAAAGAGACATAAATAAAAGGATAAAAGCAAGTAGATATTCCCCAATGTGGAAATTCGTGACTTGAGGATTTCTTCAGGTCCAAGGGACCCAAGATAACAAGATAATGGCAAAGGGAAAAGAATTACTAATTAATTTTGAATTAATTAATGAATATCTTGGGAGAGAAGGAAGCCTTCTCATCCATTGTAATTTGTTTCCCAAATTTCGTACAAAGCTAGATAATGCCAAGAAAAACCTTCCCTTAAAATTTGAGTTAAAAAGGAGCAAGGGTTTGGGAGATACAAATTTTTCAAGTTATCTCAAAATTGGGAATTATTCTGAATTAGGAAAATACTTTCCTTTGTGTTTGATCGCGAGAAATGAGGTTTGTTGGATCTTGATCCAACGTGGGATGCTCATCGTCTAAGTCCCAAGTGGACTAGGACTCTGTAAGTTACAAGGAGAATTTCCCATATTGATTTCTCGTGATCTAGAAGATATGACAGCCTATTGATACTCCCATTGGACTCAGGAGAGGAAACTGCGGGGATTCATCCCTATTTTGTTTAGGTTTGGTCGTTGTTTTGGGAAACGCCCAATCCTCGCGAGCCTTACCTTGACCCTATATATAGGGGAGGGTGAAGGAGGGGACCAGCGTCGCTCTTTGCTATTCCAATCTCTACGGCGGAGTGCAAGGGTCGACTTCGCACTTTTGATTGCCTAGTTCACCCTGACCTATACCCTCGACACCACAGCAAACCTCACCGAAGTCCGGCGAGTAGGGGGCGACCTTAGCGAGGCTCGGGCAAGATATTGAACCTAAAGTCGACTTTGAAAGAGGGAGGTGAAGCTCCCTGACCTATCGCCTTGCTCGTAGGTGAACTAGAGCCCGGAGTTAACTCCTCAGTTGACCATCGGAGCTGATGTGCTTGGCGCAAGGTGGAAGACGAAGACCTTTGGTCTTTTATGGTTTTGCCCATCACCTCCTTCTACTAGATCAAGGTTAGTTTGGTCCTTCCCTGTTTCTAATCGACTTAGCGCGCATGATCCTGGTCACTGGATCCTAAAGTGGACCAACGGACCACGGATCAAACGATCCACGTTTTTCTGAAAAATGCTAATAAATCTTAGAAACCCTAAATAAGAGAAAAAGAAAAGAAAAGTACTTATAATCTGAAATTAGGGTTTCCTGTTGCTAAAAGATGAACTTATAATCTTTTGTGAAAGAAAGATGAAATAATTAGGGTTTAAAGTAATAAAAATAAAGTAAAAGTGGAGTGAGACCCTAATTATGGTCAAAACCCTAAAAAGGGGCTAGTAACCTTAGGGCACGATTAGGCCTATTAGAGTTGAATACCATGATCCATAATAGAAAATATTGGATGTATATTTCAGGACTGAATTGTGTGCTTGATTCTGGATTACTTGCTTGTTTGGATTATTCCTGCACCTGAGTCTGCCTGACAGGTATGTGGTTAATTATGAATAATCGCATTAGTTTCCTGAGGGTTTTCCGAATGTTTCCTAGCAGTGAATGTAATCAAAACAGTTGGATGTTCATACTTGCAAAATTATAAAGTCACTATGGTTATCACAATTATAAAGAAGTGTGTATTCTCTCACCTACATGCCACCCTGATGGATGATGCCAAAGGTTAGGCCCAGGATGGGTAGACCCATGGGCACCATGAGTGGTGACCCCAGGCACCAAGCTCGGGAATGAGAAGGTGGCCTATGATATTGCATGACTAGAGGGCACCATGAGTGGTGACCCCAGGCACCAAGCTCGAGATTGAGAAGGTGGACTTAAGTCATTGGCAAAAGAAACCCTGAGGTGGGTATGCCAGGGTTAGGGAAAAAGCGGTGGAGAATGTCATACTAGAAAGCATAAATTGGCTTGTTAATTATCTTGATTGTGATAATTAGATTGCTATCCATAAATGCAAATTTTTTTGGTTGTCCCCACATACCAGTATATTTCGATATGCTGACCGACGTTTTGTTTGTCGGCATTTAGGTACAACCCTAAAATGAACAAACGGTAAAGTGACACATTATGAAAATAAGAAATAAAGTGCAAGGAGGTTTAAATAGAGTAGATTCAAGGTTGGATAAATAGATTTCCAAAGTTTTAAAAGGTATGCAAAGTTTTATTTTAATACCAGATTTTAGTTTAGTTAGTAGAATTTCATAATTATTATTGATTATTTGTCAAACCTTTGATCCGGTTTATTGGGATAACGGCTCTGATCTCTTGGTCTCCCTTAAGTGGGGGTTACCGAGAGACGGGTCGTTACAACTCCCTTCTTGTGTCAGGAAACCGTCCAAGGGAGTATATCAGGCAAGGGCATATCATCCAAGATATCATATCTCCTTATGGGGTATCGGCCATGCACTTAACCCTGGTGTCGCCCAAGCCATTTACACATACACACTTGTATCGGGTTACGGTTGATGATATCGGGCAGCATATCAAGGGACCATCCATAATGCCCAACCTCACATATTTATCATCCATGGAGCACTATCTTGGGCAACACACCATGAAGCCCAAGAGATCATCACAACAAGAGCACCCCTATTGGTCAATCTAGAGTTAGGACAACCCTATCGCCTAAGACTCCATGTTGTCCAAT
Organism: Alisma plantago-aquatica; assembly: GCA_963693085.1. Classification (NCBI taxonomy): domain Eukaryota; kingdom Viridiplantae; phylum Streptophyta; class Magnoliopsida; order Alismatales; family Alismataceae; genus Alisma; species Alisma plantago-aquatica. The sequence goes on along the minus strand of OY856413.1, from coordinate 877,831,317 downwards.
ATGCCATGTCGCCCAAGATGCCATGTCGGGCAACTAGGGTTAGGGTTATCCTATCGGCCAAAGCATTATATTGTCCAAGCTAAGGTTAGGACTTCATATCGACCAACTATCATATTGCCCATCATCATATCGGTCAAGATCTAGATCTCACCTCATAACTCAAGGAAGGAGGGGTGTTTCTCAAAACTCAACATCAAAGCATGTCTACTCATGTCGCCCAAGGTATCCAAGAGGGTATATCAGCCAACTAACATGTCACCCAACCATCATATAGAGCATAGGCTCACCTCTCAAGACAATTACCTAAGAGAGGGGTATTGCCTAATAAATCACTGTCATATATCTTGGATCAAGGGATCCTAAGATCACCTCTCAACAACAAAGTGAGAGAGGGAGGGTAATTTGCAATTTGCACCAAAACTAGCACATAAAGCACAAGCATCATCCAACCAAGCTCAAACTTGAAACATGGGCCCTCCACAAGGTGCCCCATAGAATCATTCTCTATATAATGATTCTAGAGAACTAAAGATATGCTCTACATGTGACATATTGCAATATAACCCCTTACCTTGGGTAAATTGCACTTTGGTCCAAAATAAGTAAATATTGCTCAACAGCATCCAAACGAGACCAAACTGGAAACATAATCTTGTCATATGATATCAAAACTTCTTGAGGGATTATATTAAGGTTCTAAGCACCTTTCTTAAGCAAATAAAATAGGGTTAGCCCAAAACATGGGTCAGGGTCCTTACATTTGGGAATAGGGCGATGGAAGCAAAGAAGTAGGGTGGCTCCACTGGTGTTGAAGGAGGCAATGTTGGTAGGAATTTGAAGGAGCAGTTGACGGTGCATGGGAGACTCTATTTCTGGTGGCACCTAATTGTTGTGGAGGCAACGAGTGAACAGTCTGTCATGACGGCTGGCGCAAAGTGCAGATAGTGCGGCTAGTGTTTCCAAGGATTCAAGGTGGAAGAGAGGAGCTATCAGGTGTTGGGTGGCGGCTAGGTTAAGGAAGAGAAGAGGAGGGAGAATAGGCAGTGGAAGCGCTACCTGCGATGTAGGGCTCTTCCTATTGTTGTTTTACTTCCTGGTGTTGTGTTGCCATCACGGCATCTGACAGTAGTCACAGTAGAGTGCAAGTTCCTGCCCAGCGGCGGACACTACAGGAGCGAGGAGAGTGAGGAGAAGATGGGTGGTGCTAACGTTGGGGTGAGGAAGAGAAGGGGAGAGGCAGGAGATATTGTGGCATGTTCAGTTAGATTCTGAATGCCAGGGGTGAGAAGAGGTGTAGTGAGACTAAGCATGGGTAGTGGGGGAGATGGAGTTACAGTTGATGTTGCTCCCCGCGCAGGAAGCGGTCACAAGGTCGGTTAGATGCAGATCGTGAATCAGTAGAGATATGTGTGTGAAGCAGGGGGAAACGGAAGAGAGGAAGAAGAATGAAAGAGTGGGGAGAGAGATCTGCCAGCTGCGACAGCTGTTACGTGGAGGGGGAAGACCGGGTACAAGCTGCGTGACCATGTGGGGTATGAGCTGCGTGACCGGGGGTGAAGGGAACAAATAATGACATTTCAATGTAATTATAGTTTACGATTTAAGTATTCGAAGGCTAGGTTTTTCAATCAACCAAATAAATGTGTAATGGAATTCAGATTGATACCAGAATTGACTAGTAATCTAATTATGATACAATGAATCCAATTTTTACATTAATTTCTTATTTTGAATATTTTTGATAATTTATTTATTACTTATATATCATACATACATTTAATGTATTTATTCATTTTAACACTTATTACACTCTAATTTGATTTATTTCATCTTATATCCCTAAGAATATTTTAGGATGTAAAATTAGAGTCAAGCATGGTATTTGGTATATGTGTTCCTTAAGTCTTGTTATTGAGTGTATTATGATTATTTTACCTTACATACCAGATACTAAGGGTATTTATATTTCTATAACACCAATAATTCTTAATGTGCTTTGTATTGTCAGAAATATATGATATGTTAACATAATGGAATAGGACCTTAGAATAAGAAAGATTCAATACATATGTCTGGATTCGAGTATATTACAGATTAATACATGTAACCTAGGGTTAATATGTGCACATAATCATATGTAACCAAATAATTAGATTATGTATCCCAATCCAAAATACAACATATGTAACATCAATCCTAGATAACAAGAAGAGTAAGACAAGAAATAATGATGGGAATAGTTTAATGAACTAAGTAAAACCCTAATGAACACAGGTAGGGTTAAGATGATGAGAAACTGATGATAATATGTAATCTTGTCTTAATCATGGTTGGCCAAGGATGTAGTTGACTCATGGATCTATGTTATTAGGATATTTCTTGATCAAGGTATGTCATTACCTCTTACTTGGCTTATTATACAATATGCTTGTGTTATATGTGTAGTAAAATACTTGGCATATGGTATTGGATGAAATGATTGTTCTTGTATGATATCTTTCTTGATTTTCCATATGTATGGCTATGAACACATGAAACATAATATATCGGTTCCATTATATGAAAGCATTGAACTCTTTGGTAGTATAGTGCTTGGAAGTGACTTAACTCTTTGGTAGTCGGTCGCGTTGTACATATGATCTAACTCTTTGGTAGGATATCATAAAGGCCTTAATCTTGAGCTCCTTGAGAGTCAATAGAATGCATCAAAACCTTCGACAGTCAATGCATGGATATATAATGAAAAATGAGCTTAAAATATGTGTTCTCTTTTGTTAATGAATATCTTTGTGCAAGTATATGCTTTTTCTTATATTTGTAATGATGCCAAGTATTATTTGTATCTTATCACCAAGCTTAGTAATGAGAGGTATATAAAAGACATGTAGGCGTACTCAGTACAATATTCTTGAATATTGTGTTGACATGTACCACATGTAATTTCTTGTTTAGGTTGTGGACATGTGCTCTTAAAGATCCAGAATAGTTGAGAGTTGTGTGGCGAGCTCATGTATAGGTGGACCTGTTGTCTTAAGATCTTTTTGTTTATATGTATTACATGTATATGGAGAAGTTTGCTATTCAATATGATATCAAATGTTGTAACAATTCATGTTCTAATTATATGTTGAATGGTGAACATGTGTTGTATGGTTTTATTATTGTTCATGTACATCTGTTACTATGACTTCCTCTGATTTTCTTCTTCTTATCCTAGTGTGTGGTGTTTAAATTGGGATTCTCACTGAGGCGAGGGTTTCAATTTGGACATACACATCAGATTAAGTTTTAGAAAATCTGAGGATGTCACACCTAATGTCAATCAATGGACAGAACATAAATGTATGGGATGATAAATGGCTCCCATATGGAACTATTCTTAGAGAAACGCTATCAAATCGATACCATAAGATCTCACTGATTTAAAATTCAGTAGCTTGGTCAATCTAAACAGAAATTGGGATAGTAAATTAAGGAGTGGTTCACATAGGAGATAGTAAGGGATATTTAAAAAGTAAGAATGCTAGTAGATGATACCACTGAATACATTAAACCATGGTGATACACACCCATAGGCATGTATATAGCAAAGTTGGCATACATTGCTATGATGTCCAAAAAAGAATGTAGAAGGGATGGGGAATGTGATGCACTTAGAGAGCTAAAATTGATTTAGTCCTCTTTGCGGAGGCGGAGGCTCGTCAAGCAGGGGTGGTGTGGAGAGTTCTGGAGGAATTCGGACAAGTCTCTGGACAGGAAGTTGTGCTGGAGAAATCCATGGTGTTTTTCTCGAAGAACACTACACTGGTGATTGCAAGGGGGATCAGCAGAAGGTTGGGTATTCGACAGAGAGGTAAAATTGCAAAAAGTATAGAGACCTTCATGTGGCTTGTGTGCCACAATTCTACAGACACAAAACATATAAGGATGAGATGAAATATAATTTTAGATAATACTTTGCAGTACATTTGGCATAGATGACAAAACAATACTACATGCTATGTGAGACTACAAGCACTTATTGTAAAAATGACCTTCGACAGTGGCTTGAAATTATGCCTAACCTCAATATAAATCACTTTATTTTTAAAAATGACCTTTTATAGTGGCTTAGATAAAATCACATGAATAATAAGGCTATAATCATATTGTTCCTGATTGCATGATGGTACATGTAGAGATGTAGGAACATGTGGGTGTTTGAGAAGGATTGTGAAACAATCACACACCAAATCAACTGTACTACAAGGGAAAATGCTTATATTGATAATGCATGGAGTGGTGATCCCACCGTGGACAAGGTGTCACACATTAATCCATGGAAGAAGCCATCAAAAGTATATATGAAAATTACCACAGATGTTGCTTGGAAGGGGAAACCATGTGTTGTAGTATTTTTTACCTAAGATATTATGGGGATGTGGCTAGGAGGCATTGTTAAGTGTAAAATTATACTTATTCGTGTGCTGAAGATGAATAGTGTGCTATCAATCTAACTTTTAGGGTGGTTTCAACTGAGTTCAAGTACACAAAGGTTATCATCATGACCTACTGTCATATTGTTGCTAACATAATTTTGAAATATCACAAGCTTAACCCTCTATATGCCAGATGGATTGTATGTATTCACAATGGAGAGTTGAGTTTGAAAGAAGAGATGGTAATGTTGTACGGATTGGCTTGCTAAATATCACCTCAAAAGAAACATTGATGCTTATGTTTATATAAGACCCTCTAAGGAATGGACAGTGCCATGTCTAGAGATCTTTGTAATGGTAGTAGTACTACCACATTTACTTACTTGTGAAACCCTATTTTTTGTACCTCTTTTGTGAATTTTCCTACAAGAGGGGAACAAGATGAATAAAATTTCCTCCTGACTTTTCCTAAAAGATGAAAAAAGAATCATTTTTAAGAGAAATAGATTCGTAACAAACTCATTTTTGCTCACAAAGGTACAAATCCAATTAAACCATGTTATTTATTGATTCAAAACATAACTATACTTGAAATCCTCTTTTGAATTATCTAGAACTCATTTGAAATGTTTTATAGGCTTCTCATTTGAATTGACTATATTTTATTACTAGGAATGTCATCTTTCAAAATCAAATTTCATTTTTGTGTTAATCACTTGATCATAACCCAATCATAATAGAGAATCACTTGTGAGCATGTGACTTTGAAATCATCAGAAAATACCTTCTAAATCTCTAAATATTTGTTTGTGAGTTGTGTGAGAAAATGAACAAAGAGTATCGATATGTCAAATATCATATATGTATTTTTTACACAATATAACACATATGGTAAATTACAAGTGACTTGGAGATCGAGTATGCCCTATAGAAACCTTTTGGTTCAGTAATTTTCAAGCATCGTGAGTCATCCATTCATAATACAAAGTCTAGGTTTTTGTGAGAATAGCCTTTGTCTTCAACCTTTATTCACTCGTAAGTGCAAGTTTTGAGGAGAAATATAGTGAGCTTGTTACATATTTGTGTATCAACTACAATACATGTCATATATGCGTGAGTTTATAATCTAGTTACCTACCCCTTTTATGTAACATGAAAAGATTCTACCTCATTTTCATTATATAATTTCTTTTCCATTTTGATAGCTTTTACGAGACATCCAGTAAATACATAGTCACAGAGCTACTCGTAGGTCGCATCAGGGCTAGGTCTCACCTGATTTTCAGCCCATGATTATCATTCTTTATCCTTAGATCACCAACTGTAATCACAGAAACAAGTTTTATCTTATGTGACTATTTTATTAAAGGACGGAGGAAAGGGGGACAGTGGGGGCCTCACCCCCATCCCAAAAAAATCTATAAAAATAATAGTTAGCTATTATCAATTGACTCTTAATCATCTTTGTCTTCTTCTTGTTCCTTCTTTATGAAACGTTTGTCAATTTGTTTCTTCTTTTTTATCTGAATCTTTTCTTATCTTCAAGCCATCCTTCTATTTCATCCATTAATATATATTTAATTAATAGCAACAACAGTTCAAAGGAATGTTTGTTAGTATGTTTTAACATTTATCCAAAAGAGGTACCCAATAAATCAAAACTAAAGTATAGTAATACAAGTCTTAGTTAATCAAGAAAACCTAACTCAAGATTTTCATTGATGAGTTTATTAAAATTCTAAATAACCCAAATTTTGTATTTTAAAAAATCTAATTCATAGAAATCCAAATAAATATATAAAATTAAACTTTCTCTCAATCCAACACTGCCTTTCTACAAAAGTCAGAATATGTATAAATATTTTGTTAGATTACTAGCATTATTTATATAAACTTTCCTTGCATGCAAAAAATTCTAAAAGTAAAATGTCTTCCTTTACACAGTCCACATAGAGTCATCCCCTTAGCTACTCTTTGTACATATATGGTAAATATGAACTTTTACTTTAAAAGAAAATACATCTCACCATTCACATTTTACTTTCCTACTCTTTTTCTGATCTATGTACAAAACTAAGTGTGAGTTTAACAAAACATTATAAAATATCATAGTCCAAGATCATATGTAACAAAATCTAAAATAAATAAAAACTAGAGAGACAACTTATTCTATGCCATTGTTGTCTAGTTTACAAAGACCATCACAAAGTAAAAACAAAAACAACAGCATATATACTTCTTTGTCGGAGAGTTTTGTAAATATATATCGTCAACAAGTGGCTTGAGTTTTCTAGACGTTGCAAAAGGTACAAATCTATCTTCAGATGTTTTATTTATTATTATTTTCAAATTACTACATCTCATTAGAAACACATAATATTGCTAGTATAATATTTATTTATTAAATAATGCTTAAGAAAATACTCATTTAGTTCCTTTAGAAAGACTATGAGGCTTATAAAGATTGCATAAATCATATATGTCAAAAAGAAAATGATTGTGAATTTTAAAATAGGTAGGTGTGTAACAAGATGGAGGATGTGTTTTTTACTGATTGCATGATTGTATATAGTAAAAAAAATGATTTTGAATTTTAAAATCATTGATATGATTGATGAGCTTTGTGCTATGAAGAATTACACATCACAACTCAAATAATCATTTATAAGAATATTGTCAAAATAATAATTTATTTTATGCATTTTTTTCGAATTCAACTACTTGATCATGTCCTCCAATCTCGAGTTGTTGACTATTATACCCCATTTAGAGTAGACAGTTGAAACTGCCTACAAAGATAGAAACTAGAAACTAGAAATACTCATCATAATTTGCTACAACTGGGATTGGTCAAGAGCGCTAGATAGAAAAAGCTCCAACTTCTCTCTACAAAAAACATCAGATCCTGTCATTTAGCCACAACCATCGAGCTTTTAAACTTTCTCCAACCTCCATAGGATGGCTGCAACGCCGACCTCAGACCCACACCATAACTTGGCATAACCAAAAAACCCCTAGTAACATCTCCTCGAAGAACAGATAAACATTGGAGCACATATCTCCACCCACAGCAACATCGGGATAATTCCACACCATATACTCTTGGTTATAGCATTACGGGGGGGGTCACATATCTGCATTGAAAGCTACAAACAAAACCTCACTTCCCAACCAAAATAGGGGTGTAGTCTGATGCACTCAGATCAAATATATACCCTTAGGGCCGCACTGCTACGGCTAACTCCATCTGTCGCCAAACAACAGACTGAACTGTCCCTCAACATGAGAACAGGAGGACATCTTATGGTGGCTCAGAGTCAAAACAAGCATCTCAAACTAAGGGCCACAGCTCCACTTCATCTTTGCAAGGCTTATAAGAACAGGAAGACCACATCACCATTAACCTCACACAATCCTATCCATTCTAGTCCAAAGATGGCATCACACTTTCCGTTCATGAGCTACCCTTTAGATGATCATGATAACCACTCCATCATCCAGATACCAAGAGCATGGAAGTATCATGAACATGACCTCCCATCAGGCATCAATAAAATCTAGATAGGTCATAAAAACTTCGACGTCATCATTGACTATGACAAGAAGTCCAACATCTATATAGTCCATGGATGGGCAGACATGATTGTAGAGCTTAAACTCAAACTAGAATGGAAAATCTTCATCAGACCAGTCGCCAACAGGACCCTGATGGCATGGGTTGTCAGCTTAAACAAAGAAACACCCACCAAACTATACTCACTCTTCTTCTCGAAGGATGAACACATCTCTACCCGTTCAGGCTTTTTTGATCAACTATTCGACCCTGATAAGCACTAGCCCACTGAAGGTACAAAAGTGAATCCAATCGAGATCATATCTGGCCAGACATCACAAACTAGCTCAGAGAAAGAAGATACAGCTTCATCGCAACAAAAGCCCACCGCCATTGCAGAGAGGTACCAACAACCTTTCACAAATGATGATTCATCCACACCCTTTTATGATTTTGAAAAATATCGAAATTTACATCTGCAAAAGACATCATCTCCCTTATTTTTGTATGATCTCAATTTCCCACTGCTTGGTCAGCTTCAGCCACTAACTTAGCCATAAAAACCTTCAAACACAACACATATCACTCGGCCTGGTGACAAGCCCCTCCAAAATTGCAATTTTGCTCTTTGTTTTGCAACAGATGCTCCAGTAGAAAACACTCAAGGTCTCAATGCACCCCTCCTATATTCTGCTACTTTTTCCACAAATCTGGACATATAGCATACAACTACTTCTACCGCAACACCTATTCCCTAGAAGATAGAAGACACTTGACTAGGGGAAAATCTTTATACCATGCACCAACCACATTTTTCAACAGATCACATTGTAATTCTAGATTTGACAAATCAAATCATAGATCAAAGCCCAATGTCAAAGATATTAGCACACATAACTCTTTCACTTGTCTCTTCCCATCTGAATTTTCTGCAACACAACTACACTCTTCACATGCACATGCCCACCACCATTCAAAACACCCTATAAAATCTTTTAGCCACTTAAAGCCACCACCACCCGTTGCACCAAAGATCCTACCTCAAGCTAGCATCCCTTAGAAACCCTCAACCCCTGAGAAACCTAGTTGCATCTCACCTTTCCTTATGGCTCCTTCGTTACAGTTGGAAAAGGAGTTCCCATTCGATCTTCCTGCCAACTCTATGAGGCTTTTAAAAGTTTTTACTAGTCATAGCATCCTCGTCACCATCACAAACAACATTGACAATAGCACTGTTAACATCCTTGATGTTACACATGCCATAGCTTTGCTCCTCCCTGGCCACACTATCTTGAATCTAAAAATCCTTTCACCCTCTCAGCTTCTTGATTCTGTCCCAGAAGGCACTAAGCTTGATCACCTTTTTGGACATGTTATGACTATACCATGTGGAACCAGCTTTGTCCAAGATAATATTACCCGGTGGACACCTGAACAAGGCTCATATCTTGTTGGATCTGGTGGTTCTGGATGAGTAGCGATAGTCGATCTTCCACCACATCTTTGCGAGGTCGGCATTTTCAAAGCCATAGCCCACTCCATAGGAGCTACACTTTAATTCGTTAGTCATGACACTCTACAACCCACACAATACATATAAGCTTTCTGTGTTTTCTCTTTCAAATAGGCTATCACTCTCGCTGCATCACTTAAAATATGTCTGGGTGAAAAAAATTATAGAATCAAACTTTCAGCTGAAAACCCAACTTCCATCAAGACTACTTTCTCTAATATCAGTGTTCACCCCCCTCCTAGTACTTCCCAGCCAACATAAAAAAAACCTTCACTAATATCAGAAAACCCAACGAAAGGAATATGGTCTAGGAAGGAAAGAGCACCACTACCAAGTCCACTGAAGAAACCAACCAATTTGTCAACAACAAAAGACCTAGAATGTCATCACCATTGGTAGAGAGCACAAACAATACTCTACTGAACTCTTTCAAACCTTTCCTTTTTCACAACAATGACACGGACTCTACTATGAATATAGATTCTGATATTGTGCAAAAATTGAAGACTGCTATCATTGATGAGATTTGATCATCAAAGAGCCCAAAGATGAAAAGCAAAGGAAAGTCTACGAGAACCATCCAATCTATCAACAACTTATCCACCACACCAAAAGGACTGACTAAGAGAACTATTTTTCCATGGAAGAGTTAGGTACATCTTCACTTTCCACATCTAAAACTAATTTATCTTCAAAGAAAATGCTATTAGATTCTACACCTTCTGATTTAGATGAAATCAACATAGATAATATAGAAGACACATCTTTGTGGCCTAATATACAATATTTCACCAATTTTGCTGATAAATTAGGCATCACTTTCGATGATGACACATCAGCACATCAGGCCTTAGACAACATAGAACAATTTATGAACTAGAAAAACCATAGAAAAATTCACGACACATAATCACATTTTGGAGCATTGCATATCTGCTAAATCCACTACACACAGATTTTACATTTCAAACTTTTTGCTATGAAGATTACTTCCTGGAATGTCTGTGGGGCATCAAATCTGAACTAAAGAAAAGAAATTCACAAACACATTTACAAAAACAACATTAACATCATCACCATTCAGGAAACTAAAACAACACTATTTCCCTTTGCCCTCAAAACAATAGGAGGCAAACACATTAACACTTGGCACCAAATCCCATCACAAGGTTTCAAGGGGGGCTCCTTATAGGAATAAACAACAAAATCTTTGATATTACACACATTGAACCATGTACATTATCCATCACTCTTCATATCACAAACACCACTGACAACTTCAGTTGGATCTTCACTGGCATTTACGGAGAACCCAAAACAAATAGAACAGAATATATGGTAGAAATCATGCACATCATGAGCATATATCGCGACAAACCCTGGCTAATGGGAGGGGACCTCAACCTCACAAAAAAACTTTTTGAAAGAAAAAACCCCACCACAACCATGGGTTACATGACTTATTTAGATAAAGCCTTCCTTAAACTTATTCAAAACCACCATATGATTGACATCCCATCAGCCAATGCTCGCTACACATGGACACATCAACAAACCTGGGCTAGACTCGGTCACTTCATTTGCTCTACTATATGGGAAGACCAATACCCCCATGCCTATGTCACTGTCACACACTGACCCATCTCTGACCACTTCTCCATCACCATTGACACAAAACAAGAAAAATGGGGACACAAACATTTTCGCTTTGAAAACTTCTAGATTATTGATCCCACATGTTTGACCGTATGCAAAAGGCATTGGGCTATAGCAGACAACCAAACCAGAAATGTTGGCTACCACATTCACAACAACACTAAATGTGTCATGAGTAAACTGAAAAGTTGGCAAAGAGAAACCATTGAAAATCTCTCACACAAACTTGCTGGCCTAGAATAGCAACATGTGTTTGTTGATAGTGATCCATCCGCTGATATGGCCCTGGTTCTCACCATAAAAGCCGAACTAGATCATGTTAAACACTGCTTGGACACTATGTGGAGGCAACGTGCAAAAATCAAATGAGATAAGGAGGGCGATAAAAACAGCAAATTTTTCCACAAAACTTGCAATAACAATACTCACAAAAATATCATTGCTAAGTTGAACATTTATGGAAGCACTACATCAAACAAATATCTAATCACTACACACATTGTTCAACATTTCTACCACATTTTCAATACCAGACGCAAGCCTATTTTTCTCAACTGCATCAATTGGAAGCACTTATGTGGTTGTTATATCACTTCACCACAGCTCGTCATTTGTCCTTTCACCCCTGAAGAACTTGATTTGGCCATCCACTTGCTCAGTAAAAAAAAATCCCTGGGCCCTGACGGATTTAATATGGAATTTTACCTAGCTAACTAGAACCACATCAAGGGTGACTTTCAAAAACTCCTCATAGCTATTCAACACAACACAAACATTCACAACCTTCTCAAACACATTAACCACACTAATATATCACTTATCAAAAAAGTTACTCACCCCGACCAGATCTTAAAATTCAGACCCATTAGCCTCATCAACACTTCATACAAAATCATTGTTAAGGTCCTCTCAAATCGCATCAAACCCCATCTAGAAAAAATCATCTCTCACAACCAAAATGCCTTTCTCAAAAATCAGAGTATTCACGATGCCTACATCATGGTGAATGAAACTCTACACCTTTTCTATAAAAACAAAATGCCACTTCTAGCCATCAAACTTGATTTTGAAAAAGCCTTTGACTACATCAACTGGGACTGCCTCATCGAAGCCATGTCAGGATATGGTTTTCCTGACATTTGGAATAACTGGATTTACACTTGTATCTCCATAAACTACTTCTCTACTATTATTAATGGATCACCCTTTGGCTACTTTCACAATACCAATGGGCTAAGACAAGGTGATCCCTCTCTCCTTACCTCTTCATCATTGTAGCACCCATTCTAACCAACATTATTAAACTTGGTACTACACTTGGACTTATAGCCTCTTCTCATGAATGCCATGAGAACATCATACAATTTATGGATGATACAATAATCTTTATCAAGCCCGAAGACCACACCATCATCAACACTATATGTATCATTTGCCTTTTCTCATACATTTCGGGTCTTAGGAGAAACCTCTCAAAGTCTTCTATCTTTAGAGTCAATACACATCCTGATATCATCAGCAGGTATAAAAACCTCCTCAAATGCAAATTCAAAAGCTTTCCCATCAACTATCTTGGGCTACCTATTACTCCTCATCCCATAACTCACTTCGTTTGGAACCCCATCATCGATAATATTCAAAGAAAACTAAACTCTCAGACCAACCACTTCCTCAACTTGGTTGGTCAACTCACTCTCATTAACAGTATCATCACACCAATTACCACCCACTTCCTCAGCTGCATCCCTTTACCTTCCAGGACCCACAATACGATTGACAAAATCAGAAGAAATTATCTCTAGAACAACCACATAGCAAACAAACAACACAAAAACATCCATCTTGTCAATTGGGGTACCATCACGGCACCAATCATACATGGGGGATGGGGAATCATAAATATTAGAATCCATGCCATCTGTCTCATTGAAAAAATTATACACACTCTCATTAACAACACCAACAAGGTCTGGAAAAACCTTATCCTTCAAAAAATATTATAAAAACAAACCACCTTGGCACAAAACACCACAACATTTCTTCCCCTCTTTAGAAATACTTTAACAAAAACTTGGACATCATCAAGAACCTCATCTACACCCCCCCCCACACGCACATTAGAATATCAATTCCTGGGACAACCCATGGTACCATCACAATACCATTTGAAATCTTAACACACATATGATCATTCCATCTTCACTACATAGGCTCAACATCGCCAAAGCCCTTAAACTTCTTATCAGCAACAGACAAAATTCACTCAAAAGACATTTTCAAAATCATGTAGACAACAACACTCTGAGCGACATAGTCCATGAACTTGAATACAACATCAATAGTAAGATTTCATGAAAATGGGGATCCTTCTTTACACCCAAAGCAGCCTACACCCACCTCACTTATAGGGGACATACATAAAATATGGTGTACTTTTGGAAAACAAAATGGCCGCAAAAACTAAAACTTGTCTTCTGGCTGCTCACAACTGATAAAATCATCACTGACCATAACCTCACATGTAGAGGATTTATGGGACTAACTAGATGCTACCTCTGTAAGGAACATGAAGAAACCACACAACACCTCTTCACCAACTGCACAGTCATGAAGCACATCCTGCAATACTTCTTCCCACAAATTTCAGACAATAAAAACCTCCTTAAACTAACATTTGTCACCAGACTTAAACCCTACACAATACTCTAGATATCTTCTAGATTACTGGATTATCCATATTTTTTTGGAACATTTGGTTAGAGAGAAATAATAGAAAGTTCAATAACATCTCTAAAAACACCCAGATTATGCTAACTGACATAAAACATGTCTTATTTGTTCAATTGCACTGCAGGATAGGCTTCTACATCAACTCAGGTGATACATGTTGAAGTTGATCCGGACAACATATTTTGTGAGCACAATGGAGGTGAATGCTACTCCCTGGAGGATGTTATCGCAGACGATATTGATTTTTGAAGATCTGCTCATATCTAGTCTGGAGCATACTACCTTAGTTACTACTTTAGAAACATCTTTTTGATCATCCTATCAGTTGAGGCATATGTTTAAGGGGTGCCTCCCCCACGTACAATCTCTTTGATCTGCATCTCTGTGGGTATTTTGGTTATTTGCTTACTTTGGTAGCGGGGGCTCACCTACAATTGATGTCCACTATGTTATTTCAGTGTTCTAGCTTGCAGACATGAGTAGACAGTTGAAGGAGAACGATTTGCCATAAGCTCCTCATGTAGTTGCTTTCAGCCAATACGCGATGTTGCGAGCAATCTGTCAAAGGCAAACGTTGTCAGCTTGCCACGACTTTTAGGCAAATAATGTGTGGAGGTTGGGAGCAGGTTGTCTCTACTACTCACGGTACTGACTGTCCTACATTTATTGTTTCTTTATTTGATCCGCTTCTGCCGAAACTAGCATCTATTTCACTCTGCATTCATCTCATTTAGATGTTTTTTGTTTTTTCGATGAAGATCATCGCATTTAACTATTATACTTTTGTTGGCTGCTATTTTTTATTATCTTTGTAGACCTTTATTATTTTTCTTTTTTGTTGTCATCTTTGTCAATGAAAATTGATTGCTGGTATCATTGATTTGTTTCGTTTCTTTTGTTGCTGCTTTCTTATCTATATTTTTATATGAAAAAATGCATGATGTGTGTATTTTTTATATGTTTGCTTATGTGCTGGTTATGGGTGCGTCCGCCGCGCTTGTTTATGTGTTGGTTATGGGTATGTCACTGTTTTTCTACATTGCACAACTGGTTGATATAGCAATTGATATATATTTAATGTTGCCACGTGGAAGTTAATTCTGGATCGAGAATAGACAATGTTTTTTTTGGAAAATTTATGGTAAATATATTTCCACCCCCTTGAAACGGGGACAAAAATTACAAGCAACATACACACATGGTGCTTATAAAAGGTTTGTCAGCCTATGAAGCTATAAAGAACATATCAACTAGTAAATAAGCCCCCTTTATGCTAATGACCAATTCCTAATGATCAAGAAAGAGACTCCGGAAATTTTCAGAACAGACGGTGTTAAACAAACAGCTCATGTTAAACTTCTACTCCTCTCTCTTATCTTGTATAATGTATCAACAGTCTGTTGTTCACTCGGTCTTATCCTTAACCACCGACACGTGTATGTTTCTATTTGCTTTGGTTCTATGTAGACCCGCGCTATTTCTTTTTTCTACTATGTGTTCGATGTTCAATCAGAATCTCTTCAGTTCTATTTTCCACAGTTGCAGTTTTGTGTTCTAACTTCACAAGTGTATCTCTCGCCAACTATGGCACATAACCACTGATATAACGTCGGTTAACTTTATATATTCCTTCGTTTCTTTAACTTCTCGGCATGTATTACGCACATCAACATTGCCACACACGTACCCACCACTATCAAAGCTGCATATAATAATTGCCTTTCGTCACCTAAACACACAATCCGGCCCCTACTATATATTCAAAAAGGAAAATGATGTCCATCATTCCACTTGTACTTGATCCCATATCTTATTTCTACTCTTAAATAATTGGAGCCAATGAGGATAGATCATTTTTAATAGATTGCAGTAAGCAATAAAGAGAGAAAAGAGAAAAAAAAAATAGGAGGAAAGTACGGGAGAGAAAAACAGAAGACAGAGAAAATTTATCCATATGACTTTCAAATGGCAACACTTTTTCAATGAAATAAAATAATTAGATCTTATTAAAAAAATACATTCCAACAAGACTAATCTCGACATATATTTAAAAAAAATATTGAATATATATAAATTATAAAAATGAGTATTGTTATATATATATATATATATATATATATATATATATATATATATGTGTGTGTGTGTGTGTGTGTGTAAAAATAGATATTATCCACAAAACATAAATATAATATTCAATTTAGAATAAAAATTATTGTAAGTGTGTAAAATCTCAATTAAAATATTGCTATTCTAGGCTGAGTATTGCATTTAGACAGCAATATTTCTAGAGTAACACATTATCTCAAAAAAGAGTATTGCATATCATTTTCTAGTATATTACTCATTTTTGATGTCATTGTTTTTTAAAATATGCATTGTGCTTCATTTTATGGGGACAATACTCATTCTATGAAGTGACTACTTTACATTTGTATGATGTATATTTGAATGCAAAAAATGAGTATTGTAGTAGTTTTTTGTTGGTGAATTATCTATTATATTTGACAAATAATATGATCTATGCAAAAATAAGTACCATTTTTTATAAGTTTTACTCCCTCCAAGTGAGAGAATACTCATGTTTCAATATCATTATTATAAAAAATGAGTATTCTACCTATCTTTTTTGGGATAATACTCATATTTTTTATTTCTAATTTACTCTAGAATTAGTATTTAGTTCAATTTCATGAGGACAATACCCATATTTCACCAGTATTGTCCTTAAGTATGTATATGTCAAAGATAAGTACTCATTTTTACAACATGCACTATATTCTAATTAAAATTGTATACATTTTTAGTATTGTTTATTCTAGAATAAGTATTGTATATATGGTTTTGCAAATAGTACTCATTTTTGACATATATATGTATAACAATACGCATTTTTCATATTAATTTTATATTAGATATAATTTTTTTCAAAAGTTTTTTGATATTGATCTTGTAATAAAGTATTGTGTAAGGAATCTAACATATTTAGTTTGTGAAAATTCATTACAATTTTAAAGTTAAAATGAAAAAATATATATCTCTTCATTTTTTCTCTTTCTTGTACTTTTTACGTTGGTCTATCTTTTCTCAATTTCCTATGCTGTCAAATTACAAGATTCAAGTATAGAATGGGTTACGAAGTGGGTGGTATCTATTACTAATCATTCAAAAAGTTGGCTTGTGATGGTACTATTTGTATGTCGCGGGATGCACTAGGACAAGATAGTGGAATTTTTACCGAGGCCTTGATGACATAGACGGTTGTCATGCTTCTTGGATTGCAAATGATTCTGAAACATCAGCATGGAGGTGGCAAGCATTGTTGAGACACTCGTCAATGACTTTGTCATCTTTAGTTGCACCCGACAACCACTATGTGGTAGCATCTAGGTTGTGCACCTCTTAGAGTTTGGCTTGCGTGGTGGCATCTAGGTTGTGTGCCTCTTAGAGTATGGCATGCAGAATAAATGTCGGGTATGGGTGAAACTGCACCACAAACAGCCTTAGTGGGATCCCAGAGTCACGACTAGTTGTGATAGTAAATTCCCACAACTAAGCTCCTTCTCACGTGTTGTTCACCTGACACATTGAAGGTTGTTGTCATCTAGGCACACAAGTCCGCCATGATGAGACGAGTTGCAGTGCATGCTTGGCCTGTTGGTAAGGTATGCATATAGAGCTAATTATGTGATGATTGACATGACATATACCATTAAGGATTTGATTAATACTCATAAAGGCAAGCTTCTAATACATTTTGTTTCATTCAGTTATGAGATAATGAGAAAATACTATGAATGTCTAAAGAATGATATTACTAAATGACATATGTCTTCAAGTACGTGACTTAGAGGATGAGATAATATGAATGCTAAGAGTATATATATTCTTATTATGTTCCTAGTCGGTTATTACTGTGGAAGTTAGATAGACACCAATAACACATAATACTAGAGTGTGGGTTGATTGATGATAGAAACTCATCAGTCATGATATGGAAATATCAAACCAAGCACACAGATACATATTAGAGAATAGTGTATCGGACAGACCCACCTTGAGAGTGACACATGGAAACCATCATTAGTGGTCATAGTCATCACTCATAGTGAAAGTGATGATTGTGATTCTTAAACCGGAAATTATTGCACTCATCACATGTTGTTGGCTACGCTTTGACATCATCAAATGCAATCATGAAACATAGGTTGTTATAACGGTGATGGGTTGGTGACTTTGACACATGAAAACTGACTATGAGTGATAGATATGGAATTTGTCCCTCCTACTGGAGATTGATATCTTGGCCACTTATAAGCGAGACTGAGAAATGCATGTGCATGTACATGTGAATCAATATATGATGTTGAGGTCACGTTATCTCAGACAGTCTGATCTTGGTTCAAAGAACATGGATTGAATGTTGAGAGGATGATGATTCCATGCCTCGATTTCATCCTAGATATTAGAGACAAAGGAACTATACAATTACTACAACACCTTACATAGATTGTACATTGAAGTTGTTCTCTGACTTTCCATTCACTTGGGTAGCACTAATGTGTGACTAGGAATCATTATTTGCTTGTGATGTCATAAGTTAGTTATGGACATTCACTGCCAATGTGATATGGGGCCTATAGGGTCACACACATGGGAACTCATCTAGAAGAGGAGTTTTATTTTGAATGACGATTGGATTTATTACTAAAGTGTTTAGGTACTCAATTCACACAACATCAGCTGACTACGCTGCCAACCAATCGTCTCACTGGGTGAGGCGGCCGTCTAGGGTGTCAAACGGCTGTTTCTAGGCTTGAGATGGGTGTTTGGAGAGTCAGGTTGATCAGAAATTGAATTGGCCAAGTTTTTCCCAAACTGAGATGTGAACTGGTTGATTCATTCTGATGAACTGATCGGCTCAGCACGACTCACCAGATGACTATCTGGGTGAGCAAGACACAATCATCTCACATGTGTGAGATTGCTCAGTTAGGATGGAGGAAGGTTATAGATACTTTCTCAAATTGTTTCAATTCCACAATACTTGTGGTGTAAGGAATTAATATTTAATATTAATTAGATATGAATTGCCAATTTCATATGTGATTGAGAAACTACAAAACGATTGTCTCACAGTGTGAAACTTGCAAAAAATCAAGATCTTCCAGTCCCTTCCACTCCTACACAGATCCCGAATAAATTGAGAACCTTGACCCTAACCCCACCATAAATAGAGGGGTACTAGAGGATTCCTAAAGCACAACAACAACACAACTGAGAATTAGTTACTCTGAAAATTTTTGTCCTCTCTGGTTGTGGTAACCAAGTGAGTACAAGAAAGTCCTACCTGAAAAACAAGGGATAGCAACGGGAGAGAACAATTGAGGATCGTTGTTATGGGAGAGCAAGTTGGTGACTAGCGAGAGGGACAACTCCTTCCTGTTAATTTTAGTTAAAATGAGAGGAGTTCTAGTTGGTCCGTGTGGACTACTCTAGAGGCAGGAGTCTTTTGGCTGCTTCTAGGAGAGCAAAGTCAGCCTACAGTCTGTGGCGAGACCACAGGAGTCACTGTAGAAGCTGACGTGTTTGTTGTTCATGGTGAAGAATAGGAGTTGTACATCAACCATCCAAGAGAAACTAAAAGATAGTTGCAACTACAATGAGTTGTTGTCGTTGGACTTGCTTCAGGACCAAGTATAACTCATTAAATCATCCTTCCTATTTTATAGTAGTTGGTGCAATCTTGTTGTTATGGGAATATAGATAGATAAAAAATTTATTTCTACTACTATACTTTGTACCTGTATTTCCTAACAGGATTCTCCACACATCGTCGTTGCAGTGGAAGAACGCAAATTTGCTTATTTTTCTTGTTTCTTCATCAGCAATGATGATGGCCCCAGAGGCTACAAAGT
Source organism: Alisma plantago-aquatica (assembly GCA_963693085.1). Classification (NCBI taxonomy): domain Eukaryota; kingdom Viridiplantae; phylum Streptophyta; class Magnoliopsida; order Alismatales; family Alismataceae; genus Alisma; species Alisma plantago-aquatica. The sequence goes on along the minus strand of OY856413.1, from coordinate 877,811,529 downwards.
AGGCAAAAGGGATACTGAAGATGTGTTGTTGCCTACTTTTAGTTAAGAGAAACTAGAATTGTACATTATATCCCATATTAATTCAAACAACCTTCATGTTGTTTCTTATATTTATTTTAACATCTTGATAGTATATGTATATTTTCTTATAGTTATACAATTATGAACATCAAGCAGCCTATTCATAATTGTGCAAAGAAACAAATGAAAACAAAAAGTATGTGTTTAGAAAAACTTGAGATGTGTTTTTATATTTTCTTTATCAAACAATTGCCATCATGATATCAATATATACATGTCCTTGCTGACTCACGACAACAAATAGTATTTAGCATTGTTACACATTATCCTCAATATCGTACGTATATTTTTTATGGTATTTACTGGTGTTATACATTATGCTATGATTTATGTGGAAGTGCTTCGCCTTCATTCTACATAATGAAAATAGGTTATTCACGAATACTTCCGGCCATAAATTGACAACTATGTATTAAAAATTTCTCAAAAGAAATTGATTAAGGATATATGTAAATTAGAATATTAACATACATGTATGTTGAACCTTGAGATGTGGGAGCTACAGTAGGCGACGGGGAGGGTGATGGCATAGGAGATGAAACTTGACCCCCCCCCCACCTCAATCCTTTTGTCCAACCAAACCCAAATGTGAAATCCCTCTTTGGTACCTCGAGATCTTGGGTTAAGATCGTATGCAATCAACAACTACAAGGAGACACTTTGCTGGAGAAAGTGGACATTAAGGTACAAGGCCAGAAGCTGATATACTCACAGCAAGAAGCTTTGAAGAATGTTGAGAAGTGGAGTTCATGTTTGGCAAGCTATGTTATAGGTCTTAAATTTCGCATTCAGATGATGGAGAGATACATGTCTTAGATTTGGATCTTGAAGGAAAATATTGAAGTCATGAGTCATGCTCAAGGATTTTTCCTTACACATTTCTCATACCAGTCAGATATGGACTTAGTGCTCGATGGGGGTGCTTGTTTTGTGAAAGGTAAGCCAATGGTACTAATGAAGTGGAAACCTAGAGATTTCTTGACTAGGTTCAAGCTTGAAGACACTTTTGTGGACTCATATTCACAAACTACCTCTTGAGCTGGGGGAGATGCAGATGTTTACAAGAATTCAGTCATTTTGGCACTTCATTGCATACTTATAGATCCACCTTTGAATATAGAAGATTGGAGTTTGCTAGGATTCAGGTACTTATGACTGCGAGCTCCAATTTACCTTTTGAATTAGTGGTTGATAGTGACAGGGGAACTTCCCACACCATATTATTTGAATATGAATGGATTCCCAAGACTAGTCAGTCTATGAAGTTTTTGGACTAATGATTTGCAAGAATGGGAATGGTAAACCACTTAAGCGGGTCTGGGTGGAAAAGAGGGAAATAAGTATAATGACTAGAAGGTGCAAGATTCTATTTTGAAAAAGTAAATGAAGCTAGTAAGCCTTATAATCAGCTGCATAAATTTCAAGATCTTAAAGGTGAGGAGTTTCATGGTAGCAGTGAGCAATTTGAAATCTTATCCTTCGAAGAAAGTGAAGAGGCTAGTTCAGAATTTGTGGCCCCTATTTCCTCTTTGAACAATACCAGTCCCTCCTCTTTAGTTGTTGATTTTGTCACCTCTACCAACTCTATTGATGTGACTTAAGGAGGAAATTTAGGTCAAGTGTTTGAGGAACAAAGATTCCATAATTTAAAAAGAAACTAAAGTATTAAGAAAAAAAATAGAAAGAAAAATATAGATGAAAGATCATGTTCATCCACACATGTTACTAATAGATTCAACAATCTTCAAAAAGAAATTGATAAGGAAAAGTCTGATGCCACTCAAGCACTCGATAAAAATGATTCTAATGAATAGGTAATTCAAAATTTTCTCTTGGAATGTTAGAGGGATCAATTTAAAAGCATCTAAACTTTAGGAGGAAACTAGGAGTCTTAGACCTCATTTGATTGTCTTGAATGAAACAAAGTTCAAAGAGAAAAAAAAAGTCAATACACTTCTTAATAGGTATTATGTTGACTGTAGTTGAATTTCTAATCATAAGTCACATATTCTTGGGAGATTTATCATTTGGTGGAAAGCCAATGATCGTGATGTCAGTAAAATTTTAGAATCTAATCAAATGGTTCATGCTGAGTTCATTTTTGGAGATCAAAAGATTTTCACTACGTTGACAAAGATCCTACCACAAGTAAGTCTATGGATGACTTCAATAGTTGTATGTTGAATTGTGGTTCCTTTGATTTTCCCCTAAGTGATTCACAATTTTCATGGGATAATCTCAAGGTAGTGGCACTTTTTGTGCGTCTCTTATTGACAAAGTGCTTTATAATCAGGAGTTCATGAAAAAAAATTCTAAGTTCCAGGACTTTTTGTTACTCAACATTATCACTTATCACAAAATGGTTAGCTTGAATATTCACGAAAGGAAAAAAATGTTACTCCCTTAAGGTTATTAATGCTTGGACTAATAAGGAAGACTTTCTAGGATATCATTAAGGAGACTTTGAATACACGTGTTGAGGATCATTCCATGTTCAAAGCCTATACTAACCTGAAAATGCTCAAATGTTATCTCTTAGAGTGGAATTAGTCTGTTGTTGAGAACTTATAGGGAAATTCTAGGGTTCTTGAAAAAAATTCTCTTGATTATCAAGTCAAAGAAGATAATAACCCTCTTGATCATACTTTATAGGACGAAGCTATTTCCAACAGAAAGGAAGCTTTAAAATCTCTTCTTCTTGAGGAATCTTTTCTTAAACATAAATTTAGAATACAGTGGCTAAAGGAGGGAGATTGTAACAAAAAAATATTTTACTCTTTTCTACAAACTAAAAGACATATTGATCATATAAAAGCTATTAACATTAATAGGATTTTTTCTATTGATGCTAATCTAATCAAAAGTCACATTGTCAATTCTTATTAGCTCTCTTTAATAATGGTCATATAAATAATCTTGCTTCTCTTACTAATTTACATTCCCCGGGATTGATGATGTTTAAAAGTTGTCTTTTGAAAGAGTTATCACTCCCTGTGAAATAGAAGAGGTTATTAAGAACCTGAACGAGGATAAGTGGCATCGTATAAATGGTTTTTATTGAAAGGTTTGCTTTTAGTAGTCATAAACAGAGAAGTAAGTCTCCTATATATAGGAGCTAGGGAATGGATGGGCTAATGAGAAAGGAAAAAGAAGGAAAATACAGTGGACCTAATCCCAACTAATCAACTATGTAACATTCCCCCACAAGATGGAGAGTAAACATCATGAAGTCCCAATTTGGCACCCATATAGTTGAATAATGCAAGAGTGAGAGGTTTGGTGAGAATATTTTCAACTTGATCCCATGTCCATATATGAAGAGTGGTAATTATCTTAGTTTAAACCAGGTCTTGTAGAAAGTGGCAATCGACTTCAATCTATTTGTGTGTTCATGAAAGACTGGATTATTAGCTATGTGTATAGTCACTTGGTTGTTGCAATATCGAGTAATTGGAGTATGAAAGGAGATCAAGTGGTCACAACATGTGTGGGCCATAACCCAATATTCTACCTCGGTGCTAGAGAAAGCCACAATAGCTTATTTTTTACTCCTACAAATAACTGGGTGCTTTTTCCTATCATGATGAAAAACCCAAAGGTATATTGACAATCTTGAGAATCACCTACCCAATCTGCATTAGCGTACCCAAAAATCAAAATTGTCTTGGTGCAAGGATGTTTGTAGAACAATTCTCTCCCTAGATCACCTTTGAGGTACTGAAGGATGTGTTGAACATTGCACCAGTGAGCCTACAGTGGTGCACTCATATGTTGACTGACTATCCCAACAACATAGGCAATATCAGGTGAGGTTATTGTCAAGTAGACTATCTTCCCAACAAGATGATGATACATATTTGGATCATCAAAGGGATCCCCCTCATGTGGGAGCTTGGTATGGTAGTCCATTGGAGTGGAGACATGTTTGATATCTGTCATGCCGGCCTCCTAAAGTAATTCTAAGACATAACATCTCTAATAGATGTCTATTCTTGTAGCTAAGCAAAGGATTCTATGTCGAGAAAGTATCATGGAGTGCCCAAGTCCTTTGTGTGGAAGTGTGCCTGTAAGGATTGTTTTAGTTGAGAAATGGCCACTTTGTCATTGCCAATGATCACTATATTATCAACATAAATAGCAATAAGAATGTGTCCTTTGGATGATTTTAAAAAGAAAAGAGAATGATCGGTAGTCGATCTCTAGAAGCTGAGTCTCTCAAGAATAGTGTTTAATTTATTGAACCAGTGCCATGGATTTCTTAAGACTAAATAGTGATTGTTGAAGGTGACAAACTTTGTGAGAAGATTCCCCCCTTAGCAACAAAGTCAGTGGGTTGTTGCATGTAGACTTTGTCCAGTAGATCACCATGAAGAAAAGCATACTTATATCAAGATGAAAAAGTGGTCAGTCAAAATTGGCCACCAAAGAGACTAGAATCAAACAGAGGTGATCCTTGTGACTCAAAAAAATATGTCAAAGTAATCCAAACCAAAGGTTTGGGTGAATCCTTTGGCAACTAGCCTTGTCTTGAGTCCCTAAATAGAACCATCAAAGTGGTGTTTGACATAAAATACCCATCGACACCCAAAAGTGTTCTCACCTGGTGGTGGTGTGACAAGGTCCCATGTGTGATTGGCATGTAATGCCTTCATCTCCTCCATCATGGTTGATTTCCAACCAAGATGTCATAGGGCATTAGATGGACCTTTGGGAATATATTTCATGTCTAGGGCTGTAGAAAATTTTAATGTGGTAGAAGAGAGAGGGGCTAGGCAACATGTGCTATAAATAGGATGCTTGATAGTGTAGGAGTGTATACCTTTCCTCAGTGCCACTGGTAATTCAGATTGGGTTGGAACTGACTAAGATGGTGGAGGAGCCTCCTGAGATTGATCTTCCATGCAATCAGTGTGTCATAATCAGAAATGGATGATGAGGATGATGATAAGAAGAGTTCATCTTGATGGAAAGTGGCATGCGCAAAGATATATACTCGTTTTGAGGTAGGGTCAAGACATTTATACCCTTTTTGAGAGAAGGGGTATCTGACAAGCACTATGAAAATAGCTAAAGGTGATAGTTTGTCGGCCTTGGAATTGAAATTATGTACGAGGGGGACATAGACAAAAACCTGAGGAGTAAAGGAAACAATATATATTGTGGAAAAACAATGGAAAGGGGAGTTCTCTTCTTAAGAACCAATGAAGGTTGACTATTGATGAGAAAACATACAGTGAGAAATGCATTTGACCAAAACTATTTCAAGGCTTTTTCATGAATGAGAAGATAGCGTGTAATGTCAAGAAGGTGACAGTTTTTATGCTCAGTAATGCCATTTTTTTGTGGAGAATAAGTGCAAGGGTGTTCATGAATCATCTCAACATCTTGGCAAAAAGAGGAAATAGTCTTTTGGGTATATTGAAGGGCATTGTCATATGAAGGATTTTAATGGTTTTGGATAATTGCATAGAAATCATTGTGTAAAATGTGTGAACAAGTGAAAAAGCTTCATCATAAGTTTGAATAAGGTAGTGCCAAGTCATTCTAGAGAAATCATCCACAAAAGTAAGAAAAAATTGAATTCATTATAATTGGTAGTTTGAAATGGACCAAAAACAACACTATGTTTAAATCAAACATTTTGGACAACTATCTAATAGTATGAGCCAAAAAAGATACACAATGGTGTTTCCCTATCTGACATGCACTACACAAGATAGACGAATAAGAAGAAATAGATTTATCTAAGATTTTAAACTTGTCGAAGGGTAGATGTCCAAGGCAGAGATGCAGTTGTAGTGGAGTGGAAGTAAGGAGGGCATGCATTGGACTGGGTGGTGGGGTGGAGAAGTAATAGAGATCACCATAGCACACTACCTGCCCAATCATCTTCAAATTCCTCCAATTCTATAAAACAAAACCAAAAGGACCAAAGGTCACAAAGGATCTAATAGAATCAAGAATTTTAGAAACCTACATGAGATTACATGGGAATTTAGGAACAAAGTGAATGGTATACAATTTCAGTTTAGGAGAAATAGGAACAATGACATAATGAGAACCATGTAGAAAGGTTTGCTTTCAGTAATCATAAATAGAGAACCAAATTTCTTATATATAGGATCTAAAGAATACATGGTCTAATATATAAAGTTAAAAGAGGTAAAATAGGATGGGCCTAAGCCCAAATACTCAACTATGTGAACAATGAAAAAAAAAATCAAGTATTGTTGGAGCATGATTAAAGATGACATTATTGAGCATGTTCTCTCCTATTTCAAATCGGGGATATTGTTATGGGAATCTAATAGAATGCTTATTATCCTCATTCCAAATACAACTGATACTCAGGAGCTGAAGAAATGGAGTCCCATTGCTTTATGTAATGTCATTTTCAAGGTCATTTCTAAAATCATGAGTAATTGACTTCAGAGGGTTCTCCCTTGCTTAATTAGTAACAACCAATATGCCTTTGTCAAAGCCAGGAGTATAGGAGATGTTATTCTTCTTTATAATGAGTTTATTCATGATTTTAGTTGGAAAGGGTAGCAAACCAAAGATGTGTTTAACATTAGATCTTATTAAAGCCTATGATTCTATTTCCTGGGAAGATCTTTTTCATATCATTGAAATTATGAACTTCCCTAAGATTTGGTGTGTCTAGCTTAAGGAAATTTTCAACACTATGTCATATGAAGTTCGCATTAATGGGGCTCCTTTTGATAGCTTGAATCCTAGTAATGGGTTGAGGTAGGGTGATCCTCTTACCTCCTATTATTTTCTATTGTTATGTAGATCTATACTTAGATTCTTAATAAATCCTTTAGTGAAGGATGTTTTACCCCTTTCAAATCTTATTCTAGATTGGAGATTTCACACCTTATATTTGTTGATGATCTCATGGTACTTATGGAAGTAGATGAGGAGATGCTATTTGTCTCAGGGATATTATGAATGATTTTTTTAAGGTAATACGATAGCTATTATTAATGCTATAAAGCATCCATAGCTATTACAGTAACTTCCTCTTGGAAGTTCTCCATACAAAGGTGAGGTAGAACCCTACCCACAACATTGCTCACTAGGAATTGGTTGGCCCTATTAGCTTCCTTGTATACATGGTTAATATTAAAGGATTCGAGAGAGTTACACATTTCCACTATGTCTCAAACTAGTGAATCTTCATAACCTCTCCCAAACCCCCCTTTCTTCACTACTTGTGTAAGTGATAGGTTATTTGTCTCCACCTATAGTCAGAGGAAGCATGCATGGATGGTCGTATTCAAGCTTTCCTTCATAGCCAATGAATCCACCATGAAAGTAGAAGTTGCATACTAGATTTCCTTCTCATAAGTAGTTTGTATCATACCATTTGAGTCATAGATTATTGCTCCAGCGGTCTCCTTTCCTCTTGGTTTCCATGAAGAGTCCACATTGAGCTTCATACATCCCTCCACCAGAGGTCGCCATATATTGTTTGGTCTTTGTGATGTGGTCAATGTCTGGCTAGCAGTGCGCTACTGATACTAGGCATACTCTCTTACCACGTCCAAGAAGCTAGACACCATGGCTGGCTCATATACTATTCCCTCTTCAAAGATTCTTTTATTTCATGTAGTCCATGAAATCCACATCATAATTACTACTCAAGCCACCTCTCCTTCATCTTTATGGTTCATCATGAGGTACAAGAGGTCATGTTTGCATGTTGCCCTTTGAGGAATCTATAGGTAGTCTTTCTCAGTGCATGCCCAGACTCTATGTGCATAGGTACAGTGGAAAATCACATGGTCCTCATCTTCTACCTCCATCTAGCACCGACTGCATATCCCATCCTATGTCACTCGTCGGCTGTGTAGCTTGTTTTTTGTCGGTAACAGATCATTGATAAAATGCCACATGAAATGTGTGATCTTGGGTGGCCAAACTTTCCTCCATAGATTTCTCCAGTTTTCCTCACAGTCATGTATTACCCTTCCTTCCCTGCTCTTAATGAAGTGGCAAGTTGAACATGTGTTGAACTCGCCTCTTGGATCGGGTTCCCAAGAAACTATTTCACCACCCTACCGCTCACTCATAGGCAAGTTTCGTATCCTTTCTGTCAGAGACAGATTTGTCAGTGCCTGCATAGTGCTCACACTCCATCCATTGCCCTCTGTATTAAGCAGATCTACACATGTGGTTATGTTCATCCACACTCGGCGGTTTCATGAGAACATTGTATATTCCTAGTATCCAGCATTGATCGAAGGTGTTAATGCTACATCTATTACCAACCCTCCAAATGAAACCCACCTTTAGTGTTTGTATGGACCCTTGGATGATCGTCCAGGTATAGATTGGCTCGTAGCCAACCCCTGCTTCCAGTATTTCTTGCATGTAGTTATATCTAGCTTTGAATACTCTTTCCAATAAAGTATTTGGCTCAATAGCTAGCCTCCATCCTTTCTTAGTGAGTATAGCTTGGTTGAAAGCTTTCAAGTCTCTAAAGTCTGATACCCCACTTGGTTTGGCTCACACAGTGACTCCCATTTCTCCCAATGTATTTTCCTCTCCCCTTCCTTTGATCCCCGCTAAACTTTAGCCATCATACTACTTATATCCTCAAGGGTACCGTTTGGTATCTTAAATATGCTCCTGTAGTATGTGGGGATCACTTGTATTACCGCTTTGATATGTATCTCTTTCCTCAGGTGAGTAAGCAGCTTCTCCTTCCAACCCTAGATTTTTTTGCATATTTTGTCATTTATGGTGTTGAAAACATATTTCATTGATCTCCCCATAGTATTGGGTAGGCCTAGATACTTGGCATGTAAGTCCACTTCCTCCACCTTCAGCGTGTTTTTTATAGAAGTCCTCCTCTTTGTCTTCATGTTTGTACTAAAGGCGACTTCAGATTTCTCGTATTTCATCTTTTGACCCAACCTCTCTCAAATTGGTTGATTATATCAGCTAGGTAAGAGCACTCCTTTTAGGTCACCCTTGTGAAAAAAATGCCATCATCTGCAAAGAAAAGGTGAGAAACTCAAGGGTCATTGTGGCTGGCTCTATCCCCATGAAGTTTGCCCTCTTGGTTGGTCTTTATAATGGAATAAGAAAAAAAAAATTAGCACAAAAGAGGAAAAGGTAGGGAGAGATAGGATCACATTGGTGCAGCCCTCTTATCGGTTTTAGATGCCCCCTCCTTGCTCCATTGACCGAATGAGTGTGAAATGCTAGAAATGCATTCACTGACTTTCCACCTCTAAAGTTCTGGAAGGCCCATCATTTTAATTACTTTGTCCATGAACTCCTATTCTACTTTATCATATGCTTGGCTCATCTTTAACTTTAAGGCCATTATTCCTTCCTTCATGTTCTTCTTCTTCCTCATCATATGTAACATTTAATAAGCAATCAGTGTGTTATCAGTTATGAGTCTCCCTTGAACAAAAGCACTTTGATTTTCTGATATCATGTCATTGAGTAACGATTTGATTCTCTTTGCCATGAGTTTAGTAATAATTTTGTAGGACACATTACACAAGATAATGGGTTGAAACTCAGAAATTCTATTTGTTTGCTTTGTTTTTGGAATTAGGACTATGTATGTCCTATTAATCTTGCTCAGGTCATTGTTGGCTCTCCATCGCCCTTGTATGAAGTTGATTATTAACTTTTCACAATATCACAAAACTTTTGGTAGAAAATATCCCTCATGCCATATAGCCCTGGTGCCTTATTGGGATGCATTTGATTGATGGCTCTCCATATTTCTTCTTCTTTAGGGAGCCTATCTTATACATGAGCTTCCTCAGCTTTGATTGTACATGGTACTCCTTCTAGAATATCATCAATGTTCATTGCCCCCGATGTCATGAAAAGTTTACTAAAGAAATTAATTATGATGTGATCTTTGTTGTCTGGTTCTATCACCCATTGGTCATTGTCATCAAATAGACCTTCTATATGGTTCTGTTTTCTTATCTGGATAGCTTTGTGGTGGAAATATTTGTATTTTTGTCCCCGTTCTTCATTTCATTTTCTCTAGCTCATGCAAACCAATAACTTTCCTATAGCTTTAGCAATGCGTTGACTTCTTCGTCCAACTTTTTATAGTTCTATAGCATGCCTTCATCTGGCAATCGGCTTTGTGCTTCCTGCAAAAAAATTTCAGCCTTCTGGATTCATTTCTTTAATTTACCAAACTTTTCATCTGCCCATCTTTCCACCCTCCCCAACAAAGTGGTGAGTTCATGAAGATCATTACCCCAAGATTCACTCCACACCTTCTCTACAACATCTTTGCACTTGAGTGATGAAAGCCACATAGTCTCAAATTTGGAACTTTTCTCATTTCTCAGTTTTCTCCTTTTTTTCGGTTGGCAACAGTAAAGGTGCATGATCAAACTTGTTAATCGGGAAGTACTTTACCTTGCATATAGAGAATATATTGCACTAGTTTTGATCTTCCAAAAATCTATCAATACAGACTTTGATGTGATTCTCCTTATGCTTCCCCCTTTGCCATGTGAAAATGTTTCCAATGAAACCCATATCTTTTAGTTGGAAATCTTCAATGGCCTCTCTAAAATTTCTAATCTTCCATCCTTCTCTTTGTTGACCACCAGTCTTTTCTCTATCAGAAATAATTTTATTGAAATCTCCCCCCAGGACTTTTGGAATTTGTGAGGACCCACAGACAGATCTCATCATGTCCCATGTTGGAACTCGCTCCCCTACAGCCGCCCACCTGTAAATGCTCATGAAGCCAAAGGTATCTATCTGACCCACCTATCCCACCTCAGCATAGATATGGTGGTCTGAGAAAGAAACCACCTTGACATCACCTCCATTCTACCACAACCCAAGGCCTCCCTCCCTTCCCATGCAGTCCACTCCAAAACCATATTCATAGCCATAGCTTCTCTTGAGTGTTTCCTGATCCTTACTTCTAGTCATAGTTTTCAAGATGAAAACTATGTCGGGCATCTCTCTCCAGCACCTTGACTTGAGAAAGGTATTCAGTCTAGAGGTTCCTAGCCCCTGGACATTCTAGCATAATATTTTCATTGTCCTTCACAGGTCATACCATGGTCTTGACCCGCTACTTGCATGCTTGTAGCAGCTTTAGATTTTGCATTTCTTACTCACTTATTGTGCCGCATATAATTTGCATCCCATTCCATTAGATCATCTTCTTCCATTCTACCCCATTTACCTCCATCCATCGAGCTAGCTGGTAGTGGTCTGAGCTTCTCTACCTACACCGCATAAAACATTCTTGTGAGCCACTATGTAGGGACTTTCTCTACCATCCCCATGGCATTTTTTGTTGCTTCCTTTGTTGAAGCACATGGTACCCCCGCCTGCTGTCAGACTCCAAGTCCTTCCTTCTGTGGTTGACTCTTCACCCTCCATGTTATTGTTGTAATCCCATGTTGGTTCAAAGTTGTCATTGTGTTCTCTTCCTTTCCAGGTAGATTGAATAAGGTTGTAACATCTGCTACATTGGGGGTCCCTTCGTCATGTGCTCTTCTAGGTTTGGGTCCACCTTTTTGCTCCTCCTCATTTTGAAGACTGGGTGGTGTTTCTGGGAATCTATGTTTCTCCTTGGTTTTCATCTTCCCTTTTTCTTTATCCCTCCTCTGTTGTCAGTCCTTCATCATTGGATCTACCTATTTTAGACCTCTCCCACAAACTCTCTCCATGCATGTTCCTCTCATTGTTCAGGCATCATCTCGTCTGCTTTGTATGTTCCTTCTTCCTCATCATTTCTCTACAGGCTGGTTAGATCTTTGTTACTACGTCCACCATCATTTTAATTCAATATTCATCCTTCTCCAACTGCCCTACTCCCTACCAGGACCATGTTTGTTGTTGATATGTTTGACTTGTCTGGGCTAGAACCCTAGTTCTCATTGTTCTTTGTTAGTTTCTTTATGAAGGTTAGGGTTTGTTTAAATTCATTCTTTCCTAGAAGGCCCTTTGTAATAGGCTTGACCCATCTCTTCAGGGGTGATGCCTTCACCCATGGCCCCCACTTTCTGGGATGATTTGGTACTTCATCTTCTTCACCACAATCTCAGTCTGCATGACCAATTATTCCATAGATATAGAAATATGTTGATAATCTCTCATACATTATTTCCACACTGACCATATTTCCATCTTTAACTATAATCTTTTGTACTTAATTGGCATTGTGATATCAATCTGAATTCATATTTGGTAGTATGAGTCCCAGTCAAGATTGATCTGGTCAATCTCTACCACTTCCCCCATCCTCTCTGCTACTAGCTTTAAGGCTTCATCCGATCTATACCCTAGAGGTAGGTTATAGAAATAGACCCTGAACAAATAGTGTGTTAATTTGATCTCTAGAGGAATGTATTCTGCTCAAATGTCCTTTGTAACAAGTAGGTTGTTATCAAGGTTCCATGGTACTTCTAGAAGAAACTTCTCCCTATCCATTTAATGTACAAATTGGATGATAAAGAGGTTGTTTGAGATATGCAAAAACATTCCTCCCCTCTTCAGCGTCCATGCCCTATCTATGTCATGGTCATGGCTTTAAAGTTATACGGAATGGATGTCAACAATTTCCCTATCAGAGCCAATTCAAGGTGGCCACTTCGCGTTCAAATTTACATCTTCCCAAAGTAGATCACGCACTCACTGTCTTCATCCTCAACCATCAGTCTTATAAAGTGTGCACTCAGTTCATCTGCCACCGAAGGTGGAGGAGACCTGCAAAAGAGACAAAGGGGCACCGCAGTGATCGCGGAGTGTATAGCTCGCACAGTTATGATCACCCAAGGAAACCTAGAGTCGATAGAAGAAACCCTAGGTGTGTTGTGTGATGAGAGATTTAAAAGAATATTCATTCTATCTCTAGTTTAAAAGTCAATTTTGAATATAAATTACTATCATCTTTAGTGATGTTATTGACAAAGAGAAAATATCTCATTGGCAAGTTATTGAGGCAACATTGTACTCCTCTTTTTTATGAAATTAAAAGTAGATTAGAAGAATGGAAAGCCAAATAGTTATCCATGTCCAGTAGAGTAGAGTTATTTCAATCTACCCTAACTTCCATACACCTCTTCATGTATTTTTCCTTTCCTCTATCTGCTTCTATTTTGGATGATATTGAGAAACTTTGTAGAGAGTTTATCTTGGGTAATTTTGAAAATAACTCAAAGATTCATCTTGTAAAATGGGATAAAATGAATGAAGTAGGTCTTAGTATTAGACATATAAGATATATGGTCCAAGAAGCCTCTATTTTCCATGATTGGAATATAGCTACTAAGAAAGACTGCATGATGATAAAGTGTATCCATGAGAAATACTTGATGAAAAACAATTTCTAGACAGTTAGCAAAAAAGGTTCTTTCTCTTAGCACCTGAATAGGATTATTAGAGAGAGGGAAACATTAAAAAATCTTATCAATTTTAAAGTTGAGAATGGTAATAATAATTTTGTCTGGAGTGATCCCTCACTACCTAATAGTAATTTTCTTATTGATGTGTTGTCCAGATAGATCCTCATCAAAATAAGTCTTGAAGTTACCTATAAGATCAGCTACCTTATCACAGGTAAATCTGTATTTTGAAAGATCCATCCTTCACTCAGGACTAAATGACCTTCTTAAAGACATTTCTAAACCTCAAGGTGGTCCTGGCCTTATTACTTTTAAAGGTCTTAGAGACATTAAGTTGAAGCATGTTTGGTCTAAAGTCATAAGTAGAGGTATCATTTCTCCTTACTTCGAATGGCATTGGAGTCATCCTGTTTCTAAATGTTATCATATTCATGGTTGTAAGGTTGACCATAACAAATTACATACCAATAATTGTATTAGGGAGTTAGGGATCTATATGCCCTATTTTTGCATCATCAGTAGGAACAGTGAGGAAGATAATAAAACTTAATGTTTGAGTGTTTCTATTCTCAATTATCTAGGAGAAAGCTAGTTTGATAATCAAGAGCATTCCCATTTCTTATAATGATGTATGTCTGTTCAAGAACAGAGATGATCATTTGCAGAGCTATTTGTATTATTTATTGTTTTTGGAGGGAAAGGAATTCTAGGATCATGAGGGAAAAGAAAATACTTCTAATTGTCTCTAGAGTATCATTCTTGGCGATTCTAGAAGCTTCTTTTGCAAATTCACTTAAAGGTTTTTTTTATAGCTCCTGATTATTCTTGTGAAAAGTGCTTTCAGATAGACTAATTCTCACATTTTCATAGTATATTTATGATCTCATGGTTTGATTCTGACTATTTTGTAGTTTTTGATTTTGTTTTTTATCCCTGTTGATTTCTACGGTTTTCCTCTTTTTTATCTAACTTGGTGAGAGTGTTGTTCTCCCAAGATGTATAGAAAGGAAATATACATATTAGCAAAAAAAGGTTTCACCATAAAAAAATACATGTATGTTTTCAATTATCATTAGCATATATACTTTTAAGTTTGCCATATATTTTTCATTCAACTTATTTTGGAATATATGTTGAAATATTGATTATGTTTATTGTTCAATTTTCTCATTGTTCATTTACACATATAACATGAATCTTTAAATAAGTAATAATTTAGAATAAGTTACTTCAATTCATTATAATTATAAAATTATATAGGATGAAATATTTAGACATTCCAGGAGAGAAGGTCAAATATGCAAAAAAATGTGAAGGTAGTGTTATGGAAACTTTTTTAGAGAAAAAAGAAGAAAAGAGTAAAAATTTAAAATTAATTATACTAGAAGGAAATTTATAGACAAGTAGAATCTACAATATAACACCTTTTTGTTTAGGAACTAGGATCTACATTCAATCATAGTGAAGAAAGTTCTAATTTGGTCTGCTCAAGTCAAATGGAAGTGAAAAAATGAGAAAATGTTTTATAAAAGAGTTGGTGTACTAAGAGAACCTTGCATACTTACCAATTGTAAAGATTGTGATTTCTTCCTTGTAAAATAATTTGTTTATTAAGTGAGAACACTATGTTTCCATAATAAATGAATTGCTCTCGTATAAAATCATACTCCCTAGGAACTACTTGATTTGTATACCTCTTCATAGAAAGAGACAATCCACTTTAGACATATACAACAATACATTTGCTTTTACATCTATCGATGTGAAGAAGGATAAAAATCATTTAAAGAGAGATAAAAGAATTTATGCTTTCAAGGTGCAAGCACAAATATATCATTTTATATATGGAATTTTACATGATGGTGGAAATCCTTCATATTTGCAGCTATATTTTTACAAAAGTGATCATGAGATTGAAATTAGATTACATCCTTAAGATAAAGAGAGAATATAGTCAAAATATTAGTGAATGCACTATAGACTAATCCATACTCCAATTTTTTTAGCTGAAATATTTGAGCAGCTTTAAAATATTCAAATATTCATCAAGTCGAGTCCAAGTGCACATCAAGATATTCACAATGCACTAGCCTCCTAACAAGTTGTTGACGCGCACATCAAGATATTCACAATGCACTAGCCTCCTAACAAGTTGTTGACATTTAGACTGAATATGATAACAACAGCAACGACGATGTAAATTCCCAATGTAATATTTGTGTTTGGAAATAGTCACTCTGTGAATTATTGCTATGGTTTCTATGACACATTATAGTATCTATTATTATTTCAAGTGGTTAAATCAGTTGGCATGAAGGAATCTCACAAAGAAGAATAAATAACGGTCAATAGAAAATCAATAATTCAAAATGTGACAAATCTTACTTTAGTGACATTGGTGACATTTTTTAACAAGAGGAAAGAGGTAACACATAATGTAATTAATGTAATTATTTAGTAGATAAAATGCCTTGACTGATTGTGTCATTTTAACATTTTAGATCTAGAAACTAAACAAATGGAGAGAAAAAGTATCATGTCATGAGTATTACCGTTATAAGTTGCAGATAAGAGCTCACAACAAATCAATATTGTTACGTTGTGGTAGACGTTTGCAGTAGTTTATTGTTGATAGGTACATTAAACTTGAAAATAATCGCTTAGACTACATAAAATAGACCAACATAAGATTCGAGATGATATACCAAAGAATCATGGATAGTATAACTATGGAGAAAATAGAGGTACCACACCTTGCAAAAAAATATTCTCCCATCTTCTTCCATTAGTGATCATAGGGATATGAGACGACGTTGTCTTAATGCAATGGCATTGATTCGAAGGTATGACTGGCCTAAGATATTTTAAAAAAATTATATACAATCCTTCATGAGCTCAAATATAAAAAGATATGTTGGTATTTGAAGAGGCACAAAATAGGTAAATGTACTTACTATAATTTTTAAAGTAAAATTAGAAACTTGAAAGTTGATCTATTTAAAATAGGCATATCTAGACATGTGACTACCTATGTTTATTTGATTGAATATTAAAAAAGAGGACTACAACATGTAAACTCTAAGAATACTACTCCTAATGTTTATGATTAATATGTATTTGTTGAAATATCAAATAAATAGTCTAATCTACATCTAGGTAATATGGTTATGAAGCATGTGATAGATGCTCCACGTGAAGATGCTAATTTGAATAATTTCATGCACAATGGGATGTGTAAGAAACATTAGCAAAAAGATCTTTTTCTCAATAATAACTCAATTAAAAGTGTGTATTCCTGTATAAATGAAGGAAAATTGGTCACCAAGAAATTTTAGTTCTACCATAGTTGACAATCTATAGGTTGTTCCGTACAATATTTGTTTATTAGAAAAATGCAATTATCATTTGATTATTAAAATCTGTTCTTTAATTAATGAAGTGAAGTACTTATACAGGTTTATTTGCAAAGTAAGTGATTATTTTTTATTCCAATTAGATGGTACACATATGAAATATATGGATTATGAAATTTCTAGATTTATTTGTGGATAATGGGTATCACCACCGGATTCATCATGGAGAACATATCAATTTCTTTTAAATGAAATCATTCAGCAACATATATACAATTATATATAGAGGATACGCTTATTAATACATTCCACAAAAATCAAGATTTATCAAAAAGAAAGCTAGAATGTTTACAACAATGCTTACAAAATATTTTAGGAAAAACTGCATAGATGAAGAGGCCAGAAAATACTTGTTCAAGGAATTTTCATACCATTATGTTTGGAATACAAATTATAAATGTTGGAATAGAATAAAATGAGGTAATTTTGTTGAGAAGAATTATCTTTGAAAAATCTATTAAAGGTGAATGATTCCACCTGTGTTGTTTGCTTGATTATGTTAAAGGTGCCATATCTTTTGTTCATGTAAAAAATATAAATAGAATACAATGTAGAACTTTCCACAGGGCTATCGAAAAAATGGTTTGTTACAAACTGATAACAAAATTAAAGAATATATTGAGGAAGATATGTTGTTTCAAATGCCTTCAGTACATTGTCAATTATTTTCTACTATAATAGTACATTTCACCTGAAAACTATATGGGAAGAATTTAGAAATCAGTTGAATGAATTTATATGATTCACAAATATGTAGTTGGAAAAATTCTATAATAATTCTCTAAAAATGATTAATATGTGTTTGGAATCAATGGAAACATGTTTAAGACTTTGACTTGTCATCCATATTTTAAGATGAGCATGAAAATTTATACAAAGAGGTAGAAGAAGAATTTGTCGTATCTGATGATGACATCCTTACAATTTATCAACTTAATTGTAATCAAAAAAATTCTTATGAAGTCATTATGGACCCTTTGAAAAATGGAAAATAATGATTTTTTCTATTATATGCCAACTTTTTGTATTGTGATTTAC
The DNA here is from genome assembly GCA_963693085.1 of Alisma plantago-aquatica. Taxonomy (NCBI): domain Eukaryota; kingdom Viridiplantae; phylum Streptophyta; class Magnoliopsida; order Alismatales; family Alismataceae; genus Alisma; species Alisma plantago-aquatica. Next base: position 877,793,630 of record OY856413.1, on the reverse strand, counting down.
TAGCTAGAGTAATACATGTGGTCATTTAATACTTGCAACTTCATCCTCTGGAGTGGGAGCATCTTTGCTATCATTTGGTCATACTGTATATTTAAGGTTTAAGATACCATTAAACACTAAAGAGAAAAATATATGTAATATTTCAAAGCAGAGTAGTTTGGGTGAGCTACTACATAGAACTAAACTAATAGTTTGGGATGAAGTATCAATAACAAAGAAATAAGAAATAGGATCATTAGAACTTTTCTTAAAAGATAAGAAAAGTATTGTTATACCTTTTGGAGGAAAAATTATTGTATTTGTAGTGATTTTAGACAAGTTCTTCCTATTGTACCTTAAGGATGTAACCAACAAACAACTTTTGTAAGCTTTGTCAAATCAAAGTTATGATACAAGGCATGTGCTTGGCATGTGCTCTTTGCTAGTTATTTAGAAAAGGACATAGGACCAGCAATACAACAACAATTGATCGAATTGAGTTGGTCATTGCTAAAAGTTTACAAGTTTGTAAGCAATGTTCATTGTTGTTGTGTCACTTTTGATGGTTTCCAAAACAATATATGTGATTGGTTTAGTGAATTACATCATCAATGGACTACAAAAACTAGTTTTGGACAAACACCAGTTGATAAAAAATTCCAAACCATGAATCATTACTGACTTACCATTATAGGAAACTTCTCAAATCATAAATAAAACGAAATTTTAATAATTTCTACTACATCTTGTATCAATAATATGTTGCATTTTTATATATATTAGGCATATGACAAAGTTACATGGCAGGGGTTGTGGGAAACCATGGTTGTGCTCGGCTTCTCCACTAGATTCATGAATAGTATTAAACAATGTGTAGAGACGACGTCCTTTTCAGTCTGATTAATGGCATCTCTGAAGGTTTGTTCCAAGCTTCTAATTGCTTTAGGTAGGGAGACCTGATGTCACCCCTGCTTTTCTCACTTGTCATGTAGAACCTCACCTATTTAATGGCCAAGGATGAGGCAGAAGGCATGATCAAACCATTCAAAATTCAGGGTACTAAGTTTATGCCCATATAATCTTCACTTGTGATGTGTTGTTCTTCATCGCAAGGCATGTGAAATACCTCAAAGGTGTTTGTTGCACTCTGAAGACCTTTGGAAACCTCATTGGGATTTACATTAATGACATTAAGTCTTAGTTCTTCCTCTCCAAGTCATGTGCACCTAGAAGAGGAAGACTCAAGGAAGCGCATGGCATTGCAGAAGGTACTTTCCCCACCAAGTACCTAGGCATCCCCATTGTCAGGGGCACCGGGCGAGGTTCTGACTATAAGTGTTGTGTAGATGATCTATGAACTACTATTGATGAATGGTCTAGTCTCAATGTATACATGGCATGCATAGTCATTCTTATCAAGTCTGTTCTTTCCAGAAAAGTAAGATACTAGAGTCGCCTGGCTAAGATACCCAAATTTGTTCAGTACAAGTTCAGATCTATCATAGCCAGTTTCTTGTGGAGTGGAGGCAACCATGCTATCTCCTGGGACATGATGGCTCAACCTAGACATGGAAGATGGTTGGTCATCCTTGATCCTATTAATATCTCATGGATGGCGCCTGCAAAGAGGATCCATCTTTTCCTTCTCAAACTAAGAAAACTCTGGGTGGCCTAGATGAGAAATAGGTATTATAATCTTGTTGAAGTTGTACATGGGCAAGGCATTTTCAAATCCTAGAAAAGTATGATCACTACTTGGACTAGGATTAGAGATCGCTATAGATATGCCAATTCCCTCTGGCCTGCAACCACCCTAAAACCTTGGGAGATTAATAGGAACCTTCCCCAAGTTCTTTGAAGCCTGATCATTTGGAACAAATGTTACTATCCGAAATGGAGTCTTGGGTCCAACATGGACATTTTGAACAGACTTCCTACCATGGATCGGCTCTCCAAATGGGGAATTGCTACATATAGATTGTTTCTGCTTTGCAAGGATTTTAAAAATCACTCTCATATTTTTTTCAAATGTGAATTCCCTCTGTATATCTGGAGTAGAATTTCACTCAAATGTTTATGGGTTGGCACTCTTTGCACAATCTAGAAGAGGTTTTTTAACAACACGAGATGCAACCAAGGTTGGAGGAGCTTTACTGGTCTCATTCTCACTTAACTTGTCTTCCACTTGTGGAGTGAGAGAAACACTAGGTTGCACAGGAGAACTAGTTGTGACAACCTTAACATTTTTGATAAAATTGTAAATAGTTTGCTTATTTTTCCAAAGGTAACACATGCATCCTTAGAGGGGTGAGACCTAAGGTTCTAGTTATGTGGGGTCTATCCTAGACCTCTAATCAGTTTATGGGGATTTTGCTTTGCCTCTTGTACACTTTTTTGAGAAAGTAGTAATATTTTACCTTATCAAAAAAGAGTTCGTGTTTCTTGAGATATACATACATTTTTATCAAACTAATGTATCAATTATCACATGTTTGTTATCTTACAATCATTATGCTTTTGAAGTGTTATATAGTTTAAATTTACTAATGAAGTATGAATTACTAAAGATTTGTACCATTATGTGAGCTTAGATTGTTTACTTTTTATAACCCCAAACATGATATAGTTTCATTCTAGACATCAACTCAAAACTCAAAAGTGATGAGTTTTGCTTTGGATATCAATTTTTAAACACATAACTGAATTAGTTAACAAATTTTAAGTCTGAACCTAGTTATGCCAGAGACCATGTCGGTACATGGGCTTGGAGTAACATTGACAACCTAGAAACATCATAGAAAAACTCAACATATAGGTTATACGTGATAAATTTAAATAATGTTACCTAGTGGGACAATCTATATGGTATGTTCTATAAAATTAAACTTTAAATGTTTATTTATCTATACTTATATTGAAATTTTCACATATCATATTATACTAACAATCATAATCACTAAAAATAGCCTATTATACCCAATGCCTCACCATGTCAATATCTTGACTCTGTCATTATAAATAGGTGTACACCTCCTCATAGTGTATTATGCATGCCCCCAAAGCTTCATCTGTGCACCATGAATTGAAATCCTACTCTAAATACAAGTTTCCACCTCCCTAATGTCTCCGCCAAGCTTTGATTCATCTTATATTATCTCACTAGAATACATCTTTCAACCAACCACTTCTCACATCGGCCTCCTTTTCATCACCCTATTTTCCTTCTTTCTATCAACCAGACACCTAGAAGTTTGGATGTCATTTCATCTTAAAGAAATGAGCCTCCTGTCTCAATCATCAACTCATCTTGGTCACGTTATGGTACTGTTTGTGTGTTCTATATAGGTTCCATGCCATGTCTACCTTCTAATATGTTGTGTCAACCTTCTAATACATCATGTTTGGTCAAGTGTGTGCAATAGTTGCAAATAGACAACACCATGTTGCATTAGGGTATGTGTATCATTGTAAGCACTATCTAGCTAGCAATACCTAACATGTTGTGTCAACCAGTCGACATCGTGTCTAATCCCAAACAAATAAGGTTTTTTTCTTAATTTACTATATAGTTTTAATTTAAAATTTCCTTAATCAATTAATAGGAACCTTCTAAATGCATGTAGACTTTGCTCAAATTAAATATGATGATATCTAGCTTCATTAAAAATTCACTACTTTTTTGGTCTTATGTTTAACTAGTTTCCTAATTAGATTTACTTAAGCATTATTTAATTGATAACTTATTTTATTAAAAAAATCCCCAAAATGATAATTTATAGTTTAGACTTGTGACCCATGTAAATAAACTATATATTAATTTATAATTGCTTAATTTTTGAATTATTTGTAGTTTAAAGTAATTCTACAAAATGTATAATTGACTTAGTAATTCACCAAGATATGACCATAGCTTAATTTGGACATATTGAACTTTATATAATTATTTAAGATAAATTTGTGATATTTATCAATAGATTATTTTCATTTTGAACCATATAATTTGTACATATAAGAGTATGTCTACATTTGAAGATATGTAATACCATGTAGGAAAGATATGTCTACTTTTGGAGATATGTAATACCATGTAGGAAAGATATGTCTACTTTTGAAGATATGTAATACCATGTAGGAAAGAACTAATGAGATTCTAGGATAACCACTAGTAATTCACATTAGGTTTCCTCACACTAATCTAGTCTATAAGAACCTAATTCTGATAAATATGAACCATGGATATAATATTTACATTATTATGAAAATGTACTTGAGCTTAAGAATCACTAATGCATGATATAGTAATCTAGATAATACTATAAGATATAAACTATGTAGTAAAACATATAAAAAACTATAAACACCATATAACCCTAAACATAAACAAATCTATTCTAATGATGATTCTATATGACTATGTGTAATCCCCTTGTAGTTACTTGTAGGTTTGTTTACAACACCATGAAGATAAAATGCATACAAAATATTATGGTTATACTTGATGAGAAGTTATAAAGTATATTGCCTATTGATTTGGGATATTCGTTCCTTATTATAATATTGCATTTCATAATTAAATAGGGAGTTTTAAAATGTTTATTTCCTAAAGCCTTCCTCCTTCTGACACCCAATAATAATGTAGAAAGACTAAATGACATATAATTTGTATTGTTGGTTTAAAAAGATCTAAGGCCTCTAATAATTAATGAAATGATACTTTCCCAACTCTACATAGAAAAGGGGGATAGTGTCCCCTATTCAACTAGTGTGCAACTTGTGTGTTGTCATTGTTGTATGGATTCATGAGTACATTATGGATTCCTAAGCTTGATAGATTATACTGTTCTGTAATTTATTATCATAATTCTAGAAAAATGGAGCACATTTGATTTTTGTTACCCTTTTCATCATCTTGACTTACATATTCATTGGTAATTCTTGATTACCTAGAGAACCTCTTGTAAAATTTCTTAAAAAATATTTTGATTATCATTGTGACTGACTCACACCCATATCATTCATGCACAAAGCATTTCCTAGGGGAATGTGTGGATAGCACCAGTTGTTGTTGAGGTGTAGGTCATTGATGATTTCCTTTTTCATATATCATTATTCCAGTCTGATGTTTGAGGAAACTTTCTTGCTTTTATGAAGAGTGGTTTATTTTTTAATATAGTTTCATGCAATGATACTTTCTGCTATATAGAGAAAGTTCAATTCAGATCTAAGAAAATATTTGAATACAAGTTCACATGAAATGGTGTTAGAGGAACACCCTATAAGGAGAAATAACAACAACCATAGCAGTAGTCACCACAATAATCTCAAACGATACAGTAAAAATAAAGAAGGTACGACCCGAATTATCTTTGTCTCGGCCTCCTCTTGAGAGACATGCTAAATGTTGTTGAAATTGTGGGAAGACCCATTGTGGAGTTGTTTTTACTCAACACTCATACATTTCAACAGCCTCAAGTATGATCATTAAAATGTTGAATGCTTAGAATGAATAAGAAATTCCTGACCTACTCCACCTTAATCGAATGTTCCCCTCAACTAGAACATGAAGAGACCTTGACCAACTAAATTGTTGTAGGATTGCATGCATATCAATGTTAATGGGGCAGAAGACACCAATGAAGACATTTAAGGTATGATTAGTGTTTTAGGACAACCTTTGACATTTGTTTATGACTCAAAATATTTACTTATTTATATATGCAGGTCTAGCAGAAACCCTTAAGATGGAAGTAGAGTGCATGTACATATCATGGATGTCAACACTCCTAGCAATCAAGTCAAAACCACTAATCATAAGAAATTTCATATTAGCATCTCTTAATTTGTTATTAGACATGATAGATATTTGTTAGAATATTAGAAAAGGATGTTCTCATTACCCATCCATACAAAGATGAGATTATATTTAACAATTAAAGGAAGTGGTATATGACTATTATATCTGACATGAAGGATCATAAACTTATTAATTCTAGATGTTGAGCTTTCCTTTCTATTGTTGTAATTAATCTTGAACCAAAAAAGGTTGAGGACATAAAAGTACTATGTGATTTCTATGAATTTTTCCCTAAATAATTCTTAGGTCTACCTCTCTAATGAAAAGCAAAATTCAAGATCAATATCCCAACGGGAACCACACAGATCTCTACAGCCCCATATATTTTGATGCATATTGGGTTATCCAAACTGTAGAAACAACTAGAAGAGATACTTGACATGAGATTTATCAAACCAATCTCCCTCCAATTTGCGTAGGTATGATTTTTGTGAAGCAGCTGGATGGATCATTGTATATGTGTATCAATTACCATATGCCCAAACAAGAGACCATCATGAAGTGCTACCCTCTACCCCGAATTGATTACGTGTTTGATCATCTGAAGTGTGCCACCATATTCATGAAAATTGACCTATGTAGTGGCTATCATTAAATGAAGATAAAATCTTGAAGAAACTCTTCCACGCATGATATGAGTAATATTATGGTCATAATTCTAACATTTGGATTGACCATTTCCTTGTCAATGTCTATGGACCATACAAATTCAATATTGAATTGTACCTTCCCTCATTTGTTGTTGTCTTCATCGATGACATTTTCATCTTCTTTAATACCCTATAAAACATTGTGAACACCTAGGGATAGTTGGGAGTATTCCAAATGAGTATCCTCTATAGGTCAAGTTCTTAAATGTCATTTTTGTTTCTTTGATCCTTATCCACATCATCTTTGTCATTTATATATTTTTACTCTACAAAGTTTGCATCCATTCTCAAGTGTCAATATATGCAAAGTCTAAAAAAAGGATCTAAAGTTTCCTTGCATTGGTGAGAAAATATAGGTGCTTCATCCTAGACTTTTCATAGATCTCTCTGATCTTGCCGAAGCTAACAAGGAATAATGCTAAGCTCATAATAATGTTGGTATAATTTCCAAAAGTTTAGTAAGCTTCTACCTGATTGTTATTTTTTACTAGACCATTCAAAGGCAAGAGTTTCATCATCTACGATGATGCCTTGTGACAAGGTTTGGATTGCATACTTATGCAAGTAGGCAAGTCCATATCCTATGCATCTCATCAACTAAAGATGAATGAATATAACTACCACATCCTTAACTAAGAATTTGTACAAATAGTCTTTGGTCTCAATATATGGAAACATTACTTCTATGGAGTCACTTTCAAAGTATTTCCGATTACAAGAGTTTAAAGTACCTTGTGAAGTAGATTGATGTGAACCTCTAATAATATTGATGGGATGAATATCTAAATGAGTACTAATTTACCATCACTTGTCATCCTAGTAAATATCTCATAGTGGATGATTCCTTGAGTACAGATAATGTAGTAGCATGTGTCACCATGACGTTAGTTGAGTGGAAGAACATGGAGACAGTACTACAATGGCATCCTAATCTTGTAGGTTGATTTATGATAGTGGCTAGTATTTCCATAACTCCTTCTTAGGATAATCAAACAATATATACCCACACAAATAGTCACACATTAGAAAGATGTTGAAGTTGATGAATAAACTCCAGACTAATATTTAAGTAGGTGTTGATAAAGGTATACACATCACACAAAGATATTCAGATCCTGATGTGAAGGATGTGGGAGATAAAGTGTTGAATGCATCTCATCATTTGAAGTATTATATATATTGATAAGCTATGCTCATGTTCAAGAACCTTTAACATGCTTTTTGATGGAAAAACATGAATATTGACTTCGTTGAGTTTGTAGAAAAGTGTCTTACCTTTGAGTTAGTGAGGATTGAGCACCAGAGACCTAGAAGGTTGTTACAACCCCAAGATATTCATGGATGGAGTGGGACAAATTAATGATATAATCTCTCGTTGGTTTCCCAAATACATGATAGGAAATTCTAAACTCATACAACTTTGTTTCTTTTAAGGCCACCATGTATGTACAATTAATGGTTCAGTTGTATGTCATAAACAGTGTGTGTTTGCATTGAATCCATAGAGTAACTTTTCTGACTAAGATTACTAGTTTCCCTCTAGACTTTATATACATATTCATGATGAATTGGTAACTGGAGTGCCTTCAAAACCAAATACCATCCTTAGACTAATGTGAAATCAAATAGGACTATGTGTATTGAAGAAATTATGATCATATCTTGTGTTATGTATTTGACTGATATGTGAGACAAGTATCTACCTTGAAATGAGCTCATATAATTATGGTTACCATTATATTATTAGAATGCCACCCTATGAGACATTTATTGGTATAGCTTGTCACTCTTTCATGCATTGGAATGATGTTGGTGAGCAATATTAAATGAAGTTGGAAGAACTATGGTTCTAAGTTGACAAAGAAGAGGACGTGGGTTAGGATTATTGAAGATGCATGCTAACAATGTCAATGTCATAAGGGTACGAGTCTCTTAGTAGTAGATTGTCTTTTTTAAAGATGAAGTCACTAATGGATGTCTCAAAATCAAATATCAATGGAAGGTTGAGTCGAGATATGTGGTACATTTGGAGGTTCCTTAAAAGATTGGGAAATGTGCATACCACATGGATTTACCCCCATCATATGAGAAGAGGCATGAAATATTTAATGTGTTGATGACAAAGAAGAGTGTCAAGGTTTCCTAGCATGTTTTGATCCTTGATGCTCCAAAAATTTGTGAAGATTTGACTTGTAAAGAGTGCCTAGTAAAGTCATATCCAAACACAATAAGAAGATGAAGAATAAAGATATTGATCTAGTGTAATCTTTATGGAAGCATTGTGACCTAGAAGAGTAACTTTGCAGAAATAAGATGAGACACTTAATATCTACACTATCCTCTTTGCCTGATTCCATATTTTAGTGAAGAAATCTGATTTTAGAGATATTACAATTATAACACACTAAATTTTGTGCCATAAAGGTACAGGCTTGATATCAACCTTTTTTTTGTTTGAATGGTGATGCACTTGTCATTCCTTTATTATTATATATTAAATACTCATATGCAATGTTATGGAAGTTTTACATTTGAATTTGCCTCAATTCTTGCATAGAATTTCATTTTATTAAATAAAACCATATCGTATTAATGACTTCATCATGGCCCATGTTATGATGTCAGTGTCATTTGTTAACATGTGCTTTCTGATCATTAGAAAGTACCTCATAGACATCTAAATATTTTCCTTTTTAAATAATAAAATGAGTAAATAGAGTATTGATATGCTAAAACTCATGTTTATACTTTGAAAATTACTAAATGACATTATGCACATGTGATCCAAATTTTACATCCTCTTCAGTTTTGATGTTCCCTCTAGAACATAGTCGATTTAATTCCTTTATAGCACTTTGAGTTGTATGTTTGTAATATAATAATTAGATCTTTTGGAGGGTAGTCATTGTATTCAAACTTGATTTGTCCACTAGCACAAGTTTTGGTGAGAAGAATTGTTAGCCCAATATCCTCCCTCGTTTTTATACCAAAGTGTGTGATGTTTGTCTCATTGGCTTTTTAATTGAATTTCCTACCCTTACAGACACTTAATGGGACATAAAAATAGGTCTAGCTCACTTACCATAATCTCCTCTCTTCTCCACCTTTAAGGAGTATAAAGAGGCATCATATAAATAGGTTTACACATCCTTACAATTTCCTATGCATTCCCAAAGCTTTACCTAAACTCCATAAAGTGATATCCTAGTACTATGTAAGTTTTCACCTCTCTAACATATCTACCAAGATCCATCATCTGGTGATACCATTGAAACACATCATGTCGCCAACCACCCTCATTTACTCCTTATTTTTTGCCTTCTTTCCATCACTTTTTTTTGGGTAAGTCAGAGGGTTTTTATTCATCTCGCCCCTCTCGTGCAAGCAAATTCAAATTCAAATTATAAACTGACAAGGAATTGCTAAATGGAAATGTGGTAGTACTACTACCATTACATGACTCTCTAAGGATGATATCAGCTAAGGTTTGGGGAGGAGTTCTATAATTATAGAACTCCCCTTGGGTTTTTTGGTGCAGCTTGGCCAGCCTATCCGCTGCTATGTTTCCTTCTCAGTGGATATTCCTACACTTCCATTGATTCCTCCATCTTCCTATAATTCTTCCCAACCATTTTGCTAGTTTAGGGTTTTCTCCAACATCTTTCCCTACAGCCACTTTGGCTCCTTTAGAATCAGTCTCAATCGTCAGTCTTTCAATATTCAGTATGCTACCTATATCAGTAGCTAATTCAATGGCACGGACTTCAGCTTCTAAAAAATTTGTGGCCCTGATCTTCATTGCCCATCCCCCTCTCCATCTGCCCTCATTGTCCCTCCCAACAACAGCAATCGTTGACAAGGAGTCTTTGTTGTTGAAAGTTGCATCTGTGTTAAACTTCAAACCCCCTAGCTCCAGTTTCTTCCACCTCGCTTGTCCTCTACTCTACTTTGTTCCTTCAGTTGTTTCCGGTGTCTGTGCCATAGCATTGAGGGCGGCCTCCTTTTGGATAAGATAGACAATTATCTTACTTGGTTTCTTCTTTTTTTCAAATACTTCCAGGTTTCTACTCTTCCACACATGCCAGCATCCAAACATGAAGACCGCGCTTCCCGGACTATCTTTCTTGATGTTCATCGTCAACCATTGCCAGAGATCAATTTCTGTAAAGAATGTTGTCCATTTTTGTCTATCGATGAGTTTCTTTCAGACATCCATCACTTTCGGGCAGTCCCTCAGGGCATGTAGAATGGTTTCGTCACTCCCCTCGCAAATCGGGCAGCACGCATCCATGGTGAACTTACGGGCGACTCTTCTGTAGTTAGTAAGAATGGCATTATGACCCGTAAGCCACATGAAAATTTTGATCTTCATTGGTACTTTGGCGCTCCAGATAATCTCCCATTTTCCTGGGACCCTTATATCTCTTTCCCTTCTCAGAATGGTATAGGCGCTCTTTGTGGTGAACTTACCCGAGTCAGTGTGGATCCATGCTCTCACATCCTCTTGGTCTACATCATCTGGTACCTCATTCCTCAAGACTTCCTCTGTTGTTTCAGTCAGCAGCCATTCGTTAAGAAACTCTTTATCCCAGTTCTTGGATAGGTTGACAAGGCTTGCAACCTATAAATCCTGGAGCTCCGTCGGGATGGGTTTTTTAACCACTTCTTCCAGCGTTCTGTCCCCGCACCACCATTTATCCTTCCACGCATTCGTGCTCCTCCCATTCACCACGATTACCATGGAGTTTTCGGTTATGAACTCTTTACAATCCAATACCGATCTAGTGAGTCTTAACACGTTAGATTTATATCTTCCAGTATGGTTTTTGTACTTGACATTCATGCTCTCGCCCCAGATAGAATGTATGTCTGTGGCAATCTCCCATGCCAACTTAGCTATCAGAGCCTTGTTCAGCTCCCTCATCGTTTGCAGGCCTAAACCGCCTAGCTCTTTGCTACATGTGAGCTTGTTCCACGCTACTAGAGAAAAAGGGTGTGCTTTATGATTACCTCCCCACACAAAGGATCCGATGCTCCTGTATATTCTATCACAGATCTTTAACGGTAGCATTTCCGTTTGCATTACATAACTGGGAATAGTCGTTAAAGTTGCCTTAGCAAGGCAAACTCTTCCAGTGAGACTCAAGCACCTTACATCCCACGAGTTTATAGATAAAGAAACCCTCTCAATTACGTGGCTATAGGTGTCTTTCCTGATTTTGCCATGAATAAGAGGGACTCCCAAGTATCGTCTAAGATCTTCTGTAACAGTGAACCCACTGATTTTGCTGATCTCCTTGTGGGTTCTGTTGGGAACATTCTTGGAGAAGAAAATGTTGGATTTATTAGCTGAAATGGCCTGGCCAGAAACCTCCCCAAACTCCTTAAAACACTTGAGGATAGACCTCATTTCTTTCTTGTCAGCCTTAGCAAATAGGAGCATGTCGTCTGCAAAACAAAGGTGCGATATACCAGGTCATTTACTGTACAGTTTTATAGGAGTCCATTTTCTCATCTTCACAAGTTCCTCAATTGATTGGCAGAGTCTTTCTAGGCACAAAACAAAGAGGTAGGGGGAGAGGGGGTCTCCTTGTCGGAGGCCCCTTGTAGCTTTGAACTTCCCTGCACTTTTACCATTCCAGAGAATATTTGTCTCACCATTCACCAAGGAATTGAGGATGTAGTTGCATATAGTAGATGGCAGCCCAATTTTCTCAATCGTGTCCGCGATGAACGGCCATGTCATCTTATCGTAAGCCTTTGACAGGTCAATCTTGATGGCCATGGTCTGCTTAGTATTCTTCCTTCTTAGCACCCTCTTCTTCTTTGCAGTTTTCTGTTTGTGGTTTGTCATTGTCCATTGATTGATGCTGCTACGCGCTTGGTCAAGCGCCTCATGGAATGAAGTATCATTCTTCCAGACAGTGCTGATAAGCTTTTTGAAGTTGCTATCCTTAGACCAGGATTCCTTGATAACGAAACGACCAGGTCCTTGACATCGTGTCGTCGACCGGATAAGGAGAGGACAGTGGTCGGAAGAAGCTCTAGGCAGATGCTCTACTACAAATTGAGGGAAAGAAGTAATGAAGTTGGGATTAGCCACTACTCTATCAATATGCTCTTGGAGTCTTCCATGGAAATAGGTGAACTTCGTTCCGCAGAACCCCAGGTCAGTAAGGCCCACCTCAAGCAAAGTGTCATTGAACATAGCTGCTTCCCTAAAATCATAGTGTTTGCTACCACTCTTTTCTTCCGGCAGCAGAGTTGTGTTGAAATCACCCGTCACCACCCAAGGCATATCGAAAGACTTGCTCATGCCAATTAAGTGTTTCCAGAGCAATCTTCTTACAGGAAAGTGGGGGCTAGCATAGACAAATGTAATTAAAACAGAGTTATTCACTTTGCAAGTAACAAATTGCCTGTGATAGTTTATAATTTTAACCGTGCACTCTTCCTCTCTCCAGCACACCCAGATCCCTCCTGCGAAACCTCTAGCTTCACATCTGAATGATTTATTAAAACCAAGCTTCTGGATAGTTGTCGTAGCCCTATCCCCACTAATGCGTGGTTCAAGAATGCCCACCACTTTTGGTCTTCTTTTTGAGATTATCTCTCTGAGGACACGGCATGTATCTTTGCTGTCGATTCCTCTAGTATTCCAACAGATTGTATCTAACATTAACACTGGGATAGAAAGATAAAGCGAGCTGGCTGGCTTGAGATTAGACTGGCTCAGCATTTTCCTTCTCTTCCATGCACGCTTATGTGTCTTCGTTGCCCCCATCCTGCTGCAGTCTAGGGCTTTTCCTTCATTGCTCATACGGCGGTTTGATTCTTGACGATTTCATCTTCGTGCCTGAGCTTTTTATTTTCCTGCTTTGCGACACTCTGGGGGGTAGAGTCTTAGGATCTGGTTCAACCATTGGGTCTGGCTCCTCACCCATCTGTTCAGTAGTTTCCTGATTCTCATTCTCAACCATGTTGTTGACGCCCGAGTCCTTGTGTGCAACATTAATCTCCTATGCAGTTGTGGTCTTCTGGTGCGTCCCATCTGCTACTTTGCCCATTCTATACGTCCTTTCCTCCCCATCTACAACAATAACCTCATCAACTTCTGGGTCTACCACTATGTGGTCTGTATCGGTGTTTTGCTTATTAGTATTCTGTCTGTGGATTTCTTTCAAACTTCCCTTTTATCCTCTGTTGTATTTATGTCTTTCTTCCTCCAAACCTTCGCCTTCTTCTGTGCTTCTGGGTGTATTTTTCCACTGTCCTCAATCTGCGTTGGCATCCCCTCTTGGATCTCCTGTGGTTCCTCCTCATCTGGTTCGCCCAGGTTCGCAAACCTGTTTCGGCTTGTTTCTCCAGAGGTAGTGTTAGTGCTATGGTTCTTGTTCCTATGTTTCTACGTCACTTGCTTCCTTCGTTGTGTTTGCCATCTGGGTGCTTGTTGCTCGCTTGCAGCTTCATTAGTCTGTGCTTGGCCCCTCTCCGTCTGTGGTGTAGGGTTCGGATTGGACGAACACTGCTGCTCCGCATGTCCTAGCCTGCCACATATGTCACACGAATCCGGAAACACCTCGTATTCCACCTGGTAGATCTCCTGGTTGATGCAAATGGTATGAATAAGTGGCTTATTTGTGTCTATTTCAATCGCCAGCCTGGCGAATTTGCTTTTGCTTCTAGCAATTGTATGGCCGGGTATCCACCTTTCTTAATGTTCCCAGTGCCAGACCAATGTAGTCGAAAAGAGTTGGCACGTACAAGTGCAAAGGAAGATCTAATATTCTAACCCATGTAACCAAGTACCTCGGCAGGTCTATAGACGGACGGAAGATAGGTTCCCACTGCCAAACCGCCAAGCACTTGCCAAAAAGCTTCCATGGCCCTTCAAATAGAGCAGTTTCGAAGTCTCTTTTACAGGAAAATTGCACCACATAGTGCCCCAGGTCCACTTCATAAATATTGAATCTGCCTACTGGGTTCCAAAGGGCTTTCAGCCTATCCCTCATGGTCATGAAACCAACATTGGAACCAATGAGTTTGGTTACCACTGTGTATTTACATGGCTTAGCCAATTCCTCTTCTGCGTCAGGGTTTATGTCTAGAACTGGTTTGTCGTCTGTTATACTGAATGTAACATCCGCGACGGCCAGCTTACTCTCATATAGGCTGTTAAGGAATCCTTCCTCCTCCCCTTCTATTTCCTTATTGTATGCAGGTCTCTCAGAAGCCGTATTGAAAAGGCCTGCCCCATGGGAACTTGTCCATGTGTTACTAGCGGCCTGCATCTGCATCTGTCTCTCCAGAACTTCTTCTCTGGTGCTGCGTTTGTTGCTTTGGAGCGCTGGAAATGGGTCGTCCTGAGTGCTAGGGCTTCCGTCATCTTGTCTGGTTGTCCTATGATGTTGTGATCGGTTGCTACCTCTCATCCCAGCGTACTGGAGTTCCAGTCCTACCACCGGTATGGACATCTTGACTCCTCTCTGCCAGTTTCCGCCTGGGTCATCCAGTCTTTCCAGTTCTCGCTGTGTGTGTCCCTCCATGTCCATGTTTGATGCAGATTCATCTGTGATCTTCCTGCCGCCTGGCTCCCCTTTTTCTCCGTCGGCTCCCTCTCCCGTTAGGCCTCCGCCGGCACTCCCCTTATCGCCCCCCTGATCGCCAAAGCCCCCGCAAACCCTACTTCCCGCCGCCATCTTTCAATACATGTTAATACTCTTTCCATCACTTTGACATCAAGAATGTTGAATGTCACTTCTCCTTGAAGAAATGAGCCTCCTAGCTCAATCACAAACCCTTTTTTGGCAAATTATCATGACATTTGTGTGTTCTATATAGGTGAAAGCCATGTTGACCTTGCAACATTACGTGCCTAGTTGGTTTTGTGTAAATAGTTGCATATCAACACAATGTGTAATATTGTGCACCTTGTGTCATTCGTAGAACCTATCCAACAGGCATTAACCAACATGTTATGTCAACCAACCGACGCATCATGCTAGACCCAAAAATACTAGGTTTTTCTATCTCCTTAGTTTCTTTTTTAGGACTAATTTGGAAATCATATAACAATCTATAGGAACCATTTTATTGTATGAAAAATCCCATAAAATATAATGCAATGATATCATCTTTGGGAAAAGATACAAATTCATATTTATGTTTATTTGTAAAATGCCTAATTTATTACCTACTTTAAATGAGTAACTAGTATAAATAGCTCAAGATGTTAGATAGCTCTAAACAAATACTAGTATAGTTTTTCCTATTGGTGCTATAAAAATATTATATATGACTTAAAATCATTGTTATCTCATCAAGTAGATTTTTGCTTTTTTTTTAAACCTAAGATTATATATTCGTCCCGCTCTCTCTGGCAGGACAAAGGTTGTTCAGATCTAGGTCTACCAGTACATCTATCCAGTTAGGCTTAACAGACATAAAAGATAACACTAATGTATTGAAAATAGACAAACTACTTGGTCATGTGAAATGTCCATTAGCTAGAGTTTGCAGAGCGGATTTAGCAATGTTATCCGCTACCTTGTTGAGTGTCATGGGTATCAGGCTGACTCTACAAGATGAGAAATGTGTGGTGAGCTGGTTGAATTTCTCCACAAAGGGTTGGAACTTCATCAAATTTGCCTCAGAATTGAATAAGTCCACTGCTAGGGCACAATATGACACAATGAGCACCTCATTGGCCTAAAGCTTGATGGCCAAGGATGGTGCTTCTAGAATGGCTTGAACCTTCATGTGCAGGGCACAATCAGTAGTCATGATGTGTCCTTCTCCTTGCAGACACTTTCCAGTAGGGACTATAGCATGAACTCCCAGTCCAGCCTTAGTATCCTCTTATTTATATGATGCATCGGAAAACACTATGGTCGAACCCCGAGCTAGCGCGGGAAGTGCAGGGAGCGCTAGTTTAGAACTGGGTATGTGACTCTTTGGAGCAGCTTCAGATAGCTTCATAATGGAACTTGCACATTCCTTGATGAAATGAATCATGGGCGGTAGGGAAGGGAGCATGACTTTGTAAATAAAATCATTTCTCACATGCCATATGTGCCAGCAGGTGGTGGCGCAAAGAATAAAAGTAAAAGATGACTCTTTGGAAAGACTGGTAATGGTTGGAGCCCATTCCTCTTGTGAAAGTGAACTCCATCGTCTCCATAAATCGAGCTCCTTCCAAATGGGATAGCTATGTTTGCAATCTCTAAGACAATGCAGCATGGTTTCTTGCTCGTGACCATAGAGTAGGCATTCAGGATTGGTATCCATATGACATTTGACCTTCTCTGCATTCGTCAATAGGGCCTTATTTTGCATTTTCCATAGAAAATGATTGATGCAGTTTTTATTAAGTACAAACAATTTCAAAAAATATGAATCTTTAGTAATTTACAAAACTTGTAATATATCTTCATATAGTGGTATTCTATTGTATATAGTTATTTGGAAAAACTTTGTGATGTAAATCCATAGTTTTATTTATCTTATACTTTGAAAATATTTGAGTGTTTCTATTTATGAGTATAGTGTAAGATTGTGTAGGAAAGAAATTGGCTGAAGTGCCTAGGAAGGTCTCTTAGTGAAGTTTATGTATAATCTCTCCCAACCAATACTAATGACAATGAGTATCTCTCACTTTATTACATGATATGAATGATGTCAATTCTTTCATTTAGAGAATCATAATCATAAGCATTACATTATTACAAAAAAAAGTGCTCGAGTTTAATTGGTAATAATGCATAACCTATTTATCTAGATAGAAAATCTAGGATGTAAAGTGTGTTTTAAAACGTATACAAAGTTACAAGCTCCAATAGAAGTCAAGATATATGGAAATCTTATCCGATGATGATTCCTAGTCACTATGTGCAATCCCCTTGCAATTATTTGTAAATTTTGGTGATAAACTTTGAAGATCAAACTCCTAAAAAATACTTTTGTTATCCTTGCTTATAAGGTATGAGACATACTACTTGTTTAATTTAACTATACATCCTTTACTGAAATGATACATTGTAGAATTGAATTGGGGATTCTAAGATTTCTTTTTCATGAGACTTTCTACATGAAGACCCAATAACGTTATATAGATTGAATTACACATCACTAGTTTTTTGGGTATCATAAAGAAATAAGGACTATAATATTAGTGTTATGACTCCATGCTCTATGTAGAGAAGGGAAAAGTGCCTTCCAGTTAACTGGCATGCACTTCATGCATTCTTTGTTAAGACAATTTGGCTTCTCAAGCATAGATAGAATATACTAAGTGATGAGTTTCTTAAGTCTCATTTATCAAAATTATTGTGGAACACATTTTACACCCCTTTAATTTACAATATTGATATTGTCAAAATTGATTTATCCTTGTACATTTATTTTAAAGTCTTGCTAAAATAATGCTCATTTTATATATTCCACAATGCTTAATTTTGTATCGATTCTTGTGACTCAATTGTGCCCTTTTATTAATGTCTAATATATTCATTAGGGGCATGCATACACATGTCCATATGTTGTTGAGGAGTACATCATTCCTAAGTAGATCTATCAAGGAGTAAATGAAGCTTATAAATATGGTTAGGTTCCCACTATATAGCACGATAGTTTTAGTTTTCTTTTCTTAATATTATTCATTTAGTCCCTTTTTTGGGAGGTTTCCTTTCTATTATGAGTATGGTGATGTATGTATGGTTCATTAAAACAATTTTTAGAATGATACTTATTCCTATATCATGACAATTCATTTGGATTTCAATAATAAGATGTGTATGTGTGATTGCAATACATTGTACTCATGTACTTGATGTTTAATTTTGATACATGTCAAATCGAGAATTCTTCTATAGAAGTGGAAAATCTTGACCTTCATTCTAATTGGATTATCAAGATTCATGTGTCTTCTTTTTCTTCTTCATATTTAGTTTCATTTATAAAAAAATCCTCTTGGTCTAATTTTTCTATCTCTGAGAATATTCTTGTATAAGCTTATCAACGATTTTTTTGTTTTACATAGATTTTTTCTACCTTTCTTTGAAATTTCTTTTTAGAATCAAAATATTTAGATCTTGATTTTGATCAAGGGGAGGTTCAATATGACCACTTGGATTTCAAACAATCAGGTGCTATACAACTAAAGATGACCAACTACCCATTGTAGAATTTATAAACAGTTTTATGTTTAGCTATGTCGTCCATGTTATGTTAATGTTATTTTTCTCAAAAAAACATAACGGATACGTGGTAAATATATGTTTCTTAGAGTATATAATGGATGTGTTGTAATTTATTTTAATGGTCTACGTAGTTTTTTTTGCACATTTTCAATTATATCCTCTGTGGTTTTATGCAAATTACCATGGATATATAATATAAATATAATAAATGTGGACAATTTTCTTGCATAAAAGCGGAAATTGGTCAAAATTCTTCTTCTTTTTTTTGAAATAAAACTATTTTCATTTTTTGAGTTTTTATAAGTCTCTTCAGCTTCCTAATATCAAGCAAGATTGTTGGGGTAGTATTGACCACCCTCATGGGCAAGTTCAAGACAAAATATTTTTAAATTGTGTGGAACCTATTGGACTTAGTATAAATAAATATGAAGATTTACAATGCTATATAGAGGTTTCACATAAGTTCAAAGGAAGCACCTCATTTTCATTTCTATAGAGCTCGAGGTTGGTTAGTGAGGTTCTCATCTGGTGGGGGCATTTTGAACTGATAAAAAAGGCATAGGTCTACTAGTGACATCTATTTCTCTTTATATAGGAGTGGTATGACATGTCATACCTTCCCTTGACATGAATAAGCTTGGGGATAGCATTTATTAGTCGAGTCTAGATAAAGCCATCCCAAAGGCATGCCTAGGCTTATGATATAAATAAGAGTATGGGAGATTGTGTGTGGGGTTTATTGTGCATGGGTAATTCCAAGATTGTTGGATTTTGTTGAAATTTTAGGTAGGAACAAGATTTTGATAATTGTTTTGTGTTTAAAGTGTCTAGAGGAAAATGGGTCAAGTAAAGTTGTGTAGACCTATATTACAGACTTATCTGGTTCATTTCTCTCTGGTGAACTCATGATATGGTTGGGGATCTATAGTGGGCACATGGTGTTAATCGTATCATCATGACTACAATGGATTTTTCATTTAAAACATGCATGTCTCAGTGGACGTGACACACTTATTTGGGTGGTCAAACCACTAGTATGTGATCCAAGGTCCCTTATTTCTCCTCAAGATATTCTATACACATTTATTTCAAGAAAATAAGGAGGGTTCTAAGGAAGCAAAGTTTTGTGAGACTTCATAAATAAATCCACCATGAATACTTTCAATACTATAATTATTTAGTATTAAATTAGTTTGATATTCAAAAAATAATATTTATACTTGTTTTATATTATGAAGGTAGATGAACTAACCCACATGTGTTATGAATTATCTATATTACAACACTATTTCAAGATTATGATAAATTAATTATAGCATTTTCATACACTATCTAATCACCAACAATATAAATGTATCTTCATACAATATTATAAATGTGCATAATTGTACAAATATCTCTAAAAATAAACTCTCCAAATGTCTACATATCTTAAAAGAAGGTATTGACATCCTACTTTAGTTATTTTCTTCTCTTAATCACCTTCATACAATCACAAAGTGTTGGTCTAAGTTTGGGCTTAAGTAAAGCTTACTATGATTAAAAAAAAATAGATTTATACTCTCAAGATAAGCCATGAAATATCTATTTTATACACCATTTTATTTCTATGTACAAATAAAGATATAGTCGAACTACTTCAACAAAGTGATTGAAAATATATCCAAAAAAACAAATGTCTCCTTGTATGGTATTTACATGACAAAATAGTCATAAAGCAGCCCCTTTTATCATCTAAACCTCAAAAAATCCTATGTTAGGGTTTTGATGCAAATCATCCCATTCGGAAAAGAATTTCTTATATGGAACAAGAATATTCCTTTAAAGTTTGATTAGAAAAACATATATTATAGCATTAAATCTTAATGTTCTATACTTACCCTTCCCCAAAAAAAGGATGATCACATCCCATGATTCAAAAAGATCGTGGAAAGAACCAAACTTATTCAATTACCAAGGAGAACATGCCACTTCCAACAAAATTATCATTAAGTAGAATGTGTGTTGGTTTACAAGAATGATAACAAAATCCAATTAGTACAACCTAATTTAAATTTAGAAATAAAAAATGCAAGACTCATACAAATCTACGATAGATTTTAATGTGTCTCCACATGAGCATCACCCTCTCTTTGATGAATCCTTCCTTCATCTTAGGCAGTCGTGGATGGATGTTTGTACCCCCATTTTGAGTCTTCTAGGTCCACTTTGGGTTTCAACCATTCATATTGTTGCAATTCCATGCACTCGACCAAGAACTTCCTTAGTCTCTTGGTTGTTACCTTTTCTTGTAGGTTTCTAGAAGGGGGCCCATTTACTTGGAACGACTCTCCATCTTGGCTAACATGGACCATTGGTGCAATCCTTAGGAAAGAAAATAAGTTAATATTGTCACAAAGGAACCTACTAAAGTAGGAAAGGAGTTTAGGATTCAAACATGAACTAAGATTTGGTAGTTCATTGTTTTTGTCTTTTGTGTTTTTTCTAATACCACCTCATGTAGAAACATCTCCCTAATCTACATTACTAGGGTTTTTCAAAATTTAATAGGTTTTAACTATATATCAAAAACCTAGATCACTAGAAGTAATAGCCATTCATAAAAAATGGGAGAAAATATACAAAGAAATAATCATGTCATAATATCAAGAGTAAATTGTTACACAATTTCTTGAGCAAACCATGATCGTCAACAATGAAATTTATGCACAAAAAACACCCACGTGTAGATGTGTACCTAAAAAATGTCTAGTTAGTCGGTTGTTAGTATATCAATATTAGTGTAAGTTGACAACTATAACATTAAGAATGAAATTTATATTTCTAAAATAATGCATGTAAATTTGAGCCACATTGGTTATATAATGCCATCAACTTAATGTCATGAGATCAATGTCATCATTAATGATCATAATTGAAGCTTGTAGAAGTTTTAGCTTAATTCAACATGACATAATCAGATTACATTATTATAATCTTTACTTCCAATCATTCTCTATATATTTATGCAGGAAAACTCGCAACTTGGTCCTAAATACACATATAGTTCCTTATATGAACTCTTCAAACCAATTTTGGGTGCATTCGAGGTAGTGAAATAGTTTTCCTGTCAACAAATTAAGTACACTTACACCCACATGACTAAATACAAGAATTATTACATGTGGCATTAATACACTTGTATGTTCTCATTGCCTATGAATAAAAATCGATCTTGACTTGTAGTACACTTATATGGTTACTACAATACTAACCATTTGCATAAGTAGATATCCTCATTTATAATTAAAAAAATTATATCAAATGTGTGGTTGATCTTTGACATTGGCCATATTACCTCATTATCAGTTCTAGGGGTACGTTGATATCTCAAAATCATATCAATGGCAGTTTATCAAACATCCATCACGCAACTATTTCACTATTATGGTAAAAGAAACAATGATTAGGTGTTAACAAATCAATAGGTAAGAAACACATATAAGTAAGTAGTAGATGGTGTAACATACATGTTCATGATTCCCAATTATCATTGACACTATGATATCTGATTGACAACATAAGATCATTATATAGTCTTAGAATAACCATTTTCCATGTATAATAAGTCCAGAAACATTCATAGCTTTTCATGATGATCTTAGGGATGAAACAACCTTGATAGATTCCATATATTTTAGATCTAGTTCTTAGTATTTATACTTTTATAAGCTATAAGATAATTTCCACAAATTTTAAAGACCAAAACATATCAGACCTTGCATGAAATTTGGAAGTGTATCTCTTATTTTCTACTGGATTAGAAAAGCTTTGTGTGGTATTCATGTGTCCGACAAACTATCTAATGCTATGCTTCATGTAGTAAGGATAGAACATATTTATGATGGGGGCTTAGATTTTGGCTAATTATATGCCTCTCCTTCGTCTGCATCACAGCATTTTCTAGGGAGAAAATAATATGATGTCTTTCTTGTGTTTTAGGCCTATTTAAGTCAAATTTATGCACAATCACATTGGGTCTCTATGAGCATCATTGGCTTCATAATGCATGGTTGGGTTGTTTGAGGCAAATAATGCATGGTTGGGTTGTTTGAGGCAATGTGTTGAACCCCTTTACACTACATCCAAAGAGATAGATGGATACTAGAGCTTATAACCTCCTTAGATAGATTCCAAGAATCAATAAATGTTAATCTCAAAGATGTTCCCATGCCTCAACTACACACATGAAGGCCTTAAGTGTCTCAACTTTGTGGATTCTTGGTAAAAAAAATTGGGTTTGGTAAGAGAAGTATTGGGGAGATTAAGGGTAATTGGGAATTATTGTTAACTTTATTGATCTCTTATAGATTGAGCCTACTTATATAGGTGTGGAATTGGGTCTTATCCATTTCCATTATCATGATTGCAAATGGAGACAGTGTTAATTAGTTGGGGTTAGATAAACTCAATCCAAGGGGACTACTTAGGTAGTCAGAGCCAGATAGGTCAGGGAACTTTTGTGTTGTATTAACTTATCAGAAAGAATTCCTAGAATGGTGGAGTTCTTCTGCCATAATTAAGTTTTGTAACATTGTCAAATGTCTCCCCTCTTAAAAACAAGGAGACAACAATAAGGCTAGTACCATATAGCAATCAGGAAATATTGACTTAGCCATGTCACTCATCTATGATGAGTTTGATATGCTATCAGTGCTCTTAATGGTGCAACAATGTTAATCGTGTGGACAAAATTGAATCGTAGCCATCTTTAAAAGATGTATTCCCCAATCCAACCATGGTGCACCTCTTTGATTGTTTGATTCATTTATTAGGGCTCTATGTTGGACACAAAAATCTCACTTGTATGATTGGGATTAAACCATGGCCCGTGATATGCCATAGTAAACCTAGAACGTCAATCTGGTGGCCAAACTCCATTCATCCTAGATGCAACAATCTTATTTCCCCATAGGTTAGCTTCTATACATATGTCGACAAAAGATATAGAGGATTATACACTAACCAACAATCTGTGAATTTTCGACCATAGATCCAACTTAGCATTATGTCATGTGACAAAATTCTTGAGTCTTGATTTCACCATATAATCACAACATAAAATTCATAGTTTCCTTTGTGATGATACTAATTAAATTAATGAAATCTTTACTTTAATTATCTAGGCCATGAAAATTTTGGTAAATTACAGATATTACGTCCTCTCAGGTTATGTAGTCACCACAGAAAAAACATCAACTGCTAATTTGAAAGAAATTCCCAAAATATTCTCTTACCTACTGAGAATACATATGTCCTACTTTTATCTCCAATTTGGGTTATGTATCACAATAATCAAGACAATTACGTCAAACTATTAAAGACATGCCATAAGGTAAAAGAAACATCATCCAAGAAAGAAAAACACTTTGAGGTCTTCACAATAAGGATTGAGTTAATTATGGCCTAACCAACCCATCATCATGATAGCAAACCTTTGGTTCATAAAAATAGGCCAATGTTGATGGTAATGGGAAGCAATTACATAGGATGAGTTTAATATAGTTGATGATTGTTGGATGGGCCAACGCCGTGGAACATTTATGCAAACAATGCCTTACAACAAGTATGGTCATGGTATGTGGGGAGAGGATAGGTGAGCACATATTGAAAGATATGGTTTGTTTGATTACTTCCCCAATGTTTGGTGGTGAGGCTAGATGTGTTTCACTTCCCTAATATTCTCATCCCTTTCCAATATCATTTCATCCCAACATGGTGGATGTGCTGGCATGTTCACCTGTGTAACTAAAGTACATGTTTCACTTCTATAATGGATTTTGCAATCCTTTTGAAGCAACAAGCAGTCTTGTTTGGTCATTCTGTGTTTCCATCAAACAATGTGATCAACAGTTTGGAGGTTAAGATATGTTTCCTACTAATTTCACTATGCTTTAATATTGTCGTCTGAGATGACTTGTTTACCTAGAAATTCACTATAGCATGTGAATATGCTGGAAGAAATGTTTTAAATGATGTGGTTTACTCCTAGACAACAAATAAAACTGGTAGCTTGAACAGCTTACAAGAACATACTTGAGTGTTCTAAATTACATGATAATATACATGAGAGTATTTTAAATACTTAGAATCTTCAAAGTCCAAAAATTATCTCCAAGGTCTAATATTCAATGCATCACATGCACATTCAGAAACTTTATGAAAGAATTATCAACACAAACAAAGTATTCAAACAATAAAGAGATATTAAAAAGAATTATGTCTAAAAAGTGACTAGTTTTTGCACCTTGCATGAATTGACTTTGTGTTATTTCACAAACTCTTTTCTTAGGTAAATTATTTCATCACGAAGATGGTGGGTTGCAAATTTATCTAATGGTTTATCTTAACTCTTAGTTCTAAGAAGTGACATCGTTCTATCCCATGTATAGTTTAGTAGGTCTTAAAATCGAGAATTAAGTTCTCATTTCCCTTAGAAAACTACAACTAAAGGCTACACATACATTGATAATTAAAATATGGGGTTTACATTATGCTAGAAATATGAGACTAACATGTTTTTCTCAATTCCTACAAATCAACATGAAATAGTGTTTGTGGGTCATCACATCCAACGAATCAGACTACCGTTGGTTGCTTAAGTGTTGGAGATGTGAAACAAACACCTCAAAAATCAAACAAACGACAAAAGTTGGTCGGCATGTCAAACAACATGTTGAGGGGCGAGTTCATAGTTTGCACAAGGTAAATAATTAAAGTCATTAAACAACAAAATAAACAATCATTTTTATTGATTTGGCATCGGGGTGTGCCTACTAGTTTGATAAACTTCAAAACAAGAAGGATGCAAATCTATAGAACATAGGAAACATGTGTGGGTTGGACAACTCATAAAAACTAGTAAAAAGGATCACTTTATAATACTGAAGATCACATGCTCCTACGTGAGACATTTTGAATACAAGGATAAAAATAGAAGATGATTAAGGTCACAATAGTTATTTCCCTATATTACTTAAATCATTGGGTATCCTAGCTGGTTCACAAGGACTTGAATGATAAGACTCCAGGGCACTCAGAAAACCAAGCATTGGCTGATTGCAACCGCAAAAGATTGCAAATGGGAACACCAACGTGATGCATTAGGAGAAAAGTGGAGGGGATTTTTGTGTTAGGCACAAAAAGAGCTAGAAATATAGCTCTAGATGAATAACTGGAAACAGTAGCAGCATATAGGTAAATCGAGCGTATAAAAGAAGGGACTTTGGTTGCAAGAATGCTACTATATCAGAAAGCACGTTACTACGTACAAATTTCAGTAAGGTACATGGTTGCCGGGGTGAGGGTTCAACGAAGATTAGAGGGGAGCAACTGCAGATGATCGAATATGGATTTATGAAGGTAAGGCATACAGCATTAGGGATGAGCATTTGATAAATTTAGTTGGTTATGGTTAATTTGGTTAGGTTAAATGATTAATTTGTTGCTTGAAATTTCAACTATTAACATAACCAAATTTGTGTCGGTTGATTCGATTATAGTTAATTGATTAATGGTTAATTCAATCAGTTAATTTATTTATTTTTGGGTCAATCAATTATTTTAGTTTAAAAAATAACACCCTTGTAATACTAATGCAAGAAAATACTGATAAATTTTTTGTACAATTATTATATTATAGTAGTATTGCATATATATAGCACTATATAGTTCACTAAAACTTAATTGGTATATAAGGACTAGTTTGGTTAGGTGTAGTAGGTGTAATTTAATGAGTTCGTGATGTAAAGAGTCGTCCGACTACACCCTACCAAATAGGCCTTAAATATGGAGGGTTTTATTTAATAAATGTGCAACCATATAGATATATGTGGAAGATGTTTTTTTTCATATAATTTCTATCTATTCGATTAATTCAATTAATCAAAATAGAAAATATTTTTAACCAACAAATTAACCATTTAACCAATTAACCACAATAAATTCACCAAATTCACCAAATCAATCAAATTATCCAAAAATAATAATCATTTGGTCAATCGGTTATTAACCAAATTATGATCACCCTTATACACCATCACATGGCATATATATAGCACTATATAGTTCACTAAAACTTAATTGGTATATAAGGACTAGTTTGGTTAGGTGTAGTAGGTGTAATTTAATGAGTTTGTGATGTAAAGAGTATATCAAACACGCACTTTGTCGTCCGACTACACCCTACCAAATAGGCCTTAAATATGGAGGGTTTTTTGAAAATAAATGTGCAACCATATAGATATATGTGTAAGATATTTTTTCATATAATTTATGTCTATTCGATTAATTTGGTTAATCAAAATTGAAAATACTTTAACCAACAAATTAACCATTTAACCAATTAACCACAATAAATTAACCAAATTCACCAAATCAATCAAATTATCCAAATCAATCAAATTATCCAAAAATAATAATCATTCGGTCAATCGGTTATTAACCAAATTATGCTCACCTCTACACACCATCACATGGCAGTTAAAACAGAAGGAAAAGTCATCTTGTTTTAGGTTGTCATTGGCAAAGAGGGCCAGAGGGACATCATACCATATATTCTCATAAACAGCAACCACATAATTGAAGAGCGTGATTGATCATTTTTCACATGAGATTGTGGTAATCTAATTGAAGATCAAACGAAATGCAGGGCTTTCGCAAATTTTCTAAGAGCTGGAATAAGAACTCCATAAAAAAATAGTATTTTAAAAATCTAATTGCGTTAATGACCCATTTCATATGTAATCAATCATTCACTCATTTAAAGATACTATTTATCATCTCCTCTTTGTTACGCTATGCTAACTCCATCTAAAAGCTGTATTTCATTTTAAGTGTAAAACAACACGAGTCGTCAAAATTATATTGCAATTTCAACTGCAAAGAAAGCATGGTATTAAACAAGGTCAAAGATGACATGATTCTGGTCGAACCCCAGCTAAACTAATCTTCATTTGTCGCGCAGAGTGGACGGAATTAGGTGATACAGGACAAATACAAAGGCACCAATAAGTATAATCCTCCTGAAAGCATCTTTCTTTTTTCTTTCCTTTTTCTTGTGGGGTTGGGGTTTGTGGAGTTCCTCCGAATAGTTGGTGCCTCCGCCTAAAAAATTACTTCGCCCTCAGCAAAGAAAACTTCTTCCTATCCAGGGCACATGGCAGAGAGGTTTGGCAAAAGAACAAGCCTTTGGCTGGAAAGCAATGGCGCACATGTTGGAAGGAGGGGACTTATTTTGCCAAGTTTTTCCTTAGGAACTCGGAGATCTTCACACTGGCAGCTCGTCCACAATCGAGTGAATGAAAATATTTTTTTACTGCTTAAACAGAGAAGATGCTCAGAAGGGTTACATATTGAAGCATTGAAATCGAAACAGACCATAAAAGTTGAACTTACCTAACATTGGCCCATGTGTAACTGACGTAATTATACCGTTCTCAAATGGTTCGCCATCACCTTTTGGCATACCCTCGACCACCGAATTTGCAGAGTTTGGAAATACCAAGTGAGCAAAGGCATGTAGTTTCTGCATCAACCAGAAATGAGGACGGATTACGTTGATATGCCATCCAACAAAATAAAATGTGTAGCTGGTAGCGTTGTACCAAACTACTGGAGTAGATCACCTGTTCCTCGGCTTTACCAGGATCCAAAACTATAGCCCCACTTTCCGTCAAACCACAACAAACAGCAACTGCAGAATTTGGCAACAGAGGTTACAGATGAAGTGGAGATGGTATGGATCAGATCTAACTGACCTGCAAGATGTTTAAGCGGAATTCCAGCATCTACAAGGGCAGCACAGGAAGCATTTATTGCACATGGAAGAAGCTAGAATGGGCTCGTGAAGGAATTCACCAAACTTCAAGACAAAATAAAATAGCAAAAGATACAAAAGGAACAGACTCCAAACATACTCAACCCACTGTTAGAAAAAATCAGTATAGATGAGTACATACAGAAAGTAATGTCAGACTAAATAGTGGGATCTATGAAAGCCACTCATAGCAGCACAGCCAATTTCCGAAATAAAGAATACAATTCTGAGGTTGCAAGATTAAGGCCGATTATCTTTCAAGCCAGACTGTCTTACATAGTTTCTCAAAGACATTTATCACTGAGGAAGACTTAACCATTTGTAGAATACCTGGAGTAAAATGGCTTATAAAATTCAATGGGTTACACTGGATTATAACCATGGAACAGAACATCGACCTCGAGTCGACTTTGACAGGTGTGGAAGGGGAAGTTTGTGGAAACATCGACGAAACTTCGAAGATTTTTACTATTAAACTTCGACACATCTTTGACAAAAACTAAGCTAAAAATAGTGATTTCATGATGAAAATTGATATTATTCATCAAATCTAGCTTAAAAGCAAAATATATGTTTATATAACCATCCTTCTAGGTTTACATATTTAGAAAAACATAGTCACATGCAAATGTACAAGACGCCGTCTTCGTGTCAACTTCAATGGACATGAAAGTTTACCAAGTATTCGACATCGCATGCGTAGACATATGTAACATCAAGGATTAATCGCCAGATGTCGAGGATGTTTAGTACCATGGTTATAACAACATATGGTGGCGTGGAAATAAGGCAAGCCACATGAAGCAACAAGCTCAAGGAGTAAAACACAAAAGAATGCTCATATCAAAAACTCTTTGGCTGACGCAAACTACTCTAAGTGGACACTTTCACTAAGAAGATACTGCATGAAACCACAATCGTGGTGGACAATTTGTACTATAGGAAATTTCCATAAGAACGCGTTTAAGAATGCCAAATAATAATTTTCAGGAGCATTGGGTGAACTTTTTAAGGAAAGGCATCAGGTCATTACTGTTGTCTGGACCCTGGATTAAATACTGATTAAAATACAGGTTCATCAAAAAACGGTGAGATCTATCTAAGTGTTGAATGCAAAACACCCGAAAAGTTTTTGTTCCATGCATTCCATCTAATGTGTAGCGGACAGCCGGAAACTAGACGATATTTATCTTCCCAAAAAAATGCCCTCAAAACATGCTTACAGGAACTAATAAAACCACTGGCAAAAGAAGTACAGAAAAATAAACTTTCAAAGATACAGCACCGTCATCGCTGACAACCTGCAGAAGAAATATAATTGCTTCAGTAAATTACCCATTCGAAAATCCACTTTTTAAATACTAACCATGCGCTCAGGGTCATCAAAGAAAATCCAGACAAGGTAGAAGGCTCAGGTAAGGAGATCGGTATGTATCGGCTCAAAAGTATTCAGGATATGTTTTTGATGTAAAGAGTCATTTATGTATTCAATGCAACTTTGTATAAAAATAGCAAAGCATGATACAAAACATACTGATACACATATAAAAGGGTTGAAGTGCATGTCAACTGGAACCGATCGCATAAACTCTCAATTCCAAAAGATCTTGGTTCCCATCTTTTACAATAACTATACAGATTTCTAAATGGCGGTAGGATGAGGAATATGAAACAACAAAACCAAATACTAAATGTGGGGATTTGAACAAAGACAATTATGATCTTTGTGTGTGTGTGTCAGTGTGTGTGTGCGCGCGCGCAATTCAAAGACATCTTTGTAGTAAGCTTAGATAATCAATGAGGTCATTCAAAAATTATACGCCCTAGCGATTCTTAGATTATAGACTTTGAAGAAAATCAAACGTTGCTACTTCTATTGCCGTACTCGTTACATATAAACAAGTGCTCACAGATGTTTATACACCTATATGGTTTTTGCAACATTTTCTTATTATTGTTCCCACTGATTTATAAGTTTTGTTATTTGTATGTTGTATCTGTACCCAATCAAACATTTTCGATAAATGCAGTCAGCAAGAAGTTTTTTGTCTGTCAGTGTTCATTTTCAGGCACCATACATATCAAAGTATGTTATGTCGTCCATTTGGTGCAACATAGTAAATTATAAATGTCAATTATAATACAAAATTTTAAAAATATCTTATACGTGATAAATTCTTATTAAATTGTAATTGATGAACCAAACCATAGGAAAACCTGAGCAAAAAAAAATGAAAGAGTCAAATAAAATGGAAATACCCAAAAAATATGAATGTGTGCCCTCAACTACAGTTGAAAAATAAATATAAAGAAACATCTTCGATTGAGAAAAAAACTAGAAGGGAGCAAAGCAATATACACAGTCACACACAGAAGCATTTGTTTTAAACCAGCAATTCAAAGAACAGAATTAAGATACCATTCAGAAAGGTATCTCTCATTCTTGGCAATATCATGGCAAAAAAAAACTGAACCTCCAGAATGTATATGTACTTGTAGCAATGAAATATCAGATAATTTCAGCCTTATTAATTAAATTTCGACTCTGATATCTTCAGTACAGTCTCATTTATTCTTCCCTAATATAAAGATCTCACCCCCGCTAAAAAAAGTATATTCAATATCTACCTAAGTAGATCTATAAATATATCTTTTATTTGCAAATTCTTAAAATAATTACTTTATTTAAGTGTCAAATTTGGCAGAAAATTACTTGTTTACATGAAAATTAACGTAATTTTCATTTCCATGCCACCAAAATTGCATTGACACAGAACATGCCAACCTATGGTCAGATGTTCATAAGGAATTAATGTGAAAAGGCACTCAAAACAATTAACCATGCAACAAAACAGAATATGAATAGATCCTTGTCCGGTACTGGGATTGAAGTTGTAGCAGGCGAAAGGTTTACTTATTAAGCTCTTGAAAGCCAAGTTCTCATCTCATAACTATTACAAATTACTTTTTTTAGTTTTCACAAGAAATCTTCTAGTATGAAACGATTGTTGACTTTGATAACTAAAGTTTACACAAGTTTAAGGAGGTGAACTTCAATCATTAACGTAGCTGACTTCAACATAATTGTGATGGAGGCATAGATAATGATGATGATGATGAAAAGCTGCAAGTTGCAACCATCTACAGTAATATGTCGGGTAATGCCTACATTCAATTTTCTACATAAGAAACTAGACGTGTGGAGGTCATGTGCATTGGTATGAATGAAACAAGGCATGTTCATTTGGCGAGAAGCAACATCACAAAAGTTGACCTTGTTAATATATCTCTTTATATTCTATTATTTGTAATTTCTATATATTGTTGGACCTCTATGTAATTTCTCCAGTTTCTATTAATAAAAGGGTGAGAGGTCTTGAACCCTCACACACGCTGCATTGCAAGCAACTTTGCAGCATATGTTCACATGGTATCAGAGCAAGGTTGCTCCTAGGGTTCATCTAGGACGCCCCCCCCCTCTCTCTCCTCTCCTCTCCTTCACGCCGCCGCCGCCCCGTGGGCAGCAGCCGCCGCCAGCTAGGTGCGGCCGCAACTGCCGCCGGTCAGGGCAAACCCACCGTCCGCCAACAGTCCCCGATTCCTCCAGTTGACTCCGAATGCAGTGTTTATGTAAAACGGCTCATTAAAATTCATACTGGAGGCTCTGTCTGTACGTTTGAAATTCCTAATCACATCTCCTCCATGTGTGATTAGGGAATTTTTCGATTGGGGGTTGTGGATGCGTTAGACACGCATCTAATCATTTGATGTGATGTGTATCTCTCTGTCATTCTCTATCCTACTATGACGTGTATCTCTTTGTCACCCTATCTCTCCGTTAAATCATGGAGGACACCAAGGCATCTACCATCTACATCGAGATGTCACATATCCCCTCCATCAAGCTTAACGGGAAAAATTATCTCTTGTGGATGAATGTTGTCCATACAGTGTTAGAATCCCAAGATAAGGCAAGGCATGTTGATTCCGATCCTCCTGCTTCTACTGACAAAGGCTAAGCTAAATGGAAGCGTCATAATAGTCTGCTGAAGGCATGGCTATGGGGGAGCATGGAACGTGCTATTGCTGCTAGATTCATGTTCTATACTACTGCCAAAGACATATGGGATGCAGTAAAGAAGCATTACTCTCAAGAAAAAAATGCTCTTTGTCAGTTTATGATATATGATCGCCTCTTCGCAAAACGGCAGGGAGACAAGCCTTTAGAAGAATATTTCAGAGTGATCCAAGGTATTGCTCAGGAACTGAGCTTCTATCATCCAGTCACCAAGAACAAGTCAAAGACAAAGATGACTTGATTATTGCAAAGTTTCTCTCTGGTCTGAATTCGTCTTGCAGTTCAGCCCGTAGTGTCATCCTCGCTTCTGACAAACTTCCCAGTCTAAAAGAAGCCTACTCGAGAATTTTACAATCAAATTTTGAAGCAGTTGATTCTACAACATTCTTGCCTTCTGGAGACTCTCATGCATCTCTAGCCACTACAGTCCGAGGAGGGCGTATAGGTATGGGCCGAGGACGTGGAGCATGTCCCAAGTGCACTTTCTGTGACAAACCTGGACACACTGTTGAGAAATACTGGAAAAAGCATGGTAGACCTGCTGCACCACCTATGGGGGCAACAAACTATGCGAGTATTGTTGAGTCTTCTGAGTCGTCTGCATCAAGTTCTGGTTCTTCTGGCATCACACTCACAAAGGAAGAATATGATAGATTTATTCTAGCTACACAACATTTGAGTGTGGGATCTTCTTCCTCAGCAAATCTGGCATCTACCAATGGTAATCAGGCTACATCTTTACTGGCTTCTGGTTCCACTTCTTCATGGGTAGTTTATTCTGGAGCGTCACAGCATATGACTGGTATGAGGAGACTACTATATTTCATTGACTCACATATTCCTCACAAATATGTGACCATAGTAGATGGTTCAGTGAGGAAAGTGTTAGCAAGTGGATCTGTTTCTCTAACTCATAAAATTGATCTTAATTTGTTCACTATGTGTTCACTATGTGCCTGCATTTCCTTTTAATCTTCTCTCTGTTGCAAAATTAATTGATACTATGAACTGTACAGTGACGTTTGGGCCTTCTTACTTTGTATTACAGGATCTCAAGAGTATGAGGACGATTGGTGGGGGTCTAGGAAAGGTGATCTCTACCTCTTCCATGGTGACAGTCTGCCTCGCCAAGTATGTGCTCCTGCTCCTGCTATCCTTTTGAACGGTTCTCCCTTACTGTGGCACTACAGATATGAACATTCGTCGTTGGAGAGCTTGAGAAAGTTAGAACATGAGTTATCCCAAGTGTCTTCATTAGAGTGTCAGTCCTGTCAACTGGGAAAACATCATAGAATGTCTTATCCCAGTCGTGTCAATAAACGGGCATCTTGTCCCTTTGAGTTAGTCTACAGTGATGTTTGGGTCCTGTAAAGACCAATAGTTATAATGATTTTCGCTATTTTATTTCCATTGTGGATGTTTTTTCTCGCATGACATGGATTTATTTGTTAAAGAGTCGAGAGTCTGCATTATCCATTGTCAAGCATTTTCATCAAGAAATGAAGTTCAATTTCATTGCAATATTAAAATTTGACATGGAAATGCAATATCAAGAAATGTCTGGATTTATTTGACATGGATTTATTTGTTAAAGAGTCGAGAGTCTGCGTTATCCATTGTCAAGCATTTTCATCAAGAAATGAAGTTCAATTTCATAGCAATTTCATTGTTCAAAGTGATATGGCTGATTGTTGTAGCTCTGTTGGGATGATTCATCATACGTCTTGTCCTCACACTCAACAAAATGGGGTAGATGAGCGTAAAAAGCATCATCTTCTTGATATTACCAGGACTATTATGTTTCAATCCAATGTCCCTAAGAGGTTCCGGTCTAATGCTTTACTTGTTGCTTATTTCCTGATCAACAGGCAACCCTCTTCTGTGCTTCAAGGATGTACTCTGTTTTTTGTCTTACATCTAAAGGATCAGCCTTTCCTTGTTCCTCTCAGAGTGTTTGGTTGTACTTCATTTGTCCACAATTTTGATCCTAAGGCTGATAAGGTATCCCCTAGGTCTATTAGGACTCTTTTTCTTGGGTACTCCAACACTAGCGAAGGATAGAAGTGTTATTGTCCCAGCCTCCGACGTATGTTCGTGTCTCGGGATGTAACTTTCCATGAATCCACACCATATTTCTCGAGTGTTCGCAGTAAGGGAGAGCAATTGTGTGAAAGTGAGAGTGCCACCATCAGACATCGGTGAGAGAGTGCCACCTATCATTCCTAACTATATTGTAATTCAGGAAGAGCAGCTAGCAGGTGATACATTAATTCAACAATATCAACATGTTTATAGTAGACGAGGCAGGCAGGATCCAGAGGAGGTAGGGACTCCAGTCTCTGAGCCTTCTCCATCTTTCTCTACTCAAGAGATTTCTGCATAACCATCTGACCTTGATGTTCCCATTGTTGTCCGCAAAGGTACTCGTTCGTGTACTATTCGACATCCTATTGCAAACGTGTTGTTTGTCAAAATTATCCAAGCAGGCCCGATCATTTGCTCTTGGGATTGATTTTGTGGTCATTTCAAGAACTCATCTTGATGCTATGAAAGATATTGGTTGGAAACAGGCAATGCATATGGAAATGTCTGCTCTTCTACAAAACAACGCATGGGATCTTATTGACTTACCTCCAGGTAAAAATGTTGTGGGTTGCAGATGGGTATTCATAGTAAAACATAATCTAGACAGTTCAATTGAGAGGTTGAAGGCTAGACTGGTGGCAAAGGGTTATACTCAGACATATGGAGTTGATTTCTTTGAGACCTTTTCACCAGTGGCTCGTCTGAATTCAGAACGGATTCTTATTTCTCTGGCTACTACTTTTGACTTGCCTCTATTTCAGCTTGATGTCAAGAATGCTTTTCTTCATGGTGATCTACAAGAAGAGGTGTACATGGAGCAACCTCCTGGTTTTATTGCTCAAAGGGAGTGTCAGAAGGTGTGTAGATTGAAGAAAGCCATCTATGGATTGAAACTATCTCCTAGAGCTTGGTTTGACAAGTTCAGTGATGTTGTACTAAAGATGGGTTTCTCTCATTCTGTGATTGATCACTCCTTATTTTATTCTAGCTCTTCTGTTGGATCCATCATTATTGTTGTATATGTTGATGATATAGTTATCACTGGCAGTGATTTTACAGGCATATCACGTGTGAAGGAAGGATTGCAGGGGCACGTTCATACAAAGGATCTGGGCAAACAGATATTTTCTAGGCATTGAAGTACTTAGATCTCATGCAGGTACTAATTTGCCTCAGAGGAAATATGTGTTGGATTTACTGCAAGAAGCTGGCATGAGTGAATCCAAGCTGGTGTCTA
Source organism: Alisma plantago-aquatica (assembly GCA_963693085.1). Classification (NCBI taxonomy): domain Eukaryota; kingdom Viridiplantae; phylum Streptophyta; class Magnoliopsida; order Alismatales; family Alismataceae; genus Alisma; species Alisma plantago-aquatica. The sequence goes on along the minus strand of OY856413.1, from coordinate 877,757,694 downwards.
CTCCTATGGACTATCATGTGAAGGAGATGATTGAATATCCAGATCCAGGATACTATAAGAAAATTGTTGGGAAACTGATATATCTGACAATTACTCGCCCTGACATTTCTTTTGTTGTAGGTGTGGTAAGTCAGCATATGAGCTCACTACAACAGTCACACTGGATGGCAGTCTACCGTATTCTGAGATATCTGAAGGGTGCACTCGGTAAGGGGATCGCCTACTATAAACCCAAGACTCCTGTGTCTACTCTTATTTTTACTGGTTATGCAGATGCAAACTGGGTTGGTAATCTGAATGACATGAGCTCTATTTCTGGGTATTGCACATTTCTAGAAAATCACCTTATCACCTAGAAAAGCAAAAGGCAGAATGTTGTGGCTAGATCAAGCAAAGAGGCTGAGTATCGAGCAATGGCTCATGCCTGTTGCGAGTTGCAGTGGGTTCAATTTGTGCTTTCTGAGTAAAAGATTTCTGTTTCGTCTCCCATAGAGCTCAGATGTGACAATCATGCTGCTATCTACATTGCCAAGAATCCAGTCTTCCATGAACGCACTAAGCATATAGAGGTTGACTGTCACTTCATCAGAGATCAGATCAAGAATGGCAATGTGGTGACTCTGCATGTCAAATCTGAAGATCAACTTGCAGATATCCTCACAAAGCCATTGAGTCCAGCAACATTTCAGAGCTTTTGCAACAAGTTGGGCATACACGATGTGTACAATCCAGCTTGAGGGGGAGTGTTAATATATCTCTTTATATTCTATTATTTGTAATTTCTATATATTGTTGGACCTCTATGTAATTTCTCCAATTTCTATTAATAAAAGGGTGAGAGGTCTTAAACCCTCACACACGTTGCATTACAAGCAGCTTTGCGGCATACATTCACAAACCTCAATACAGATCTTCTGGAAAACCAGTTCACCACTAGGCCATGCACCTTTAGGTATATAACTTTTATTTCTATTGAGCAATTCTCTAACTATACTCTCATTCAGCATCCTCTAAAGAGTTTACGGCAGACAACATACAGAAACCATTTTTACATTATTAAAATAGCACTACATATATATATATATATATATATATATATATATATATATATATATATATATATATTCTTATGGTGCCAGAAAATAATCTTATAGGTTGAAGCTATAAATGCCCTCCTGAATGATGATTTTTGCAAAGGTACCTTCTTAGCATACAGTTTTTTAATTTGTGCAAAAATATCCGTTGTATGTTTTTAAAGAAAAAAAGGCAAACGTCGAATACCAATTAATCAATCACAAAGGTACAAAAATAGTACCACGGGCTTATGGTTTCTGTAATGACAAATGCAGAATTTGGCATTTTCTGGATCTCGCTTGAAAAAGGATAATTCGAGGAAAATGGAGGAAAACTGAGGGAAAATAAACATCCAGTCAACTAAATGAAAAATCATCAAAAAACCTGATATATACATTGTGGTGTGCAAGAATATAAATGTGTCCACACACAGATACACATGCATATATGATATATATATAGCCAGCAACGAGTAGTTCAGGTGTTGCGGTTTGGGAAACCACAAAGAAGGGTCTCGGGTTCGACTCCGTGTGAGAGCCATTTCTCAAAATTGTTTGCTCGTAGCATAGGCCTGCCAAGTGTGTGCTTTAAATGGTTTCCGGGTGGGCAGAACGCTTAGGGCCCCGAGTCTACATTGTCGGGTGGGTCATTAAGTGGCTTTGTTTGGGGTTTTGGTTCACTTGTTAATCCAAAAAAGTATATGTGTGTACACACAAGTACGATATATATGCATGCACATATATATCTAGATGTATGTGTGCGGCAGTGCGCATCACATGGAAGATTTGTTGCAAGATGAAAAGAGAAAACCATAATTGTAATATGGGAAAGGAAAACTTGTTACAAAAAAAGGTTAACATGGAATTAACTTTGGTAGAAAGTAGATGTCATTGTTGTATTAATATAACACAGAATCCTCTCATACAGAAAGAGGAGATACAAGAAAGCGGACAAAACCCTATTGAATCTGATACACTTAAGCCCATATACATGAAACTAAAGAAAAAGGGATAGAATGATAAAGATATACACCAGGAAAGATAATGAAGATACATATATCTCAATACTTTCCCTCAAGCTGGAGCACATGTATCAATCGTGCTTGTAGCATAGCTTAAACTCTTTTCCCAAAGAGAGGCTTGGTAAAGATTTTTGTCGTTTGCTCATTTAGTTGGCAAAAAGGGAGTGCTGATCTTCTTGGCCATTACAGCATCACGAAGAAAGACAGGATTGCTAGCAACCCGTGTTTATTAGAACAAGGTTGGACCGGACAGCCCAACTGTTCAGACTAAAAACCAGTTACAGAACCTATCAGGTTAGCCTCTAGACCGGAACAAACCAAACCTGAGCTGTCTGGACAACCAGTCCACGTAGCAGAAACCAATTGGGTCTGTGTGACATGCGACTTCTGCTTGGTTGATAGCCATAAGTGATAACCGCTAACAACCCTTGATCCTACTGGTTTATACTTGTCATTCTTTACTATTATTTGGATTAATTAGGTTGATTGTGATTGTTTAGTTACATATATACTACTATCGTTGCTACTCAATTGGTTTGAAGAAAATTGTTACTCCCTGAATGTCTACTATAAAGTCATTTTGTAAATTACTCCGACAAGAGTACTTATTATAACTTAGCCATCCTTATTTGGAAACCATGGTTTTAGATTATGATTTTTTATATTTAGAATTTACTATGATAATCTATGTTTTGTATTGAAATTGAATATACAATTTCAGTTTCACCTAACATTTCTAAAACGTTATTTGTGCTTTGTGATGAATGAGGTCATCACCTGTTATTATGAGTGATATAGCTTTTACTTTTAGACTTTTAGTGTTATTACATTTGAGTTTGTTCATACTTTGTCGACAATTTTAGCATATTTAGGTATTTTCCACCTAATTGGTGATGTCAAAGGTTGAACCGATCTGACTAGTGATCAGATAGGTTTATCGGGAACCGATAGCCTCACTGATTCAATGACCAGTCCAGTCTTGATAACATTGCTAGCAATGAAGATAGCTTCTTGATTGTCACAATAGATTGAAATATAGGTGATAGGGAAGCCAAAGTCGGTAAGAAGAGATTTAATCCACAAAAGCTCACAAGTACTGTATGTCATTGCGGGATATTCTAATTCAACAATTGATTTGGCAACAACATTTTGTCTCTTGCTTTGGCAAGGAACTAGATCACCTCCGCTAAGGTACAATATAAAGAGGTATATCTCCCATCAGTAGATATATGGAAGAATATGGGGGTTGAAGGAGCTATGTGGTTAACAAATTTCTTTAAAAAGATTATGAAGACCAAGAAGAAGCCAGATAAGTGTAGAAACAATACTATATCCCCATCTGCAAGAACAAAGGAGATGTTCAGAGCAAGGTTGTCAGAACCGAACCGGTGAGTGAACCGGTGAGGCTTCTGGTTCTCGGTTCACTGGTTCAACCAGTGGTTGAACCGGTTCAACCGGTGACATCAACATGACACTATAAATTATTTTTATAACTTTATAATATATGAATAGTCAAGGAAAAAGTAAGCAAATCTAGGACTATATCAAACACTAGCATGGAAATGACAATAATTCAATTTGAAAGTGCATTTCCCGTGTCAAATTATCAAGAAATCAAATAAACTTTCATTAACATGAGGAGATACCACGGTATAATTGGCATAAGGATATTGGAAACCTTATTGGAATATAAATATAGACAGTAGCACTAGACTTTTGTATAGTCATTGACCTGGCAGGACGGTAGGAATATGTTAAAGAATGAGAAAAGGTAGGTAGAATATTTTAACTATATGGAAATTACTAGGGGACTAAATGAAGAAGAGAGGTACCGGAGATTTTGCAAGAGGATCAATACAACAAAAAAAGGCAGCAGCAAGTAGCAACAATTATAGAAGCAAATGCTACAGCAAACTATTAAAAAAACATGAAAAGGAGGATAAGGAGGAAGATAAAGAAGAGGAGGAATAGGGAAAAGGGAGGAGGGTATAGCATGTACCTGCAGCAAAAACAAAATTCAACAAAAAATACATCAAATTATTGGTCAGTCAGACTCGGCCGGTTCAGTAAAAACCGGACCGGTTCACCGGTTCACCGGTTCTTGACCGGTTCAAAGGGATTTCTGGGTTTGGGGCCACACCGAACCGGTATAGGCACCGGTTCCCGGTTCAACCGGTTGAACCGGCCGGTTCGGTTCGGTTCTGATAACTATGGTTCAGAGTTGCACAAGCTACAGAGGTATCAAGTTGATGAGTCACACTATGAAGCTTTAGGGGAGGATTATTGAGTAGAGGTTAAGAGCTATCATGCATGGAAGATCAACAATAGATGTTGTTTTTCTGATAAGGAGGCTTGTGGAGAAGTATAGAGAAAGAAAAATAGATCTTCATATGGTTTTTTATTGATTCGAAAAAGGCTTATGATCGAGTACCTAGGGAATTGTTGTGGATTGTTTTGAAGAAAAATGATGTCTCAATCCAATACATTGACTTGTTTAAACGCATGTATGATAGTTCAACTACAAGTGTGAAGACTCCTGGAAGAGAAACACCAGTATTTCCTATCACAGTTGGGGTACACCAAGGATCCACACCTAGTCCATATATGTTTTCTTGTTATGGATGAGTTGACAGAATGTTCAGGATGATATTTCGTGGTGTATGTTATTTGTTGACGATTTTGTGTTAATTGACAAAACTAAAGATGGATTGAATGATAAGTTGAACATTGGAGTTAAAAGACGAAACTAAAGGCATTGGAATCAAATGGATTGATGATTACTAGGAGCAAATGGAATCAAATGGATTGATGATTACTAGGAGCAAAACAGAGTATATGTATTACAATTTCAGCCAATTTCGCAGTGTAAATGGTGGAGCCAAGTTGGACGGAGTAGATATACCAAAATGTGACAAATTTTGTTACTTGGGTTCTATAATTCAAATAAATGGGGATGACCAAGATGACGATTGTTACTAGATCACTGCAGGATGGTGGAAATGGAGGAGTGCAACTGGAGTATTATGTGATCAGAAGATCTCTCTCAAATTAAATTGCAAATTTTATAGAACAACTATACAGCCAGCCATGCTCTATGAGAGTAAATGTTGGGCGGTGAAGAAACAAGATCTCAACAAGATGAACAGTCTGAAATGCGTATGGTGAGATGGAAGTGTGGGAAGACAAGAAAAGATAGCTTGAGAAATGATTGTCACGAATAAAGTGGGGTGGCGAGCATTGAGGACAAGTTGCACGAGAACCAACTCAAATAGTATGGACATGTGCAACGCAGACCGACTAATGTGCCTATATAAAGCAATGTTATTGAGTCAAGCACAATCAATAGAAGAAAAGGAAGGCCTAAATTAACAAGGGAAGAGCTTATAAAGAGAGATTTTGAATGTTTACATCTTGATCAGAATATGACTCATGATAGAGCTGAATGGAAATGAAGGATCTATGTAGCCGACCCCAACATGGTTGGGACTGAAGCTTAGATGATGATGATGATGATGATGATGATGATTTCGCGCCAGTAGATATGTAATGGATATCTTCTGAAATTCACACATTCGATCTGGATTCGACTTCAAAATTTCAAATAAAAACCTAAACCCTAAACTACTATTTTGTAACTATATAATATTAGTGTATTTTACACTAATATAATATGTAACTATGTTAGCGTCAATATTCCAATATGTAAGTACTAATCAACAAGAGTATTCTTATACTCAGCAATTCCGCAGGGTAATAATAATACAATATTTGTTATTGGTATAGTATATAATTAGTAATCACTGGCCAGTAGCTATGAAATTAATCATAAAGTAAAATACAACTATTAAATTTGTTCAAAAGATATTATGTAGTTACTAAATAGTAGAATATAAACTATATAGTTATTTACTTATCAAAAAAGGACCTGGAATACTAATATACCATCTACAGCAGATCAGGAATGGTAGTTTTATTTGCATACAGTAGTAGCAGAAGAATCCATGATCTATAATTCTTGTAATGTGTAAGTACTATAAACAAAATTCATATATGACTTTATGATCTTTATTTCTTATCTATAAAGATTTTGATAAGTACTATGTATATGAATGAAGTAGAAATTACAAACACGTTTAGATTTTTTTTACCAAATAGGGATGAAAGAAGTAAACATCCTAGAAACCGGACCATAAAGCAGCCGAAGCGGCAAAAAGCGCCATTAAACGGCCTAGGCGGGAAACCGTGGGCGCCTAATGGCAATCGGCTAACTGAGCAATTAATGCCCAAATTAGGCCCCAATGGCCTTGCCGTCTGGAGCACTATTTTAAACATTGGACATGAGATTTATAGCTGTTCAGAATCCAAGACAACTAAAGAGCCACGCTCAGCCCACTTATTGTATTCTCTGTTCTTTTTGTTAGAAGATTCTTCTTTAGCATGTTGTGGCTTAGTTAAATGATCAAGCATGCTAGAAGAATGTACGTAGATTCTTCTTTAGCATGTGGTGGCTTAGTGAGATGATCAAGCATACCCATACAAATTGAATCCATTGAACTTGATAAGCATCACATACCTGGAGTATGCTTAAGAGAACTCTGCAGAAGAGGCAAATACATAGTATTACAAGATTAGAAAATAGCACATCAATGATATATTTTCAGTAGCATTTGAACATGTGATGCCTTCTCACAGGCATGGCATATTCTTAGGGGGGACATCGTGATTGATCTCTGATACAGCATATCAGAGATCAATAACTGTAGTTGATGTAGGTAGAGGGTGACACATCGTGTCTAGGCATACTTGTCAAGGCGGCTAGGCGGTTGGTCCCAACCAATTGGCGCCTAGGCTTTTCTGGGCGTTTTTATTTTTTATATTTTTTAGTTACATATTTGTATATTTATACGTATGATACTACATGTTATTTTGTAACTATAAGTTCATTAAATCATGTTGTATGCCTGATTTACATTGATAACTGTTTAGAGAATCAAGAAAAGGAGAATTAAGAGGAAGAAAAAAGTAGTAGGAGGAAGGTAATTAGGAATTGTAGGTGAAGCAAAACAAGAAAAATGAAAAAGAAAATTGCAGATAACATGCAAGAAGTCAAAAAAGGAAAAACCACAACAGCAGGACAGGGGATATGAAGGAGGAAGAAGAAGTTAGAAAAATAATATTAGAAACAGCAGTGCAGGAGGTGTGGAAGGAGATCAGGAAATTGTAATGCATACATGCAAACAGCAGTAGTTGTTGCAGATGTAAGAGCAACGAAAAGTCAGAGCAAGAGGAATATATGCAAATCAAACTTCTAAATGAGACCCAAGTTTATTTGAATTTATCCTAGATTGACCTAAATGAAACCCAAGTTTGGCCAAATCTTCAGTAATTTCCCCAAATCAAATGTATTTCCCACAGACCAGACATAATCATCCCAAATTTGACTTGATTTGGCATAAATTAGACCTAATTTTGCATACCATGACCTAATAAGACCTTACTTCCCCTACTTTATCCTATATAGACTTAAATGAGACCCAATTTGGCTAAATCAGACCTAGTTTCCCCAAATCAGAAGTATATTCCCCCAAATCAGACCCATTTCCCCCAAAACAGAACCTAATTTGCCGATATTTGACCTGATTTTGCCTAAATCAGACCTAGTTCAACTTTAAAATGACTCAAGGTGATCTAATTTGACAAAATCCAGACTGAATTCATGCTTATTTAGCCTTTAAATTGATTAATCTGGGCCTAAAAGGCCATAGACGCCCATCTAATGGACTTAATAGGCTGGGCGCCTAGTTTGAGCCGCCTTGCCTAGCACCTAGGCGGGCTCCTTGATAACTAAGTGTCTAGGACGACGCCCACCGTGTCAAGGTCAGCACGTAGTGTTTGGGGTATGACATGGCGTGTGAATAATCAGGGCATGCACGGGAGCAACATCTAAGGGACATGTCTTGTTATACGCTAAGTTACGGAGCAACATGTTCTATATTTGTCGGGACACATCGTGTTTCAATGCAGCAACAATCGGGCCATAGCAGAGACAAAGCAACACACCGTGTCTTATGAGGACACGTGTTCCAATTCAAAACAAAAGGCCATAAACAACCCAAATTAAATCGGAAAAGTATGGGGATTGTTGTGGATCTCTAAGGAGGCATAGATTACGTTAGAAATATCCCATCATATCACAAAAGTATAGGTAGAGGCCTATAATAGGTGCTCATGAATGACCACAAAGAAGATATCTACGACTTTCCAGAAAATAGGCCTTTAGGGCATAAGATCGAGAAATATCACATGCTACGCCACTAGATTCTTTTGTTGGAGAAGAGGGGAGGTTATAAGAGAGGGAGCCTCCTAGTCGCAACCATTGATGGCTTGAGAGATGACCATTGCTCGAGGACGATAATCGACTGCACACCAGTTGGGCGGAGACAACAGCAACGGAGGCTAGGAGAGGTGTCTAGGTATCTTGCTCTAATGCCATGTAGAAAGTAGTCATCATTGTTATATTGATAAAAAAGACCCTTCTTCTATATATAGAAAGAGGAGATACAAGGAAGCATACAAAGACCTCAGTGGGCTTAATACGATATAAAAAGAGCAATAAAGAGATATATAAAAAGACGAGAAAGATGTTTACTCAATAACTTCAAAAAGGTTTACATCAAAAAACATAAAAGTTTGTTAGAACCTTGAAAATGCGTAAAAAACTTTGTAAAAAGTTAAGAATAGTCTTAAGGACATTCGGCTAATCAAAAAAATGAAAATCAAGACTCTTTCTAAAAGAGCAAAAAGAAGCAAGGGAAAAAGTTAAAAAAATTAGACCATCTCTTCTGTGGGTTTATTTTTCATTCTAGAGCTCTGACTTTGTTCTTTATTTGTGCAACATGGAGTTTTGCTTCTTATCCACGTACCGGTGTTGTCTATCATGCACACTTATTCATTGTGAAAGTCAACATCAGGTTACTACGTTTGCCTACTACTTACTCTGTGTTATGTAATGCATGTTGGCACTGTTGTGATCAAACACTCTACTTCTATGTGATGTATGCGAGTCGACTATTTTCTACAATAGAGCAATACTCATTGGACTACTCGACAATGTTAGCAACTACATTGATATCTACTGCATTGGACTACTTGCAAGTTGTCTACTCTTGCTCCAGATGCACACTTATGCTTGTTTGAGAAACTCGTCTTTACTTATTGAGACAAAGGATCCAAATCTCTTCTTATTAGCTTCCGATCTACCCCTTGTCCTTTTACCTTCGTCTCACACACTGACTGAATAACAATACTTCGAACAGGTACATTTACAGTGCTATGTCGTTCATGTTGAAACCATCTAAGGTGACCCTCTTGTAGTTTGTGTCTGATACCATTGCCATTGAATTTCTTGTAGCTATTTCTAATGCAATCTTTCTCTGTTCCACCATACATCCATCATAGCATTCGCATTTATATCACGTCATCTTGTAAACACCTTGTTTCTTCACATTGCGGAATTCACTGCCATATAACCTAGCTGGGCTTACAGTTGTTCTATAATCTTAACCTTCAGACAAATGGAATCTTGCAGGCACATCATATTCCAGACACAAGGCTCCATTTCATCTGCCATACTGTAGTCCTAATAAAGATTTCCCCTTTTACTTCACTTTCCATAAGAATAATGCATCCCAAGTACTTAACATCACATTTTGGGGCATCTTAAGTTCCTTCTAGACTTTTAGGTTGGCTAAACTGCAATGCATATACCCTGTCTTATTTCAACTAATCTTGGTATATTTAGATTCCCAAAGCATTTCTTCATAGTTCTATTTCGTAACACCTATAAAAACTTTCCAACTATTTGTGTCTTAACAAAGTTTTTCTGTAATTATTAAAGGCCCAGATGATAGGTTTGTTAGTTTAGCCCATTTCCAGTTAATTTCTATAGTCTGGAATATATTTTTTGTAGGGATCCTGTTGGACGCATTTATGTCTTTTGCAAGAAAATTTGATGCACAGCAGATAACAGAATTTACTTCCTTTGTAGGTTTCAGGAGACAAAACACTAGACATTAGTAGCAGAAAGAGCATGAGTGGATAAGTAATGGTTCACCTGAAGAATGACTGTTGTAGTAGTATTTGGATGAACTGTTAGAAGACAGGTATTTAGCAATGTTCTTTTAAGGATCATCTCGTATTCCCTTTCAGTTTTTCCTGCATGTGAAGAACGAAGATAAATTATTCAACAATACATACCTAATTAATCATGTGAAGAAAAAATCACCAGAATGCAAAAGAAGTAACAAGACAATAACTCATACAAAACATATCCGGCATGCCTTGTTGTTACTGTAAAAACTTGGTGCTTCCATCCATCAACTCAGTTCATGCTCATGAACATCTATCCATCTCAGATAATGTCCTTTTCTAAAGGGACGTCAAGATTTAGTTTCCTTCTTGGAAAAGATTAAATGCAAGCAGAATCACATAAACCTCACATAATGACCCACCAATTTCTTATTTATAGTCAAATGATTGACCTTGCTGGAATATGAGCCATCTCTAATTGTCTATTATTCTCTAACTAAATTCAGTTGCCTGTGACTTATCCAACAACTTGACCATATTCAAGCAGTATGACCACACTTCAAATCGACCTGTGTCTTATAATGACTAAAAAGGTCTTTTGGTAGAAGCATTCTAAAGAAAGTAACAGTCAAAAAAGGTTACAGTCAACAGTGCGCCGCCGGCAGTGTATACCCCCTTCCCCGATTATTTGCTTCCCCCGATCTCTCTTTTAAATATATTCTACCACCACACTAACACCACTTAGAATCTAGCCCTTTCTCCTTTTCCCCCATGTGCCTCCTACCCACGTCTGTTTATTTTTCTTTTTTCTTTCTCCCTTTTCCAGCAGCCATTTTCTTTTCTTTTCAGCGGTACAGTGCCACCAAGCAAAGCGGGAGAAAATGTGTCCTCCCTGTTGGTTCTCATCCAGGAGCAAATTGGGAGACCCTTCCCTAGCCCCTACCGGCTCCCCTGCTGCCATCTTAAGGTTGGACTAACCAAGTGGGCTCACCTACCCAATCAGTTGACAAATAAAATAAAGGAGGACAACACATGTCACTCGCAACACCCTGGCTGCCATCCTAGCCAAAGTTTGGCACCAAAAGCAGCACCTAACCTCCCTCCACATTCAAGAGGTGCTTGAGTGGAAGGCAACGCCAAGGAGTAGTAGCCTATGCGGAGTTGACAACAGCTACAGGTGTACTGTATCAATACGTTGCAATAGCTTTGGGAGCCCCAAATCAAATCTCTTGGTTCCCGAGTGTCATCAACTATTAGGGGAGTCTTCTATGACAACTCAGGATTTTCTAGTTCTGCTTCGAGACCGCGCAATCCGTGTGTTCTCGAGTACCCAAAATTTGCTAATTTTTCTTCCAACTACTATCGTGAAGTTGGATCTGCGAGTCATGGAGTCGAGATGCACTTCCACAACAGCTTGAAACTTCACTTACTTACACCATAGTGCACTGTGAGGAGATCAGCGCCAGGCTTGCAAAGTTAGAAGAATGTATGACAGCTACAACAAGCAGTCCAGCCGCCTAGAAGCTCTAAGTTTAGGCATGCGACAAGAGATGTGGGCATGTTTGAGCACTTACAAGAGCAACATGTAGCACGAAGTCCGCAAAACGGGAGAAACTCTCTACATCGCCAAGGACGCCAATCGAATTAACCTTGTCGGAGATGATATCAGAGGAAGCAAACGACGCATATTCTGTTCCAACTTCTCCACTGCTAGACACGCCATCGCTAGCAAAGCTCGCCTTATCTATCCCAGCATTTCAAGAACCATTCTTCCAATTACTCATAGATGCAACTTATGACGTGAACGTGGTCATTGGATTGATTGTTTACAGCAAAAGCGTGATGTTTATCCAACCAGTCTTCTTTGCACGAGGTCATGGCATTGGCTTGCGTCATCAACTTTTCATTTTGATCGCAGGACGAGATCATTTAACGGGAAGAGACTGATGCACGACAAGTCCCACTCCCAGATCCATCCAAATAGTATATCTGATTAGGCTAATTAGTTCTTTTATAATTTAATCTTGTTTTAGTAATTATTATGCAGTCGCTTCAATTTTGGGATCTATGTGTAATTTTAGGGACTTACTTGTAATTTCTTAATTAACTAGTTTTTATTTTGTTGTTTTAATAGTTTCATTAGCGAAAATAAGTCAATTAGGGCTTCCCGTGACATTTCTATATAAGCCTATGCCCGGGGATATTGTTCGGCAGATTAAGTTATATAAGTTAGTTTCTTTTGCAACGTGGTTTGCATTACATATATTTTGGGGGGAAAAATTATTTGAAATATATGGTGAGGCACATATATCTTGCTATGCATCACCGTTTGCATTATTAATATGAGTCACATTTGAGACGCTCTCCCTTTGTTCAATAGTCCGCGTAGCAGAACTCAAGATAGCTCTGGCGATGGCGGGAGCCGAGTAGGTTGGGACAGGTTCCGCTGCCCTAGCCTCCACCGCCGCTCTCTCCCATGCTCCTCAGCCCCAAAGTGATGGCCCCGTTTGCAACCCGCCTCCATGGGCGAATCCAGGGTCAGATGTGACGATGGGCAGGTCGTGGGCGGCGACTTTGTCCAAGGCAATGCCTGTCCAGCGGAACCTGAAACCGGCAGTTCTTCCCGAAGACCCCAGGGCTCTGGTGTTTCGCCATGGAGATGACCGTCCATGGATGAGCTTCTCCCCCCCCCCCGGTTGTGGAAGCTATGGAAGAGTTTCACAGAAGATCCATCATCGTTCAAGTCCTTGGGCGGAAGGCAGTGGTGATCGAGCAGCTCTATGGCTAGATGCTGAGAGTGTGGCGAATCAGAGGGGAGTTGCAGGTCTCTCCGATGGTGGGCGGCTTGTTCCTGGCCAGGTTCTTGATGGATGAGGACCTCAGTACATCCATTGAGCAAGGCCCTTGGTTCTTCGACCAACAACTAGTGTTGACGAGGAAGTGGACACCCGAGGCAGATGTTCGAAGGGCGGCCCTGACTTCCTCGCCAGTTTGGGTCACCTTGCCAAAGGTTAGACAACACTGGACCAGAAGAGCCACCTAAAGTCATTGACTTCCTCACCAGAGGGAGTCTCACTGGAGCGACTCACCTGTGTGTAAAGATTGAAGCTGAGAAGAAACCACCTCCCGTGGTCATGGTAGAGCTCCCTGACGGCAAGGCTTTGGAGATCAAGGTCTTGTATGATGCGCTTCCTGACAAGTGCGAAGGTTGTAAGGTTTTCAGGCACAGCACGGGACAATGCCCTGGACCACGGGTGGCTCGTCCTGAACCCCCCATTGCAACTGATCTGGATGACAGGGGACAACAGAAGAAACACAGGCCTAGGAGGAAGTCGTCGAGAGGACCTCCGACTGCGGGTCAGGGGCTGTCTACACCTCAGGCGGAGGTCGTGGAGGATGTTGTTGTATGCGAGGCGGAGCCGCCTGCCAGAGAAAACCCATCCATGTGTCCGGGCCTTGGGGCTCAAGAATCTGTGGTGGAAGATGGAGGAGGTAGCGGTGCAGTGCAGGTGTCTGAGGGTTTGCCTGAGAGTGAATAACCTGCTGAAGGGCCATTCTAGGAGGTGCGGAGTGGCTCAAGGAAGGGTTGTTCTCCTGTTAGCAATGGGAAGCACAAGGAACCCATTGTGGAGTCCTCAAATCAGTTTGATCTGCTGGAGGATCTAGACAATGAGTGCTTGGCAGCTGTAGGAACTAGCATGAGTAAGGTGGCTACCTCACCCAGGAGGACCAGGAGAGGCGGATCAACTCCCGGAAGGGGGGGGGGACACCGCAGAGTTTCTTAATGTGTATCCTTTCTTGGAACCTGCGGGGTGCCTCGCGACCCGGCAAACAAAGGAAATTGAGAGAGATCATTGAGAAGGTAAAGGCAACTATGGTGGTCTGTCTGGAGATCAGGATAAGGAGACATATGGCGGACAGAGTGAGAGGTCTTGTTCCTCAGGGTTGGGAGTGTGTTTCCAATCTGGAGCAGGTGGAGGGAGGCAGGAGCGCCATGGGTTGGAATCCTCAGGTTTGGGATGTAAAAGTTCCCCCAAGCGTGTGTCCGGCTGGGTGGCCATCCGAATAGTGACCACGCCTAGCTACAGGTTCACCTTGCACACGGGATCAGCAGGAAGAAACCTTTTAGGTTTTTCAATGGGTGGATGGAATGGCCGAGTTGCAAGAGAATTATTGAGGAGGCCTGGAGGAGGGATGTCTGGGGAAACCCTTTATACGTGATGGCTGAGAAATTGAAAAGAACGAAGCTGGCCCTTAAAGATTGGGCGAAGGGACTGTCTAGCATTAAGAATCTGGTCTCTAATGCAAAGCAGGTGCATGTCGAAGCTGCCAGGAAGTTGAGAATAGATCCTCTTGATAACCAACTCATCTTAACCGAAGAGGAGAGTGCCAAGAAGTTGCAACAGCGTGAGAAAGCAGAGGAGCTTTGCTTGTGGCAAAGGAGCAGATTGAAGAGGATTCGGGATGGAGACAGGAACACCCGTGCATATCACTCTACAATGAAAAGGAATGAGATGAGAGATCATATACATACTCTGTTCAAACAGGATGGTACTCCGACCAACTCCCTCGAGGAAGTGGCTAATGAGGCTATTGTGTTCTATTTCAAGCTTTATAAATCGAGTGATGGGGGTTCCTCGTAGCAGTGCAACCTACCCCCTAGACGGGTCACTGACCAAATGAATAGAGATCTTTGTGGACCTGCCTCTGAGGAAGAGATTAAAACAGCCCTATTTTCCATTGGTTCTGGGAAGGCCCCGGGCCCCGACGGGTTCAACTCTTTCTTCTTTAAAAGGATGTGGGATGTGGTGAAGAGCGACCTGTGTAATGTCGTGAGGTGGTTTTTGGTTGGAGGGAATATGGTGAGAAGCATCAACCATTCTTTTATCAGGCTGATACCTAAGAAGAAGTTGGTGCATTCTCTAAATGACCTGAGGCCCATTGCCTGCTGTGGCGTGGTATATAAAGGTATCTCCAAATTGATGGCTGCCAGACTCAAGAAGGTCCTTCTTGGAGTTGTATCCCCGGCTCAGTCGGCGTGAGAGGCAGAAACCTGTTGGATAGCACGCTTCTGGCGTCGAAGTTCCTCCTCGGCTTCGGTGTGAAAACGGGGGCGCGGAAAGCTTGTGTCAAGTTGGATATTGCTAAGGCCTATTACCTAGTCAGGTGGGATGCCCTTAAGCGCATCATGGTGGAGATGGGTTTCTGCAGGAGATGGTTTGATCTGATTATGGAGTGTGTTTCCACCACTTCCTTCTCGGTCCTTGTGAACGGGATACCTTATGGTTTCTTCAAAGCCTCCAATGGTTTGAGACAAGGTGATCCTTTGTCTCCTCTCCTTTTCACTCTCATCATGGAATCGTTGACCACTCTGGTTGAGGATGCAATAAGGGAGAAGAAGATGGTGACTTTCAGGCAAGGCGGAGTGAAGGTGCTCCTGCACCTCATCTTTGTCGATGACATGTTTTTCCTGTCTGGGAATGGCAAGACGTTGAAGCATCTACGTCGTGTGTTGAAGGTGTTTGGAAACCTTACTGGGTTGTTCATAAGTGAGATCAAGTCCAAGATTTATTTATCCAGGTCATGTGATTCAAGGAGGGGGAGACTGAAGGAGGTTGTTGGCCTCCCCCTTGGAGTGTTTCCCACCAAGTACCTCGGCATCCCCATTAGCGGTGGTGTGGCGAGAGGGAAGGATTTTGCTATGTACGTGGACAATCTTCGGGACACTGCAGCCAAGTGGACGGGGCTCCGGCTGTCATTGGCGGGACGGTTGGTCCTGGTGAGGTCTATGATTATTCCCAAGATTAGATTCTGGTGTAACCAAGCAGAGATACCAGCCTTCGTCCTGGACAAGATGAGATCCATAGTTGCATCTGTCGTTTGGGGAGGGAAGCACCACGTTGTCCCGTGGGTGACGCTTGCTAGAACCTATAAAGAAGGTGGGCTTAACATTGTCGATCTGCCCAACATTGTTGCTATGGCTACCTATAGGCGTATTGATTGTTTCCTAAGGAACAAGGAGTCCTTGTGGTCTGCCTAGATGAAGCAGCAATAGGCGACAGCCTTGCCGTGGTCTAGGGTGCTCAAGTGTCCAGAGTGTGGTGTGCCTTGGCCGGGGGCTGGAAATCTGTTTCGTCGGAGTACGTGCTGCAGATGAGAACTTGGGCCTTGCGGGACGCTGATTTCAAGCCCAGCTTCGTCATCTCGTTTCACACTCCTCAAGTTCCTTGGTTCGAGGTGTTATGGCACAAACACCATAAACCAAAATAGAGTGGTTGCCTCTACCGTTGTATTCTGAAGAAGTTACCCACGTTGGACAGGATAAGAGCTTGGAGCCTATCCTCCAATGCTATCTGCTGGCTCTGCAAGGCGCATGAAGAGAGCCATGAATACCTGTTGTTCCAGTGTTCCTATACGAAACATTTGTGGTGTAGATGGAGCTTGAAGATGGGTTGGGGCAGAACCCCCCCTTGTTGCTGGATGATGGGATACACTAGATTATGGAGAAAAGTGCTCAGTCTAGGCTTTTTGCTGGTCTTAGCCTGGCTGGGCTATGTTTCTTTATTTGGGATGAGAGAAACCGGAGACTCCATGACAAAGGGGAGAGGGATAATACCTGTCTTTTTGACGTTTTTGTGTATAATCTGGGTGCGGTTGTTAAGGCCAAACCCAAGATCGGGTACGGGGTTGGTGCGGAGGTTCTGAGACGGTGGGGTTTTTGCTGAATCACCCGCCTGTACAGTATACGGGTGCTTCCCATATACTTCTTTTTGATGTGATAGTGATATTTTACCTACTCCAAAAAAATAAATGAGTCACATTCACATGGCAGAGACCAGCCTAGTTTGTGAGGAATATATTCCCTAAAGGGAATGCCACATGTTCAACTCCCCCGGGAAAACTTTTGTCTACCAATTAGGGTGGATGTTGCAAATGTCTAGTAAGCAGAACTTCTCTGGCTGCAGATGGGGTGGCATTTAAGTCGGTCTGGGCCTCCCACAACATAGTGAGATCCTTGTGGTTGGACTTCTTCTTGGCTAATCAGTTTGATTTAGCATGTCTCTCACACTCTTAGGTACATAAAGTAGCCTCAGGAGGTTGTGTTCCCGGTCAATCAAAATACTAGTATTTGCATAAAGTCATAATGAGGTTCTTAAATGATATACATCCTACTATCAACTTGGCTATCAACTTTATCCAACATGATCAAAGGAAATATGATGAATTGAATCAACATATTTTAAAGCTCTTACAAGTAAGTCTTTACTAAGGCCAATCCAAAGATGGGTTCTCAGTGAACCGGTATCTATACACAACTTTGGGGGTAGTGTAAATGTAGATGGTACTCTTAGTTGATATGTACAATTTCCGTTGTAAGTAATACAAGGATCCTTTAACAAAATTCCCACCATAAACCATAATGCATAACTAGTTTATTTCTTGTAACTCCAGCACGTGAGAGAGTGATCCCTATTTTAGGGTTCTCCCACCATGGAGGTTCATGTAAGACCTCGTCATAGATTGAATTTTTGCCAAAATTGTCAAAAATTTTACAATAAAACTGATTTTGTGTCTATTAGAAATAATGAATATTCCATCTTATCTTGGGTATGTCATTCATACACAAATTCCTCATATTTTGACAAAAATTTAACAAGATTTTGACATTATTGTTTTTTATCACAGTAACAAATTTGGTTATAATTCATGAAAGTTTATAAAAACAAATAGATAGTGAAGCAATAAATAGCATATTATATCTCCTATTAGTCATATTTTTATTTGGTTAGATAGGCAGTTCCTCTTAAACTAGTAATTCCACTTATATCACAGCCTTGCATGCTATACCTTCACTTACATAAGGTTAGATATCTCTAACCATTGCATAGATGTTTTACATTAGACAAATTGAATTCATATATCTTTTATGGTTGAAGCCTTATAAATAGGTTTAAAGTTGTTTTGTTCAATTTCATATTTACTTTCAGGAACATTAGAAATTTTGCAGCAGTGCAACTTCAGCTATACACATACTTTTTCGAACCAGCCAATCCTTTTTCATTGACATATTTAGACCCCCCCTCCCCCTTTATGTAACTTATGCAACTTTTTATTCATTTCCTTTTTATATCCGAAAATCATGCATACAAAATCTCATGAAGTATATTCTTCATTCCAAAGTCAAAATGCCCAAGAAACAATTTGTCGAAAATTGGCAAAATTTGTATGAACTTCTACTGGACCAATGATGTCAACATTCTTCATTCTACAGACCTTGAAATGAGATAGGTCGAACCACAAAAATTCATCATTTCGCTATAGAATGTTATGGTGCTTATTTTCATCACACATTCACTATAAATATTTGTTAGTAAAGAAGATCGGATATTTTCACAGCAAGCTTATACGAACACTAAAAAAAAGTGATGAGCATGTGTAATATGACTTGATCCCAATGCAACAAAGTGTGGACTTTGTGTGATGCATGCATTACAGCTTAGCATTAAGTAGCACAAATTTGCAGAGGGCAGTATATGTCTATAAGCACCCCGCACAAAACTGTGCTTTGGGTGTATATGAGTTTATTTGGAATGTATCATTGCAAACCCCTAATACTTTCAAATAATTGCGATGATCATAGATAGAGTGAGTCTAATATTAAACCAAACAAGACCAAAGATTGGTGTAGTTTAGAAAATTAGACATTATTGGTTCTATTTAAGGGGTTGGCTTTACTGAGCCAATGTACCAATGTAAGTATAAATTATATATTTTACGTCATTAGAATCCGTATAATGTATAAATAATAATTCCAATCATAGTGTATAATATTGTATTTATTTCACAACAAAATATCTAAAGTGGTCCTAATAACCCTAGTAATAAAAGTCTCCGACTTTTTGGAAAGGGTCGTGATTTTTCACGGGTTTTTGGTCAGTCGAATATTCTTTCCAAATAAAATGTAGGTCACTTTTACAATTTTTTATGAGCAAACACGATTTTTCACAAACTTTCACAATCTTTTATGAACTTTCACGATTTTTCATGATTTTTTAAGTAAACCATATTTCACAGTTAACTTCCATGTTAAGCTTTTACAACAAGTTTATTGGCCCTCTTATGATGTGTCCTAACTGATTACAACATCACGCATTCTCCCTCGTCCTCTCCTACACAATTATAAGGCTTCCCCTCTCCATCTTGCAAAACAATAGTTTCTTCTATATTTATGTGATCTTCCATGTTGCACACATACATCTACATCTAAATATGTATGTGTGCATATATATATATATATATATATATATATATATATATATATATATATATATATATATATATATATATAACATATATGATATACATACATATGTGTGCATAAACATGCATAGATACCTACACACAATCTATAGATCCAACTTATTCTCGGTCTTTCCCGAATAGTTAACTGAACTTTGACCAAACTTCAACGATTTTTCCCAAAGCTGCTGATTGGTCGGGCCAAGTCCTGGCTGGGAGGGCGCTTAGTCTGGACCAGGGCTTATACGTTTTTTTTTCACTTTTTTTGTTATTCTAATTCCCTCCCCCACTCCCTAGCTTGAATATCAATTTCATTAACACTATACTAGTTTATTATATAACTTTTCGTTTAGTTGCAGCAATTCAACAAGTCCTAATTTAACAATGGCATGTCACTCTTCTCTTTCTAATTATACTTGTTGAATTTGAATACATTAAATAAATAGTCTTCATTGAAAATTGTTTGTTCTGTTTTATGACATTATTTAGCAAATCTGGATTATTATATGCTTACATTAGTGATTTATATAATGTATTGTATATAACTAATTAACTATATGTACATTAGTCATCATCATCAACTAAGCCTCAATGCCAACTATGTTGGGGTCGGCTACATGGATCCTTCTTTTCCATTCAGCTCTATCATGGGTCATATTCTAGTTGAGATGTAGAGATTCAAAATCTCTTTTTATAAGTTCTTCCCATGTTAATTTAGGCCTTCCTCTTCTTCTATTAATTGTGCTTGCCTCAATATTATTGCTTCGTATAGGCGCATTAGTCGGTCTGTGTTGCACATGTCCATACCATCTGAGTCGGCCCTCTCACAACTTGTCCCCAATACTCGCCACCCCCACTTTATTCCTGATATAGTCATTTCTCAAACAATCTTTTCTTGTCTTCCCACGCATCCATCTCAACATACGCATTTCAGCCACGTTCATCTTGTTAAGTCCTTGTTTCTTCACCGCCCAACATTCACTCCCATAGAGCATGGCTGGCCGTATAGTAGTTTTATAAAACTTGATTTTTAATCTGAGAGGGATCTTCCGATCACATAATACTCCAATTGTACTCCTCCATTTCAACCATCCTACAGTGATCCTATGACAAACGTCATTTTGGACATCCCCATCTGTTTGAATGATAGAGCCCAAGTAATGAAATTTATCACATTTTGGTATATCTACTCCGTCCAATTTGGCTCCACCATTCACACTGCGAGATTGGCTAAAATTGCAATGCATATACTCAGGTTTGCTCCTACTAATCATCAATCCATTTGATTCCAGTGCCTTTCTCCAAAGTTCAACTTCTATCATTTAAACCATCTTTAGTTTCGTCAATCAATACAATATCATCAGCAAATAACATACACTAAGGAACATCATCCTGAACATTCTTTGTCAACTCATCTATAACAAGAACGAACAGATATGGACTGAGTGTGAATCCTTGGTGTACCCCAACTGTGATGGGAAATGTTGGTGTCTCTCCTTCAAGAGTCTTCACACTTGTCGTAGAACTACCATACATGTCTTTAATCAAGTCAATGTATTGGATTGGCACACCCTTTTTTCTCAAAACCATCCAAAACACTTCTCTGGGTACTCGATCATAAGCCTTTTCCAAATCGATAAAAACCATGTGAAGATCTCTTTTTCTTTCCCTATACTTCTCCATAAGCCTCCTTATCAGAAAAATAGCCTCTGTTGTTGATCTACCAGGCATGAAACCAAATTGGTTGTCTGATATCTGTGTTATAGATCTTGATCTTAGCCTCTGCTCAATAATCCTCTCACAAAGCTCCATTGTGTGACTCATCAACTTGATACCTCTGTAGTTCGTGCAGCTCTGAACATCACCTTTGTTCTTGTAGATGGGGACTATAGTACTATTTCTCCACTCATCTGGCATCTTCTTTGTCTTCATGATCTTGTTAAATAAATTAGTTAACCACATAACTCTATCCCCCATACTCTTCCATACATCAATGGGAATACCGTCTGGTCCGC
The DNA here is from genome assembly GCA_963693085.1 of Alisma plantago-aquatica. NCBI lineage: Eukaryota > Viridiplantae > Streptophyta > Magnoliopsida > Alismatales > Alismataceae > Alisma > Alisma plantago-aquatica. The sequence goes on along the minus strand of OY856413.1, from coordinate 877,736,196 downwards.
ATGCCTTTCTCATTTTCATCCCTTTTAAGGCATTCTTGACCTCAAAATGTGAAACTCGTCGTGTGTAAATGATATCTCTTGTATCCCTGTCACACGAGTCTCTAACATTATTTACAATATCTCCATTGAAAAGCTTATGGAAGTAATTTCTCCATTGATTCTTGATATCATTGTCCTTTACCAGCACTCTACCATCTTCATTCTTGATGTATTTTACTTGACTCAAGTCTCTTCCTTTCCTTTCTCTTATACGAGCCATTTTATATATATCTTTTTCCCCTTCTCTAGTGTCCAGCTTCTTATAAATATCACCAAAGTATCTAGACCTTACCTCCTGAACAACCTTTTTCACTTCTTTCTTTGCTTGCTTGTATCTCTGGAACGTTCCATCATCTCAAGATTTGAGCAAGCTACTATAGATCTCCCTCTTCAGTTTAATAGCCTTCTGTACTTCATCATTCCACCACTAAATCTCTTTTTGTGGAGGCCCACAACCTTTGAACTCCCCCAAAACCTCTCCAGCAATTTTAGTTATGCAGGAGCTCATATTATGCCACATAATGTTGACACCAGACTCTAAGTTTCAAGTTCCCTCCTTGAAGAGTTTATCATGAAAGGTCGATTTCTTTTCTCCTTTAAGATTCAACCATTTGATTCTGCTATCTTGATTTTTGTTATGTTTACCTTTATTGATCTTCATGTTAATATCCAAAACCACCAGCCTATGTTGGATCGTGAGTTCTTCGCCAGGAATCACTTTACAGTCCTTCCATACTTTACGATCCTCCTGTCTTGTAAGGAGGTAATCAATTTGGCTACATTTGTGCCCTCTCTTGAAAGTAATCTTATGAGATTCTCTTTTCTTGAAATGGGTGTTTGTCAAAATCGTATCATATGCAACTGCAAAATCTAATATCCTCTTTCCTTCTACGTTTCTGCTGCCATAGCCAAAACCACCATGAACTCTCTCATACCCATCATTGCTACTCCCCACATAGCCATTTAAATCACTCCCAATAATGATCTTCTTCGTTGTCGGTATTCCTTGCATCAATTCATCCATGTTATCCCAAAAATCCTTCTTAACCTCCTCGCTAAGGCCAACTTGGGGGGCATAAGCACTAATAATGTTAAAAATCTTTCCCCCAAATACGACCTTGATAGCTATGATTCTATCACCCATTCTAGTGATCTTGACAACATCATCCTTCAACATCTTATCCATAATACGATTGCGCGCCCCAACATTTGTGTACATAAGTAATATTATGTAAAAATTATACCTACGATTGCGCGCCAGACTAGTCTACCTGGGCGTCCTAATCGCCCTGGTTGCCCAAGCAGGACAAGTGACCGACTGGCAGCCTTGACAACTATGGTTTGAAAATCTTGTGGAAACCATATAGAGCAACCCATCATATACAACTGTGCAAATTTAAAAGATAAGTGTTCTAGGAAAATAATCATTTATTTGGCAACTGCCATTAAAACCTCGTATATCCTATAAAGTTTTGGAGAAATTTACATGATTACTTTGGATTTATGCACTAAATCAATGGAATAAGAAAGTAAAATTGATAAGTGGTCAGCAAATGTTAAACACAATAGCGGGAGGGGGTGACCGGACCACTCACTGCTCATGTCCCTTGGGTTTACATTGCCGGGGTGGGGTCACCGAAGTGGCTCCTCCTCGGGGGTGGTTCCCAAGTAAATCAAAAAAAAAATGTTAAACACAATACAGATTATAGAACAACATAAGTAATTAAGTTAGTGGGTAAATATATGTTGCACTGGGCACTGAGAAAGTAGATATGTAATCCCAACAGAAAACATAGGGCTTTGTGTCAACCATTTTCCGTGTCAAATTAGCACTTTAACTAAGAAAAATGGAAAACATCATTTTCTTCTGAAAAATAACTACAGTAAGAAAACATAACTGGACTAACAACAACCTCAGAGTCAAATTTGATAATGTCTGCCACAGTAATATGTTGCTTTAGAGATCTGTCTTACCAATTTGTCCAGTTTTGGGTTTCCAAATGACTTCAATGGATGCCTTCTCAGGATCTTCTCCTTTCTTGGTTCCCGCTTTAGGTCCATAAACAGCAGCAAGCACCACAGTTTCCCCTACAGAGGAGATTTTTGAGAATAATTAGAGATAATGTTTGTTTTAAGATATATAAGTACCAACTTTGTTCAAGTGAAATCCATGCACTTATTGGTCACTCTGGTTACTGGAGATGGACTGGTTGTCAACTTAAGGTTTTGATCACTTACTGCACTCCTAGTTCGGCTAAATCCAAAAAGAAAATATATAGTGATTCGGGAAGCCGTCAATTAATGAAATGTCTTCTCAAAGGAAACTAAAAAGAGTTTGATAGTTGTGTTGATCCGTAGATGATCTAGGGCAGATTAATGAGACTATAATCGACGCCAAAACATGTTCTCTCTGCTCAGACAGGTAGGTAGGCCACAAAACTTCTTTCTCACAACAGTGCAATTCGAAGATGATGATGACCGCAAAGGTAACATCCAGGACGAATCTTCAGAAACTGGGACGTTGTTCATTAACTACATATTTAATCATTTGAGGCATGCACATTAAGCATTAGACAGTGCGGGGTAAACTTTTGGACAATCGGCACTTTGAGAAAGCCATTCTTGTAGCAATCAAAAGAAGGGAACTGACAGTCACACTTCCTACCTTGGGACCAACGGGCAGAGCCATGAGCTCGGTTGAGCAAGTTCCGAGAGCAAGCTAACGGCCTCAGCTGGTTAGGCATGCGGCCGTCAGGCCTCCCACTCTCCGCCGTCCCCATCCGCCGGAATGGCTTCAGAAACAGAGCAAGACGCAGAAAAAACCGTAACAATTGAAAAGAGAGACGAACAAAGATGATGGCTTGCAGAGTCCCAGCGACCGCAGTGGTAGCGGTCCTAGCGGAGAAGGGGCCTTGACTTGCGTGCTGGGCGCTGGGATGGCGGAAGTGCGGCGCGGAGTGAAGAGAAAAAAAATTGAAGGCACTCAAAATGCGCCCTAACTTTTTGCTGGGAACAAATCGAAACTTACACTTTGGTCCTTTTGTATAAAATAGCCAGAAATGATGAACATAGTTGTTTGGGATATGGCAATTACGCGTGGTATTGTATTTGAATCGAAAGTGCTTCCGCCACGCGCGCAAGCCACTCAGCGTGGTCGCAGGGAGATAGGTAGAAAGGTTTAACTTTTTGGATAGTGGTATCGGCAGGCGGTAAGCTAATACCGGCATTGGAGGGTGATTTTGGTGTGACGTGAGTGTTGATTGGAGATATAAAATGAGGAAGAGAGGAATAAGAAAGATAAATTTATTCTACTTATAACTTTTAATCAGTGATGAATTATTGACAAAATAACCACCATTAGATTTGTTATAAAAAATAAAATCTAACAAGACAAATTTTGATATACTTTTTGAGAAAAAATGATAAACAATATAAAAATGAGTTTGTATATTGTGGATAATGTTTATTTTCTCATTAACACAAAAATAAATATTAATCTGTGATTTTAACGAAATAAACTATTAGATTCTTTATAAAAAAAATACATTCCAAGAATACTAATATTGATATAATTGATGAGGGAAGTAAAAATATGAGATAGGGAAGGGCTTGTGTGTCACTTACCCATTCATTGGTTAAACAAAGTTGATTAATATCATTAAGTTTTGGACACCGTTAACTTATTTTGGGTGTCAATTACTCATGTTTCGATGCATTTACCCATTCATTGGGCGCCATTTTATGTGTCATTGGGTGTCGATTAAGTTCATTAAGTTTGGCACTATTATCTTATTTTGGGTCTCAGTTACTCATGTTTGGGCGCACTTACTCATTCACAAGGCCTCATTTGATGTGTTATTGGGTGTCGATTAAGTACATCAAGTTTTGTGCGTTAATAATTGGTTTTGGGTGTCAATTACTTATGTTTGTGCGTACCTACGTATTCATTGATGTCATATCATGTGCTACCGAGCGCTGATTAAGAACATTATTATTTGGGCACCATTATCTTATTTTGGGTGTCAATTGTCCATTTTTAGGCGCAGTTTTCCATTCATTGGACATCATTTCTTGTGTTATTAGGCATTGATTAAGTTCATCATATTTTTGGAGTAATTAAATTATTTTGGGTGTCAATTACTCATGTTTGGGTGCACTTACTCACTCATTGGTGTTATTTCATGTGCTATTCGACGTTGATGAAATTCATTAAGTGTGATATTCGACGTTGATGAAATTCATTAAGTTTTGGGCGCCATTATCTTATTTTTTATGTCAATTATCTATTTTTGGATTTAATTATCCATTCATTGGGCACCATTCATGTGTTATTGGACGTTGATTAAGTTCATTAAGATGTTGGCGTCAATAACTTATTTCGGGTGTCAATTGCTCAGGTTTGGGCGTACTTACTCATTCATCGGTATCATTTCATGTGATATTGGCCATTGATTAAGTTCATTAAGGTTTGGGCATCATTATCTTATTTTGGGTGTCAATTACCTATTTTTGGGTACAGTTACCCATTCCTTGGGTGTCATTTTTTGTATAACTTGGTGTTGATTAAGTTCATCATGTTTTTGATGTCATTAACTTAAATGTCAATTAGTTATGTTTGGGAGCACTTACTCATTCATATGTGTCATTTCATGTGCTATTGGATGTTGATTAACTTCATTACATTTTGGCGTCATTTTTCTTATTTTGGGTGTCAATTATCCATTTTTTGGTGCAGTTATCCAATCATTGGGTGTCATTTCATGTGTTATTGGGCGTTGATTAAGTTCATCATGTTTTGGGCGTGATTAACTTATTTTAGATGTCGATTATCCATATTTGGACGCACTTACCCATCATTGGGTATCACTTCATGTGTCACTGGGCGTTGATTAAGTTCTTTAAGTTTTGGGCGCCATTATATTATTTTGGGTGTCAATTGTCCATTTTGGGGCATCTACACATTTATTGGGTGGTCATTTTACGTGTTAATGGGAAGTTGATTAAGTTCATCATATTTTGGGCGCCATTAAACTCAAAATATAACGAAGTTAATCAACACCCAGTGCCATATGAAGTGACGCCCAGTGAATGAGTAAGTGTGCCTAAATATAGGTAATTGACACCCAAAACAAGTTAATGACGCCTTTGCACCCATTGTTGGTCTTTTGGCACTTATTTTTATTCTTCTGACTCTCACTTTTGCCATTTCAATGCGCGATCATTGTTATGTCCTTTCTCCCTCACTTCTCTCCTCTCTCTCTCCTCTCACTTGCCCCCTCTTTTCTTTTTTTCTCTCTCTCTCAAAAAAGAGAGAAAATAAAAATACAGCAAGAGGGTAGGTGGTGGGACAGGTGGGAGGCATAATGGCAGGGATGGCCAGGAAGACAGGGGGACCGGTGGCAGGAATGGTAGGTGGGGATAGTTAGTTTGGTTGTGTGGTTTTGGTACGCGTCACTACGTTTGAGGGAGCATGAGCATCCCCAAATTTTAACCCTATTTGAATCCAATATTCGAAATACTAGTCGCCATCTGTCCATTTTTTTGTAATCATCATATATATAATCTCATATGCAACCGCATACATGTGAAAGTATATAAGTGTATTCCGCATATGTTGGTAGTCATCAGCAGGGGCACATCGCAACATAGCAGGATGAGAGTGAAACATAACAATAACAAAAGTTGGTAATAGGGTGGGGAGCCCTTTACAACATGCCCCTAGATAAGAGAGAGAAAAATTAAGTCTCTCCTCCAGGATTTGTTTCATAGTAGAAATATATTGTCTATTATTGATTGTTGCGTCCTACCTCCTGAGTGGTCTTGATGACTAGGAGACATCCAATGCCACCTTTCCTCCATATCCTCTCTTTTCCTTTCTGTCTCATTTTTCATTGTCGATGCATCCTATATCCTCATATGCCGCTCCCGACAACGCCATTGTGATGTTTGGTCCTTTGGTCTCCTCTTTCATGTGCCTTTCTTTTCCTCTTCCATGTATGTTGGCTTGGTCTCCTATTCTACTTCCTTTGATCTTCTCTTCTGTTTCATCTTCCACATTGATTCATGGTCGATGTCTATTCCTATCCTCATCTTAACACAGTTAATAGCATTGGTATCTGTTGCATCCTCCTCATCTATATCCTTTCACCATCAGCAACAATCACAATAGTATCAGGAAGTTTCGACACTGTCAAGTTCCTTTCTAGTAGTTGTCAAGTCGACCAAGACATGCACCCATGTTACTTGTCATTTCAAGAGTCTCCACCAATTTCATGGTAAGCCATTTGCTCCAAGTAGTTTCACCAATCATTTCTAAGCTAGATATTTTTCATCACCATCTCATGTCAGGGACATCTGTAAGATGTTGGAACACATTAATGTTTGGGAGGACTTAGTCTCTACTCTACATTTTTTTAAACGATGGACGTGTGGCTTATGTCTTGCCACCCAACCTTGATCCAAGGCTTGTCCCCACCACGCTTCTAATAGCTCTGACGCTACTATCACTTTACTCTACCATCAATGCTAGGATCCAATCAACGTGATTGTTGGCTTGACTATCCCCATCAAGTTTGGCTTTTCTACTCCTATTCCTTGTACCTTGATGTCATGTTAGCGTATTAAACTGCCACCTCCTCATGTGAATTGTCTCGAGCTCAACTCAAATCTTATTGATTCTATCTTTCATGTGGGTGTCTTTATGGTAAAGAGAATCCCACTTCTTTGTCATCTGTAGTTCTCTGACACTATGCGTGCTATCCTACAACAAGTGGCTTCTTGTCCTTGATCCATTGATGCTTGGGTTTGTCTTTTACTACTCCCTAAGTGCGTTCTTTACTGCTTTTCCCCCAGATCTTCTCAAGAATGCTCACTATGAAAGTGTGCCTCATTCTAACAACTTATAACTCTTAAGTCCCTGGAAGTATGGAATTCAAGACATAGCGGTACCCCCAGCTCCTTGTCTGAATCATGACCCACCATTGACCTTTTGTGTGTGCCCAATATATTGAAGCCTGAGTCTCCCATTCCAAAAGAAATATTAAGGATGGACAAATTTCTATTGTCATCTGAGTTATCTCCTCTAGCAACATTCCCCCTAACCCCAATACCCATTTAGAGATTGAAGTAAAACACCCCTAACACCCCCTATTATGGTGCAGCATGTGTCAGATATTTCTTGCTCCCCCTTTATTTCTTATCATTCTATAGTTGAAGAGGCAAACTTATCCTTCCAAAAATAGACAACTTGTACACGTGACAATATTCTTGCACAATATCTTCTTGACGCTATGTCTGGTGTAGTAGTGGCCATTAAAGATGACTTTTTGAATGCAATATCAATTGTGGTCAACCTTTGTCTTATTGATTGTTATCCTACCTCCCTAGCATTCTATGTTTGTAGTTCCCCTTTGACTCCTCTTCTCATGATAGGCAACAACATTTAGCCTAATAGTTTTGAAATGATTTGGCATTGCCTTGTTTCTAAGGTTGCAATGAAGGGTGTCTTGCTTGATGCAATCCATTTCCTTAATGATCATTGATTTGGTGTTGGTATTCTTGGGGGTGCTAAAGGCTTTTTACACATTGTCACTCACCTTGTCCATGACCAACAACATTATACCTCTCTTACAATGGCCCTTGTTGACTTCAGTAATGCTTTCAATGTGATTGACATATTCATTGTATTTTAGGATATCTGCCTTCATTGCCCAACTATTGCACGTTTATGGTCAACAAATCCACCATATTTTAGGAGGTCCGCCGTCATTGCCCAACTATTGCATGTTGGTTTGAATTTTGTTATAGCCCCCTAGCTCCTCTCTGCATGGATCAGAGTGAGCCTCTTCTCACCATAGATGGGTCCAACAAGGTGATCCATTGGGGCCACTTCTTTTTTCATTGGCTCTACATCCTCTTATTTTGCAATTGGAGTATGAATGCCACATTGACCTTCTTGCTTTCTATCTTGATGATGGAACCCTCATCCGTGACACTTTTGAAGTCTTCAAGGCACTATCTATTATCCAAGAATGAGGCCCAGACTTTGGTCTTCATATCAATATGAAGAAGATAGGAATATTTTGGCCATCAAATGATCTAAGATAAGCCCAAAGTTTGGTATGTTCCCTACTAACATATATTGTCTTATGCACAGAGTGAATATTTTAGGAGGTCCTACTTCCACGGATATAAGTTTTTCCTTGGAGCTTCTCAAGGAATGTGTTGATAAAACTCTTGCCATGTCGGGTTGTTTGATTTTGCTTCAAGACCCATAGTGTGAACTTCTTCTTCTCTGATCATGTGTTGGGATGCCCAAGCTATCGTTTGCTCTTCAAACGACACCCTCAACATTTATTGGCTATGCATTGGATGATTTCGATCTTTGATTTTGTAAATGTCTAGCATGTATTGTGGTTGGTGATGGCCCAGGATTTACTGTTCTATAGTGGCACTTGGTCACGCTTCCTATGCACCTCAACAAGATTGGTATCAAATCTTCCCATGATGTCAGAAAGTTTGCTTATGTTTCCTCTTGAATCCACATTGAGGAACTCCAAGACCACATCTTGTGAGAAGTCAGATGTATGCTTATAGGGTCCTCTTTCATTATTGCACATGATGCCATTTTCTAGGTCTTTTTGTCATTTTGTTGTTCTCAATTATCATGTAAGCCTTCTGCTACTCCAAAGACCCAGTCTATTTTGGCATACGCTTACTACAAAATTATTGTCTGACAATTCACTACAAGTGGCTTCTCTCAGTGACAACTAGCTATCCTCGCTTCTCTCCAAGTCAGCCATGCAGAAGACTTCATGCTTATCATTAGATTGGTTTGTCCATGTCACCTATTTAGTATCGAGATACCCTTCATTATTAACTCATAATTTTCTTGTACTCGGGTAAAGAATGTTGCCTGCTTTACAACACCACAAACATCAAAACCTTCAATGATCATGTCTGTTCATCGTTGGACCAGACCTTGATATAAGTTTTGACATGATTTAGTTTGTGATACTCTTTTTAACCTTATCTCTCGAGTTGGGTTGAAGGTCCTAAAAGAGGATCATGTGGCATTTCTTGGCACACAATCTGATGGTATCCACTTACAACACCCTGGTGACATCTTGTTAATCAATTGGACATATGGAATTGACCTCGATAGAGTCTCTCTCTATCAGGCATTATTTCAAGTAACTTTAAAGTAGCCAGTAAGCTGGTGATACCGCTGCACAAAAGGTACAAAAACACAGTGCAACTTGTAGGGCAAACCACCATCATTTTTTACATTTTACTTTTGATACCTTTAGAGTAGTTGTTGACAATGTTGCCTCTCCTTTGTGGTGCCTTCAACACATCACCAACAACAACCTTATGCTACCTTCTTCTATGTCCTACAATTTTGTTTTATATATATATAAGTTTCATCATCCAGAATGTTTGGCCCAATTTGTTGCTCCGCGCTTCTATGAAAGTATTTTTGTAAAAAAAATTATATGGTTTTTTTAGATATTTGAAAGGGTCTAAAATAAAATCCTAGGGTTTAGTAAAACATATTTACCCAGCAAAGCGTGTCTGACTATCCATACAGACTTTTATCTAAAATTAATGCATTCAAATGTCAATGACGGTGGGGCACTTATTACTATTGAAAGTTTTTTTTACTTATTTTCGTTCCCTCAGTTTCTCATGCCTAAAATTAATGCATTCAAACTTCTATCTAAAAACATGGGTAGTTGATTTTGCTTTTAAAAAGAATATATATGTTGGCTGAAAAAAAAGTAACCTTTCAACTTCCTTCACTTTATAAAAATCCCAGTTCTTTCTCTTAAATATTCCATCTTAAGAATATTCTCTTTCTCAAATCTCAATTTGGGCTTGCTATTGTGATTAAATCTGGAATCATAAAAAAAAAACAAGAAAAATATTTCTTTGTGATACTTGATTGCACCTTTGATACTAGCCACCAAGAGCAAATGCCTTTGATTGTAAGATATGTTGATGTCTCTTCAGATATTTTTAAGACTGAGGAATCCTTTTTGGGATTTTCAAATGTTGATGATACAAGTGGCCTAGCACTTTATAATGTCTTACAGAGTGAGTTAGAGTCTCTTGATCTTGATATTGATAATATAAGAGGACAAGGCTATGATAATAGAGCAAATATGAAAGGAAAGAATAAAGGGGTACAAATAAGACATAGTGGATTGGTTTTTTATTGTAATTGAAAATGATACTTTGGAAAAAAAATTATGCAAATTTGGTAGAAGATTTTATTTCAAAGGAGGATTACATTTTTTTATTAAAAATTTATTATATGTTATTATATTGTAAACAAAATTCGAAATAATATTTGAATGAAAATGTTTTTGTTATTTTGCAATTTGTGTTTTTTCCTAATTACTTGGGGCCTCATTTTGAATTTCAACACGGGGCCTCCAAATTGTTTGAGACGGCCTTGTCCATCGACATGTCCTCCATGGCACTCTACCTTCCTCCACAAGCTTCTCTTTGGGCTCTCGTATCACCCCTTTCTCCTTCACATTCCTCTATACTCCTCCTTAGCCCTCTTTCTTCCTTCTCCACTAGCCCCTCTGTTGCACTCCCATTTCATTCTTCCTCCGTGTTCCTCATGCACAACCTCATTCTCTTCTTCCTATGCCACTTACTATGCATGATAGGTTATGTATTGGGTATTTTGCTCAGTTACGCAGGTGTCAACATCATTTTGGACCATGAAACATCTGATATTCGACCAATTTTTTTGAATTTTGATATTTATATTGAATGCAATTAGAATCCTTATAATGATAAATGCATATGTATTTATTCACATAACATCCAAAAGGGGCCTAACAGAAATCATACTTTATAGTATGTATAATTTACATTAAGATGGGAGGTGGATGGAGTTGCATGACCAATATTTTTATATGAAATTGACATATATATCGTTGGTTATAATTTTTTTAATACAAGGGAATTTTATTCATCTACATTCTTGATAGGTAAATAAAAGTTGTACAATAGTGGTAATCAGACTCACCATAAAGTACAAACTTACTCATCTAGTGTTGCTCACAATAATCAAATTATCATGATTATCAAAGACATTTTGGCATTTGGTACAATACTAACTCCAAAATACTAATCATAAGCAAAAGTAAAAAAGTGAAATAACTAATTAAAATCAAGGTGATTAAGATCTTCACTTATTAATAAGGCAACATATACATTCACATAAGCATATATTCACATAGCAGATTCTCTAAGACCTTTTTAAGAATGATGCACAAAGTTTTCTATAATTGTATATTCAATAATTTCAAAATATTGACAAGAGATCTATATATTACAAATCGATGCTATCACAAAACACATCACCACCAGAATACATTTTCAAAGACCGTAGTAGATGAAGTTTAACACAAACATCTAGAGTCTACCTACAAGTGAAGTCACTCAATTCTGGAACCAGACTGGCGGTTGGCAACTCAGCTTTAGGATGTAAAATTTTGTTCATTAGTTGATTAATGAATGTCTAAATGGACATAATTGCATATGAATAAGCACAAATTGTATCAACATCATTCTTCTAATTTGTGAACGTATGATTTCAAGTTGAGACTGATCATGCAATACATATAATATAAATATTAAATTTTGTGGGAGAAGCATAAAACAAGTATGTAGGAATGCCTAGCTATAAAGAGTACTATTGGCTTGCCTCTTGGACTTGTACCTAGATAGGTAGAAATCATCATAGTAGGCCCACATGCACAAGTTGTAACCCATGCCTTAGGGTTTTTTATACTACCCTAAGACAACTCACCTAAGTCCAAGTGCACCATAGGGCCATGTAGAAGCTTGTAGTATCTCTAGATCTCATTCCCACTCCTCAATATAAGGTTGTGACATACCACATTGTAATTCTAAACAACATCATATCCCATATTTCTTTTCATCTAATTATGCATATTATTATAGTCATATACATGAATTGTGGTCTCCATCCACTAATTATCATGCCTCAATACAACAAAGAGAGTTGGTATTGCTCCCATCTTGGTGGAACTTCCCCTAACCTTCAACAGATAAGCACTCAGGGCCAAATCTACTCCAAGTATCCTTCATGTGGATTTCATCCAATGCAATATATGCATGTTTATCCACCCTATCATAAGCATCTAGGGAGGCTCGTGGTGTTCAGAACACCTAACTATGTGAATTGGAGTTTCTCTTTTGTTAGTAAGTTGTAAGGCCCTTGAACTTGCTTAATGAGTTGAATAAGCTTAATTACCACAATTGAATTCTAAGAACCCTAATCTAACCTTTTAATATTATTTTAAATTATAATACAAGCTTAAGTTTCAAATTTGGTCCAATTTGGACATTGTTTGAGCAAGTTATGCAATTTTATGCACATTTTGGACTTTTCTACAATTTACCCAATTGAGAGGTTTAATTTACAAATTTTCACTTGAATAATGTTCCTTGGATATTCTCTCATCATTATTGAGCTTATTGAGACATGGGGCACCTATTTAATCCTTGGTTTGAAGGTGTTTTCTCTAAGGGTATTTTAGGGTTTACCCCTTCACGGATGAGCTACCTTTAATAGCTATCAACTAATGAATTATGTGACTGGCTGGAAAATTTGACAAAGGAAAGATAATAAGGTATATAAGGAAGGTGGTAGAGCTTCTTGTGTGTGTTCTTGTATATTCTTAATAGTTTAAGGCCATAGAGACATGGGGAAGCTACTTTTACACCTCATGCTTGCTCCCATCCTTATCCATGGGCTATATTTACCTCTTCCTTGCCAAAGTACGAAACTTTTCTTGATTTCTCTTTCCTATAACCTGGATCAATGACTCCACTCTGCTTTTCTACATAACCAAGTGCTCTAAGGTAGAAGACAACCTCTTTTTGGAGAAGAAGGTCTCCTAGAGCTCCATTTAGCCCTACTTAGGGTTTCCAAGGTCATCTTCTAGGGATTTTGACCAAGGCAAGTTATTTTATTCCCTCCTTCTCCTTTTCTCTTGCTCTTCTCCTTCCTTAGACCTTCCTCCAGGTCGGAACCTTGCTGTTCCATGGTAGAAATTTCTCTAAAGCTCTAAAACCCTACCTTTCTTGCTCCTTATGCTTAGGGTTTGCTCAATTGATGAAGAAAGGTGCTAGATGAACGAGTTCATAGCTTATGCTTGGATTTTATACCCTACCTACTCGAGATTTCTTCTGTGTGGGGTTTCATATTCTCATTATAGGCAAGTTTTATAACTTGCTCCACGTTTATTACTTACCATAAGCTTTCTAGATCATGTTCTTGCTTGAAAATGATGATCCATGCACTAAAAAGCTATGCTTGACTTGGATTTCAATGTTTATAATGTTCCTTGTTCTAATTTCAGTTATAGATGAACATGTGATCATGTGTACGTTATTCCTAAGGTATAATAAGACTTGTATCAGGTTGGTTTGACAACCTATAGTGCTAAGCACCTATCAACCAATGGTCAATTTTAGGGTTTTAAGCTGATTTCTTCTATAAACCCATGACCCGATGATGGTACCATTGCAACAACCCTATGGTGTTGTCTTCATGATAATGTATGGTGGTAGCCAAGGGTTTCAAATGACGTTCACCCCCTTAGGTCATGTTTTGGCCTAATTAGAAGCCTAGTGATTAACAACTAAGTACCCTAATGATGCTATCAATCAATGGTGATATTAGTTTGATATTTGATGTTGATTAACGAATATAGTGTTGATCTAACAACCTATGGTGACTTAATGGTCACTAATGATAATGGATCAGGTCTCCAAAACCTATGGTGAGTTAATTATATAGTTGTATCATCAATTAAGCCTTAGACCAATGTTTTCTTGGGTAACTTGATGCAATGGTCAAATCTATACTGTAATTGATGGTTTTAATATATGAACTTGACCCAATGGTCAAGATATAATATTTATTCCTCCAATAAAGTGGAATTATGGCTAATGTAATATGTTGGTCCTAATAATGTAATTTATATGGTTTCGTTTATATGATCAACTTAAGGAGCTTACTTGTTGACAATGGATGGCTTGTTTTAAATGAACAGTCGATTGTGGGTTTTACCCTACTCTCAGTGGAACTTTTTGTGTTGTTAATCAAGGGATGTATAGGGTTATATGGTGAGTCTTTATAGAGAATAAATCAAGGACTTCATAGATAGTTTATCCAAGGTGTTTACTTATGTAAACAACCAATGATCTTACCTTTTAAACATCCAATGCGTCTGGGTGACATTGTGGTATGGTGATATGGGTTGAATGATGATGGAAAAAATGGAGGGTTACCCTTAATAAGGTAATCTTACCTATTCACTCATATGAATATAAGGGATGATAATCATATTGTGTTGATATGTAACCCTAATGAGGTATAACTTGTTATACCTAGCTTTAATATAACTAAATGATGGTAATTGGGTATGAATAGTCCTTGAATGACTAATACAATCATGAAGCACTATGTTAATGTTGTTGAAACCCTATTATGCTATAACCCAATGGTTACACCTTGATTTATGTGTGGGTTCATACTTGAGAATAGTATGGAATGTGATGGTGATGCTTCACCTTATGCATCCATGATCCAATGGGGATGCGATGAGTTAGGGTTTGGGTATAAGTGTTGATTAGTAACATTAATATAATTTATCTTGTTGAACATAACTCTCATGCAAATAGATAAAGATGAGTATTCATGTTTAACATTCTTATATGATGGCATGATGGTGAAATAACCTCCTTAACATGATCATAACCTTAATGTGTTAATTGGTGGTTGTCATAACCACATGGTTGATACTTGCTTATGTGAAACATGTGCATTATGAATATGATGAGGGTTAATCATATCTAGATTCCTTGCATGTTGATGTAATAAAAGAATTTTCTTAATGTTAATATAACCCTACTATGATTGTTTATGAATATCTCCTAGCTAATTAATGCAATATTGTGTTGATCTGGTGTATTATATGTAAGTGATGTTGTTGAGCCTTGTTATAAGGCATGCAAAGATAATGATGATCTTGCAGAGAATAGTATGATGGTCTTAATGACCTTTGGGCATGGTTGAGCCCTGAATGAGGTGTAATCCTATTATGTTAATAAGGGTTGATACCCTGTGATATTGTGAAAAGGATTTATATCTTGTGATAGTATGATGACTAGTGTGGTCTCATGAATGGCAAGTGAATAGTACCATGTGATGATGATATGAGAAATTATGTTTCACACATTTTATATATTTTCAAAGTTGTGATATTTATATGCTTGTTAGAAGTGAATTAGGGTTTGTATGTCCACTTGTTTGATGCAGCCTTAATTCACCCAATTGGCATAACTAATCAAGTGCAACTCTAATCATGTAGTGCCATGTGCCATAGAAACATCTTCAGTGTCAGAACTTGCTGGATGGTGAAATAAGTATTCCTAAGGGAAACTCGGAGCGCATACTATTGAGTATGTGGAGGTTGTAGGTTGAGGATATATCATTGTCATCCATAATGCAGATTGTGGAGGTTGGCTATGGTCATGCCTCATACACCTGATGTGATTGAGAACGACTGCAATCGTGTCTCGGTGATTATAACATGATGTGATTATAGGACAACTGTGGTTGTACCTCAGTGATTGGGTTTGAATACCCTAGATGCTAGCGCCATGACCTATACCAAGGTGGGATAGTTATAGGACTATATGCCATTGTGGCAACAACTTTGACTGATATGTCATTGCCTTTTACTCGTACTGACCGAGGGGAAGAGATCTTAGGATACCAACACTCTTAGATCTTGTACAGAACCAAATAGCCCTTCGTAAGGGTCGGTTGGACTTTGAATGGTACACTTCAAATTCCCCAGGGCGTAATAAAAGATGTAATACAACCGTGTAGCATATTTGTTTAGGGTTATACACAACATTTCACATTGGATGATAACCCTTGTTTGTTATCTTTACATAAATATGATGCTTAGTGCAATTAAGAGATAATAGATATACTTAGGTTGTGGATATGCTTACTATTGTAGATGCGTACATACAGTAGCTATGCTTATGTTGATAACTATACTACTACCGCTGATTATAATCATGATGCTAGCTATCTCATGTTGTTAGTTATGTTTAGCATGCTAGCCATGCCTTTGTAACTAGAGATGCATATATTGCTAATCATGCTTATCCAGATAGTTGTGCTTATGTTGTTAGCTCTTTTTATGATGTTGATATGTTCAATCAATTAGACATGCTCATGTTGTTAGCTATGCTATGTTACTAGACTTGCTCATGATGCTAGATATGCATATGCTACTGAATTGTTGATATTTTCAACAAGATAAAGGATGATAGTCTGGCTAATGATGATAGTTATCATTTGCTCCTTTATGTATTTTGTTAACCATTGGTATTGCTGATCTTATTTGTATTATTTGATTAAACTGCTTAACTATTTAATTACTTAACAATGTTGTAATCAATAAGCGTTGTTGGAGGTTATATCTCTTGCTGGGACTGGGTCTCACCCTCATGGTTCACCACATCTTTTTAGGTAATCGGAAGTGATGAAAGCAAACATGTGGCGGGAAAGAGGAGCTATAGTAATGAATCTTTGAGAAAGCTGATTAGATGTCTAATGTGTCCTAGAGTCATCCCTGTACTCTCAGGTCCGGACAAGAATAGTTTGTATATGGTGTTTCAAACAAATTGAACTTTTGTTAGCATGATAATGCTTGTTTGTGTGGCATATATGAATAATGTTTTCCTGTGTATATATGTTGTGGCTAAGGAGATAGAACAATTTGTATCAAACTATTGGCATAGTATGGATACAAGAAAGATGTTGGGCTCTTATGCAAATACTTCTGAGCAGTTGCTAACGTTGAAATTGGTATTAATGTACCCATATTTTGGGTATGTGATTAATTAGTGATTAATTGTGTTTTATGTTTTGAGTAATCTCATTTAGTGTAACGGGTTCTCACAAGTAAATAGCTAACTCGTCATAAGTATCTCAAATATAGAGCTATAATTATGTTCATGTGAAACATCTTAAAAAATAATTAGGACCCTTAGTAACATCGTAAGGAAGAAAATATAAAGGCTAAGACATTAGAATTTGGCATGTTAGACTTTCACAATGCTCACATATGAGAGACTCGTGACCTTGCTCAAAGTATTGAACATACTTAATAATCATAATTGAATGTTTATAACCTTAATATAACCTTGTGATATGCTTTTAAATTATAATATAAGCTTAAGTTTCAAATTTGGTTCAATTTTGACACTATTTGAGCAAGTTATGTAATTTTATGTACATTTTTTTGCAATTTACCCAATTGAGGGGTTTTATTTGCAATTTTTCACATACAGTATGTTCATTATATGTTATGTTATCATTCTTGAGTATTCTGATCTATGGGGCTCCTAGTTGAGGCATGGTTTAAAGGTGTTTTCCTCAAGGGTATTTTAGGGTTTACCCCTTCATGGATGAGCTACCTTTAGTAGCTATCAACTAATGAATTATTTGATTGGCTTGGAAATTCGACAAAGGAGAGATCCTTGTGTGTGTGATTGTATATTCTTAATAGTTTAAGACCATGGACACATGGGGAAGCTACTTGTACCCCTCATGCTTGCTTCCATCCTTATCCATGGGCTATATTTACCTCTTCCTTGCCCAAGTATGAAAATTTGCTTGCTTTCTCTTTCCTCTAACATGGAGCAACGAATCCACTCTATTTTTATGCAGAACTAAGTGCTCTAAGGTAGAATACAACCTCATTTTGGAGAAGAAGGTCTCCTAGAGCTTCATCTAGCCCTACCTAGGGTTTCTAAGGCCATCTTCTAGGGATTTCGACCAAGGCAAGTTGTTTTCTTCCTTCCTTCTCCATTTCTCTTGCTATTCTCCTTCCTTATACCTTCCTCCAGGTTGGAACCTTGATGTTCCATGGTAGAAATTTCTCTAAAGCTCTAAAACACTACCTTTCTTGCTCCTTATGCTTAGGGTTTGCTCATTTGATGAAGAAAGGTGCTAGATGGACGAGTTCACAGCTTATGCTTGGATTTTCTACCCTACCCACCCGTGTTTTCTTCTGTTTGGGAGTGTATCTTCTAATTAGAGGTAAGTTTTATAACTTGTTTACCATAAGCTTGCTAGCTCATGTTCTTGCTTTTAAATGATGATCCATGCACTAAAAAGTTATGCTTGACTTGGATTTTGATTTTTATTATGTTCCTTGTTATAATTTTAGTTCTAAATGAACCTGTGATCATGTGTACATTATTCCTAAGGTATAATATGACTTGGATCAGGTTTGCTTGACAACCGATGGTGCTAAACACCTATCAACCAATGGTCAATTTTAGGGTTTAAAGCTGATTTCTTTAATAAACACATGACTCAATGGTGGTACCATTGCAACAACTGATGGTTTTGCCTTCATGACAACTGATGGTGGTGACCAAAGGTGTCAACTGACTTTCACGCCCTAGGTCATTTTTTCCTAATTAGAAGCTTAGTGATTAACAACTAAGTACCCTAATGATGCTATCAATCAACTGTGATATTAGTTTGATATTCAATGGTGATTAATGAATATAGTGCTGATCTAACAACCTATGGTGACTTAATGGTCACTACTGATGGTGTATCAGGTCTCCAAAACCTATGGTGAGTTAAGAATGTAGTTTTAGCATCAATTAAGCCTTAAACCAATGGTTTATTGGGTCATTTGATGCAATGGTCGGACCTATACTCTAATTGATGGTTTTAATATATGAACTTGACCTAATGGTTAAGATCTAATGTTTCTTCATCCAATAAATTGAAATGATTCCTAAATGTAATATGTTGGTCCTAATGAAATGATTTAAATGGTTTCCTTTATGAGATCAACTTAAGAATCTCATTTACTGACGGCTTGTTTTAAATAAACAATCACTTGTGGGTTTTACCCTACACTCAATGGAGCTTTTTATGTTGTTAATCAAGGGATGTCTAGGGTTAGATGATGACTCTTTCTAGAGCAAAAATCAATGACTTCATAGGTGATTTGTTCAAGATGTTTACTTATGTAAACGATCAATGGCTTTACCTTTTAAACATTTAATGGTTAGAAGTTGATGCCTCAATATTCCCACTATTTTGGGTGAAGTGTGTAATGTAATGTTATGATCCTGATGATGAGAATTTGATGGTTCAATGTCTTAAACTTGTAGTCTTACCCTTGCCCTCGTATGAATATGATTTATAATCACTATAATGAATTAATGGGTGACCCTAATGAGGTATAGCTTGTTATACCTAGCTTTAATATAACTAAATGATGGTAATTGGCTATGAATAGTCCTTCAATGATTAATACAATCATGGAGTACTCTCTTATTGTTGTTGAAACCTTAGTATTCTATAACCCGATTGTTACACCTTGATTTATGTGTGGGTTCATACTTGAGAATAGTATAGAATGTGATGGTGATGCTTCACCTTATGCATCCATGATCCAATGGGGATGTCGTGAGTTAGGGTTTGGGTATGAGTGTTGATTAGTAACATTAATATAATTTATCTTATTGAACCTAACTCTAATGCAAATAGATAAATATGAGTATTCATGTTTAACCTTTTTTTTGTTATGATGGTGAAATAACCTCCTTAATATAATCATAACATTAATGTGCTAATTGGTGGTTATCATAGCCACATGGTTGATACTTTCTTATGCTAAACATTTGCACTATGAATATGATGAGGGTTAATCATGTCTAGATTCCTTGCATGTTGATGTAATGAAGGAATATTCTTAATATTAATATAACCCTTCTATGTTTGTTTATGGATATCTCCTAGCTCATTAATGCAATATTGTGCTGATCTGGTGTATTATATGTAAGTGATGTTGTTGAACCTTGCTATAAGACATGGAATGATAATGATGATCTTGTAGGGAATAGTATGATGGTCTTAATGACCTTTGGGCATGGTTGAGCCCTGAATGAGGTGTAATCCTCTTGTGTTGATAAGGGTTGATACCCTATGATATTGTGAAAAAGATTTATATCTTGTGATAGTATGATGACTAGTGTAGTCTCACGAATGGCAAGTGAATAGTACTATGTGATGATGAGATGAGAAATTACTTTTCACACATTTTATATCTTTTGAAGTTGTGATATTTATATGATTGCTAGAAGTGAACTAGGGTTTGTATGTCCACTTGTTTGATGAGCCTTCATTCACCCAATTGGCATAACTAATCAAGTGCAACTCTAATCATGTAGTGCCATGTGTCGTAGAGCCATCTTTAGTGTCAAAACTTGCTGGATGGTGAAACGAGTATTCCTAAGGGAAACTCAGAGCACATACTATTGAGTATGTGGGGGTGGAAAGTTGAGGATATATCCTTGTCATCCACAATGCAGGTTATGGAGGATGGCTATGGTCATGCCTCAGACATTTGATGTGATTGAGGACAATTGTGATTGTACCTCAGATTAGAGGGTTTTTGTATACCCTAGTTTCTAGTGCCATGACCTGTACTAAGGGCGGACTAGTGGTTAGCGGCTTGACTATATGTCGATGTAGTGGCAGCTTTGACTGATATGTTACTGCCTTTTTACTTGTACTGATCGAGGGGAAGAGATCTTAGGAAACTGGCACTCATAGATCTTGTACAAAACCAAATAGCCCTTCACAGGGGTCGGTTGAACTTTGGGTGGTATGACTCAAACTCCCCAGGGCATAATAAAAGATGTAATACATCTGTGTAGCATATTTGTTTAGGGTTATACACTAAGTTTCATATTGGATGATAACCCTTGTTTGTTATCTTTACATAAAGATGATGTTTAATGCATTAAAAGATAGTAGATATTCTTATGTTGTGGATATGCTCATGTTATAAATGTGTACATACAATAGTCATGTTTAAGTTGATAGAGATATCGTAACTGTTGGCTATGATTATGACATTCGTTATCGCATTGTGTTAGCTATTCTTATATTGCTAGCTATGCCTTTGTAACTAGAGATGTATATACTAGTAATCATGCTTAACTAGATAGTTGTGCTTATGTTGTAGCTCTTCTTATGATGTTGATATGTTCAACCTGTTAGACATGCTGATGTTGTTAGCTATGTATATGATACTAGACTTATTCATGATCTTAGAGATGCTCATGTTGCTAGACTCCTTATATTGGTAATAGGGATATGAGAATAGTCTGGCTAATGGAGATAGTTATTATCTGCTCCTTTATGTATTTTGTTAACCATCAGTTTCATTGAGCTTATTTGTTATATATGATTAAACTTCTTAAACTGTCTCATTACCTAAAAATGTTGGAATCAATAAGTGTTGTTGGAGGTTATATCTCTTGCTGGGACATGGGTCTCACCCTTGTGTTTCACCACATCTTTTTAGGTAATCGGCAGTGGCAACAATAGAACCGTGGAAGTAAAGAGGAACTACAGTAATGAATCTTTGAGAAAGTTGATTAGATGTCTAGTGTGTCCTAGAGTCATAACTGTACTCTCAAGTCCGGACATGAATAGTTTGTATATGGTGTTTCAAACAAATCAGACTTTTGTTAGCATGTTAATCCTTGTTTGTGCGGCATATACTGTAACACCCCTAGATGTTTTGCTTAAGTAAGTTGCTTACAATCTTGATATCATCTTTTAAAAAGTAATTAAGGCCTTTGTGAAGTCTATTTTCCAATTTGAGCTTATATGCAAAGCTACGTGTGCATTATATGATAATCTAAGTGAAAATGTAATTTACCCAAGATGAGGGGTTATGTTGCAAATGTTGCATAATGAATGAATTCTAAGTGTTTTGTATGTCATGAAAGAGAATATGATACTAAGTGGTGGCTTGTGCAAAGCCTAAACTCTAAGTGAGAACTTGTGTAAATAATGCTAAGTGCTTGGTGCATCAATTGTGGTACAATTGCAATATGTACAAAATGTAGGGTTAATGTGTAATTTACCACCTATAAACTATCTTTACTTTTATCTAGTGTTATAAAGGAGAGATAAAGGAGGAGACAATATGTTTAAAACATCCTAAAATGTTAGTACTCTTAATAATAAATAAACCAAGCAAATGAATAAGTTGAGAGCTATGTGCATGAACCATATTAAGTTGTAGATTTGAGAATAGAGGTCCCTATCGGCCATAGAGCCATAAGGAGAGACTCCTATCAGTTTGTGACTTACCCATGATGGGCAAGACACATCAAGGAAGAATTGGAGCATCGACTTGCATCTTGTCTTTGGAAATGATGGAGTAGAATATTATAATAAGTTAGTGGAAGGGGAATTGCCCTAGGAGACAACTCAAGAAGCCACCCCTTATCTTTTCCTTATCCTTTGCATGGAAAAATAATAAGTGGCAAGTATGCAAGAGCATGTGTCGACCTTGCATGGCTAGGTGGCATGAAGTACCTTAAGCAAATGACACCTACTACACTCTTTTCTATAAGCCTCAAGTATAAATACATTGACCTTCATTTGTTGGCAAGATTTTCAGATCTAGCAAGTACCCTTACTCTTATATCGTGAAACATCTTCCCTTGTGTCACCCATAGTGGAGAGAGAGTATAAAGGTGAGGCTTGGTATCGGCCAAGAAGGAAAGATATCGACCAAAGAAGGTTGAAGCAGTCAAGTGAGGTGATATCGCCCAAGGTGACTTGAGATATTGTGCAAGAGCGTGTAGTTCAAGACTTGGAGCTTGGAGAAGGCTCATCTTCAACCTTGAAACGTGAGGAGTAAAGCTTGAAGCTTGGAAGCTCTTCAAAAGGCGGGTTATATAACTCAAACCCCTCAATATTATTATCCTTTCCTCAATATTATTCAATAGTTGATTAATTGCAAATTAGGGTTCTCTGTGATCAATTGAGATAATCATGAGTCCCAATATGTAATTAGGACTGTTATCCATAGTTTTGAGTCAATTGATGATTTTGAGGATGATGATGATACATTATCATTGGATACCCGATATGGGTTGATCACTCTTGAACAACCCGGTATGATTGAAGACCTTACAACCTGATATGGGTTGAAGGCTTGGGGAAACGATATGGGACCCAACATGAAGGCTTGCCCAATATGAAAATGGGATATACTTTGTAAGACATAGTTCCCTGAATGATATAGAGTATTCCTAACCACCACCATGTATACGATACTAGGGTGGAATATTACTCTTGCCCGATATGAGCAAAACCCTAAAATAGGGGATGGGAACCTGATATGTTAATGTCCTTAGAATCATGATACTCTCCTTACTTTGTGTCGAGTTAATGAACAACTTGGTGTCTATCTTGTCCCATTTTGAGTTCAAGGATTTTACCATGAGTGGCCACACGATATGGGAATTAGGTACCACCTTATATGGATACTCGATATGGTGAGTCCATAGGGCAAACCAATATGATGCTCGATATACATGATCGATATGCATGGGCGATGTGGTACCCGTCATGTATATAATCCAACATGATATCTAATGTAGGTAAAATGATATGATGGATGTCATGGAGACACAATATGGCAATCATGATTTCACTTAAGATGGGATGACATCCAAATAGGGATACACGATATGGTAAACCATGATGGTGCCCGATATGGAAAGCCAAGAGGCTACCCGATATGATAAGAGACCTATATGGAAGTTTAACTAAGAATGAATATGACCAACTAGGGGAAAGAATAAAAATAATATTGTTGTATGGATTGTATATAACCATAAAGGTATACCCAATATGGTGTACCCTAGTACACAATATGAGAATAATGATATAATCCATACATAGTATGAAGTTAACCCAAGACCAAAAGAAGACTAAGTGATACCTAACCCTATATGGTTACTCGATATGGTGTTAAGGGATATGCCTTATACCCGATATGAGGGTGTGGTTCACCACATGATCAATTGAATGCTTGTTAAGGTGATAAATAAATCTACAAATACAATAGAATAATGTTATCAATCATGCTACTTGATATGGTAAACATGTTCTTATTAGTTAAGCTTGTCTAAGAGATGAATATGTTTTGATGCAATATTGAAATGCAAAATGTTTGACTCAACTTCATGATGATAAGTGGTAAACCTTAAGGATGAGAATTAAGTAATCTACATCTAAGTGAGGATAAGAGAGAAACTAAGACTTGAGATATAAGTATGTAAAAAGCATACACCGATACTCCTAAGATGGGTGGAGTATGAGTTAGGACTTAATTTTGGCTAGTGTAATCATGAAACCCTAATCGATTGATCATAATCCTAATTCATCAGGGAGAATATGTCCCTTAGTTTTTTCATGGTTCAGACATGTGTTGAAAGTGTTAGTGACTTGATGTAATAATCATGCAAGTATCTTAAGGTAATAAACATGGCTTGTAAGAGCTATGTGTCTATGTAATATAAATATAATAAGCTATGTAGACTATGTGAATAAATATCTGGGTCTGATGACCGAGAGGTAATAACCATCTACTAAGTGGTGCTAAGTGATGACAATCCTCAGTGAAAAATGAAGGGTTTAAATACCCAAGAAAGATGATGATAAAAGTTGGAGATTCTAAGTGAACTATGTGACTCAATGAATATGGAAGTATATGATAAGTGCAATTATACTTTTTTTTTTGTAGCATATGATGTGGAACTTGTTTGTAACTTGGTTGATGCTAAAAGATACAATAATGTACTTAACTAAGAAAGATGAATATTATCATCTAGTTGCCCAGACCATAGATCCATTCAGTGTCAACATTTGTTGAATGGTGAAATGAGCCTTTACTCAAAACACATATTTTTGAATATGTGATAATATAAGGGTGCTCAGTGGACTCCCAAACTAAAATAAGAGTGCTTAGTGGACTCCCTAAATACATCAGGTTGCTCAGTGTACTTCCTGATAAAATCAACACAGGATCGCTCAGTGGTCATCCTGATAATCCGGGAAAGCTAAGTGGTCTTCTCCCGAAGAGAGTACATGCTACAACAGTAACTCTATAGCGAAGATGTCGTTATACCACAACATAGCTAATTATAGCAGACACAAGATGTCATGCTAAACCTAAGTGTTACCTAAGTATTCTTGAGCTGACCAAGAAAGGAGAGGTCTTGACAGTCGGCTCTGCCATTGACCTTGTATGGTACCGATTTTGACTTACTAGTGGTCGGATGGAGCATGAGAAGGTATATCTCATCTCCTCTGGGCATAAATGTAAATGTGAATATGTAATCAACCATGTAGCTTGCTTGTTTGAGGATCAAATATGGAAACATTGGTTGATGCATTATTACTTTTATATGTCTGAGTAGGTAAATATTATGCATGTTCTTCATATTCCTTTTCAAGAAAAAGATGATTTATAGATTTGTTATTAATGTATATACTTTGCACTCAAAGATATACCTGTCAATCAATGAACTACCTATAGTCCAATTTATATTATCTTCTGTGATAATAATATTGCTGGAAGAGAGTTATATCTCTCGCTGGGACAATATTCTCACCCTGTGGGATCCACAATTTTTTTAGGTGGTCGCGGATGAGGGACTAGAAACCAGGCTACAGAAGAAGGATCATGTCAACAAGAATAGTAGTAGCTTTATCAGGTCGAGCACTCTGTCAGTCAGGGTTTTGTAGATAGATGTCTATGTGTCGTCTCTGTACTCTCAGGTCCTTGGGAGATAGTCCTTAGTGGTTTTCACGAACGACTTGAGATTTTGGTTTGTTTATCTTGAGGTTTTTATAAATTTGTTGTATATATTGGAGTCAAGTAACTGATACTTGTTATCCTCGAGAAGAGTCGACATACTGAATGTATGACATGAACTGTGTGTATATAAAGCTTTGGTCCTTTGTGTAAAAGCTTATTGAACAAGGATCTATGTGCAAAGCTAGTTTTAATTTTTAGTGGTTTTTGTTAACTTTGTTATTTGCGATAATTTCACATTTTTACTGGTGATGGCTTGATTTGTAATCAGGTTGTCACAAAGTTTTGGTATCAGAGCCTAAGGTTTGCTGAGTCTACAGAGACATAGGATTAAGTTTGTTGAGTCTATTATTGTGTCCTCCAGTATATCTTATAGTAAAATTCTCCTTGTATAGGAGAAGAAGTAGGGACCAAAAGATGTCTAGAGCGCACGAAGAACACACTGTTGAGAGAAGTGTTGGTGCACCCAGAGGTGGTGTAAGGGATTAGGATAGATATGAACCTGTGTCAGAGAATCCTCAGTCTGACCAAACTTTGTTAGAAAGCCCAGCTTTTCAAGCTCTTTTCAGACAAATTATGAATATGGTGACACATATGGCTGACCGGATACCTGTACCTGCCCCTAGGACATCAGGATCTAGTGAGAGACATGGATCTGGCAAGACTTTTGTACGGGTGCGTCGGGTAGGAGCCATTGAGCATGCTGGCATAGTAGACCCATCAGATGCAGATTTATGGCTTACTGAGATAGAGAAAGCCTTTAAGATCCTTGATATTCCAGAATCTGATAAGATTAAGCATGCTATATACCTTCTGAAGGGAAGTGTTGGCCATTGGTGGGCCATAGAGGAAGAGAAACGTTCGGGTGTTGAGGTCGGATGGCAGGAATTCCGACAAGAGTTTGTCAATAGATACTTTCCCAAGACCTATCTTGATGAGAAGATTTCACAGTTTGAGCAAATTAGATAGGGTACGATGAAGGTTAATGGGTATGAAGCCAAGTTTATGGAGCTTCTACGGTTTTGTCTATACATGGCCACCACATATGAGGAGAGAATTCGACGTTTTGAGAAAGGTTTGAGCACTTAATTGACCACACCTGTATCTGCCCTAGAAAATAGGGAGAGGTTTTCTACCTTTGTGGAGTCAGTTAGATGGGTAGAGAGGTCTGTGACAGAGAAATGAGAGGCGAATAGTAGGAAAACACTTGTACAGTTTCATAATCAGAGGTTTGGCAGTTTTAAGAAATTGAGGTTTCTTATGCCTGTGGAACCACAAAGGTTCAATAACCAAACACAATGGACATCTAGCCGAGGTAGAGGTCGTAGTTTTCCCTCAGGAAGAGCTCATAGTTCATCATTGATGTCAGTGATAGGACCACCTAGGTCGTAGTGGGATAACAGAGTCTGCTACAAATGTAGGCAGACAGGGCATGTGATAAAGGATTGTCCAGTTAGGGACGTGGAAGTAACCCAGCCATCGAGGCAGAGCCAGCAGGGCTCTCAGAGACAATAGTTCAGTAGTGGATCTAGGGGACGTGGACAAGCATCTCAGACATGATCATCTACACCGGCCAATAGAGGATGAGGTCGGCAACAAGCGATGACAAGATTCTATGCTATGAATCAGTCGGAGGCAGTGGTTAATCCACGAGTTGTGACAGGTCAGATGGAATTATTTCATTCTGATATCTCTTCTTCATGTTTCGTATATGTTTTGATTGATCCGGGTGCTACACATTCTTGTATCACTCGAGAGGTGATTCATGACTTTAATATGGTTGTTAATCCTAGAAAGGATAATCTGTTATTAGAAACTCTGTTAGAGGGATATGCGATGTTGTGGGAAGTATTTTCTTCCTATGTTCTTTCCTTCTTAGAACACAACATTCAAGTGGATCTTATACCACTTGAAATGCATGGGTTTGATGTAATTCTCAGGAGGGATACCTTAGAGAAGTATAAAGTTGTCTTGGATTGTGGGACCAAGTAGGATGTATTCACATATGGTGATAAGACATGGGTTTTTCAAGGGGAAAGAAAGATTCTTCCAACCTATCTAGTGTCAGCTATGGTAGAAGAAAAGTTGATGAGGTAATGATGCTTCACATTCTTGGCACATGTAGTGGATACCAGACTAAAGAGCCCTAGTCTTTCTAAAGTTCCAGTTGTTAAGTAATTTGAGGATGTATTTCTTGAAGAACTTCCAGGTGTTCCTCCACCTCGAGAGATTGATTTCGAGATTAATCTTGTTCCAGATACGCAACCTATAGCCCGAACCCCTTATAGGATGACACCAGTTGAGATGGCAGAACTTAAGAAACAGTCACAAGAGTTGCTTGAGAAAGGTTTCATATGATGGAGTACTTTGCCGTGGGGTGCTCCAGTTCTTTTTGTTAAAAAGAAATATGGGTCTATGAGACTTTGCATAGATTACAGATAGCTCAACAAGGTGACTATTAAGAACAAATATCCCTTACCAAGGATTGATGATTTGTTTGACCAGTTGTGTGGTGCAACGGTGTTTTCTAAGATTGATTTGAGGCCATGATATCATCAGTTATGTATCAAGGAGAGTGACATACCTAAGTCGACATTTAGAATAAGGTATGGTCATTATGAGTTTGTAGTTATGTCATTTGGACTAATAAATGCACCAACTTCATTCATGGAGTTGATGAATAGAATCTTCTGACCCTTTCTTGATCAGTTTGTAGTAGTTTTTATAGATGACATATTGATATATAGTAGAGACAGTCAACAACACGAACAACATCTTCATCAAGCCTCGACCTTGTTGAGATAGCATAAGTTATACGCTAAGTTGAATAAGTGCGAGTTTTGGTTATCAAAAATATCTTTTCTTAGACATGTTATATTTGCTTCAGGTATTTGTGTAGATCCCAAGAAAGTGGAGTCTGTTGTGGAGTGGGAACAACATAAGACACCGACTGAGGTTCACAGTTTCCTAGGTTTAGCAGGGTATTACAAAAGGTTTATTAAAGATTTCAATTCTATAACATTACCCTTAACCAGGTTGACCAAGAAAGAAGTTCCTTTTGTCTGGAATGACAAGTGTCAACATTCTTTCCAGTTATTGAAAGAAAAGCTGACTAGTGCACCTGTGTTAGTTCTACCTGAGTAGGGAAAGGGGTATCTTGTCTTCTGTGATGCTTCTAAGAATGGTCTAGGCTGTGTGTTGATGTAGAATGATCATGTAGTTTTTTTTTGCTTCTCGACAGCTCAAGAAATATGAAGAGAATTATCCCACACATGATCTAGAACTAGATGAAGTAGTTCATGCATTGAAGATCTAGAGGCATTATCTTTATGGAGAAACGTGCCAGATCTTCACATATCATAAAAACTTAAAATACATCTTCTCTTAGCATGAGCTGAATATGAGACAACGTCACTGGATGGAGTTAATCAAGAAATACGATTGTACAATTGATTATCATCCAGGAAAAGCCAATATAGTGGCTGATGCACTCAGTAGAAAATCCTCACCTTCGCCCTCAGATAATGCACAATTGGATTCCTTAATATGCTGTAAGCGGGATATGCTTGTCTCTCTAAGACAAATGAATGTACAGTTAGAAGTATCTTTGTTAGCATGGTTATTGGCTGAGATGCATGTGAAACCCACTTTGAAAGAACAGATCAAAGAGGCACAACAGGCTGATTCTGTGATTCAGCAGATTAAGTCAGAGTTGGACAATGAGAAATGGGATGGTTTCCATGAGTCTAAGGACGAGATAGTTTGTTACCATAGTAGGATGATAGTTCCCAATAGTAATAACTTAAGAAAGTTAGTTATGGAGGAAGCTCACTCATCTATGTATGCAATGCATCCAGGGAGCACAAAAATGTATCACAACTTAAAGGATATGTATTGGTGGCCCGGTTTGAAGAAAGATGTAGCTGAGTTCATTATGCAGTGTCTGGTGTGTCAGTAGGTTAAAGTAGAACACCAAAAGCCTACAGGAATGTTACAACCCCTACCTATACCTCAGTGGAAATGGGATCACATGACGATGGACTTTGTGGTTGGCCTACCTAGGATTGCCCAAAGTCATGATTACGTCTGGGTGATAGTTGATAGGTAGACTAAGACAACACATTTTCTCCCTGCCAAAACAACCTACACTGTTGAGAAGCTTGCATAGATCTATATAGATGAGATAGTGCGGTTGCACGGAGTTCCAGCTACAATTGTATCTGATAGAGGTCCCCAGTTTACGAGTCATTTTTGGGAACGATTACATAAAGCCTTAGGTACTCAGTTGAAGTTTAGTACAACTTTTCATCCGCCGACAGATGGGAAGTCTGAAAGGACTATACAGATCTTAGAGGACTTTCTTAGGGCATGTGTCCTTCAATTTGTAGGAAGTTGGGATCTACACTTAAGCTTGATTGAGTTTGCTTATAATAATAGCTATCAGGCCAGTATTGATATGGCATAATATGAAGCGTTATATGGTAGACGTTGTAGATCTCCATTATGTTGGTTTGAAACTGGAGAATACCAACTTTTGGGACCTGAGCTAGTACAACAAACAACTGAGAAAATTAAAGTTATACAACAATAACTGAAGGCTGCATAGGATAGACAGAAGTCTTTTGTTGATAAACGTTGTAGACCTTTAGAATTTCAAGTTGGAGACAGAGTGTATCTCAAAGTTTCTCCTTGGAAAGGTGTTCTCAGATTTGGTAAGAAAGGTAAGTTATCCCCTAGATTTATGGGACCTTATCCAGTGATATCACAGATCGGGAAAGTAGCGTATAGGTTGGAGTTGCCACCTGAGTTACATAGACTACATCCAATGTTTCATGTGTCTATGTTGAGGAAATGTCATCCCGATATAGAGATGGTGTTGCAACATGTAGAAGTTGAATTGAATGAAGATATATCCTATGTGGAAGGCTCTATGATGATTCTTGACAGAAGAGTCAAGAAGTTGAAGAAGAAAGATATAGTTCTTGTAAAAGTCCTCTAGCATCACTGTGGCATTGAAGAAGCCTCATGGGAGTTAGAGGAAGAGATGAGGAAGAAGTACCCTTCTCTTTTCTCTTGAGATTTCAGGGGCGAAATCTGTATTTTAGGGGTTGATAATTGTAACACCCCTGACCTGGGTTATGACCTGACCCTAGATGTTTTGCTTAAGTAAGTTGTTACAATCTTGATCTCATCTTTTAAAAAGTAATTAAGACCTTTGTGAAGTCTATTTTCAAATTTGAGCTTATATGCAAAGCTATGTGTGCATTATATGGTATTCTAAGTGAAAAATGTAATTTACCCAAGATGAGGGGTTATGTTGCAAATGTTGCATAATGAATGAATTCTAAGTGTTTTATATGTCATGAAAGAAAATATGATGCTAAGTGGTGGCTTGTACAAAGCCTAAACTCTAAGTGAGAACTTGTATAAATAATGCTAAGTGCTTGGTGCATCAATTGTGGTACAATTGCAATATGTACAAAATGTAGGGTTAATGTGTAATTTACCACCTCTAGACTGTCTTTCCTTTTACCTAAGGAGAGATAAAGGAGGAGACAATATGTTTAAAACATCCTAAAATGTTAGTACTCTTAATAATAAAGAAACCAAGAAAATGAATAAGTTGAGATCAATGTGCATGAACCATATTGAGTTGTAGATTTGAGAATAGAGGTCCCTATCGGTCATAGAGCCATAAGGAGAGCCTCCTATAAGTTTGTGACTTACCCATGACAGGAAAGGCACATCAAGGAAGAAGTGAAGCATCGACTTGCATCTTGTCTTTGGAAATGATGGAGTAGAATACTATAATAAGTTAGTGGAAGGGGAATTGCCCTAGGAGACAATTCAAGATGCCACCCCCTTATCTTTTCCTTATCCTTTGCATGAAAAAATAATAAGTGGCAAGTATGCAAGAGCATGTGTTGACCTTGCATGGCTAGGTGGCATGAAGTACCTTAAGCAAATGACACCTACTACACTCTTTTCTATAAACCTCAAGTATAAATACCTTGACCTTCATTTGTTGGCAAGATTTTCAGATCTAGCAAGTACCCTTCCTCTTGTATCGTGCAACACCTTCCCTTATGTCACACATAGTGGAGAGAGAGTACAAATGTGAGGCTTGGTATCAGCTAAGAAGGAAAGTTATCAGCCAAAGAAGGTTGAAGCAACCAAGTGAGGTGATATCGCCCAAGGTGACTTGAGATATCGTGCAAGAGCTTGGAGTTCAAGACTTGGAGCTTGGAGAAGGCTCATCTTCAACCTTGGCATGTGAGGAGTAAAGCTTGAAGCTTGGAAGCCCTTAAAAAGGTGGGTTATATAACTCAAACCCCTCAATATTATTATCCTTTCCTCAATATTATTCAATTAGTTGATTAATTGCGAATTAGGGTTCTCTATGATCAATTGAGATAATCATGAGTCCCAATATGTAATTAGGACTGTTATCCATAGTTTTGAGTTAATTGATGATTTTGAGGATGATGACGACGACATCATCATTGGATACCCGATATGGGTTGATCACTCTTGAACAACCCGATATGATTGAAGACCTTACAACCCGATATGGGTTGAAGTCTTGGGGAAATGATATGGGACCCAACATGAAGGCTTGCCCGATATGAAAACGGGTTATACTTTGTAAGACATAGTTCCATGAACGATATAGAGGATTCCTAACCACCACCATATATATAATACTAGAGTGGAATATTACTCTTGCCTGATATGAGCAAAACCCTAGAATAGGGGATGGGAACCCGATATGTTAATGTCCTTAGAATCACGATACTCTCTCCTTACTTTGTGTTGAGTTAATGAAAAACTTGGTGTCTATCTTGTCCCATTTTGATTTCAAGAATTTTACCATGAGTGGCCACACGATATGGGAATCAGGTACCACCTTATATGGATACCCGATATGGTGAGTCCATAGGGAAAACCGATATGATGCCCGATATACATGACCGATATGCATGGGCGATGTGGTACCTGTCATGTATATAATCCGACATGATATCTAATGTAGGTAAAATAATATGATGGATGGCATGGAGACACAATATGGCAATCCTGATTTCACTTAAGATAGGATGACATCCAAATAGGGATACACGATATGGTACACCAAGATGGTGTCCGATATGGAAAGCCAAGAGGCTACCTGATATGATAAGAGACCTATATGGAAGTTTAACTAAGAATGAATATGACCAACTAGGGGAAAGAACAAAAATAATATTGTTGTATGGATTGTATATAACCATAAAGGTATACCTGATATGGTGTACCCTAGTACACAATATGAGAATAATGATCTAATCCATACATAGTGTGAAGTTAACCTAAGACCAGAAGAAGACTAAGTGATACCTAACCCTATATGGTTACTCAATATGGAGTTAAGGGATATGCCCTATACCCGATATGAGGGTGTAGTTCACCAAATGATCAATTGAATGCTTATTAAGGTGATAAATGTTGGATCCTAGATGGGTGATTAGATGCTCTAGAGGGGGGGGGGTGAATAGAGTTGAAAGCACTTAAACAAAACTCATTAAACCTTCAAAATATATGACAAGATAAGGTTGCTAAATAGGCAATTTGAGTGCAACTAAATCATGCATAGCAAGGATAAGAGAGATTGAACATGCACCAATTAGACAAGCTATTTAGAGTGGTTCCACACTTCAAACTAGAAGTGTGTCAGTCCACTTGCCTAGAGAGGTCAACCTCCAGGACTTCCAAAAACTGCACTCTTATATTCACTTATAAGACTTACAATACATGACCAACAAAGGACTTACCTATCCAATACAAAGAGTCTTCAACCTTACCAAGGACTTACCCACTTTGCAAGAGTCTTCGGCCTTCTCCAAGGACTTACCCACTCTTGCACAAGTCTTCAGCCTTGCAGGAATTACCCACTCTTCTTGGATCTTCCGCCTTTGACTTCACCTTCACTTAGAGAAGCTTCCACCAAGGTCTTACCCACTTGAGCTTGAGTCTTCTGCCTTCTCCAAGGGCTTACCCACTCTAGCTCCAAGTCTTTAGCCTTGATCTTCACCAAGGGACGCCTTCCCTTATTCTTATTCACCTCTCTTGGACAAGAGAGAGAACCTTCATCTTCATGATTGCAAATGAGAGAAGTGGAGGTGGTGGAAGTGAGAGCCTCATAAGATATACATGTAGGACTAGCTCTCTTACAGATTTCCTACTCACTCTAATGGATGTAGCAAGTGATTAAGCTTAGAGAGAGAGAGGAGGCTGTAGGAAGCACTCAACTATAGAATAGGAACCTCACAAAGAGTTTGCAATGAATGCTCAACCTTGGAATGAAGCCCAAGGGGTCCTATTTATAGCTGGGGATGCCTCTTAGCCTTTGGGAACACTTGTGAACGAAAACTAGCCGTTTTGTGGCTTGCAACAAATCTATTTTCACTTGTTGCAACTCCACAACGTCTAGAAACACTTTTCTGCACTTTTCCGTACAGTGCAATCGGTCGAGTTCTAATGGGTGTAACTCGACCGATCAAGTAGGAGGCAAATTGATGTTCAAAGGATCGGTTGAGTTTGCCCTGAGGAAAATCGACCAACCATTTCAATTGGAAATGGCCTACTACCCAATCGGTCGAGTTCTGTGAGTGCACAACTCGACTGATGCAATCTTCAGAAAATCGACCAAGGTGGATCGGTCGAGTTTTAGGCTGGGGAAACTCGACCGACCAAGTGCGTGTAATTGATTTTCAAATATGCATCTAAAGTGCTCTAATATTTGATCTAAGTGCTCCTGATATTTTTCTAAGCTTAATTACAAGTCATACAATCATTACAAATGATTTACAGCATGATTCTAATGGATATACATCATATTACAAAAATGTGCACTTGTATGACTTTTGACTTGTCTTTTCTCCAATTTGAGATGCGCAAGTTAGGGCATTTGGAGTGTGTCTATACCTAATCTGAAATCACTCAAGTAGAAGCATTAGACACCAATAAGTGGAATGGTTAGTCATCATCAAAACATGAGTTTAGTCAATTTAGACGTGAGTCAACATTGACCTAATTGACCTTGAGTCAACAATCTCCCCCTTTTTGAAGATGACAAACCATTCCATAAATGTATTGAAAGCTTTAAAGTAAATTCATACCTTTGGAGAAACCTAGGGGTTTCAATGGAATTGAGTTCATATGCTCCCCCTCAATTGATGCTATTTCTCCTGCATGGTTAACTTTCATAACATTTATAGAATACTATGTCTTCTACTCATATATGTTCTACACATATATGTCTTCTCCCCTTTACCTTCTCCCTTTACATGAACATGCTTCTCCTCTTCATGTAAGACATGCCTTCTTCCTCTTTTAAAAGAAGACATACCTTTCTCCCCCTTTGTCATTTCAAAAAGTGGGGTTATGAAGAAAATAAGAAACATCACTTGTTAAAGAGAAAGGAGATAACACAAATATATATAAGGAGAGTAGAAGAGCACAGATAGGGGCTTGTCCAAGCATAGAAAGAAAAGCAAGTTAAAGCATATACTTGAACAACCCAAAAATGCAAGATAAAGTGCTGCAGAAAAACAATAAATCACAATTTTGACCCTCAAGATGATGGAATTTGACCAAAAACCATCGGAGCTCATGGAAAAGCGATGAGTCTTGCTCAGAAGGTCGTTTCTGCATGAAAAACATTAGTCTTGCACCAAAAATTGAAACTGGAGCAAAATCTACATAAAAATCCATAAATACTCCAATTCCCACATATCATGTAGATCTATGCACCCTGCATCACAATGTTATGCAAGAAACTCAAGATAGTAGATGTTCAATTTAAGGAACAATCTTGAGCATGTATGAGATAAGATACAAACATAACATATAGATGATCAAAGATGCCAATTATAAACAGGGTTAGAACTACATGTATATGAACTACTAGTAGATGATATCACAAGTTAGGACTACTAGTAGGATCTAGATCATAGCAAGAGATACCAAAAGATACACAAGATAAAGCAAGCTGTGATTAGATGAAGAGATATATCCAAACAAAGAGATATGCAATTTTAGAAGCATGAAAAGATATAACTCACAGGATATGCATCCTTACCAAAAGATGATTACCCCTAAGAACCTCAAGGTTGTATCAAAACAAGATATACACCTAGATAGATGTAGCAAGTTAGAGCACAACGGAAGCAATTTAAGATACAACCAAGAGATCCAAAGAGTTCATCATCAAAACCTACAAACCAACTCAAAGCAAGTAATTGCAAGATATAGATATACCAATTTAGAGCAATTAGAGAGATAGAGTTTTAAGCAAGATAGGCAATTTATAACATGGAAATATGCATATATAAAGATACCAAATGAGAGTGTCAAAGAATAAGGCTATTGGTTGAGAAAATCTAGTTGAGAGGGAAATTCTCACTCAATAAGCCAAATTTATATTCTGTGCACAGTGTTATCGGTCAAGTTCTGTGCATTGTCAACTCGACTGATGACAGCTGTTGGCAACACCTATTCATGCCCATCGGTCGAGTTTCACTAGGGCAAACTCGACCGACAGAGCAGCTGTCAAAAAGCACATATATTTCATAAAAACATATTTAAAGGCATGCTAAAAATACAAACCATATCCAAACATGTCTAAGCAAGTTAGTAATGCACTATAGAAGCATTAGAAACAGTTTTTGAGCAAGAGTGTGAAGGGAAACACAAAATACCACTTTTGACTCAAAAATTATATGTATAGTGCACACTAACTTGACAAAAACAAGTTAGGATAGGTTATAAGCAATAAAACATTTACCTTTGTGCTTACCATTTCCTTTTCCACTTGTTGTCACCCTCTACACATCTCACCTTTCTTGTTTCATGTGGATTGAGAAGTCAATTTGCAAATTAGTGGCTCAAGTCAATACATTTGCAAGTACCTACAAGAAGAAAGATTAAATGGTCCCCAATCATATTTTGGGTCCGGAGGGATTAGTTTAGCAACCCAAATCTGATTGCTTTTGGGTACTTTCCTAAAAGGACAATAAGTAGAATAATGACCAATTTCATTGCAATAGTTGCATGTGCCCATAGTCTTGGAACTAGAGGATTCTCCATGGAATATTGGAGGTCCTTTATCTTTGTTGTTCCCTTGAATACTATCATATCCTAAACCATGTCTACCAATTTGTTTAGTAGTATAGTGTAGGATATCATTAAGATTCTTTTTACCCACGAAGAATCTTTGCAAAGAAGATCTCAAACTGTCATGATCATGCTTAAGAGAAGCAATAGTAGAAGACAATTGATTAATATTATCTCTAGCATGTAAAAGATCATTTTCTAAGAAAAGAGATTTAGTTGAAAGAGAATCTCTATCAATATGAAGAGCAGCAACATCATTCTCTCTATTTGTAGAACTAGAACAAGATTCATGCCCATTGATTTTAGCAAGTAAGGAGGCATTTTCTATTTCTAATTCATGCAAAACAAAATCTTTGTCCTTGTTTTCAGATTTAAGAACATCAATGTCATGCATGAGAGAATCAACAATTAAAGTATGCTCTTCATTAGAACTAGGCATGAGAGGTTGAGCTTCTAGAAATTTTATCTTATCAAGCAAACTAGCATTTTCAAGTTTAAGAGAGTCTACTTGGCTAAGACAATCATTTTTATCAATAAGCAAGCAAGAATTAGCATATTCAAGATCATCTAGTTCTATATGCAAATTATCAACAATTTTAGCAAGCTTTTTCTTTTTCTTTTTAGAAGACTTATAAGAGGCACAAATATCATGAATAATAGCAATTAAAGATTCTTTATCTAAAGAGTACAGATTTACCTCACTTGAGTCTTCACTTGTCGATGCTATAAGAGCAAAATGACATTCTCCTTCATCACTAGAGCTTGAGCTTGATCCTTCACATGAATCTTCACTTGAGCTTGAGTTGGAGGAGCCACTTGAGCTTGAGTGCCATTTCTCCTTTTTGTGAAGATGGGTCTTTTTGCCTTATGGGCAATCTTCCTTGTAGTGACCCTTCTTTCCACATGTGAAGCACCGGATGGAGGACTTGCCTTTGTAGAGTCTACCCTTGGAATACATGGCATCTTCTTCAACTTGAGAGGATGGAGAAGCTTGACCAACAATAGCCTTGATTTGAGCTTTGATTTCAGCCTTCTTCATTCTCTTGAGTTCTTTCTCTTCTTGTCTTTCTACTTCCTCACTCTTGTCAAGTGTGGCTTCATGTGCTTGTAGATTTCCAATGAGCTCTTCAATAGGAATATCCCTAAGAGACCTTGCTTCTTCAATAGAAGTCACCTTGGATTCCCACCTCTTGGGGAGAGTTCTAAGGATCTTTGAGTTGATCTCTCCACTAGACATAGGATGTCCTAGAACAACAAGACCATTCAAGATGGTGTTGAGCCTTGAGTACATGTTGGATATGCTCTCCTCCTTTCCCATTTTGAAGTTCTCAAGCAACCCTTTGAGCATGTAGACTTTGCTTTCCTTCACTTGATCAGTCCCTTCATAAGTGATGCAAAGCTTTCTCCATACCTCATAGGCCATCTCACAAGAGGAAATCCGATTGAACTCAGTGGGGGTCATGGAGGCATAAAGGATGTGCATGGCTCTAGCATTCAAGGTTGCTTTCATCAAGGTGGCTTCATCCCATTCTTCAATATTTGTCTTTGGTAGAATGTATGGGCTATTCACCATTTGTTACATCTCGAGACTTGATCCTTGGATGTAGAATTGAAGTCTTCTTCTCCAATAGAGGAAGTTGCTCCCATCAAAGATTGGAAGGCTGGTCGAGAATCTCCCTCCTAGGTAGTCACCCATCTTCTCCTACTTGTTGAAGTATGCTTGGAGAAGACCCGCTCTGATACCACTTGTTGGATCCTAGATGGGTGATTAGATGCTCTAGAGGGGGGGTGAATATAGCTGAAAGCACTTAAACAAAACTCATTAAACCTTCAAAATATATGACAAGATAAGGTTGCTAAATAGGCAATTTGAGTGCAACTAAATCATGCATAGTAAGGATAAGAGAGATTGAACATGCACCAATTAGACAAGATATTTAGAGTGGTTCCACACTTCAAACTAGAAGTGTATCAGTCCACATGCCTAGAGAGGTCAACCTCTAGGACTTCCAACAATTGCACTCTTATATTCACTTATAAGACTTACAATACATGACCAACAAAGGACTTACCTATCCAATACAAAGAGTCTTCAACCTTACCAAGGACTTACCCACTTTGCAAGAGTCTTTGGCCTTCTCCAAGGATTTACCCACTCTTGCACAAGTCTTCGGCCTTGCAGGAATTACCCACTCTTCTTGGATCTTCCGCCTTTGACTTCACCTTCACTCGGAGAAGCTTCCACCAAGGTCTTACCCACTTGAGCTTGAGTCTTCTGCCTTCTCTAAGGGCTTACCCACTCTAGCTCCAAGTCTTTAGCCTTGATCTTCACCAAGGGATGCCTTCCCTTGTTCTTCTTCACCTCTCTTGGACAAGAGAGAGAACCTTCATCTTCATGATTGCAAATGAGAGAAGTGGAGGTGGTGGAAGTGAGAGCCTCACAAGATATACATGTAGGACTAGCTCTCTTATAGATTTCCTACTCACTCTAATGGATGTAGCAAGTGATTACGCTTAGAGAGAGAGGAGGTTGTAGGAAGCACTCAACTATAGAATAGGAACCTCACAAAGAGTTTGCAATGAATGCTCAACCTTGGAATGAAGCTCAAGGGGTCCTATTTATAGTTGGGGATGCCTCTTAGCCTTTGGGAACACTTGTGAACGAAAACTAGCCGTTTTGTGGCTAGCAACATATCTATTTTCACTTGTTGAAACTCCACAACGGCTAGAAACACTTTTCTGCACTTTTCCGTACAGTGCAATCAGTCGAGTTCTAATGGGTGTAACTCGACCGATCAAGTAGGAGGCAAACCGATGTTCAAAGGATCGGTCAAGTTTGTCCTGAGGAAACTCGACCGACCATTTCAACTGGAAATGGCCTACTACCCAATCGGTCGAGTTCTGTGAGTGCACAACTCGACCGATGTAATCTTCAGAAAATTGACCAAGGTGGATCGGTCGAGTTTCAGGCTGGGGAAACTCGACCGAGCAAGTGCCTGTAATTGATTTTCAAAGATGCATCTAAAGTGCTCTAATATTCGATCTAAGTGCTCCTGATATTTTTCTAAGCTTAATTACAAGTCATACAATCATTACAAGTGATTTACATCATGATTCTAATGGATATACATCATATTACAAAAATGTGCACTTGTATGACTTTTGACTTGTCTTTTCTCCAATTTGAGATGCCCAAGTTAGGGCATTTGGAGTGTGTCTATACCTAATCTGAAATCACTCAAGTAGAAGCATTAGACACCAATATGTGGAATGGTTAGTCATCATCAAAACACGGGTTTAGTCAATTTAGACGTGAGTCAACATTGACCTAATTGACCTTGAGTCAACAATAAATGCATCTACAAATAGAATATAATAATGTTATCAATCCTGCTACTTGATATGGTAAACATGTTCTTATTAATTAAGCTTGTCTAAGAGATGAATATGTTTTGATGCAATATTGAAATGCAAAATGTTTGAATCAACTTCATGATTATAAGTGGTAAACCTTAAGGATGAGAATTAAGTAATCTACATCTTAGTAAGGATAAGAGAGAAACTAAGGCTTGAGATATAAGTATGTAAAAAGCATACACTGATACTCCTAAGATGTGTGGAGTATGAGTCAGGACTTAATTTTGGCTAGTGTAATCATGAAACCCTAATCGATTGATCATAAACCTAATTCATTAGGGAGAATATGTCCCTTAGTGTTTTCGTGGTTAAGACATGTGTTGAAAGTGTTGGTGACTTGATGTAATAATCATGTAAGTATCTTAATGTAATAAACATGGCTAGTAAGAGCTATGTGGCTATGTGATATAAATCGAGTAAGCTATGTGGACTATGTGAATAAATATCCGGGTATGATGACCGAGAGGTAATAACCATCTGCTAAGTGGTGCCAAGTGATGACAATCCTCTGTGAAAAATGAAGGGTTTAAATACCCAAGTAAGATGATGATAAAAGTTGGAGATTCTAAGTGAATTATGTGACTCAGTGAATATGAAAGTATCTAATAAGTGCAATTATACTTTTTCTTTATAGAATATGATGTGGTCCTTGTTTGTAACTTGGTTGATGCTAAAAGATACAATAATGTACTTAACTAAGCAAGATGAATATTATCATGTAGTTGCCCAGACCATAGATCCATTTAGTGTCAACATTTGCTGAA
The DNA here is from genome assembly GCA_963693085.1 of Alisma plantago-aquatica. Lineage (NCBI taxonomy): Eukaryota > Viridiplantae > Streptophyta > Magnoliopsida > Alismatales > Alismataceae > Alisma > Alisma plantago-aquatica. Next base: position 877,695,023 of record OY856413.1, on the reverse strand, counting down.
TGGTGAAATGAGTCTTTACTCGGAATGCATATTTTTGAATATGTGATAATATAAGGGTGCTTAGTGGACTCCCAAACTAAAATAAGGGTGCTTAGTGGACTCCCAAAATACATCAGTAAAATCCACACATGATCGCTCAATGGTCATCCTGATAATCCGGGAAAGCTAAGTGGTCTTCTCCTGAAGAGAGTACATGCTACGGCAGTTACTCTATAGAGAAGATGTCGTTATACCACAACATAGCTAATTACAGTAGACACAAGATGTCATGCTAAACCTAAGTGTTCTCAAGCTGACCGAGAAAGGAGTGGTCTTGACAACTGGCTCTGCCATTGAGCTTGTATGGTACCGATTTCGACTTACTAGTGGTCGGTTTGAGCATGAGCAGGTATATCTCATCTCCTCTGGGCATAAATGTAAATGTGAATATGTAATCAACCGTGTAGCTTTCTTGTTTAAGGATCAAATACAGAAACATTGGTTGATGCCTTATTACTTTTATATGTTTGAGTAGGTAGATATTATGCATGTTCTTCATATTCCTTTTCAAGCAAAAGGTGATTTATAGATTTATTATTAATGTCTATACTTTGCACTCAAAGATATACCTGTCAATCAATGAAATACCTACAGTTCAATTTATATTATCTTCTGTGATAATAATATCACTGGCAGAGAGTTATATCTCTCACTGGGACAATAGTCTCACCCCGTGGGATCCACAATGTTTTTTTGGTGGTCACGGATGAGGGATTAGAAACCAGGCTGCAGAAGAAGGATTGTGTCAACAAGAATAGTAGTAGCTTTATCAGGTCGATCACTCTGTCAGTTAGGGTTTTGTAGATAGATGTCTATGTGTCATATCTATACTCTCATGTCCTTGGGAGATAGTCCTTAGTGATTTTCACGAACTACTTGAGATTTTGGTTTGTTTATCTCGAGGTTTTTATAATTTTGTTGTATATATCAGAGTCAAGTAACTGATACTTGTTATCCTCGAGAAGAGTCGGCATACTGAATGTATGACATGAACTGTGTGTATATAAAGCTTTGGTCCTTTGTGCAAGAGCTTATTGAACAAGGATCTCTGTGCAAAGATGGTTTTAATTTTTAGTGGTTTTTGTTAACTCTGTTATTTACAATAATTCCACATTTTTACTGGTGATGGCTTGATTTTTAATCAGGTTGTCACATATACGAATATTATTCTCCTGTGTATATATGTTGTGGCTAAGGCAATAGAACTATTTGTATAAAATTCTTAGCATAGTTTGAATACAAGAAAGATGTTGGGCTCTTATGCAAATGCTTCTGAGCAGGTGTTGATGTTGAAATCAGTTTTAATTTACCCATATTTTTCCAACCAAAAAAAATTTACCCATATTTTTGGGTATGTGGTTAATTGGTGATTGATTGATTTTATGTTTTGAGTAATCTTGTTTAGTGTAACAGGTTCTCACAACACATACCATAGATTGCCTCAAAAGGCATAGTCATTGTCACATCCTACCACAACCTTGTTAAATAACTCTAGAAGAGTGGATTTTATGTCTTTTCCACAAATTTCTAAGGCTTCAAACATGTCATACAAGAGTAGAATATCACATGTTTAGCTTTTCCAAACATTGTAAGACATCACATTCTTAATCATGGTTGGAATATTTCATATTAAACCTTTTCTCATAGATTTCATTCTAATTCACCACATGGATACAATAATGATATAAAGATAGCACGATTCTAATCATATCCACTACAAAAATAGGGGCTTTAGTAAAGGACAATTGTGAATCTTCAAAAATTACTGACTGCATGTGAAGGCCATGTATTATAAATGAGCCATTTTCCTTACTTGAAATTATGAGTATAAAGAAAGTTCTATGTGATAGCCTCTTCTCAACAAATACATAATAATCCTTCACAATTTATAAAAATAAGCTAATGTTTGCATATAAACCTAGCTTAATAAACTGACTAAATATCTGAGTAAATATGTAAGGTTATGATCTTAATGTCTACATGCAAGGGAAACATCCAATACTCATTCTTAGCCACACCGAGTAATAAAAAATAGTGACATTGTGCAGGGTCATCTCTAGTGTTACCTCTAAAGTTGGGGCTTCTATCAAATTTTAACCTAAGAGGTTCATCGCTTCTTATTCCTCACTTTATTTATTTGTCACTCCCTCCTCCCAACTAAATTTGTTTGACCTTTATTGATCTCACATGTGGTTGGTACGTCCATTGCTTCAAATAATCCGATGTAATCAATTGAGTGTTTGCCCTCACCTTTTTAGATAATTGTCATTCGTGTAGGAAAAACCTTATTTCTATTTTTTATACACATCCTTTTGAATTGTATTCTATGTTATTTATAGATGCTTTCTATATACAAATTTTCATTTTTCACTATTGATTTTAGTTTCATTCGCCATTTTGGAGAGTTATATATGTAGGCTATTTTATCTACTAATTTTCCAATACACCTAGTGTCACTTTCTAGATATTGTAGTTATGGAAATTAGAAAATCTTCCTTACCTATTTGAAATAATATCTATTCTTAAAAATCAATATGTGAGTTGAATATAGCTTTTGCAACTCTATAAAATTTTGATTACATTTGGACGAAAATTTTCTCCTGGAAATGATACATACCCTTATCAAAATAAAAGATCATATCAATTTCACCTATTTATATGAATTTTAGTCAAACAAAAATGTTTATCCGCATGATAACAAATTAACACTTATGCAATGATTTCTTATATGGTGCTACCAACACCCTTATGTCCCTATTTTAAGCAACAAACCCTTATGTCTCTGTTTTAAGCAACAAAATACAAGGTCGTTACTAGTTTCTATGGATGAAGCCATATGACAATTATAAGTAATATATGATTTCTTTAATGAGTTTATAATGAATAATCAGTTTCAGAACTTTTGTGTACTGCAAGTTTGTATGAATATGAATATCTTGCATGTTTTGATCTAAAAAATCCGGTGGGTATTATGATAGTTTTGGGAGAAATTGAAAAAGTATGATGTTATTTCAAACCACAAAGTCAATCATGAAGTTTTATGTCAATGTGCTAGTTAACGACTTGCATATCCAAAGGTTTAGCTCGCTACTACATCATGAATTTTTTCTATGTTATTATGTAAGAAAATTGTGAGAAATATAAAATATTTAGGGTAAAAATTATTATAGCTACTTTGTATCTACTCCTTATAAATTATGTTACAACCCGTTCCTAGCTTTGTTGGTAATCCTAGAGTTTCAAGATAATCTTAATGCCTGGCATACTTTGTTAGTAATATTCTATGTTGTACTTTGTATTAACTTTGGTAACCTTAAATACTTGTTTGGGCACTTATAATCATCACTTAAGCATAAAGATCCGAGTTGGAGTTAATATCGCATTAACCCATACATGTGTGCAAGAAGAGAGTTAATGACATTGGAAGAAATAATTAATAAATTATTTTTCATTTGATAGTATTATCATAATAATATTGTAGGATTGTATATAATTCAACTATGAATCCAACAAAAAAAGAATGAACTAAATTGGAGTTAAAATGAAAGAGTTATGCCCTTTTTAGTAAACATGTATTGAGGACCGCGACTGACGCTGCATCGACATCGCGACCCGCGGTCGACACCGCGACCACGACGCTGCGTCGACACCGTGACCCGCGGTCTACACCGCGACCACGACGCTGCGTCGACACCGCAACCGCGGCCGACGCCGACCAAGACAGCAAATCGTAAAATGATCATATCTCGAGCAATACTTATCCGTTTTCAATGAAACAAAGTGTGTTGGAACCGCGATTCAATTCTCTATCATACCAAACATCTTGCTCTGCGAGGGGGCAACCTGAAGGGCGATTTCTAGGGTGATTTTTGAGGAAGAACGTGAAGAACAACAGAAATCAAAAGGGGTTGTTATAAATTCGACTTGGTAAGTAGTTTTAACCGTGGATTCCTTCTTCTCTTCACTTCCCCTTGATTGAAACCCTTGATCTAGTGATTTGGAGGTTTGGTTTAACCTCTAATCTCATCTTCTACCTACAGCAAGCCCCATTTAGGGTTGAAAGGAAGAAGAAATTACGATTTTTTCTAGGATCTTGATATGGATTCGAGATCTTCAAAGATGGGCTATGTTTTTTGGATGTTTTTACACCTTAGGGTGAGTGGGTGCTTCCTTTAAACAGTAAATTGTATGAAAATAAGTTAAATCATTAATAATTTTCAATTGATTAGTATGCAAGTATAACCCTAAATGGTCGATTTGATCTAGCTTTTGTAAGTTGATATGAAATGGATTAGCTATATGATGTGATGAATTTCAGATTATGAAATCACATTAGAAATGATTGCAATCCATCAAAATGAGAATTCTTAAAGTAATTGTAAAGGTTGCATGAATATATTGAAATCTAAGATTTTCGGCTATGACTGAAATTGTTGTATAATTGAATAAAGAATTTTGCCTAGTTGAATCTCCTTGGTTACGAATGATTGTTTTATTTGTATGCGTATTACATATGTGTCAGATAACATCTTGGATTTTTTTAATGATATCAATGTTTGCTTGATATATCAGTAAGGAGGGTGAAACCCTAAATGAATGGAAAGCTGGAGGTTTGAAATTAGACATCTTGATTCAATGTTATCCATGATGCTATGATGTATTCAATCCTTATGCGAGTTATGTGATAAGTGAATGAGGTAAATGAAACCCTAATGATAGGGTGTTCAGTGAAATAAGTATTGTGATATCAATGTTTCTCAGTTTGAGATGTGGTGATTCTTAACAGTACAATTGTGGTAAGTGTTATCAGATGGTTATGAAATGAACAGTTTACAAAGCTGAACAAAGATATGTTGATGTGATGATTGAATTGTGAATTTAAAGAGTGAATTAGACATGTAGATGCCCTGAACACTGTTGAATCCTCATAGGATGAGGCCTGTGTTGTGAGGAGGGAATGATTTCCCGACTGGAGGTAGTCCAGATCAAGGTAAGTTGGAGCGCACCAGTAGGGTGTGGGGGTCTTGACCAGTAGGACAGACTCCTTACAATTGTGTGGTACCCAACACCAACCGGAGATATCAGTGGTACCTCTGTTACTTGTTGAGTGATTAGTGGTCAGTAGGTCCACTGGTGCACAATAAGCCTGAGGGTTTTGACTCACCGCCTGAGTACCCAGGTTGAGAGGTGGAGTCTGAGATATCCACCCTCTCTTATTAGCCGCCGAGAGGCAGACGTGCCGAGGCCCGCTGTAGACAAGGTATTACTCAAGAGATAGGCTTAGTAACTCATGCATGCTTCTAAGCCTTGTACAATGAGATCGTAGCTTGCTGCGATTCTTTCACATGTTGTGGTACACCTCATGTGGGTTCAAGGCATAATAAGATGAATGAGAGGTTAAATAAGTGTGTGTAGTTATTCAATTATCCTTTGTATGTTTCTGAGTTATTAGTTCTCTTTGAGATTAATCAAGCATGTGCATAGATTGATTCACTCTTGTAGATGTCTAGAGTATTGTGCCATATTTATGTTTGTGAATTATTAGTCTCTTTAAAGCTTACCGTTGTTATAATTGATATCAGTTACTCAACAATATATCTGCAATTATATAAGTGCTTTAAACTATTTCTTTGAAGTACTCATTCACTGAGCGAGTAGGCTCACCCCTCTACTCACAATTTTTAGAGAAACCACGTGGAATTGAAGAAGTCAAAGCATTAGAGTAGATCTACCACATGAGTTAAGCATGATATTAGTTAAGTTTAGTCAGTCCCTGTCACTCTATGTACTTGTATAGATGTGAGAGAGTTGTAAATGATGTTTGTATCTTTGTTTCCTTGATAAGAGAGAATATATTTGATTATCACGTCATATGTACATGGAAGTGTGAGAAATAGAATGAATGTATGGATGTGTATCATTAATGTTGAGATCATATTAGAGTAATAAAAGTTTAATTCTCTTATAAAGTTTGTTTATGTGATTGGATGCGAGAAAACAAAGAGTTTCAAATAAAAAGGAAACAAAGGAAAAAAATAATAATAAGGGAGTGAACTTTGTATTAAGTATAATCCGCAAACCCATGCCCACATATCATGATTAGTGGTAATCGTGGGATGCAAGCGTGACAATCTTTTGGTATCAGAGCTTAGGCTGAGTCGTCAGAGACCATTAGGATAGAAAGTTAGAGTTATTAGTGTGGTAATTAGGAGGTGATGTGCCTATAGCTCTGGGAAGTCTAGTTATTTGGATACCCTGGCTCGGTATCTGAATACTTAGGTTGACCAGTATCAAGCTACTCTACCTATTCTTCTCTGGATGCCCTGGCTAGGTATGTAGAGGAAGGATGGGCTAGAGAGAAACCCTAGAAATATTAGGGCTAGAAAACTAGAAAGAAATGTATGGATTGAGCATAAGAATAGAATGTGATACAAATCTTGCTTTATATTGCTTCTCTGATTGGAGATAATGAATTCAAATTATCAGTTTGTTGAATATATATGGTTTTTGTATATTGTTGTGTATCATGAAGTGATTCAATTAGTGTTTATATTCTTTGTATCAAGTAGACCAGAAGTTATGTTTAAATGATTTTGCCCTAAGTGAATATTCTTTCCACAGTTTGAGATTACAAGGAGTCAATTAATCTTGAGTAGCTCTTGGCTTCAGGACTACAGGTTTGTCCCGGTTCAGATGGCAGGATGTGTTACTGGGATCTAATGACTCCTATTGAAAATATAAAAAGAGTATACTCTGGATAAATTAGACCCACATCATAGTGAGAATGTACATACACTAAGATGTTGAAACATATGGGAAAGATTAGAATAGCTAAGAATCAGTTGGAACTAATATTTGAGATCCAAATTTGGGGCCTCATATGAGAAACCCTTGATTGGGAATAAAGGAACACGACATAAGGTTCAGATTAAGTTTGATTAGTATTATATGAACTCTAAATATGAAATATGGAAAAGATATGAGAAAAGTATGTAAGGGAAAAGATAGTAAGAATCAATCATGAGGAATGGATCATATAATTGAGTAAAATGCTTTTATGTACTCCAAAGTAAAAGGAAAATAGAAGAAAAGAGTTAAATATACGATAAATACATAGAAGTGAAGAGTTTTCAGAAGAATTAAAGTAAAGAGAATTGGATGAACATGTAAATCATAAGACTAGAATAACAAACTTAATTGAAACAAAGAGAAATGTTAGAAATTATGAGTTAATTAAGGAATGAGGGTTATGATATAATTGAGAGCATGGAATGTACACCTTTATTATGAAGTTTAATACATTCATCCTTACTACCTTTGGTTTCTAAGTCTCTATAGAACACCAAACTAGTTTCTAAAAGAAGAACAAAAGTGTATATAAACAAATGAATAAGTCATACAAAGGTAGACTATATTCAGGAAGGAAAAACTTGATTGAAAGAGAAACTATGTTTCACCCATGCATGAGCCGTTCGATTTAAAATGAAGGATATGTAATGTATTACACATGAGGTGAAACTAGTAGAGAGATTATTGATTTATAATTTCAACTTCACATGAGTATAAGGATAAAAATAAATATATGCAACATGGTATACATGATCATACATAGAAAAGAAGCAACATGATCATAAGATAAAATTAGAAGTTAAAGATGATAGGTGGAAGAGTAGTATATGGTATGAGGATTATGGAAAGTAAGGAAGGGTTTGAAACATTATGGAGTAATATAGATTATAAAAGAAAGAGGTTGTGAGATTCAACCAAGTGCTAATTAGTCAAGTATCCTTGTTGATAACTAATTAAACCTACATATGAGAAATGTATTAAGGGAATGTTTGAAGATAAGAATTCTAAGTCTCAGAATCATCTTCTCTTTCATATCTTCCTTAATGAGAGCAATGTGGGAATGAAGTGATAAGAAAATGAATCATATATGATGCATAACCACCATGGTAGAGACATCTAGTGAATGTAATAATGACACACAATATGATGATGAAACCCTAACATGGTAAATTGAGAATGTAATCTATCTGAATGGCCAAGTAAGAGAAAGGAAATTCAATTGATAAGATAAGGAGTACTTTAGTAAAACTTGTGAGATCCAAAGTTTGAATTTCAAATTAAGGGAGCAAAGTCACATCACAATAACGTCATGCTTATGATAAGGACCAAACCCTAGAATGTTTAGAGTTGTAGTAGTTCAAGGGATGTCACAGTGATTTGACCTTGAATACTAACATCTCTATAAAACATGATCATAAGATTTGCACTGTGAGAAGTGAACTAGCACTAATAGTAATCTAGGGTTTAAAGGTAGCTAATCTAAATGGTCAATAAACAATATGGAAATAATTCAGAGCAAAGGATAAGAAATATATTTGAAATATAAGAGGTGTAATTTGAATAAAAGGAGAAATGCAATATGAGCAAAGTGTAATCTAAAACAAATTCTTGCAGTGATATCGAGAATGATGAATAATCTATTCTTACCTTGTATGTTTCAATTTTAGGGATGTTTATTCTATATGATAAAAATGAGAAGGATAAGTAACAAGAAGTAAGTAGTAATGAATGAGGAGATAAGAGAAAACAATGGCTTTCAGTAATACATGAATTTGTTTTTAGAAGTGTAATTTGTTTGAAGGTATAATGAGGGATGTAAATTGGTTCTACGTATGATTTCAGTGTACATGTGCAAGCAATATGTTAATTAAAGGTGTCTGATAGTTGTCATCATTCATACCAGTAATCCATCTTAGTAATGTACAATTGTGGTATGGTGATATGGGTTGAATGATGATGGAACAAATGGAGGGTTACCCTGAATAAGGTAGTGCTACCTATTCACTCATATGAATAGAAGGGATGATAACCTTAATGTATCGATATGTAACCCTAATGAGGTATAGCTTGTTATACCTAGCTTTAATAAAACTAAGTGATGGTAATTGGGTATGAATAGTCCTTGAATGACTAATATAATCAACGAGTACTCTATTACTATTGTTGAAACCCTAGTTATGCTATAACATGATGGTTACACCCTGATTTATATGTGGGTTCATACTTGAGAATAGTATGTAATGTGATGGTGATGCTTCACCTTATGCATCCATGATCCAATGGGGATGCCGTGAGTAAGGGTTTGGGTATAAGTGCTGATTAGTAACATTAATATAATTTATCTTGTTGAACCCAACTCTAATGCAAATAGATAAAGATGATTATCCATTTTTAACCTTCTTATATGATGGCATGATGGTGAAATAACTTCCTTAATATGATCATAACCTTAATCTATTAATTGGTGGTTAACATAGCCACATGGTTGATACTTTCTTATACTAAACATGTGCATTATGAATATGATGAGGGTTAATCATATCTAGATTCCTTACATGTTAATCTAATAAAGGAATGTTCTTAATGTTAATATAACCCTGCTATGATTGTTTATGAATATGTCCTAGCTCATTAATGCAATATTGTGTTGATCCAGTGTATTATATGTAAGTGATGTTGTTGAGCCTTGTTATAAGGCATGCAAAGATAACAATGATCTTGCAGGGAATAGTATGATGGTCTTAATGACCTTTGGGCATGGTTGAGCCCTGGATGAGGTATAATCCTCTTGTGTTGATAAGGTTTTATACCCTATGATATTGTGCAAAGGATTTATATCTTGTGATAGTATGATGACTAGTGTGGTCTCATGAATGGCAAGTGAATAGTACCATGTGATGATGAGATGAGAAATTATGTTTCATACATTTTATATCTTTTAAAAGTTATGATTGGAATAGGAACAAATGACTCAATGTTAAAAATAAAATTCTCGACTATAGTATTCAAAAGCTTAAAAAGAGAGAGATACCCCTAGTAAAGGTTCTTTGGAGAAATCATGGTGTAGAAGAAGCTATCTGAGAAGTGGAGAAGGAGATGTTTGACAAGTATCCTTTCCTCTTTTAGAAATTTCGAGACAAAATTTTTATTAGAGGGGGAGAATTGTTACAACCCGTTCCTAGCTTGCTGGTAATCCTAAATTTTTAAGATAATCTTAATGTTTGTCATACTTTTGTTAGTAATATTCTATGTTGTGCTTTGTATTAACTTTGGTAACCTTAAATACTTGTTTGGGAAACTCATAATCATCACTTAAGCATATTATAAAGATCCGAGTCGGAGTTAATATAACATTAACTCATACATGTGTGCAAGAAGAGAGTTAATGACATTAGAGGAAATAATTAATACATGATTTTAAATTTGATATTATTATCATAATAATATTTTAGGATTGTATAGAATTCAATTCCAAATCCAATAAAAAAAGAATGAACCAAATCTGAGTTAAAATTAGAGAGTTATGCCCTTTTTAGTAAACATGTATTGAGGACCGTGACCGATGCTGTGTCGACACCGCGACCGCAATGCTGTGCTGACACCGTGATCTACGGCCTACACCGTGACCGCGACGCTACATCAACATCGCGACCACGGCCGACGCTGCCCAAGATAGCAAATCGTAAAACGATCATATCTCAAGCAATACTTATTCATTTTCGACGAAACGAAGTGCGTTGGAACCGCGATTCAATTTTCTATCATCCCAGACATCTTTCTCTATGAGGGGCGACCTGGAGGGCAATTTATGGGGTGATTTTTGGGGAAGAATATGAAGAACAATAGAAATCAAAAGGGGTTGCTATAAATTCAACTTGATAAGTAGTTTTAATCGTGGATTCCTTATTCTCTTCACTTCCCCTTGATTGAAACCCTTAATCCAGTGATTTGGAGGTTTAGTTTATCCTCTAATCTCGTCTTCTACCTACAGCAGGCCCCATTTAGGGTTGAAAGGAAGAAGAAATTACGGATTTGTCTAGGATCTTGATATGGATTTGAGATCTTCAAAGATGGACTACATTTTTAGGATGTTTTCACACCTTAGGGTGAGTGAATACTTCCTTTAAATAGTATATTGCATGAAAATCAGTTAAATCATTAATAATTTTCAATTGATTAGTATGCAAGTACAACCCTAAATGGTCAATTTGATCTAGCTTTTGCAAGTTGATATGAAATGAATTTGTTATCTGTTGTGATGAATTTCATATTGTGAAATCACATTAGAAATGATTGTGATCCATTGAAATGAGAATTCTTAAAGTAATTGTAAAGGTTACATGAATATACTGAAATCTAAGATTTTCGGTTATGATTGAAATTGTTGTATAATTGAATAAAGAAGTTTGCCTAGTTGAATCTCCTTGGTTACAAATGATTGTTTTATTTGTATGCGTATTACATATGTGTCAAATAACATCTTGGATTTTATTTGATGATATCAATGTTTGCTTGATATATCAGTAAGGAGGGTGAAACCCTAGGAAAGTTGGAGGTTTGCAATTAGACATCTTGATTCAATGTTATTCATGATGCTATGATGTATTCAATCCTTATGCGAGTTATGTGATAAGTGAATGAGGTAAATGAAACCCTAATGATAGGATGTTCAGTGAAACAAGTATCGTGATATCAATGTTTCTCAGATTTAGATGTGGTGATTCTTAACAGTACAGTTGTGGTAAGTGTTATCATATGGTTATGAAATGAACGGTTTACAAAGCTGAACAAAGACATGTTGATGTGATGATTGAATTGTGAATTTAAAGAGTGAATCAGACATGTAGATTCCCTAAACACTGTCGAATCCTCACAGGATGAGGCCTGTGCTGTGAGGAGGGAACGATTTCTTGAATGGAGGTAGTCCAGATCGAGGTAAGTCGAAGCGCACCAGTAGGGTGTGGGGGTCTTGACCAGTAGGGCAGACTCCTTACAATTGTGTGGTACCCAACACTAACCGGGGATATCAGTGGTACCTGTGTTACTTGTTGAGTGATCAGTGGTCAGTAGGTGCACTGGTACACAATAATCCTAAGGGCTTTGACTCACCGCCTGAGTACCCAGGTTGAGAGGTGGAGTCTGAGATATCGAACCGCTCTTATTAGCCGCCGAGAGGCAGACATGTCGAGGCCCACCACAGACATGGTCTTACTCAAGAGATAGGCTTAGGAACCCAGACATGCTTCTAAGCCTTATATAGTGAGATCGTAGCTTGCTGCGATTCTTTCACATGTTGTGGTACACCTCATGTGGGTTCAGGGCATAATAAGATGAATGAGAGGTTAAACAAGTGTGTGCAGTTATTCAATTATCCTTTGTATGTTTATGAGTTATTAGTTCTCTTTGAGATTAATCTAGCATGTGCATATATTGATTCACTCTTGTAGATGTCTAGAGTATTGTACCATATTTATGTTTGTGAATGATTAGTCTCTTTAAAGCTTACTGTTGTTATAATTGATATCAGTTGCTCGACAATATATCTACAATTATATAAGTGCTTTAAATTGTTTCTTTGAAGTACTCATTCACTGAGCGAGTAGGCTCACCCCTCTACTCACAATTTTTAGGGAAACCACATGGACTTGAAGAAGGTCAAAGCATCAGAGTAGATCTACCACATGAGTTAAGTATGAGATTAGTTAAGTTCAGTCGGTCCCTGTCACTCTAGGTCCTTGTATAGACGTGAGAGAGTTGTAAATGATGTTTGTATCTTTGTTTCCTTGATAAGAGAGAATGTATTTGATTATCATGTCATATGTACATGGAAGTGTGAGAAACAGAATGAATGTATGGATGTGTATCATTAATGTTGAGATCATATTAGAGTAATACAATTTTAATTCTCTTGTAAAGTTTGTTTATGTGATTGGATGCAAGAAAACAAAGAGTTTTAAATAAAAAGGAAATAAAGGAAAAAAAATAATAAGGGAGTGAACTTTGTATTAAGTATAATCCTCAAACTCATGCCCACATCTCATGATTAGTGGTAATTGTGGGATGCGGGCATGACAAATTCATTGCTATTATTTATGTTGCCTTTAGTTAGTTAGGTTATGTATTGTTTTATTTCAACACGTTGGTGTTGGTGTGTGTTGTTTTCCTTTTTTCTCCAGTTGGCATTGATGAGTTTTTCGTAAAGTAGAGAATCCACAAATGGAAACTCAACAAGAGGATGGTGGAGTTTGACATTGGATTGGATGTTATTATTGTTCACTGTTAATTTCTTATCTTCTTAAAATTTGTTGAGTGTGTGACCTTGATGGAGCTCAAGGTGGATGTCATCTTGGTACACAACATTAAGATGCTCAAGTGGTAGTGAATGAGATTGATGAATATATTATTTGACAAATATGAAGAGAGAAATGAGGATCTTGAATCAAAAAATATGTTGCAATTGTGTAATATTCCAAACCAAATTTGGGTAAAGGGTAATGTCCTCCCATATATAAATTTAATCTATTTTGAGTGACAAAGAAGAATTTTATAGTCTATGTTTGATAAATTTTGTCCCTTTTTATTTTTGAAAATGTAGTTGAACAAGATTATCATTATTGCCATTATTGAGAACATGCTACATGTGAAAGATGAGTTCAAATCTAAAAATAATATTTTCAATGAAAAGTAATATATATTTTTGCAGAGCACAACTACCTTTGAATTTGAACTTGTTAGTATTTTGTGTAACATACTGAATTTTGGGTATCCCAACTTTTAGAAACCCTAATTCCTGGAATTGGAGATTTGTATGCTTGATCTTTAGATTTTTCCAGACAACGTTAGGTTATACCTTGACATGCTTGGTTGCGACCTAATAAACATATACTGTACAAAAATTGAGTAATTCACATTCTTGTACCCCGATGCATAGTTCATGACTAGCCCTAATATATGTGTAGTTAACGATATTCATGATACATTAAGTGACTTTAGGTTATGTCATCACATCATATAGCATGATACACTTATATCTACCTAATAACCTAACCGTGATGGAAGATATGGATGAGTATATAAAATTTATGTTGCATTATTCATTAATACACATATAATGACCTAAATATGCTAAATAAGGTTTGGAGGTGTATAAACGTATATAAACGATGGGGATGGTATATAATGTGTTTAATATGTGTAATGAGATAAGAATTAGACCTTCCATGTAGATAGAAATTATTTAGGTGCAATTATTTAAGTTAATGTGACATTAATGGACTTAATGAGAAAATTGAATTAAGTAACCTATTTCATGTGAGATAATATAATATAACTCCACTGGTGATCATAAGAGGACACTGGAACTCTAAATCCTAAATATTGAGGATGATGGTAATATATAATAATAGATAATGAGATAATTGACTTAAACCCTAATTGTACTAAAACTTATATTAAATAATCTCAAAACCTAAGTCTAACCCAAAATTGTATTTGTTTAGGTCCTAATCAGTCTAGGTGCAAAATTTCAACTTCATTCAATAATCCTAGACATCTCAATTTAAGTAGAAAAGAAATTATCTAATTATAAATCCCAATCTGAGTGGGACTTTGTTTTGTTGGATTTAAATCCCTAATATCGGATGTCCCACGTTATTTCTTGACTCACCTATGGTTTTTGGGTTACACATCTTTGGTTTCTCAATCTCAATGTGAGTCGTTGGATCTCATCAAAGGTCCTCCCCTTTTCTTCTACCTTGACTATTGTTGTGCTTGGACTCTTACAATTTGTTGACTCCTTCTTCTCTCAACCTGTCTATCTGCTCTCCTCCTCGACCCCGGATTTTCTTTCTCCCACATCCTTCTCATGAGCTCTACTTTGGGTCATTGGGACCATCGGGGTATGAGGAACCTAAAGGCTTCAACATTAGGTGGTGAGTCCCAACTGTTTTAGCATGTCGATTCTTGCCTTGAGTTTCTTGTTGGCTGTAACATTGAGTGTTCTTCCTGAACAAAGAAGAAGATGATCACCCACCAATTTATGTTTCTGCCCATTGGTTTCATTTAATTATGTCACATATTCTAGGGACATTTCTCTCTTTTAGTGATCGATTTTAATGTCCTGCCACAGGTTGATTTTAGTGACTAATTTTACATGTATACCCTATCATGCCTCAAGGTACTGATGCATCATACAAGGGCATTTTGGTATTTTAATTTTATTTATTTCTTAGAAATTTTAGTAAATAGGCTCATCTTAAATTATTCATAACTAATGCTATGATACTGAAATCTTTTTCAAAATTATGTTCTAGAATTAAAAAATTATCCAATGTGTAGCTTTCATCACCTAACAACTTTTAGTAGAAGTTAAAATTTTAGGATTTATGATATATACCTTAATTAATGACTTATATACCTGACACGATATTGGGTGAAAGTGCATAATATGTGGTTTGGAAACTGAACTTTATACACATCACTGAGGTGTGTTCCATCCCTCTGAGTCTATGTTGAACAATTTTTCTATTTTATCTCTCTTTTGGCATGATTGAAGGATATATGTGAAATCTCTCCTCTAAGATATATTAAAGTTTTTTAATTTTCTAATATTGAAATCAATTATATTTTTATATTGCTCTATTGATATTTCACTTTGGCATCTAAGATTTGTAAACGAGTTCCTGCTATCTCTAGTTGAGCATTCATTTGTGGATTTGAGCTATATTGTGCTATACTCTGAAACCCTAATTTGCTCATAATTGACTTTTATGGTACGATGTTCCACTTTTATTTGGACAATCTTATTTATTCAATACATATAATTAAACTATAGTTGCCTCTATATTGCATGCTTGTTGATTTAGTAGTACTATGGTTTTATAATATGCTTTGATTTTTGGGTTATGTTCCTTTGTGTTTTAGGATGGAGGTCATGTGCCCCATACCTAAGTTTTGTGCCCACTTTTATATATTTAGGAGTTAGGTCATGTGCCATGATCTATCAAGTTTAAGTTTATACACTCTAGTCACCGTCCTTTATATTATAATTCACTAGTACTTGCTTATCTCACATGCATGCTGTTTATTCATTAATTTTGATGGGTCATGTACCCTACTTGTTGTTTGTATGCCTTTAAAGCATACTTTATTTTAATTCATGGCAAGTGAATTTATTTATTTTCATCTTATTGGAATGTTCTCTTTTGATATCCACTTGGATCGTTCTTTTCCCTCTTTGTCTGGGAAGCCTTGTTATATTTAATATTTTCCCCATATAATTGCTCAATCACTATTTATATGTGCATATCAACATGTTTATGTTGAAAACATCCACTTTATCTTCTCTTGTGGGGCATTCTTACAACCCCTAGGTGGAGAGCAAAGAGGAGTGGACCACAGTTGACCAGGTTTTGTCCAGGTATGGCTAATCTTTCTTGGGAGGTAGATCGAAGTAGTGGGTATACCCTATGTGGCTTATTTCATGTAGTTTTCTTTTATGTACCCTATGCATGGTGAAGAACAATATTATAAATAAATATTGTAATAGTTAGATTTTTATCTTTCACTACTACACTATATGGTGAATGATACATTGCATACTTGAATTTTAGTCTTCTATCTTTTGTGAAAAAAATCTCAAATTTGGCATTGGATAATTTTCTATTATTTCATATCAAATGAGTGGATCCCCTCTCAGGTCCCAGTACTTACAAGGATGGTATTAGAGCCATTGCAGTCAATTAATACGACTATTTCAATACTATCTCCCTTAAGGTTGTTTACCTTTCCCATAGGTTGCTTATACCCTATCCCCATGCCTTGTGCATGCACACTAGATGGCTTGAGACAAGACATCCATTGATAACCTAGATAGTTTTGAGACATTAAAGAACCCAAAATACAGGATGTTGAGGATGGATCCTCCTTTCACTACTCCAGCATTTCAAGCTTCCCTAAAAACTAGTGGCCAACATGTAGTGAACCAACCTACCCCACAATCATCTATAACCAACATGAGTTCATGCATCTCTCATGAACAAGATTTGTCCCTCCTATGAAAACTACTTTTCACAACCCCGGTAGGGAAGGCTACCCCAATTTTGCACTCCAAAAAACCCTAGGGAGTACTCTCTTGCAGATTTCATGAAGATGCATCCCACGTATTTTGAAGGTGAGATCGAGCTCAATATGGTTGATAAGGTCGGCAACTGGGTGCTTACCATAGAGCATACTTTTCATGGTATGGCAACACAAGGTTAGGTTTGCCACTTATATACTAGATGGACCTGGTCTCCATTAGTGGAACACTGTTTCAAGTGTTGGCTAAATGGACATAATTTAAATCCCTTTGTTTTGATAATGACAAACATTTCATTCGTATGGATCTAATGTGCTACTTGAGTGTTACAGGAACTAGGTGGATGACACAACTTTGGAAGATCTATATGCTCAAAATGTTTTAGTTTCATGATTGTAATCAAATGTAAAAACTTGTACAAGTATATAATGTACAAGTACTTAGATATCATGTAAATAAAACGTTTAGATCTTCCCTAGCCACTCACAACACTTAGATAGGTCATCCCCTACAATAGTGTCACAACTGCACACTGATACACACACTTAGTACATAGTTTAAAACATTGAAACAGAGTCATTCTCGGTCGACAAACTTCTCGACTGAGACACTCTTGGTCGACAAACTCCTTGATCGTGAATGACCCAAATAGCCATTAGACACAATAGACAAGGTAGTTGGGAGTTGGAATCGAACGTTATATACACTTGCTCCAGACTGTCCCTCGGTCGACAAAGACTTCAACCGACAGGACTCTCGGTCGACAATTCCTCGACCGAGACTGTCTCTGTCTGCACTTTTTAGGATTAATTAACTAGCCGTTTCTAAAGCAATTAGTGGATACCTAATGGCTAGTTAAGCACTAAGAACCCCCTAGAAAGTGTCTAGAACATCCTTAAGCATTCATAGGCCATTCCTATAAATAGGACATGCCTTAGGACACCCAAAACACACTTGTGCAATACTTGAGCATACTACTTGCAATTGGCAATCATTTCTTGTGAGCAATTGAGAAACTCTAGCATTTGAAAATCCTTCACATTACTACAATTTCGTGTCCTATAGGCTAGCATCTCCTACCCGCTGCACTTGCACTTCCATACACATTGGTTAGGAGATCAAAATGCTTGATATAGGAAATCAAGCCTTGTGCTACAATGGTAATTGTAATTTCCATTTTTTCTTCTTGTTATTTCTTATTGCTTGTACTCTCCTTGCTACTCCTAGGGTTGGAGGCTGCGGATTGGAGAGGGTTTGATCTTCTCAGAGGAGAAGGAGGACTTTGGACTACTTTAAGAAGGCTGTCTCAATGGGAAGCTACTTTAAGAAGAAGGCTACTTCAAGGGGGAGCTTGAAGTTACTTCAAGGAAGTCTGCTTCGAGGTTGGTGGGACTACTTCAAGGTGAAGGATGTCTAAAGGGTGGTGAAAGTATTTGTAATTTTATGTAACATACTTGTGAGTTAATAAAATTTAAATACTTTCAAAATCCCAATTGGAAACAATTGGGTAGTGGACTGACTCCTTTAGTTTTTGCTAAAGGTGGAACCACTCTAAACACCTTGCCTCCTTCTTATTATCTCAATTGTGATTGCTTGAGTTGAATTATTGTTAAAATATTTATAAAACCCTATTCACCCCCCCTCTAGTGGTTTTTCATCAAGGACATGAGATGTCTACTCTATGTCTTGGATGCAATTATTGGTGATCTTCCATGAGAAGTACATCACATTTGTAGCACCGCGGGAGAAGGAATCAAAGTTTTATAACCTAAAGAAACACTCTATGTTTGTGGTAAAGTACATGCAGAAGTTTGCTATGCTGAAAGGTATGCCAAATGTTTGGTTGAAGAGAGGTGTGCTAACATGTTCCTTGAGAGACTCAACTACAATATCCGTCATGCCCTAGTGCCTCAACTTCCCTTGATGTAACGACAATTGATGGACAAAGCTATGGCAATTAAGGCTAACCATAAGATCATAACAAGAAGAGGAATTTCTCAGGTGAAGAGCAAAAGAGGGACAATTTTGCCAAGTGTCATGGACATCATCCTCTTGGGAAGTGTCCCTTTGTAGGGAATCTAGTTGCTCCAAAATTAGACTTCCACATTATATGTCATCATTGTGAAGATCCTGGACATACTAGACCTAGATGCCCTAAGATTTGTGATGGACATGCACCATCTCAGCAACTACAACCTTTTTTTTCCTCAGTAAGCTCCTTCCACCTTTATTGAAAAAGAAAACTCCATATTTCATATGTATAGGAAAAATTAAGAAAACCTAGACATCAACTATAGAAAACCAAATCTGTCTATACAAATGAATCATGCCAGGAATATGCTCCTACAACTATCCACATCAACACTTCTCCCATTAAAGATTCTGTTGTTCCTCTCTGACCAGATCACATGAACCATAGTAATGCATCACATATGTTGAATCTTTGGGACTGTAAAAATAGAGTCCTCAAGACTTTTCAGAACCTTATAAATACTAAAACATCCTTTAGCCATATGCAATAACTTCCCAACAAACAAACAATCAAAGAAGAGACAAGTAGTAGATTCAAACTCCCTTTCACACAAGAGACATCTTGAAGCTAACTGGATACCAAAACTCTACTATAATTTAGAGTCAAAATATTTCCAAGGAACGTCTTCCAAGCTGTCATGATAAAGTTCCTGGAATGGTTATACCTCCATAACAAAGAAGCTCAATTAAGTACAAGTTTAAATTCTCTAACAATATGCCAAACCTCTTTCAAGTTCAGAGTAGGACTTCCATTAATAGTGATACGATCCTTATCTTGAAGATGAATGTTAGATTCTTTAATAAAACATTTGAATTCACAGAAACATCTCCTTTCAGGGATACTCCACCCTCCATTGACAATGATACAACTCAACAACCCAATGCTACCAAACCCTATCTTCATAATGTTCCTTTTATCAATACATTCACTCGGAAACATTTTACCAGGTATCCATGGATCTTTCTATATTTTGACCTTACTCCCATCACCAATAATAATCTTGATCAATGGTAGTAAAGTAATTCTTTTCTCCACAATATGCTTCCACATCCAGGAGCTATTAGATTTGATATTACACGACCATAATGAATCAATTGTCACATACTGTTCATTGATCCATTTCACCAAGAGTGTATATTTTTTAGAGGCCACATTCCATGCATTCCTTAGCAAACCAGTCCTATTAGTGTCTTCCACTCTCCTAATACCCAAGCTCCCTCCTTCTTAAGCATGCATACAATGCTCCATTTTACAAAATGAAAATTTTTTCTCTAGAGAAGGACCTCCCCATATGAAATTTTTACAAATCTTATTTATCTCTTTCATAATAGCAGAAAGTAAAGGAATTGTCAAAGACCAGAACAAATGAAGAGAACTAAGAGTCGAGTTCACTAACTCTACTCTTACTCCAAAAGAAAAAGTTTTCATCTTCCAATTTTCCAATTTCTTCCTAATTTTATCAAGCACAGGGGTAAACAATATGAGCTCTTCAACTTACCATAGAACAATGGCAAACCAAGATAACACATAGGAAAGGAACCTTTAGCTATGTTAAGAATACTAGACAACTTATCAATATCAACATTCTGACTGTAGAACACATTTCTCTTTTCTAGATTCATAACTAGACCCAAGGCTCTTCCAAAGAAATCCATTATTCTTCTAATATTCACAACATTTTCCTCATTGGCTTTAGTAAAATTCATAACGTCATCCATGAACAAGATATGAGAAATCCCTACTCTCAGATGCTCAATAATCTTCTTTTTAACAACATTGTTCATCATGGCTGAGAAACCTTCCATTGTAATGACAAATAAGGAAGGTGCAAGGGGATCTCCTTGCCATATGACATTCGAAGGAAAAATTACCTAGGAGGGGAAACCATTCACCAAGACATGAAAGCTTGAGGAAAACATAATAGTTCTAATCCATTCAATCCAACAACAGGGAAACTTCATATTTTCCAAGACTTTGAAAAGAAAAGGCCATTTAATAGAATCACATGCCTTAGTTAGATCTTCTTTGATGCACATTTTCTAACTACCACCAGATTGATTGAAATCACTGATAAGCTCATTTGAAAGTAAAAGATCATCAGAAATATTCCGACCTTTAACAAAGGCCACTTGATTCTGATCGATAATAGAAGGAAGTACACTTTAGAGTCTAATAGAGAGCACTTCATATATGATTTTATATAAGAAATTGTAGAGGGCTATAGGCTACCAATCTTTAGTACATGAGGCCTCTAGAACTTTAGGGATGAGTGTAATACATGCTTTATTAACTTCTTTGAGCATTTTATTACAAAAAATTCTAAATAGCCATATATACCTCCTCTCCAATAATGTCCCAGGTAGTTTTGAACAACAACCTTAACTCCTCCAAGACATAATGGCTACAACAATAATGGATGAAAGCCTTCTAAGAGGTGTGCAGGAAGTCTCTTTGTTTTAGATGGACATGAAGTACATGAGGAAGAACTTGTTGAAGGTAACCCTTATTCTTTTAGTTAGCTTGTGTATATAGAAATGTGTTTGCCTTTACATGTAATCATTTAGATAGAATAGTCTTTGTGCCTTGGTCTTGTATGAATTATTAGGTTACACGTTCACACGTTCAAGGTTTGGGGTGTAGTAGTTTGCTAATCCACAAATATATTGATTTCAAGGATGAAATCCTTTTAAGGGGTGGAGTCATATTTTGTTTATTCCAACTTTAAAAACCCTAATGCCTAAAATATGATATTAGTATGCTTGGAATTTAGATTTTACCAAACAAGGTTAGAATTATACACTGACATGCATGGTCGTGCCCTAATAAACATATAATGTATAAATAATGAGTAATTCACAATCTTGTACTCTAATGCATAGTTAATGACTGGCCCTAATATATGTGTCTTTAAAGATATTATTGATACATTAAGTGACTTTAGGTTATTTAATCATATCACATAGCATGATACACTCACATCTACCTAATAACCTAACCATGACCTAAGATATAAATGATTATGTAAAATATATGTCACATTGTTCACTAATACACATATAATGACCTAAATATGCTAAATAAGTTTTGGAGGTGTATAAACATGTATAAATGATGGGGATGGTATCTAATGTATTTCATATCTTAATGGGATAAGAAATAAGCCTATCATGTAAGTAGAAACGATTTAGGTGCCATTATTTAACTTAATGTGACATTAATGGACTTAATGAGAAATTGAATTAAATAACCTTTTTCGTGTGAGATAATCTAGTATAACTCTGATGGTGATCATAATATGGCATTAGAACACTAAATCCTAAATAATTGAGGAGAGTGGTAATTTATAACAATAGATAATGAGATATTTGACTTAAGCCCTAATTGTACTATTACTCATACTAGATAATCTCAAAACCTAAATCTAACTCCCAAAATTTGATTCTTTAGGTCCTAATTAGTCTAGTTCAAAATTTCAATTTAATTGGATAATCATAGATAAGTCAATTTAAGTATAGAAGAAATTATCTAATTGTGAATCCCAATGTGAGTGGGACTTTGGTTTATTGGATTTAAATCCCTGATCTCAAATGTCACATGCTATTTCTCAACTCACCTATGGTTTCTATTTTATGCCCCTTTGATTTCTCAAGCTCTATGTGAGTCATTGGATCCCATGATAGTCCTCCCCTTTTTTACCTCGGCTCTTGTCACACTTGGACTCTTATAGTTTGTAGACTCCTTTTTCTTTCATCTATCTCTATGCTCTCCTCCTCGAATCAGGATTTTCTTTCTTCTACAACCTCCTCATGAGCTCTAGTTTGAGACATTGGGACCACTGGGGGACGAGGAACCCAAAGGTTTCAACGTCAGGTGGTGAGTCCTAGGGGTTTTAGCATGCCAAATTTTCCCTTTAGATGGGTGTTGGCTGTAATAGTGGGAGTTCTTCTGAATGAAGAAGATGATGATTACCCACTTACATTTCTATCATTGGTTCAATTTAATCATGTTACACGTTCTAGGGACATTTCCATCTTTTGATGATCGATTTCAATGTTCTATTATGGGTTGATTTCAGTGACTGATTTACGTGTATGCCCTGTCACGCCTCAAGGTATTGATGCATGATGCAAGGGCGTTTTGGTCTTTTCATTTTATTTATCTTGAAAATTTTAGTAAATAGTTTTATCTTAGATTATTCATACCTAATACCTTGGTTATCAAAAAATTATGCAAAAATATGTTCTAGAGTCAGCAAAATGAGATCTATCTGATGATGTAGTTTTCATCACCTAAATCAACTTGTAGTAAAAGTAGAAATTTTAGGATTTATCATAACCTTAATTAATGACTTATATACCTTATGTGTTACCGCTGAAAGTTCATAATGGATCTATGGTTTGGATCCTGACTTCTTACACACGTCGTTGAGGTATGTTGCATCCCTTTGAGTCTATGTTGAGAAATTGTTCTATTTTCTCTCTCTTTTGGCCTAATTGAAAGATATATGTGAAATATCTCCTCTGAGATCTATTTAAATTCTTTTGAGTCTCTGATATTGAAATCAATTATGTTTTGATATTACTCAGTTGATATTGCACTTTGACATCTAAGATTTGTAATCTTGTTCATGATATCTCTAGTTGAACCTTACTTGGTGGATTTGAGCTATACTGTGCTATTAGTACATTGAAACCCTAACTTGATCATGATGGACTTTTATTGTTTGATGCTCCACTCCTAGTTAGACTACTTTATATCCAATACATGACTAAACTTTGCTTGCCTCTAGATTGCATGCTTGTTGATTCAGTAGTACCATGGTTCTATAATATGCTTTGGTTTTTGGGTTATGTTCCTTTATGTTTTGGGATGGAGGTTATGTGTCCCATACCTGAGTTGTATGCCCTTTTTTTATATATTTGGGATTTTGGTCATGTGCCATGTTTAATCATGTTTAGGGTTATGCACTCTATCTACCATTGTTTTATTATAGTTCACTAGTACTGTGCCTATCTCGCATGCATGCTATTTATTCATTAATATTGATGGGTCATGTGCCTTAATTGCTCTTTTTATTCCTTTGAGTTCTACATTATTTTGATTCATGGTAAGTACATCTATTTTTTTCATCTTATTAGAATGTTTTATTTTGATATCCACTTGGATGGTTCTTTTCCCTCTTTGTATGGGAAGCCTTGTTATATTTGATGCCCTTTTTCCCATATAATTTCTGAATCACTATTTATATGCAAATACCAACATTTTTGTACTGATATCATCCACTTTGTCTTCTCTTGTGGGGTATGCTTCCAACCCCTAGGTGGAGAGCAAGGAGGATGGACCACCGTTGACCTGGACTTGTTAGGGTGTAGTTGATCTTTCTTGGAAGGTAGGTTGGAATAGTTGGTTACCCTCAACAACTTATTTCCTATAGTTTTCTTTTATATACACCCTGCATGGTGAAGAACAATTATAGACATAAATATTGTGATAGTTAGATTTTTTATTCTTATGATGCTACACTTTATGGTGAATGATACATTACATACTTGAATTTTAGTTTTCTATTCTTTGTGAAAAATTACTCTCAAATTTGGCATTAGATGGTTTTCTATTATTCCATATTGAGTAAGTGATTGGATCCTCTCTCGAGTCCCACTCCTTACATTTTTGCTTATTTATTTATACATTAATGAATGCCAACAAGGCCTTCATAAATACATTTTTGAGGGCCAATTGTGAGATAGATTGATTTTTCAGGGAGCCTTTTGTGAAGGAATTCAAACTGATTTTTTTTATGATGCCATGCTCCCATATATTTTTGAAGGCCTTATTCCTAAATAAAAGGCATTTTGTAGTGATTTCCTACATTTTCATCAAAAGAAAGAAGTCAAAGAATAATCTATATATCTGGCTTCCCAAGAAAGAGGGTAACATTTAGCCTTTTTAACATAGGATATCAAAATGTAACATGTTCAGGAAGGTATAGAATAAAATGTTATGTCCAAACCTAAATATGTGTATCTACTCACCTTAATTGGATAGGGAAAGGGTGGGGAATTCGTAGATTTAACAAAGTGTAGCATGAAATCCATCCAAAAGTCTCTTCAAGGTAGATCTAGTCTCAAAACACCCTATTCTAACCACAAAAAATGATATTGTACTGTATAAGGAAGAAGAACAAGGCTTAGAACATTGTTCTTGGATCAACATCAAACTAGTCAGAGTTGGGGAGGGAGAAAAAGATGAAATATTCATAAAAATACAAAATTAATCTTAAAACCTTGAGGTAATCAAATAATTAAACACCCATAAGCAAGAATCCTTGATAAAAGCCAATGCTTTGTCATCAAACACTTACAACAACTCAAAATCACGAAAGCAGGACTCCGACAACAAGAAATCAAACTTATGCAAAGTGAAATAATAAAAACATATATAAAATGAACAAATAGTTAGCCACATTTGTTTCTCCAATCACATCAAATATAAGTAAAAGCAATAAGTTAACATGTAACCATCATAAAGAAGTCAATAATGATCACCTACATACTCCATTTACTTGAGTCAAATTTTTTTTAAGACTCACCTTAGGTTAAGTGTACACTTAGGGCATGAATAAAACAACTAAGTTCACAACATATATCAATTCAAACCTTATTGCACTTAACTATGTTATAGAGTTTATTTACCTAAGTTATTTGCGTTTATTTGTATATGGGCACAAGTGTGTTTTGGCCAATTAGAGTTTTTATTGAGTATGTACACCTCCCCCTTATCCTATTATGGGAGAGAGGGGTTGTCATTATATCTATAAGAAAAACACACACAAGGGATTTCCCCATCCTATCATCTTTCCACATGGTAATAGAGTAGGCATTCCTACAACGTAGCTAACCCTGAGATAGAGAGAGACCAAAGGAGAGAAGCCTCCCCTTGTAGATGACCCCCGTTGTTAGGCATTTCTAGCTACGCACATGGATTTCCTACCCTTGCTTTTTCTAGGATCCATCTCCATGGAGCATCTCCATCAAAGTCAAAACAATCAATCATGAAGTTGATGCCATTGCATTTACATGGACCACCATCTTGCATTTATTTGTAGCTTTTAGAGCCACCACTGCCCTATTTCTTGTCATCATCTACACAATCTTTTATCATCCATGCCACCACCAAGATTGATATCTCATACCAAATGATGAAAAAAAATCTTCTTTTTTACTGATATTGGGGTCATATCACCCCTATATTGCTATTGTAGAGATATGTAGAGATTTCTTCACCATTTTGTTGCACTCTCAGAGTTTGTTGATGCTTTTCCGCCAATAATATGGCATGTTGCTATCTGGCATTGTGTGTTGGCAGACTTCTACTTCGTTCATGACTCAAATCATAAATTCAACACTTTGACATGAATGACATGGCATGCCACTTTCATTCTGCCTTGATTCTATCCTAGGAGCCATCAAATCACATTGTGGATTGCCCCACAACATGGTGTGTCACATGTTTCTTGTCGGTGATGACTTATGCTGTTGAACCTACCGATGTATGACATGATGTGTCCCTTCACTGACATGGCATGTCACCTTCTATTGCTGCTACATCTTCGTGTGCTACATCATTCATAATTTTTCTATTACATGGTTGATGCTTCTATACATGGAAAGTCCCTATCTATATCCTTACTAGCAACACCTATCTTCCTTTTCCAACAATTCTTATATTTTTTGTTCTTTAAGATCCACCCTTTCCAGTCCTACACATATAATACATACCACCTCAATGCTTATATTACCCCCCCAAACATATTGTGCCTACTGAATAATCAGATCCTTAACTAGATCTAATTTTTTCTCCAATCCATACCATGGGGATTCAATCCCCACACCACCTTTTTTGGGTCACACTAAGATCCACATATTTTTTCCCTACATGGATCTATGTAATCGGATCATGTTGCACATTGAATTGAGTTGTCGTTTACCTCCTCTAAATATTTTCCTACATAAACACTACCTCTACCATTGTTTTTGGAATTCCATGCCAACCAATCTCTTGACTATTTTTGTGTTTGGCATGAGGGGGAGAATAGAGAATGATGAGAAAATGGAAGAATGAGACAGAGGAGAGAAGAATAATAAGATTTTAGTTTTACTTCACTATGGATCTTCATGCTACTTTTTTTGCTACTATGTGGTGTTGCTTTTATTGCTATGTAGATCCTTCTGCTGCTATTATTGATCTATTTACCTTATGAAGAGCTTGAGAAACTTATTCATCATCATATTGACTATTGCTATGAAGTTATGTACTTCACTTGTGCTATCTATTGATTGATTTCAATACAGTGACACCACTGTTACTACTTGGTCTATGACTATGATAAACACATTTTATTTGATGCTTTTTGCTTGTGAACTATCTGTCGTATGTGATTTCTTTGCGTGTTGACTCCCTACTTGTCTGTGGTTTGTTTTCACATAAACTCTTTGTCAATGTCCTATGCACGTTGACCGCTGTGACTCCTGGGACCCAACACTCTATGGACTATGATGTCTATCATGAAAATTATAAGATGAGAGAAGATGATGCATACTTTAATTAGTGATGGAGTTTCATCTACATTGGATCTTTTAGTCCTTAATCTGCTTGCTACTTCATGCACTGGTCTTCTATATGGATACATCATCTACTTTCTATTGAAATGTACCAACACTCTCTGGCTTGTCTATGCCTTGTGCACGATGACTTTATTTGTGCTTTGTATGCATGTTGACTATTGGTTCTTGTATTCTATCACTCTCTACTTTGT
The DNA here is from genome assembly GCA_963693085.1 of Alisma plantago-aquatica. Classification (NCBI taxonomy): domain Eukaryota; kingdom Viridiplantae; phylum Streptophyta; class Magnoliopsida; order Alismatales; family Alismataceae; genus Alisma; species Alisma plantago-aquatica. Next base: position 877,667,210 of record OY856413.1, on the reverse strand, counting down.
TTCATGATGGTAGCAACTGATATGGAGACCATGATGCTGACTTGTTGTTGTTTACTCTCCTCTGAAGCCACTTCACACTGATTAAGAAGCTCATGCTACCCACCTGCATACTTGCTTGAGATAATTTGTGTGGAGGCATTTGAGTGTTTGAGTGATTTACACAACATTGAGGGGGAGAAACATTCTTGTGTGGGATTAATTTATCTTTTGTTATTTTGCTTTAGTCTATATGTCTATTTGCAAGCTGACTTGGGATTCTCCCAAGCTTCACCTTGAGGGGGAGTGTTAGATAGTTTATTTAATTAAGTAATTTGAGTTTATTTATATATGGTTCAAAGTTTGTTTTGACCCATTAGGGTTTGTCTTGAGTTTGTATGATTCCCCCTTATCCTAATTGTAGGAGAGGGCGCTTGTCCTTCTATCAATAAAAAAACACACACATGGGATTTCACCATCCTATCATATTTCCATAAAATATATTATTTAGCACGCAAAATTAGGGTTTATTATTCATGTCACATGCTCCCATTAGATCATACACAACTTATGGCTTTCTAATTACACAATGCATTTACATTGATATTAATAACATGAACAAGGGTTAAACATTGTCACTTTTCTCCATCTTAAATTATTTTTTAAGATAATTCAAATATGAAGACATTAGGCTAAGTTAAAGTCTAATCTAGGGTCTATGGTTAACTTGGGTTTGGGTTGTTAATCATCCTAGAAAAATCCTTGCAACTTACAACTCAACATGCACTCTCCTCATCTCATCCTCAATATCCCACATGGCTTCTTGGACATCTTGTTTTTTGAATATTACCTTGACTACTGGTATATCTTGCTATCTGATCTTCTATACTTTCTCATCAATAATATGTACGGACTGGCCCTTCCTCATAAGTGACATCGTCCATTATCTTTACATATATCTTTTGCATGACATGTCTCATGTTGGGATGACATTTCCGAAACATGGACACATTAAAAGCATAATGTAATTGTTGCAACTCTTATAGAAACTTTAACTTTTTAGAAACATTATTGATCCTCTCTACTATAGAGGACAAACCCACACACTCAGAGGTCAACTTGCCCTTCTACATTTATTTCTTTACTATCTATATCTCAAAATTCACACTTTGCTTCAAAACTACTAATACATCAAGACATCATCTATGTGTAAAACCACAATTACTTGTTCTAGTATCCCTGGCATCCTCTCCTTAATGTATTCCCATCTACCATCACATAAATCATACACACAAGCAAAACCTTCCTATCTCCTATGAAAATCCTTATTCTATTTCCATCATGGAACTTAACTTGCTTGGTAAATAAATCCAATCTCACCTTTTGTTGCTCCAAGCGATTCATGCCCAAAATTACTTTGAATCCAAGTAACTCTAGGACATGACTTAATCATAAAGGTAGGTTTCATTGTAGGAATCTCCAAAATAAAACTTTAAGGCATGGGTGTTGTTAGCAAATGGCTCTTGGCTATCGATTTTTTTTAGTTATGAAGATAGGTGTAGTACAAGGATTTAGAATTTTTCTACAAAAGTAGTGACATTCATAAATAATAACATTTAACACATCACTACTGTGCTGGCTTGACCCCTTCCAACTAGTTCATCATACACAACTAGATGTAATATCTTTTCCTCTACTTCTTCTTGTACCGATTTGCAAAGAAACATCTTGCACCATAATAACCTACTTGTGACACTACTCCTATGTTAATACTATGTTGCGGTTGACGTGCATTTTGATAATGTTCCTTCTATATTTGTTCCATCTGCCATTATTGATGTCCTTTCTATGGAAATTCTCTAAAATAATGCCTAACCCTCCCACAGGTGAAGCATGTAGGTGGGTTGGGACCCCAACATTGTCCTTTATGAATGCATCCATAGGTGGATCACTTTAGTGTGTTAATGCATCATTCAGTGTTGTGGATATCTCTTGATTCATCATGATAAAAAATCTAGCATTGGCTTCCCTCGGAGATAGGTAGCTTCTACCTATACTTCTATCTTGTTGTGGCCTCGACTAGCCATGGATACTCATGTGGAGTTGATCCACCTATCCTTTGATAAGTGATAGGACCAAATTTCATCATCTCTACCGTTGGCCTCTTTTATCTCTTACCTTCATTCATAGCCATAATATCACTTTTGACTGCTCTAGCGACATCCACAAAAATATGAAAGTCATGTTAACTTTTTATCACTAGTATCTTATCTTGCATCTTAGGATACTATCGACGACCAGTCGGTAGTACTGAAAACTTGACAGGTGGACGTACAATTAAAGAAGTCGGTAGTATTGACACATTATCGGTAGTACCGACAGATCGGGATCAGGCAGATCTAAAATCTTCATTTAATCCAGCGGCTAAGGTTCTAACTCGCCCTAAGTCATGCGTATGACTCAGGGGAGTTACAACCAGACCTAATTATCTCGTCTTTTTTAGTTGTATGATAAGGAGAGGAGATAGAGGAGAAGAAGAAGAAGGAAAACCAAACGATATGGGCATTTCTAGCGGACAGAATTGCAGCCAGAAGGTAGAAAATTGGCACGTGTGCGAGAAGGGAGCATTTGAACCGTCTGCTTCAGGAGTTCTTCATGTTCTTCATGTTTTTCCTTTCTCCTTTGATGTCTTTGACTATGGAAACCATGAAGGGCTAATCCCCACATTCCTTAGGACCCAGGAGTAGCCCGATTATGCATTGTATTTAACTATTATGCATTAATCAATCAATTTCTCTTAATTTTTGGATTTATTTCTATGTGATTGAATGAACTATTTGTGCTTGATCACCATAGATAGTACTTGGATTGTTAATTGCTTTGAAAAAGGGAAATTAATGGTTGAAACTTCATAGAAATATACATTTCATAGAACCCTTTGAGAAAGGTGGTTTAACAACATGAGGATATTACCCATAGTATTCAACAAAGCACCTATCTAATACGCAATTGATACGAGAGTGGGGTTGGTATTAGGTTAGGTAGTAAATTACACCACAAGAGTGGGTAATTCTCACTACATTCTCTTAATCCAGAGTTAGGAGAGGTTTTTATTAATGTACTAGGATTAAAATGCAATGTTAACTGTGGTGAAACCATTATACTAAGGAATTCACTAAGACTGAGAACAACAACTATAATTTATATTTCTTTTTTGTTCAAATAACCAAACCAATCACTCAAGTTTTCTTCAATCTAAGATGATCACACTACAGTTAGTACTAGTTTTTGAAGTAACGTTTCCCTATGTTCAACATCTGGGCCTCATAGGCCTATATTACTACAATAGTGTATACTTGCATTTGAGCGTATAGAAAATACCTATCAAGTTTTTGGCACCGTTGCTGGGGAAATGGTAACTTCAACACTGCAAGTGTTGTAGTCGGCCATTCTAGGCCAACTCTTTTTTTCATTCAAAGCTTAATTTTAATATATTTATTGTTTCTACCATTAGTACTGTGTTCTCACAACCATTTCTTATCATTTCTAGGCACTAGTTCATGGCACATACCTGAGCCCACAACTAGGGAGAGTCACCCCCACTAGGCCTAGGTTAGGTAGAACTCCTTCGCAGAGAATGGGAGTATGGAAGATCAGTGGACAGATTTAATCGAAATCCACCACCTACACCTCTGCCTGAAGGACCTGAGCCAATAGAAATGGGTGACCCTGCGGAAGAACACACAATCTGGGAAAGGATCAAGGTATCACCTTCAAATTCTCAAAAAGGGCCAATCAAGAGACAAACCATCAATTTTGACAACTATAAAATTGATCCAAGGTTGGTGTCATTAATCAAATCATAGTCTTTTAATGGCCACAACTCTGAGGACCCTATGACACACATCATCAATTTCATCGAAAGCTGTGATATGATCAAGATAGATAGGATGCTGACAACTATCATATATCTGAAGCTATTCCTGTCATCTTTGACAGACAATGCTAAGACTTAGTTTCATAACCTTGACGATGAGTGTTGTAATGACCCCACCTCCCGGTAACCCCTAATTAATGGAGACCAAGAGGTCAGAGCCGTTATCCCAATTTCCCGGATCAAAAGTTCAACAAATAATCAGTAATAATTATTAAATTCTACCAACACTATACTGAAATCTGGAATAAAATAAAACTTTGCATACCTTTTTCAAAAACTTGGATTTATAACTTCTATCCACATCTAGACTCTATTCTAACTAATCCTCCTTGCACTTTATTTCTTAATTTCACAATATGCCACTTTATTGTTTGTCCTTTTCAATTTGTACCTAAAACGTCGACAAACAAAACATTGGTCAGCATAAATGAATATGACGGTATGCGGGGACAAATAAAATATCATACGTAAGGCTAACAACCTATTTATCACAATCAAGGTAATTAATAATTCAATTTACATTTTCAATGTGTCAATCTCCACTACTTTTTCCCTAACCCTGGTATACCCCCATTAGGGTTTCTCTTTTACCATTGACTTGAGGCCACCTTCTCCATTCTGAGCTTGGTGCCTGGGGTCACCTCTCATGGTGCCCATTAGTCATGCAATAAAGGCCACCTTCTCTATCCTGAGCTTGGTGCCTAGGTCACCTCTCATGGTGCCCATGGGCCTTCCCTCTTGGGCTTGACCTCATTGCCTCATCCATCAAGGTGGCATGTAGGTGTGAGAATACACACTTATATCATAATTGCGATAATCATAGTGACTTTATGATTTGCAAGTATGAACATCCAAACTGATAGGTTGTATTCAATGCGATCAATCATCCGGAAAACCTTCGGGAAACTAATGTGATTAACCATAATTAACCACATACCTAATCCAGAGCAACTTGATGTCCAAGCAATAATATTCAAGAACAATCAAATAAGCAATCAATAATATCTTGAAATTAATGCATAACATCCAAGTGTTATAGTTTATCCAAAACATTCTGACGATAGACTTGGATTCCACCTTAGGCTTTCTAGGCCACTTTGGTGTTTTATTAGGGTTTTAGCCTCCATAATACCTTTATCAAGTTTAATACTCTTTTACACTAAAACTACCATCTTTATCCTTTTAAGTTATTTCAAGATCATTAAACTCAATTATCACATTCGATTTCTTTCAAATTAACAACTTATATTTCATTATAGTTCAATTCATATATGAACTCTATTCATCACTAATTTCACCTTTATCTACTAGAAAACCCTAATTACCAAATTAAGGGTATTTATCCACAATTAGGAACTTTTATACTCAAAATAGCTTAGAACCATCATATCTCAGCTTTATACATGAATTTGAACAATTAAAGCCATTAAGAAACATAATTACTAACATTAGAGTTTCAAGGCCTATTAAAGCTTATTTATGTACATGGAACCCTAAATTAATCAAATTACGCATAAAGTTCATACTTTTAGATCTAATGTGTCTTTTTATAATCAATAGGTTAATATCAACTTTAATCATCCATATAACCCTCCTCAATACATTAATCATCTTAAATTAGGGTTTCTTAATCATTAATGCATTAAAGTTGATAAATTCCACTACTTTTCGAATTGCAAGAGGAATTAGCTTCTCAATCTATTTTTAATGGATTCCTCACATTTTTATGAGCAAAATACATATATTATATGTACCATTCCGATCTATCAATATTTAGATATGATTTTTACAAAAATTGCTTACTTGGACCAATGGTAGGCTGCCACGTCATCCTTCTCCATGCATCACGTAGCCGCGGTCGAATATAAACAAAAGACAATTTTCCCTCACTTAAGGGACCGACCCTTCATACCCAGGAGGGGTATAACCATCCAACAATGCCTCCCTTCTTCAACCCCGAGCAGACCTAATGTTGCCGGCGGTAGCAGCTCAAGGGGGCCTTCTCCTCTCCCTCCTTGGACTCTAAGGGCACCAACGATGACCCAATTGCTTCCTCCGCCCTCCGCCATACCTACGGGGGTCCAAAGATGTGGCCGAGGCAGCTGGGATTGGGCTCGGTGATCTACAACTCACAGCTGTCCTACACAGTCGTGCTGCTGCGGCTACACATAGCTAGGATGAGGGGACGATCACCCAAACACCCCATGATGTCGTGGGAGCGGCAAGCCTCCCTCACAACTCCTCCCCAGCCCCTTGTTGCTCCAGGGATAGATTTACTATTCTTTATTAGGGTTTGTACGTAAGGAAGAAGGAGAAGAATGAAGGAAGCATGGAATCCTCTTAGATTCGGCCAAGGGTTCTACCCGTTATATAGGGAAGGGTAGAAAAGCCCTAGGAGGCCCATCCATAAGATCCAAGCCCCTTTCTCAATAGGAAAATCATATTCCTTCATTAAGAAGCAATCTTCTCTCTCTTCATTATCTTCTTAGATAAACTATATTCTTTGGATATTTAGGAATTTGAAAATTATCTCTCTTATCATCTCTATGCTTAACTTTTAATCCATTGACACGAAATTATACTTTCTTATAGTAGAAAGTACCTCTTTTTGATAATACCAAAAATTCATTAATTATGTATCACATTATTATATTATTTTGTATTATTTGCATTTTCTCTTTCTTCTTATTCATTGGGACTCCTTGGATCCCAAGAAATCCTAAGATTTTGAAATTCCTTTTTAAGGATACTTTTTATCCTTCTAGATGCATCTACATTCTTCATTTCTCATTATCTTACTTATTTCTTTATTAGAATATCTCTTTTCAAGGGTTTTCTCTTTATCTTTTATTTCCTTTCCTCTTTTCCTATTTCCTTCATTAGAAATCACATATAAATGAAATCTACTTAATTATGACCATTAATGCCACTTTCTAGAGATTTCCATGTATTTCTCATAATTACTTTGCTTAATATTCATTATCTTGTATCTTTTCCTAATATTTGGACTTTTCTTCTTTTCTTCTCTTTTATATCCATTATTGGATTAACATAATAGTAGGAATCACGAAATTCCTACCCAAAGGGAGATTTGCTAAGAAATCCATCTTTTGAAGCAAAACATAAAACCTTTTCAATTAAGTCAATATTTATAAAATCCTTACATTTTAATTATGAAAACATATGCAAAATTGAGGTTGTAACATCCTTCCCCTCTTATAGGAATTTTGCCCTCAAAATTCCATCAAACATACAAACAAGCAAGATATGACTTTCTCATGTCCATCATGGCTCTTATGTGGCTTCACTCTCTCCATGGTGCTTCCCAAGAACCTTCATCATCTTATATTATTACATCTGAGTTCTCTCTCACCTTGGTATATCATACCCTCATAGGTGACTCAGGACATTTCAGCCTCTCATAAAGCTTAATAGGTTCATGGCTCAGCTCATGGCTTGGGTACCTCACGTAGTTCTCTAGTTCGGACTCATGGAACACATCATGTTATCCTGAGGGGTAAGACTAAACATAAACATCTCCACCAATCCATCTCAAATGGACCCATATATCGGGGACTCAACTTTCTCAGCTGTAGCTTAGAGGGGTCGGATTTTCTCATCACATATTCTCCCATAGTGAACTGCATATCAGTCTGCTTTGCATAAACTCATGACTCATGTCGCCCCTGGGCTTCCTTAGCCATCACACGATCAAAACAACTTCATCTACACCCACTGTGGTCTCTCTGACCTTTACAAGGTCTTTCCACCAACATCCTCTCCATGAAGCGGTGACCGACACATCCTCCCTTACAGAGCTTCTTACATCCCAATAAAGGCTATGGTGGCTATCATCACATCTTTTATAGGACAAGAACTATCCTCATATATCAACCTGGATGAGAACACATGCTCAATCAGACTCTCTAGTCTGGATCATACTAACCATCAGTTAAGGGTGATAACCTATACTAGCATCGAGTTCTTCATGTATCTACTTCCACCTCATGGAAGTGAATCTTTAGGTTATATTCAAGAACCTTTGAACTCACATCATGGTGTAGTTGAACCATCTCTTGTTCTTATATGTAATTCAACCAGATCTGTCCCTTGACAATACTCTCTCTCTTTCTCTTAGATCATGTCATCTAGATAAGGTGATCTACCATAACTCACATTGCATCCTGACCTTCCTTAGTCCAGGGATACTTACCACAACATCTATAGTGATGAACTCCCATTCCCACTCAGGGACTCTTTATCTTCTATATCAACTCATTGGGTTACTGGTGTTCGTCCTTCACCTCATGGATTGCATGGTGACAAGCCACATGCATCTTTGTACACTTTTCTTCTTAGGCATCAAAGTACTACTACCGCTTATTATATTAGTAGTACCATGGTGTATGGTGATCTTAAAATCATGATCTCCTGTATGTCATGATTCCTCAAGATTGATTCCTTGGAAACCCTAAACCACTCTAGTTGGGGTTTCATCACCTTCTTTTCCAGAGAAGTGCATCTGAGGTTATACAACCATCCTTTTATTGCATCAAGGCCTAGGCTGGCTAACCAAACAACCACTAACTTGATCAACATATCTCGTTACATTCGAGTGTTAGCCAAACATATCTCCTTGTACAAACTTAGAGTTAACCTAACAACCTCTTCTAGCCTCCAGCTAAACTAGGCAGCTGCATCTCAACTAGAGCATCCATTACTATCTTTCATCTTTAGGTGCTAGGTAATAGTGAAGACATAAACCTCCCTATATTCCACTTTTCATCTCATCTCGGACTCTAAGTCTACCTTCATCAAGGGAACTCATAGCTCATTCTCTTGGTTATCGAACTCTACCTTGTATAGTTCATAAGTTCCACATAGCTCATGATAAAAACATCCTCATAAGATGACTACCTTAGTTATTTTGATGTTTTTAAACCATCCACACATCGTACACTCTACAAGGGTGTGTTATTATCTCTATCCTCGTGCATCATAGCAACATTTCCACTCACATCATCTTTATCCTTGGTGTATGGCATGTGTACTGTCCTATCTCTCACTCCCATAACAAGAGGAAATAAGCATTTGTCTATAGTCCAAATACATAGCTCTTCCCATTCCAAGAGTAGAGATGGTACATCCCATATTGCCAGTACACCTACAGTCCAAACTGAAACGTGCATCACATGTCTCTACATCATGAACATCTCGATATAAAGGTTTTTCTTTCATGGAGAACTGGTCTCAACACACTTGGGACATCACATGCTCCTTAGTCATATCCTCTAGGTCTATAGGGTGCCGACACTTTTAGAGTCATCCCTCTTCACTTATGCATCAGAGAGTGCCCTCCTCATTTGCCCTTTGGGTCCCATGGGTTCATGAAGGTGATCAATCTCCTAACCCATGGCCCTCAGACAATGATAGCTGTTACCTCCCGACCCTATGGTCATGTGCAACTAGGGAATTAGGAAACTCCTACTTCCATCGGTCTTATCCCTACCCGACCCTAGGATAGACTTAGGATTCTAACATAGTACATATCCAACTTAAAACCTTACCCAAGTCTCCATCATCTCTCATGGCTTTTGTGGCCTGATTTACATCCTTTCATAGGGATCATGGCGACCTACCTACCTCGGTCAGGCCCCACTCTGTTACCTCCATGGTAACTCATCCACATGAACTTAGAGATGGTTATCTATGGGTCTGTAGGTTTATTCTCTTACTATATACTCTCCACTTAGCTTCTCAAGATTCTATGAGACCTCTTAGGGTTTCCTCAAACCCAATAAAAGCTGATTCATACCCTACAAAAGGGTCCTCTCCCAGGATGGGAGGAAACTATCTCTTGATAGCAACAAATGTCACAAACGTCCTAGGGTTTACGTCAAGATGAGTATGCTTAACCCTGTCAAACTACTAAGGCACATAGCTAACAAGAAGATCACTTACTAAACCATTCTAGGTCTCCATGGTAGGTCCTACTTGTTCTCATTCCTCAACATTGGACCAACATCATACATACATAGGTCACCAACCTACATATGAGGGTTTCATCAAACATATACATTAATCCAAGGGGTTTCCCATTCCTCTAATCATGAGGAGTGCCATGCTCAAATCTACGGAAACTAAAATCTTGTCATGAGCATCAGGTACACCCAGCACTACTACTTCCTCTCTTAGGTCTAGGAATCCTAGGTTCACCTTTCTGATGTCCAACTGCATGCTCAACCCTGTAACCACATACCAAGAATGTTCAAGGTATGGCATTCACTTCCTATTATCCTTCTAATCAAGTAAAACCTTAGAGTTGAGTCCTCCTCAAGGACAACCAACTAGGTATAAGGCCTCACAACTTGTTACCAAGCCTCCTCAGGGTCTAAGGAACTCTTCTTCCTATCCTTAGAAGGTCAACACTTATGTCCTCTGCTCATAGGTACCAACAACTTCATCCTTCTTCTTAGGGTTTGGTTCCTTTAAAGGAAACCCAGATACCATGTACGAGGCAACCCCAACCATCCACTTAGGTCGCATCAAACCCGACTTCTCAAGGTTCCTCATATCCTGGAGTCTAAACTTCCAACCTACTAGCTCGGGTCCTGCTCTCTCTCTCTAGAGCTTAACCCTACAAACAACCGTATTACTATAGGTCCTCTCTTGAGGGTGGATCAAGCTTACCAGTATACACCTACATGGGTGAAACCTATGTTTTCTCCAGATTATCTATAACTCTTTATGCTCATCTCATAAGCTATCCATCATACTCTCCTGGCCAGGGTTTTAGCCTACTATTAGCACTACTGACGTACTATGGGTGCATACTATGCCATGCTCATATAAGCCCATAAGGTTTTTATATGGTCATCACTAACCTCATCAATGAAGGAGCTATTCTTCACTCTACCATGCATGACCCTTCCCAGGGTTGGGTTGCCAAAGGTACTAGGTCATCCAACCTCACATGGCTCATGTCTTCATGGGTATCCAAACCAAAAGCATGTCCACCCACACTCCTAGTCTACCATGACATCTAACTCATCGTGTCATCCCTCTCTAACCACCACTTAGGGTTAGGGTTAGCATCATCCTCAGAGGATGTGCCATGTCTCTACCTTTAATGGAGATCTCTGCCTCCAAGACCAACTCTCTACTCATCCTCCTGACCAGAGGGTCTAACCTCAGGTCTCTCCTGAGGGCATGAAAACACATGTCATATGACCTAAGCATGCAACTATTCTTTAGTTTACGCTTAAACTATTAAGCTTATGTCCATGACATCTTATTTACATGCTTTTTATTAATTTTGGTGGAGGATTCCTTAACCTTATCATGCATACCCTATCCTCAAGAGGGTGAAGAAAAGAGTGAAAAACCATAAACCTCAGAATCTTAATGGAATTAGGGTTGAGAAGGGACAAAAATAGATGAGAGAGTCCTAAATGTATCTTATTTCGAGTAAGTTCCTAAGACATTGTCCAGACAGTCACACTGATTCGGGAGTCCTCATATTCTGACTAGCGGTGCGGAGGAAAATCTTTCCAGCCCCCAAACCGTGATCCTTTTCTAGACACCTCAGTCATCGGAAAGTCCTCTAATAACTCCCTTCGGTTCTACAGAGTTTGTAAAATTTAATAATTACCAAAGATTAAATGAGGAACCAATGCTCTGATACCAAATGTAATGACCCCACCTCCCGGTAACCCCCAATTAAGGGAGACCAAGAGGTCAGAGCTGTTATCCCAATTTCCCGAATCAACGGTTTGACAAATAATCAGTAATAATTATTAAATTCTACCAACACTATACTGAAAGTTGGAATAAAATAAAACTTTGCATACCTTTTTCAAAAACTTGTATTTCTAACTTGTATCCACATCTAAACTCTATTCTAACTAATCCTCCTTGCACTTTATTTCTTAATTTCACAATATGCCACTTTACTGTTTGTCCTTTTCAATTTGTACTTAAAATGTCGACAAACAAAACGTCGGTCAACATAAATGAATATGCCGGTATGTGGGGACAAACAAAATATCACACATAAGGCTAACAACCTATTTATCACAATCAAGGTAATTAACAATTCAATTTACATTTTCAATGTGTCAATCTCCACCGCTTTTGCCCTAACCCTAGAATACCCCCATTAGGGTTTCTCTTTTACCATTGACTTGAGACCACCTTCTCCATCCTAAGCTTGGTGCCTGGGGTCACCTCTCATGGTGCCCATTAGTCATGCAATAAAGGCCACCTTCTCTATCCTAAGCTTGGTGCCTGGGATCACCTCTCATGGTGCCCATGGGTCTTCCCTCTTGGGCTTGACCTCATTGCCTCATCCATCAGGGTGGCATGTAGGTGCGAGAATACACACTTATATCATAATTGTGATAATCATAGTGACTTTATGATTTGTAAGTATGAACATCCAAACTGATAGGTTGCATTCAATGCAATCAATCATATGGAAAACCTTCAGGAAACTAATGCAATTAACCATAATTAACCACATACCTGATCCATAGAAACTAATGTCCAAGCAATAATATTCAAGAACAAATAAATAAGCAATCAACAATATCCTGAAATTAATGCATAACATCCAAGTGTTATAGTTTATCCAAAACATTCTGATGATAGACTTGGATTCCACCTTAGGCTTTCTAGGCCACTTTAGGGTTTTATTAGGGTTTTAGCCTCCGTAATACCTTTATCACGTTTAATACTATTTTACACTAAAACTACCATCTTTATCCTTTTAAGTTATTTCAAGATCATTAAACTCGATTATCACATTCAATTTCTTTCAAATTAACAACTCATATTTCATTATAGTTCAATTCATATATGAACTCTATTCATCACTAATTCCATCTTTATCTACTAGAAAACCCTAACTACCAAATTAAGGGTATTTATCCACAATTAGGAACTTTTATACTCAAAATAGCTTAGAACCATCATATCTCAGCTTTATACATGAATTCGAACAATTAAAGCCATTAAGAAACATAATTACTAACATTAGAGTTTCAAGGCCCATTAAAGCTTATTTATGTACATGAAACCCTAAATTAATCAAATTACGCATAAAGTTCATCCTTTTAGATCTAATGTGTCTTTTTATAATCAACATGTTAATATCAATTTTAAGCATCCATATAACCCTCCTCAATACATTAATCATCTTAAATTAGGGTTTCTTAATCATTAATGCATTAAAGTTCATAACTTCCACTAGTTTTCTAATTGCAAGAGGAATTAGCTTCTATATCTATTTTTAATGGATTCCTCACATTTTTTTGAGCAAAATACATATATTATATGTACCATTCCGATCTACCAATATTTAGATATGATTTTTACAAAAATTGCTTACTTGGACCAATGGTAGGATGCCATGTCATCCTTCTCCATGCATCACGTAGCCGCGGCAGAATATAACCAAAACACGATTTTTCCCTCACGTAAGGGACCGACCCTTCATACCCACGAGGGGTATAACCGTCCAACGACACCTCCCTTCTTCAACCCCAAGCAGACCTAATGCTGCTGGTGGCAGCAGCTCAAAGGGGCCTCCTCATCTCCCTCCTTGGACTCTAAGGGCATCGACGACGACCCCATTGCTTCCGCCACCCTCCGCCGTACCTATGGGGGTCCAAAGACGTAGCCAAGGTGGCTGGGATTGGGCTCGGCGATCTGCAACTCATTGCTGTCCTATGCAGTCGTGCTGCTGCGGCTGCGCACAACTAGGATGAGGGGATGATCACCCAAACACTCCATGATATCGTGGGAGCGGCAAGCCTCCCTCACAACTCCTCCCCATCCCCTTGTTTCTCCAGGGATAGATTTACTCTTCTTGATTAGGGTTTGTACATAAGGAAGAAGGAGAAGAGTGAAGGAAGCATGGAATCCTCTTGGATTCAGCCAAGGGTTCTACCCCTTATATAGGGGAGGGTAGCAATGCCCTATGATGCCCATCCATGAGATCCAAGCCCCTTTCTCAATAGGAAACCATATTCCTTAATTAAGAAGCAATCTTCTCTTTCTTCATTATCTTCTTAGATAAACCATATTCTTTGGATATTTAGGAATTCAAAAATTATTTCTCTTATCATCTCTATGCTTAACTTTTAATCCATTGGCACCGAATTATACTTTCTTATAGTAGAAAGTACCTCTTTTTGATAATACCAAAAATTCATTAATTATGTATCACATTATTATATTATTTTGTATTATTTGCATTTTCTCTTTCTTCTTATTCATTGGGACTCCTTGGATCCCAAGAAATCCTAAGATTTCACAATTCATTTTTAAGGATACTTATTATCCTTCTAGATGCATCTACATTCTTCATTTCTCATTATCTTACTTATTTCTTTATTAGGATATCTTTTTTCAAGGATTTTCTCTTTATCTTTTATTTCCTTTCCTCTTTTCCTATTTCCTTCATTATAAATCACATATAAATGAAATCTACTTAATTGTGGCCATTAATGCCACTTTCTAGAGATTTCCATGTATTTCTCATAATTACTTTGCTTAATATTAATTATCTTGTATCTTTTCCTAATATTTGGACTTTTCTTCTCTTTTATATCCATTATTGGATTAACATAATAGTAGGAATCACGAAATTCCTACCCAAAGGGAGATTTGCATATAAATCCATTTTTTGAAGCAAAGAATAAAACCTTTTCAATTAAGTCCATATTTATAAAATCATTACATTTCAATTATGAAAACATATGCAAAATTGTTGTAACAAGTGCATTGAAACTTGGCAGAACATGATTGATGCTTTATTTGAGCGGTACTTTCTGCCACAAAAGACAAATGACCTGGTAAAGAAGATCCATAACTTTAGATAGAAAGCTAACGACTCATATTCTGAAGCATGAGAGACATTCCAAAATATGTTGCAAAAGGTCCCCAGCCATGGCATTGATTTGTTAGGTCAGGCAAAGATTTTCTACTACGGTCTGCACAAGGGAGAAAGGACTATGCTTGATAGTGTAGGAGAAATTTTCTTCCTCAATAGAAACCTACCTGCTGTCATGAAATCTTAAAGAACATGTCTAAGAACCAGACATGGGGAGATGAAAGAGAGCACCTAACAACCCTTAAAAGTGTCGGGGAGTCCAAGGTTACTTCAACACTAAATGAGATGTTGCACTTGATTGCAAAAAAGTTGTGTGCAAAAGATGGAAATTCTTTAGAAGGGGAAGATGAGGAGTGCAAGTTTTCACGACAGCAACAACTATACAGAAACAATGACCATTCTTGGAGGAAGGATCCTAAGTTCTCCTAGAACAATCCCAACAATTTTTAACAAGACCCATCCCAAGCATAACAGTCTAAGCCAAAATGGGTTGGTGGTCAATCACAATATCAACATGATAGGGGTCCTAGTAAGATGGTCTGCATTGAAGAGATGTTCGAGAAGCTAGTAAGCCAAAATGAAGTTCTCATTGGATAGACTCAAAGAGAAGTTCAGAACCAGGGAGCATAGATCCACAATATTGAAACATAGATTTTTCAAATAGCAGCAAAAGTGGCTTATTTGGAAAAGCCAAATCAGCAGGGGTTCCCAACCAATATTAATGCACCTTCTGAAAATCAGCAGGTCAAGGCAATTTTACTCTACACTGGCAGGAAAATGGTGAATGATGCACCATCTAGTTTGGATGCAGGTGAAACTACAGTTTCTACAGACAAGGCAGTGACAGTGGATGCAGCTGAACCAGATACTATAGCAGCAGAAAAGACAACCGAGGAAGAGGTTGATGATACATAGGAAACAAGGAAAAAGTCTTATATTCCACCTCATCAAAGGAAAGTGGTAAAGTCAGTTCCCTTTCCAAATAGTCTAAAAGCAACAAAGGCTGATCAACAATTTCAAAAAAAATTGGACAACTTCAAAAAATTGCATGCCAATATCCCTTTAATTGATGCAATTGAGTAGATTCCTTCTTATGGAATATTTCTAAAAGATATGATCAACAAGAAAAGGAGAATTGATGATTCTGAGGTGGTAGTTCTAAAAGAGCAAGTCAGTGCATTTATTCTGGGTACATTGCCATCGAAAAGACACGATCTGAGCTGTTTCAACATATCTTGTTTTATTGGGAGGATAAAGTTTGGAGAGGTATTATGTGATTTAGGGGCTAGCATCAACCTTATTCTATGACCACTTTCAGAAAGTTAGGTCTACATGAGTCCAGAAAGAGAAATATGACTATTCAATTGGTAGATAATTCTATGGTGAGGCCCTATGGGATTTGGTAGGATGTTCTTGTCAAGGTGGACAAGTTTGTGTTTCTAGCAGACTTTGTTGTCATGGAGATGCAGGATGGACAAGGCTAAGATCTGCAACAGGGGAGACCATTCCAATCCATTACCTATATGATTCTAGAGATGGGCAGAGGAAGACTGACTTTGGGAAACAGGTAGGAGCGATTTGAAATATTAATGCCCGAGCCTACACAGACTACAACAACTAAAGCCCAATGTCATATACTGCAACAGATCTAAGAAAATGTGTCACCATTTTTGGGGAATCCATTTCTTGAAATGGCACATGTGATAACGCATATCCACAAGGGCACATTAGTGGTGGACATTTTGGACAACACAAAGGAAATATCTCTGACAAAGGCGATGTAACATCCTGACGATGAAGAAGAGGAATTTTGCCCAACAACAATTGAAGAGGTGACCTCAACTGCCCTTGTCTAAGCATACCCACAATTGCCCTTAGAGGCATGTATCATGAATATGGTAGATGATCATACCAGACACTGTTCTTTGGAAGAGTGTGTCTTGCTTCTCAAGATCTTGCCATGTTACTAGACAAGGAATTTTGAGGATTTGGGACTGCCCCTACCACCAAAGGTTCCTTCTTTGCCGAGTCCTCTAGAGTTGGGGTTGAAGCCATTGCCACCTCATTTGAAATACATTTTCTTGGCGGTAGAGGAGAAACTCCCAATCATAACTTTGGATTCACTAAATGTGTGGGAAGAGGAGCAAATACTTAGGGTGCTAAAGAACTGTCGAGTCACATTCGGCTGGTCAGTGGCAGACATAAAGGAGATCTCCCCTAGTTTCTATCAACACAAAATCAAATTGGAGGAAGAAGCAAAGTTGTAGTGCAACCTCAACGATGACTCAACTACATCATGACTGAGATAGTGAAAAAAGAGGTAGTAAAACTTTTATCTGTAGGTATTATATATGCTATCTCTGGTTCAAATTGGGTTAGTCCGACCTAAGTGGTTCCTAAAAAGGGAGGAATAACAATCACCACTAATTCTAATAATGAGTTTATCTCTAATAGAGTAGTGACTGGGTGACGTCTTTGTATTGACTACAAATGTTTGAATGCCGCAACACTCAAAGACCATTTTCTGCTCCCTTTTATCAACCCAATTATGGAGCGACTCATTAGCCGCTCTCATTTTTGTTTCCTTGATGAATACTCGTGATACAATCAGATTTCTATCAAGCCACAGGATCAAGAGAAGTCAACCTTCACTTGTCCCTATGGCACATTTGCATATCGTTGTATGCTGTTCAGTCTTTGCAATGCACCAACCACTTTTCAGCGATGCATGCTTGCCATTTTTTCTGATATGGTAGAGCGATGTCTGGAAGTGTTTATGGATGATTTTTCTATGTATGGGGAATCCTTTGATGATTGTCTTGACAATTTAGATAAAGTTTTGCAAAGATGAGAACTCACCTTGTATTAAATTGGGAGAAGTGTTACATGATGGTGAGCGAAGGAATTGTCCTGGGACACAAAGTATCCAATAGAGGCATGGAGGTAGACCCGGTCAAAATAGAGGTGATCTCCAAACTACCTCCACCATCATCAGTGAAGGGAGTAAGGAGCTTTCTAGGACACACCGTATTTTATCACCTCTTTATCAAGGATTTTTCAAAGATTGCTAAGTCTCTCTTTGAATTATTAGAGAAGGATGTTGACTTTAAATTTGATGAGCGGTGTTTGAAATCTTTTGAGGTGTTGAATGAGAATATGTTCTCCACACCCATTGTCCAAGCTCCATATTGGAGCCAACCTTTTGGGCTGATGTGTGATGCATCATAGTACGCAGTAGGGGTGGTTCTAGGCCAATGTCGAGAGAAAGTCCCTGTCGTCATCTACTATGCATCTAAAACTTGAAATGATGCCCAATTGAATTATACAATAACTGAAAAGGAATTGTTGGCGGTTGCTTTTTCTTTTGGAAAATTTTGTCAATATCTAAGTGGGGATGGGGTTGTGGTATGGAAATATCACACAACTATCAAATACTTGTTGTAGAAGAAATATGCCAAGCCTAAGTTGAACATGTAGATCTTATTACTATAGGAATTCGACATAGAAATCAAGGATAAAGCAGACACAAAGAATGTGGTGGTAGATCATCTCTCTAGCCTTGAACGGGTGGATAAGAAGGATATTAGAATACCCATTTTGGAAGAGTTCTCTAATGAGCAACTCTTTTCTATGAAAAGCAAGGACCCATAGTTCACAAACATAGTGAGCTACTTGGCATGTGGAGAGTTGCCAGGAGATTGGGGATACCAAGAGAATAATAGATTCTTCCACTCCTTGAGTTACTATATATGGTATGACCCCATTCTGATTAGGTAGTGTAGGGATGGCATTCCAGAGTATTTTGGCACACTATCATTCTTTACCTATAAGAGGTCATCATGCCAGTTTTAGGACTGCGGTTAAGGTCTTAGAATGTGGTTTTTGTTGGCCCATGATTTTTAAAGTATCATACAATTTTGTTCATCATTGTGATGTGTGTCAATGTGTAGGTGATATATCAGAAAGACACGAAATGCCTTTGAATGTTTTTCAAGAAATAGAGGTGTTTGACTTATGGGGCATAGACTTCATGGGCCCTTTTGTATCTTCAAATTCTAATATCTATATATTAATTGTTGTCATTTATGTATCTAAGTGGGTGGAAGCAATTCCAACCCACACCAATGACACATAGGTGGTATGTAGATTTGTGAAAGACCGCATCTTCTGCAGGTTTGGGGTTCCTAGGTTGATAACCAATGATGGTGGTTCTCATTTCACCAATAGGAAGTTTGGGGCACTATTGAGTAAGTATGGGGTGAAACATAGAGTAGGTACCCCATGTCATCCCCAAACTCAAGGTCAAGTCGAAGTGTTTAATAGGGATATAAAGAAGATTTTAGAAAAGAAAGTTTCATCCAACATGACCAACTGGAGCATGTTGCTCAATGATTCTCTATGGGTGTATAGGACCGCCTATAAAGCACCTATATGCACTACTCCTTTTAGGTTGGTTTATGAGAGGGCTTGTCATCTACTGGTGGAGTTAGAGAACAAGGCTAAGTGGGCTCTAAGGAAACTCAATTACAATTTGGACAATGCAGGGAAAAAGCAATTTTTTAGAATTGAATGAATTAGATGAGCTTAGGTTTGATGCTAATGAGAGTTCATGAATTTATAAGGAAAGAACTAATAAATTTCATGATCGCCATATTTTGCATAGGACGTTCAATCCAGGACACGATGTCCTTTTGTTTAATTCTAGGTTGAAGCTACATCCTGGTAAGTTGAGGTCTAGATGGAGTGGACCCGTTGAGGTGATTAAAGCTTTCCCCCATGGGGCTGTGGAAATTAGCAATGTGGCTGAGCCATTCCTTCTCAATGCCCATCGTCTCAAGCATTACTTTAGGGGAGAAGTGATGAGGAAGGAGGATGAGTTGAAGCTCGTTGAGCTTCATTAATCCATTGAGATGAGGTTCGTTGAGCCTATGATGTGAAACAAGGGTGTTTGTTGGAAGGCAACCCAACCATTTCTTATGTTCTTTGTATTTCAAATTTGTAGTTATGTAGTTGCATTTTCTGTTTTTACTTAGTTTGATATAAAAAAGGTACCTTGATGCATTTTGTGTGGTGTGCAGGTTGAAAAAGTCAGTACTACCGAGCCCAAGCTCGGTAATATCAACAATGTTACAGGGACAAAGATGCAACCGAATACAAAAGTCGATACTATCAAGCCAGTCTCGGTGCTACTGACGTGACTATAGGGAATTTGCAAAAATGGAGCACCACATCTTGGTACTACTAACATATTTCGGTAGCACCAACTTTCTATAGAGAAGAGGGCCGAATACCTGATAAGGAATTGGTACTATTGACGCCTCATTTGTAGTAGAAGACATTCTGGGCCCCAAGTTTGATACACTGAGATCCTGCTCAGAATCACCAACGCATTTCAATGTGTTGGTACTACCAAAAGTAGGTCGGTACTGCTGACATCTGATGTCAACAATCTATGGAATCATCAATGAGAAATTGTGATCAACCACATATAATGGTCGATAGCACCGATCCATGGGACATGTCATTACTACTAACATCCTATTGGTACTACGGAATCACAATGATCTGTACAATCAGAGCATCACAACCATCGGTAGCATTGAACACGCAAATTATCATCCAATTGTTGGTACTACTGATGCCATGTCGGTACTACCGACGTGGTTGCAAGTTGGAGGCTATAGCTATAAAAGGGAAGGGGTGGGAATTCATTTTCTTCACACCTTTTCTTCTCCTCCCTCGAACAAGAAGACATGAGCATCTCTGAGCATCCATACGCTACACCAAGCTCTACTCTCTCTAATCTCCTTCATCTAGGAAATATGTCTGCAAGGTGGGAGGCTTCTTCATCAGCGGGGGTTCCTAACTTGGTTCCTAAACCAAGCTACATAGCCCATCCCAATGCTAACATCAAGAAGAGGTAAAAAGAGTTTCACAAGTGGGAGATCATTGCTACACGATATGTAGACTATACCTTCCTCGACTCCATTGGCTTCACCGCCAATATGTAGAAGGTCTACGAGTGTCAGGGGTTGGTAGGTGACAACCCTTTCTTTAGGGACTGACCTACATATCCTAACCTTGTTTGTAAGTTCATGGCGTCCTTGGAGATTTGAATCATCCCTGAGCATGGGGATGGCTAGGGGACATGCAAGATCTATTTTTGGCTCTACAACATTGAGTTTACAATGACGCTCCAGAAGTTCAATTCCATCTCAAGGTGATCACTACTACCCCGACAACTTCAACTTTGAGGCGGCGTGGGAGATTTACTGATTTTCTAGAAGGCTATCACGTCTGCTGGCACAAAATCTCCTCGACGAATGTCAAGCATCCTTTTGCTCATGTGCTTCACCGCCTCATCACCAACACTCTTCTAGAAAAATCAGCTCAAGGAAAAGGGAAGTGTCAGAGGGTCGATCTTTATTTCCTGTACAAGATGCTGGAGATGAGAACCCGAAGTATGAAATTTGGATCCTTCTTCCTTCAACATGTGATAGCAGTACGACGACATGTGTAGAGGAAACCTCCAATTCACTTTGGAGGGTTGATAACAACCATTGCTCTCCTTCTACACCTTGACCTCTCTACCGCCAAGCCACTGAAGCCAACAACAAAATTAGATCTCAAGCATTTCAAGAGATCTGGCCTCATCAACATGCGTATGAATGATGTATATGTGTGTTGTATAGTGGGGACCCACTACAAAGAAAGGAAGCTTCCAGACGCTATCATTGACAAGAAGGGGGTAAACCTCCTATGGTGGCCCATGGATAGCTCATGTGAGGAGGAGGAAGAAGATGACGATGCCGAGGAGGAGGAGCAAGCTATAGAGGAAGAGGAAGAGGAGCCTACCATCCCTGTGATAAGGAGGAAGGTTCCATGCAAGCATCCAAACATTTTATAGCTTCCAGTTCTTCTGCTCCACCACTTGCTCAGGAGGATGAACTGTATTAAATGGCAGGCATGTACAGGATGCTACAGGAGATCCATCAGGGATAACAACAGCAGTCAGCTGCATTGGCAGGCATCCATGATGTCCATGGATGGCTGTATGAAAACTAGTAGGTGATTTTCCAGAACAAGCATCTTCTCTTGGCCAACCAAGAGAACATGCATATGCGCTTACATCGGATGGAGGGGTACCAACAACCATTCTTTGATCATTACTGGAACTAGGGATATTTTGGTGGCTATGTACAACCTCCACCCATGCCGCCACAACAGTCAGGTTTTTAGGGGATGTTTCCACCATATGATTCCACCATGCCTCATCCACCACCACCACCCATGTGATTCAATACCATTATTCCACCTTAAATTAGAATTTTGACTATGTGGACATTGTCGAGTTCAAGCATAGGGGGGTATATGGAATACTTTCTATCTTTAGCTTTATTTTCTTTAGTTTTTATTTGTTTTTTCTTTTTAGTTTTATCCTTTCAAGTTTATAGGGTGTACTCAATGTGTATGAGCTTTCCCCACAGACGTGTTGGAAATGATACCTTGGGATGGATGTAAAGCTAACCAAACTACTTTTACACCAAGAACTGAGGACTGCATAGGCTGTAAAAGATGTGAATTCTACTGTAATCATGGATCTTAATTCATAGTCTTGTCATATGCTCTTAGTTATGTGCAATGAATATTAATTAAATAAAAAGTGTGGCTTAGTTGCAAATTTTATTGAGTTGCACCACTTAGAGGAAGTGTTTGGGTTATTCAACTTAAGGACATTTTAATATGAATGGACATCTTAATTATTCATGAAAAGTGGATGAAGATGGGGTTTGAGCTTAAGTTTATCAAACAGTTAACATGACCTTAAATTAAAATCTAGGAAAGATATCCTAAGGTTACCTTGTCACATGTTATTAGAGAGGGACATATCATAATTTTAGGAAAGGCTTTGTCTTTTAATTATGTGATTCCACCCATCCTTCACTCATTTTTGAATCACCACCTTAACATGAAAAAGTACTCCAATTTATTTTATCTTGTTGCATTACATGGCATAATAAGTGACATTTTAGTTAGCTTACTTTTATTGCATTAAAAAAAAACACACATGTATGCATCAACAATTTTACTGCATACCATTTTACTTGCATAAACAATTTCATGTAGATTACATACATTTGATAGCATTCATTTTTGTTTATCATGTGGACATTAATATCATTTTATAAAGTTGAGTGTAGGGATATACCTTCACATCTTAAAAAAAAAGAGAATGATATGTAGTAAAATCTCAATGTCAATTATGCTAAAATCATGGGTTAATTGAAAAAAAGGTTTGTCAATGTTTCAAGTTACGAAGGACAAAAGTATGCCCTTAAATCTTCTTGAAGAGATGAATAAATCCGCATGACACATTCTTTTGCTTCTTCCTTCATTCTCATTTAGTTGATGAGATTGCTTGATTCATGCATCATATTTCTTAAAAGAAAAAGAAGAAAAGAAAAATAGGCATTAGGATTCATGCATATTTTTACTTTCACCCATATAGGTTCACCGTGTTTATCCTGCATAAATGAGTTGGATGTACTTGCAATTCTTCAATTGCCACCCATTTCATACCATCCATTACTCTTTTTGGTAGGCCACTTATATGATTTCTCTCCTTAATGTTCAAATGGAGAATTACTTCCAAGTGGATTGGTAGTTAGGAAGAGCAATGTAGATTAGGGAATCACATAATGCATCAAGCAAATGCCTGACTGAGTATGATGTTAAATGCTCTTTTGATAGTGTTCATTGATCTAAGGGTGGAAATCTTTTATGGATGTTTTTGGTCACTAAAGAGCAGTTAATTGTTTAGTGATTAATGAGAGCCAGTTTGGGACCACCAAGTGGGGATAGTTGAGAATTGATATTCATATTATTATGTCCTTTTGCTGACTTGTCTCAAACAGATATGAGAGTGTGCTGCACAAGGATGAGCAACATTTAAGCTTAGGGGAGTTTGATGCACTGTTTATATGTCATTTTCATAGGATATTTGTACTGATTTTTATGCACTTTTTGGTCAAATCTCATACTAATTATGCATCAATTACTTTATTAGCATATGAAACTTATTTGCATAAAATATGTATAATTTTAATGTTTTCAAGTGATATAAAAATTTTCCAAAGCTTTTGTTTGAATTTTATGCATTTTAGGAGGATATGAGAATCTACACAGCTCAGTACTACCGACTTTGGAGTTGGTGGTACTGACACTTGTTTAGTATTGAAGAGGAAATGAATCGAGAAGACTCAGTAGTACCTATGGGCTGTCGATACTACCGAAAATGTTGAAACATTTTTGTCAAAGCAATTATGAGCAACTCGGTACTATCGATGACCAGTCGCTAGTACCAACAACTTGACATGTGTCCATTAAATTTAAGAAGTCAGTAGTACTGACACACTGTCGCTAGTACCAACGGATCAGGATCATGCAACCTTGTTTAATCCAACGACTGAGGTTCTAACTCGCCCTAAGTCATGCCTATGACTAAGGGGAGTTACAACCAGATCTAATTATCTCGTATTTTTCCATTGTAAAACAAGGAAGAGCAAGGAAAGGAGATAGCAAAGAAGAAGATGGTAAATTGAACAATCTGGGCACTTCTAGCAGATGGAATTGCATCCAGAAGGTAGAAAATTGGCACGTGCATGAGAAGGGATCATTTGAACTGTCTACTTTAGGGGTTCTTCATGTTCACCACGTTCCTTTCTCCTTTGATATCTTTGACTATGGAAACCATGAGGGGCTAATCCCCACGTTCCTTAGGACCCGGGAGTATCCCTGTTATGCATTTATTTGACTCTTATGCATTAACAAACCAATTTCTCTTAATTTTTGGATTTATTTCTATGTGAATGATTGAACTACTTGTGCTTGATCACCATAGATAATACTTGGATTGTTAATTTCTTTAAAAAGGGGAAATTAATATTCATAACTTCATAGAAATACACGTTTCATAGAACCCTTTGGGAAATGTGGTTTAACAACGTGAGGAGATTACCCAGAGTATTCAATAAAGCACCTATCTAAGACACAATTGATATGAGAATGGGGTTGGTATTAGGTTAGGTAGTGAATTACACCACGAGAGTGGGAAATTCTCACTAAAGGCTCTTAGTCCAGAGTCAGGAGAGGTTTTTATTAATGTACTAGGATTAAAATGCAATGTTAACTATGGTGAAACCATTATCCTAAGGAATTCATTAAGACTGAGAACAACAACCATAATTTAGATTTCTTTTCTGTTCAGATAACCAAACCCATATGAATGTGCTGTAGTTTGTCTCAAGCCTCTTATTTCCTGAGTAAACAAAAACATCACACTCTAAGCCAACATTGTCATCTTAAGTGTTAATTATACTACATGGACATGTTCTTGTTGCGGAGGTGCTTCTACTACTTCATCATCATGTAAAACTTTCTCCCCTTGGACTGACTCATCTCTTTCGATAGAAGTGGGAGGAGGGTTGGGTATGTTTCAAACATGCCCTTTCAGAGTAACTTGTTCTCTACTAGGACCAAGGTTAATTTTCTCTACATGTCCTTCTCTTCTAGACACAATGGCTATAAATAAGACAAAAGAATTATGGGGTTTTGGTAGAAAGGAAAAGACTAAACATGTCCTTTGTTCCTAAACTAACTAAAATTCAAGATCACATACCAAGTTGTTGGGCGTCACCATCAATAATCAACCACATAATGGTTAGTAGAGACCGTCCTGAGGTTTGATACAAGACTTATATGAAAACACTAACAAAAATGATTACTAACAAGAAAAGTAGAAGGCTAATAATAATCACAGTGTTTAAGCTCGTCATTTGTTAGCGAAGCCATCATAGACATTGAGATAAGCATATATCCAATAACATGTTCTCTAAGAACTCATAAGAGTCATACTAAGATTTCTATCATGGGATATTCCACAAGTTTCAAAATATATACAAGAGGTCTTCCTATTACGAAATACATGCCATAGCAAAATACATCACACCCACAAGTCATTCCCAAAGACCCCAATGTAGAACTCTGACACACATGTGCATATACTTCACCTAGAGGTGAAGTCACTTATCTTGGAAACCAGACTTGACACTTAGATATTAAACTTTGTGATCTAAAAAATGTTCACTAATTGATTAGACAATGTCTAAATGAGCAAACAAGCATATGAGTAATCAAATAGCATGTCATGCTCTTTCTTCATAATAGGGAAGATATGATTTTAAGTTAAGGTTAATCATACAACAGATTTAATATATATCTAAATAGGTAGGAGAGTCATGTAATTATAGAGATACCATTAGTTACCACAACTTGGTACAAGGTCGGGGTATACCACTTCATAGTTTTTATAGTCATGATATATGTTTGTCTTTTCATCTCATTATTCACATTGATATACTCACATAACATGGAGTGGGTTCTCCTTCTTGTAATCCTCGTGTCTCAACATAGAGTGTTGGAGTCTCACTCCCATTTTATGGGACTTCCTCTAATAGTCACTAGATTATCCCTCAAGGCCTAATATACTATGGGTATTCTTCACATAGATTTCATTCTTTGCAAGACTGACCCGCTGCTCCAACCTAGAATAGACATTGAGGGAGATTCATAGTGTTCAAGGCAACGAACTATATGTATTCGAGTTTATTCTTATTATTAAGTAGCTAGTGTCTTAAGGATCTTCAATATAGAGATATACTTTTGTTCATGCGAAATCCCATAGAGAAAAATTAGGATTCTTACATTAGCAATGTCAAAAGGAAGCAAATATAAATGTGAAAAGGTTAGAATCTAGAAATTTGGTTTCACAATGATCATATTTACCATATGATCTTGCCTCAAAAGGTATAACCATTATCACATATCACCACATCCTTCTATAGCAAGGATAGAACAATGGTTTTCATGCTTTCTCACAAAACTCTAAGGCAAACCGACCACACTAGATTGTAATATCATAAGTTCAACCTTTTTACATAGTTCCTAGACACAACATTCATTGATGCCGTTTCTCATAGATTCCAGGTTAAATCACCACTTACATACAAGAACAATATACATATAACAAGATTCTAAGATAGTTAGCACATTTTCCTTAACAAGATCAAATTAGAAGAATAAGCTACAAATCATATTGCACATAAAGTAGTGTTAAGCCTTTTATTGTTGGAGATAATTTTTAACATGATTAGGAAGCTAGACAATGAAATTATATGTGCAAAGCTCAACAAGCATATCTACTCACATTAATTTAATTAGAAAAAGGCTGAAAGCCTAGCACATAATCTACTCAAACACCTCACTTGAGATTGATCCACACTAAAAAAACCCTTTCTAGCCATGTTAAATGAGATTGGAGAGTAAAAAAGAAGAACAATGCTCAAAACTTCAATCTTCCATCAAAGACAAATTACAGAGAGTTTTTGACATAAAACTAGCCTTGGATAATTGATGTAGTCAAAGAAATACATACTCATATAAAATAATCATTGAGAAAAGCCTAAGTTTTATCCTCAAGTGCATCCACTTGCCTAAAATTTCTAGAGCACACCTCCAACAACGAGAAAATGAACTTATGCAAAGTGAAATAACAAAACAGAAAGAAAGACCCATTTATATATATCTATCTAGTCAAAAGAAACTCAATATATTTCATTGCCCAATAGGCTATAATTTGTAAAAGCAAATTAGAAAGTGGTAACCAAATCAATAGGTGGTTTAGGCCTGATAATTTAGTCATTTTCACATAGAACTGACCGATTTCATCAATATTGATATTTCAAGCATCAATGAAAGTATTTGAGCAGATCATATAAAATCAAACTCCCACATGGGGTCATGGTAACTAGAGAAATTTTCCGTGAAGTTGATAGAGTTCATGCCCTAAAAAACTATGTCTGAGTTGGGTGAACTCTAGCTAAGTTCACAAACAACTCGATTGATATGTCTTGCATGAACTTTGGTCAGATTTCCCTCAAATCAGTTGAGTTCATGTTAAACTTTGGACGATTTTAGCACCATCAACTCTTCCCAATTGTACGTCAATTTGGCCAATTTGTATGCCAACTAGGTCAAGTTTAGGGTAAAGATTAATAAGATAAATTCAAGTTTCCAAACTTCAATATTAAGTATACTTAACTCCATTAGATTCTCTAGTCATATTATTACAATAAAGGCACTAGGTTAACATATAAACAACATAAACAATACTAGAATGCACATCATATACTTATGGTCTTGTGAAATTATTTTTCTCATTTTTGCAATTTGGATTTCTTAATATTTATTATATTTCGAAATTGTGGTTGCTTCTCTATATGTCTCATAATAATTAGATAAGCCTAGAATTATAAAGCATAAATATGCCACTACATTTAATCCTAATATACCTTTCTCAAGAAATATACATATTTGTTATAGTTATTAATAAATTTATTACTTTAGATGAGCCGTTGTTAATTTTTGTATCAATCAGTTACTTATGTTACCAAATAGTTCCTCGTATACCATATAGTTACTTTCAAGTGAAATTTTATTATTATTTTTGTAACTGTATTCATATCAATTTCATATATATCTACCTTTTAGTTAATAATTGTATGTATTGTTGTGATTGTGTAATTTTATGATTATATTCCATATACATATCATTACACTTAATCATTAATATACATCAATTTTGTAATCTGCATTTAGTCGGCCACTTTTTCAAAAATATTCTAAGAGGGATAATACCATCACCAGTTAATTGTCCAAAAAACCACTCTTGATGTGCATCCTAGGACAAGGTGGGACTAGGCCTCACCCCAAGACTATCTGGTCATGTTCATTGAGACATTGGATGATATCCAAAAGGCTGAGGATGGTCTCAAACTGCACCTAGACAATGCAAAATGTTGGTACAACTTGGGTGTTTTTAATTGCACGTGACATATTTGGAGATGTTGCTTAGCACATAGGATCCATTGTGGGGATTTATGATGGTATAATATCTTGTTCATGGTTGGCATGGTGTGGGATGCAGTGGTGTCATGTGATGTTGTTGTTGCCAACACTCGAACATGGAGATGTTCGACTAACTATGGTCATCCTTCACTCCAAGATGAACATTCCAACTATCCTAGCATGGCCCAAAGACATTGTTAAATAGTTACATTTTTATGTTATACTTACACTTCTTTCTAAATAGCTATGTTTATGTTAAAATATCACTTTTATTTTCACATAATTATAATTTTCATAATCAAATATTTTATTTATGTTTGTTTTTATGAATTACTTTCAATAATTATTTTTATGATCATTTGTTTGATTTATATATAAGATACACATTTTGAATCATGCATTTTTATCTTTGTCTCATTGAATATTTAGATACATGTACATTAGTCATACTTATTGTATAATAAAAAAAGCATTTAGTCAATGTCTCATTCACCATTTATAATTTATTTGTTACTTTTGGTGAACCGAAGTTAAAGTTTTATGATATAATTGTTATGTTATATAGTTAAGTAGCCTTTAGTATGATATAGTGACATATGTTGAATATATATATATATACATTTATATATATTAAGAATATAGTTACACATTTTTTCTAAGAATTATCATATGTGATAATTACAAAATAATGTCCATAATCATATTGTGCTAACATGAAATCTATATATCCCATAATGGAATCTCCTTTAGTGATTCCAAAAACCAATGAGTACCATCAATTCAACTGGCTTGTCATTATTCTCTTTTAGCAATTAATGGTACTCATTATTTTTTAGGATCACAAAAATAGATTTTATTATGAGATCCATAAACTACTTTTGAATTAGTGTAATACAATTATGGACACTGATTTGTAATTGATAACACATAATATTTTTCGTGACTTGAAACAAGTCTATATTTTACCGAATGTAACTATTTCACACTACAAGTAATTGAACTGTATAGAAAAGAAATTATATCACAATACAAAATACATGTGTAGGTCAAAAGTAATAAGTAAATTATAGAAAGTGAAAGATGTAATGACTTACATAAAAATTTCACTTACACTTCAAATATGAGTTATGTGCATGTATCTATGTGTATGGTGATAATAAAGATAAAATGAAATAATTGGAATATTTAAATTTAATAAAACATAGAAAAAAGTATCATAAGGACAAAAGTAAATAAAACTCAATAAATAAATATAGATAAATACTTTTTTATATAAAAGGATGTAGGTGATATTTTTTTATTTTCTCTTACAGAACTGGAATCCTTCTACTTATGCCCATTAACATTGCTTTAGTTTATGTTCTATTGTGTTTATTATACATCATATCTTGAGAAAAGACTATACATATGACTCTTTGTAACCCTCATTCTCATATAATAAGAATTTCTCTTCACATGATATTACAATAGCCTTCTAAATCTTAGGGTTTCCATAGAGCATCATGTAAGACCCCTGACCTAGATTTTGGTTGATCTTGTTTGCTTAGCATAATTAGATTCTTAAAACCTTAATCTAATCATATGATGTGCTTTAATAACATGTGGAATGATTATGTTTTTAGTTTGGTCTGGTGTATATGCAGTTTGAGCTAGATTTTCCTTTATGTGCTTATTTTGGACCTAATTACAATTTATCCATGTTTAGGGTTTATATTACAATTTTCCAGATGCTTGTTGTGCCTCACATGCTTTAGTATCATGTTAGAAGAGAGTGGTTCTTTAGGGCGCTTTGTTGCACCTCATTTTTATGAGGTGGCATCATGTGTTAATGTTCCAGGGTTTGCTTGGATGCCTTAGTTTGATGTTGACCTTGAGTGTTGACATATGGTTTTACTTGGTTTTCATCGATCATCATGTTGTTTCTTCAACTTTGGTTCTTTGATCAATGATGCTTGAGGTGTGCCTAGTGGTATTGATAGTTGATGAACTAAGAAACCCTAGGGTTAGGATTCTATATGGTCACTATGTTTGATCTCCTTTGGGTTGCTATGTTCTCATCAGTCTCCATGCTTTCTTGGACTAGGCTGGTTGTTGAGTTTTTTGTTTGTTTTTATCACCCTTTATGCATGCATGAGCTTAGTGTGTGCATGAGCGAGATATGGTGGACAAGTGGCACATGTTTGCATGACACATAACCTCCCTTACCTCTCTCTACCTATTAGGCCCCTGACCTAGCTTAGTGCTTGAGTATGCTTGATTTGCTTAATAATATGCTTAACCTTAATCTAATCCTATGAGGTGCTCTATTAACATGTGACAAGCTTATGTTTCCAGTTTGGTCCAGTTTTGATGATGTTTGAGATTTGTATGCTTATTTTGGACCAAGTTGCAATTTACCCATGTTGAGGGGTTATCTTTCAAATTGTCACATGTTGAGTGTGCCCTTATTGCTTTAGAATCACGAGAGAGAGAATGATGCTATGGGGCTCCTTGTTGGACCTTGGTTGATCAGGTGGTACGATGTGGTGATGCTAGAGTTTTGCTTGGTGTTGACCATGTTGAGCTAGGTTGGGAGTTGCGACCTTTGTTTCAAACATGTTGGTGTACCTTGCATGTGTATCAACCAACACATCTTCCTTGAGTGATTTGTTTTGACCTTGATGGTCTTGAGGTGTTTTTGGGTGAGATGGTTGTCTTCTTGTGGTGTGTCTCGACCATGTTTGCTTGGTGACCTTTTGTGTGGTCGAGGCATGGTATCTTGGAGTTTGTTTTGACCTCTAGAGTGGTGGTGACCCAAGTAGTCGAGACCCCACCTAGGTTTTATTTCCATAGATTGCATGCATGTGTTTAGTGGTTGCATGGATGTCTTCTTGGTGGACATGTGTCCCTTTTGTTCTCTCTTATGTTGACACCTCACCCCTACCTTACTTCCCTCCTCCTTTGAGTATATAACCCCTTTCTCCTACATGCAAATGATCCTTTCAGCCCTCCTTCTTCTCCCCTCTCTTGTGTTCATCATCAGATCTTTGAGGAGTAAGAAGGACTGATCTTGGGTGAATTGTAGGTCGATCAACCTTTCATGTGGTGCTTTGGAACTTGATCACCTTCCTTGTGGTGATTCTTGGTGGTTTCTCTTCTTGGTAAGTGGTTCTACCTTCTTGATCACGTTTTTACCTTTGGAACACTACCTTACACATTCTCCTTCTCGGCCATTAGACCATGTTTGACATGGTGGCTACCTTGAAGATCATATCCTCACAAAGGTTGAAAACTATGTTTTGACGTGGTGATACCCGAGTGAGAAGGAGCTCTCTTCTTTCTCCTTTCTTCTTGGTTCGACCTAGGGGTTTTCACCCTCTTTCTTGAGATTTCTTTTGACCATGGTGTTCTTATGTTTTGAGGTGACCTTGTGGCCAAAGTGTTGACCTTGATTGGAGCTTCATCTTCTCCCTTGGAGCTCATGATCTTGGAAGCTTGATTCTCTACCTAAGGTGGGTTGTATAACTCTCTACCTTCTTCTATTACTTGCACCATAATATTGCTTGCATGCTACTATTTGGATCTATAAACTTGATGTTAATGTTCTAGATGAGGTTATCATGATCTAAGGTTTCATACTTTGTAGTATTCTCATGTAGATTTCTCTCTTTCCTAAACCCTAATTCCATGAACTCAATTTCTAAGTGATGGATGAAGTGAAGTTGTTACATGCAACATGATTCTTGGTTTTTATCACCATGTTTTGATGCAGCCTTGTGTTTTTTTTGAGGTTTTGAGTTGGTTTTCTTGAGGAAGCTTGGTCTTCTTCAACCTAGTTGGTTTCTTGATGGTTCATGTTGAAGTTCAGATTTTAAGGTCTTGATGTGCACCTTAGTATGGAGTTTTCCATCTTAACGGTGATAAGTTTTCTTTGATGACAATCTTCTTTTTTAGTTGTGGTATACTTATATTTTGATTATGGTCATCCCTATTTTGAAGTTGATTTTTCCCCTTTGTGGTAGCATGACCTTGGTGGTCACCACTCCCTTGATTTAGTCTTGGTCGATACACTTTTTATATGGGTTGATGGTCGTGATGATTGCTTTGTTTCGATTGAAACACATGACCTTACGTCACGACCTCAACCTTAACCCTAATAGGTTGACAGGTCATAACACTTGAGGGTTGAGACACATGCTTTGGTGTCACAGTCAAAACCCTAACCCTAGGGTGGTCGAGACACTTGTTTATGGATGGTTGAGACACATGTTTTTGTCATGATCAAAACGCTTGTCTTGTGCACGGTCAAGACACATGCTTTTGTGGTGGTTGGGACACATGTTGCACTTGTAGTCGAGACACTTGTTTGAGAGTGGTCATGGCACATGTTGAAGGAGTGGTCGATACATTCACATGAGCACATGGTCATAACACATGTGAGACTTTGTATGGTGGTTACATATGTACATGTAAATGTTGGTGGATAACTAATGCTATTTGAATAAGTTAATTAATCAAGTTAATGATGATGTCCTAATCCTAGTATACTCTAAGAAAGTGGGAGGTAATGAGACTGGGTTTGGTGATTGAATAATGCTATGAAATCCTAATTGTCTATGTGCATGTTTGAAATCATAACCCTAATCCTAGGGTAAGCTATGCTTGTTGAGCTTACATGGATGGTTAGCATGTGATTATGTTTTATCTCTCCTACTTGTGTGATTCTAACCTTGTAGGTGGAATGCATGTCATATCTGTGTGAATGCTATGATGATCATTATGTGGTACAGGGTGATGGCTATGAGCCTTGATGAGACATGATGAGATCATATTAATGTGATAGGTCCTATGACCTGGTGAAGGCTTAATGCCTATTGTGAGGCGATACCCTGTAGTGATGTGATAGGTCCTATGACTTGGTGAAGGCTTAATGCCAATTGTGAGGTGATACCCTATAGTGATGTGATTAAGGGATTGATATCCCACAATGATGTGACATTAATGGTAGCCTTGTATGGTTGTGTGACTTTGGTAATGGCCTTGTGAATGGCAGTGCAACAAGAATAATGTGATGATGTGACTAGTTTACACCTTATACATTTTATATCTATCAGAATTGTGTTATACCCTTATCTTTGTAGAATTTGTTTTGGGTTTATACGTTGTAACTTGATTGATGCTAAAAGATACACAATTGGCCCAACTAATCAAGTGAAACCCTAATCATGTAGGTGCCTTGTGCCATAGATCCAATCCAGTGTTAGTTTTATTAATGGATGGTGAAATGAGTCATTCCTATGGAAAACTCGAAGCACATATTTTTGAAATATGTGGAGGTGCAAGTTGACTATCTCCTTGTGTCCACAATTACATGTTTTGTTAGATGACCACGCGTGAGCTGTTCTCCTTGTGACATGTGATAGGCAACAATTTAACTGCATTTGATGCCTCCTTTTAGAACAACCATGCATGAGCATGTTCTTCTAGCACTGTGACATGTTCCAAGGCAGACTAGGTGTTTTTATATGGATGTCCATGTGTTATCTAATACTTCATCTTGACGATATGTTTCTATATGTAGTTGACTGATATGTCTCTATGGTGTTTCTCTTATACTGACCAAGAGGTGTTGGGTAGGTTGTGGATACCGACTCTTCCATGGACCTTGTATGTCACCAATTTTGACTTTACAATGGTTAGTTGGATTTGAGTGGTACAACTCAAATCCTCATGGCATAATACAAGACATAATACATCTATGTTGTATATTGTGCTTAGGATCAAATACACTTCACATTGGTTGAAACCTTTGCTTTATGTTTCACCCGATTTCTTGAATTATAATGCGGTAAGAGAAGTCAACTATTGTGCACCTTCTTCATATTTCTTATTATAGTTTTCAATAGTTCTACTGCTCAGTCGTAACTACCTAGTTTGTTTAATTTGCATTATCTATTGGATACATATCATTCAACTGAATCTTCCCAACCTGATAATATATGTTATCTACATGCTTTAGTATCTGTGATTTTAATAGATGTTGGTGGAGAGCTATATCTCTCACTGGGATGTTTGGTTTCACCTCGTGGGTTTCCATATCTTTTAGGTGGTCGAGCACGAAGAAGTAGAGATCGTGTTGTTGAGGCTGAGCAGCAAGAGGAGCAGTAGCTGAGCAAAGGTTGGAAAAGTTGCATGTATTTTGTAGTAGAGTCCTATGTGTCGACCCTGTACACTCAGGTCCTTGGGGTTGTTTTTTAGATGTTGTATATCGAGACAATGTTTTGGTTATATGCCTTTGTCATACATATACGACATGTATTTATGTGAATAGGTTATCATGTGTACAGGTTGTGGCCAGTGAGCCAGTGAACATTTCTTTTCAATAATCTTTTGGCAGGTGTTATATATATAGGTGGCTTTTGTGGACTTTGATGTGATAAGATCCAATTTTCATGCTTATGTTCAAATGGTTTTAATTTCCTATATTTTCTAGTAACCTGGTTGTTTAGTATTAATTCCACATTTTGTTTTGAGTAATCTCACTTTGTGGCTTTTTAGGCCATCACATGTTTGGTTGGTATCAGAGCTCTAGGTTCACTGAGTCTATAGGGACACATGACTAGGGTTTTTGTTTGTTCTAGTGTCCTCCAGTCCATTAATGGTAACTTCTTCTTATACAGAAGAAGAAGAAAAGAAGAGAAGATGGCTGGAGAACACAAAGAATATGCTACTAAGAGCAGTGTTGTTGCACCTAGAGGTGGTAAAAGGAGACAATGTAGGGATTTAGGAGAGGCAAAGAAGGCAGCAGAAACAATATTTTATTCTCCCCAAACCTAGTACAAAGGAATCACGTCAACGTCTATATAGTAGGAAGGATAGTTTGTAGAGACATACCTTGTCCCGAGGCTTGCTCGGCGACGTTACCTCATGGATGGCATGGTCTTCACCTCCAATCTTGGATGGTGTCTGTGCAACTCCTGGTCTCACTGGGACTGTGGGGATTGATAGCTGTCCTCTGAGCGGCAGAAGTCTCCCACCTCTACAGTCATCCACACGGACTGCCTGGAACTCTGATCGCCTTGTTCCACAAGGCACCGAAAGGATCCATACCCTCATGTCAGCATACTAGTCACCGACACACTCTCCTGCCACCAGTCGCCTTTCTGTAGTTGTCTTTCCCTTGCTGTGCCTCCCTTGTCGGGTAGCACTTGCTCGGGCTCTCCTGGTTACCACAATCAGAGAGAACGACAACTTTGCAGAGCAACTGGTGTTCTAAGTTGTTGTACCTGAGAAGCCCCCAATACCCCTATATATAGGAGGGTCATGGGATAGGGTTCTCTACCCCGGGCAATGTGAGATTAAAGCAGGAGTAGAAGGGTTCAGAATTTCCACAAAACAACCAACTGTGCCAGCTGAACCGATCGTTTCAAGCATGAACCGATCAGTTGGGGACCTGAGCCGATCGGTTCACACCTGAACCGGTCGGTTGGGACACCTGAGTCGATCAGTTCACTTCTGAACTGGTCGGTTCACTTCCCTGGGCAGTTCCCGATTGACTTTTCCTCTTTTGTTTCGAATTGATCCAACTACCAATCTTTGTTCCAATCAAATTGGACAAGTGAAACGAAGAGAAATTTTTTGCCAACCTGACTTTCCCAACTCGCTCAGTTGGACCAGTTGAGCCAATCGATTCAACCCTTGAAATGGTCGATTTAGCCTGTCCTGAGCCGATCGACTCACCAAGCTGAGCTGATCGGTTCACCAAGCTGAGCTGACCGGTTCATCATATGAGCCGATCGGGTGGGAGTGCAGACAACATAAAATCAGTGAATTGCAGTTTCAATCAATCCGATACTCTAATCAATTGGTCCAACACTTTAAACACTATGATACTGAGCTATTAATTGATTGAGCATTTAATTGAACTACTAAAATCCTTTAGTAATCAATATAAACATCATTTGTGGATAAACTCCTCTTCCAGGTTAAATCCTTTGTGTGTGACCCTGCAGGCCCATTTCACATTGGTAGTGAAAGTCCATAACACTTATGACTTCACAAGCAAAGAACGGTGCCTAGTCGCACATCCGTGCTACCTAAGTTAAAAGGAAAGTTGGAGAACAACTTTCAATCCTACAATCTATGAATGGAGTTACAATGAATGTATAATTCCTTTGTCACTGATATCCCGAATGAACTCAAGGCATGGAACAGTCATCCTGTCAACGTTCATTCACTTTCTTGATCTCAGAGTAGACTGGAGGAGATATGTATGACATCAATATCACATACTGATTCACACATGCATGCACACGCCTATCTCAATCCTACTCATCAAGTGGCCATGGATATCAAACTCCCTCAGGAGGGACAAATCCCATATCTATCACTCACCCCTCAAAAGCCCCATGTGTCAAAGCCACCCAATCATCACCTTTATAAAAACCCATGTTTCAGGACTGTGTTTGATGATGTCAAAGTGTACCCAACGACATGTGTTGAGTGTAGTGATTTCAGGTCAAAGAATCACACTCACCACCATCACTGTGAGAGCTGACTGTGACTACCAAATCATGGTTCCATGTGTCACTCTCACGGTGGGTCTGTCCGGTACACTTGTTCTCTAACAAGTACCTATGTGTTTGGTTTGATATCTCCATATCATGATTAATGAGATTCTGTCATCAACCAACACCACAATATAGTCTTGTGTGTCATTGCTGTCTATATACCTTCCACAATGACATCAAATTAGGGACATAATAAGAATGTACAAACTCTTAGCATCCGTATGATCTCATCGTTCAAGTTCTCAACCTGAAAGCATACGTCATTGTGTACTGTCATTCTCTAGACATTCAATCTGTTATATCATTATCTCATATGACTGAACCAGAAAGAATTAGAAGCTTGCCTTTGATGTTTATCAAATCAATCTTAATGTATCCCACCAATCATCCCATGATTGTCTCTCAGGGCATACATACCAACAGACTCCCACTTGCACTGTGAGCCAATCACCCTTGAATCATATTCTTAGTGATCTTCAAATATGTCCCACATGTTACTATGCTCTAGCGCTAACACAGTGAGTTATGGCAACACCTTGCCAAAGTCAGTATTAACTACATGTCTCTCATCTCTTTGCTGTATGTCACACATATGAGATGGAGTTCCCGTAATATGCAATCTAGTATTCCTTTGCTAACCTTTAGTGACATTGCATGACCAAGAACTCCTAACTTGTCATCAATGACCAGAATATCTATAAGTTTATCTCTATGAACTTCCATATCCATATAGCATCCACTAATGTTCTCTAACACACAGATACTCAATTTTTCCTTTTAAACGACTTTATTGGAACATTTCCATTTATCAACAAACATTCACTTTTATATATCCCATATATATTTTGCAATTAATTTTCTGTCCTTTTCGGAAGTTTGCATCAGTGTAACTCTTTACAGTGAATCCTTCCTTATTTCCATAGAACTAGTACTTCTCAAGTACTTATCAAGTTCTTATGGTATTCCAGTAACCCTTAGTGGAACTACACGCACATCCACTGGTCATGTTCTACATAAGAGTTATCAGGATGAGCATATCATATTGTCATGTCCTACATACAAGATGATAAATGCATTTTGTTCTTGCCATGTCCATACATGCAAGATGATGGGATGATTACATACATGATAGATCCTTATCTATTCTTAGTGTTTCCATGCTTCATAAGAATTGGACACTTGTCCTTGGAATACTAACTCCATGTAACATGGATAAGTTTTCTCCCACTGAATATGTGCACACTGAACCCTTCAGTATAGATTTCCAATGTATGCTTTCTTTTTTCAAGTCAAGAGGTTTTTCGAGAACTATCTCTATAGATCTCTATTCCTATCACATGGGAAACATCTCTATCATCCTTAAAGATAATTTCCACAAAGGATTCCATTCTAAAACATTTCATTCCTCATCGACATGTGGAATACAAATACGCTCCCACTAAATCATAGATCCCTTCTTTATCTTTGACATATCAGTCAACCCTTTGACTATATTATCAAAGTAAAGATCACAGTTTTGAGTTGCTTGTACTCAATCAATCACATTGATTAGTCCATTGTAACTTATAGACTTCATTTGCATTAATGTATTCATAAACATTATAGGTTGTGTCACATACACATCCTTGTTTTATTCCTCATAGGAATGCAGTTTTAGTATCCATATGCCAAATCTCTTAGTCATTAAGTTGCAATCAACAAGCATCATCCTTCTCAAAATTTTATCCATGTGTCTTAACGCTTAAGACCCATTCACACTTATGGATTTCATCCCAATGGGTGCTACCATCAAGGTCATACCTTATGGTTCACATGGAAGTCATTTAGGATGTAATGGTCATAAACCATAACTCAAAATCTGGTTCCTCATATTCATCTAGATAGTTGATTCATCACATGACAAACTCATCACATAGATAATCGAGGTGCTTCTGTCAAGGGTATAAGAACTCACAACTCCTTGTGATTCTTAATGTCCTTTATTAGTGTGGGGTATTAGTTATTTGATAATCATCCTCTAACTCCTTAGAGTATGACTCCTTTTGATTTAGACATCACCATGCCTTAATCATGAGTTTACTATGATACACTATCATAATCACTCACAAGATTCTCAAACATTTGGTCCAAGTATTTCATTCATTGATCTCATTAAGAATTAACACTTTACCAAATTCGTACTTCATCTATGATATTCTTGAACACTTCAAGATATTCATATTGGTATGTCTCTAAACACCATTTGAAGTACTAGCATTAAGTCTAATAGGTATGTAAACACATCATATGTATGATACCTAATAGGATAATCAATCTCCCACTATGACTAGTGAAGATTGATCATGTCCAGGAGATTCATGTCTCTTACTGGTTCTCTAACCAAAAGAGTCTAGACTTATCCATCATATGGAAACTAGAAATGAATTTCTCATGATTTATGCTAATTTGATTTGTTTGAGTTATCAATAACTTTTAGGTATCACTTTATCTTATACATACCAAGTACCACAAGATAAACAAGGCATTGCCACAAAGATTGAAACATCAACTTTATTAATTGCCATCATTGTCATACAATATGCAAAAATTAAGGTGTTTCTATCCATCGACAAGTATGAAATAGCAGTTCATAACTCTATTACATGCCTTCAAGGTTGAAAATAAACAAAAGTACTCCTATCTATGGTAGAAACACTTACCCCATTTATTGGGTGCTTTACACTTTATATCTTGGTATCATATACCTCAAAAAGTTACAAGTTTATTTCATGACACCTTCACGTGGAGACGTCCGTCGCCTCCTTTCCTTTTCCAATGTCCTGGCTTTTGACAATGGTGACAATTTCCTCTCTTGGTCACACCTCCCTTGGCTTTGAGAGTTGAAGAAGACTTGGGCTGCTAAATAGCATCAAAACCTTTCTTAGCCTTACCCTTGCCCTTGCGCTTGGACTTGCCTTTCTTGTTGCTAATCATCATCACAGATTTAGGCTGGTCCTTCTTCATTTGTGCCTCGGCTGTCCTCAACATACCCAACAACTATGTCAATGGCTTGTCAAAGTTGTTCATGTTGTAGTTCATCACAAACTGACTGTAGGATTCTGGAAATGATTGCAGTATCACGTCAGTAGCCAACTCTTTGCTCAGGGCAAATCCCAGTCTTGTCAGGTTCTCCACATACCCAATCATTTTGAGCGTGTGTGGAAGATCTCCTTCTGTCATGACACACTTGAACAGTGCCCTGGAGACATCATATCTCTCTTGCTGTGCTTGATCTTCATACATGTTCTTGAGATGCTAAATCATCTCAATGACACCCATGTTCTCATGTTGTCTCTACAACTCATGGCTCATGGAGCACAACATCAAGCACTTTGCATCAATGGCATCTTCAGAATGCTTCTTATAAGCATCCCTTTCTGCCTTTGGTGTGGTAGGATCAGGTTCCTCTGGAGCTGGAGTATCCAGGACATAGAGCTTTCACTCTTGAGTGAGAACAATTCTCAATGTCCTAAACCAGTCGTGGAAGTTAGTCCCATTCAGCTTGTCCTTTTCAAGGACCGATCGCAATGAAAAGTGATTATTGTTTGTTGTCATTTATACTACAAAAAGGAAATATATGCAATTTAGTCCAAAACTCAATTTTGACTTATTTGATTTGAAAGGTTGACGATATAATTATGACTTTAATTAATTATTGCTCCCACTATTTTTTGTTCAAATTGATAGCCCTCACCATCAATTCAGAAGATTGCATCATAAAATCTTCTAGTGGGTCAAGATCCTAAAATCCTCTGAGTCATGGACCAGCTAGGACTGTCACCCACAACTTAGATCTTCCAGGTAGGCAAATTTTACCAATTGCATCATATGCAACTCTTGAAAGATGTCATATGAAACTCCTTGCCATGATCACCTCCATGCCTCAAGGTGCTAGATCCTATCTTGGTCACCTTGTTAAGTCTGACCCAAAGCCAACACGATGAATATGCACCCTGCTAGGTAGACCCACATATCCATCCTTCACACTTCCACGAGATAGACAGTGCACCACACTAGGGTGTGCCCACACTTGGCCAATCAAGCTTTTCACGTGTGTCGCATTTGGAAGGCATCGAAAACTTTAATATTTAATGAGGGATTTGGTTTTATAGGTACATATACATATCCAATCACCATAATATATAGTACATATCATATACATGCTATATCCCATAGAAAACATGCGAAATGATAAAAGTGATGATTATGGCCATCCTAATGTGATTCCTCGAGCCAAGAGGAATCACGGTCATCTAGGTCCATATCACATGCAACCTGTACAAGATGAACTCTGTGCTTTGCCATTCTGGGTTTGATCAACTCATCTCCATGATTGATCGGCTCTCCATCAGGTCGGTCATTTGGGTGCCACCAGTCGATCGATTGGTTCCTCCAACCGATCGGTTCACTGGTCGTTGTACATCTCCTCAAGTCACCACCCGCTCATCTTGTTCCTCGAATCAGTCATGTAGAACACCAACCGATCGATTCATGCCTTGAATCGATCGTCTCAGTTATCGTCAGGTTGTCCGCCGTTGTTTGACATAACATGAAATAAAAGTTCTATCCTATTTACATTTGAATTGAGAAACCCCGAGTTACATTCGGGGGGGGGGGGCGCAACGGTAGGAAAGAAATATCGAGTTATCTCGAGCTACATCAGGAATAAGACATAGGGAATCAGTGCGTAGACCGAGATGCAAGAAACCACATTCAACCAAGTACACATACATAGGGTTTATTGGCCATAACCATGCTATACATCCACCCCAAAACTTGTTTAAGGGAGACGCGTATCGAGTGCATATCATATATGTATATTGAGATTTGTGGATTTAGGATTGGACATGCATAAAGCCAATTTTATTTGCATCATATGCAATAAAGGTGACAAACCAAAATTGATCACATCAATAATCCTAAAGTATAGAGTAGTTGATGTGGCTCTAATACCATTGTAGGGTTTTAGGGGAGGCAGAGAAGGCAGCGGAAACATTATTTTATTCTCCCCAAACCCAGTACGAAGGAATCACGTCAACATATATACAGTAGGAAGGATGGTTTGTAGATACATACCTTGTCCCGATTCTTGCTCGGAGAAATTACCTCGTGGCTTGCACAGTCTTCACCTCCGGTCTTGGATGGTGTCTGTGCAGCTCTTGGTCTCACCGGGACTGTCGGGATTGACAGCTATCCTCCGAGCGGTAGAAGTCTCCCGCCTCTACAGTCATCCACATGGACTGCCTGGAACTCCGATCGCCTTGTCCCACAAGGCACTAGAAGGAGTTGTACCCTCCTATCGACATACTAGTCACTGATACACTCTCCTGCCACCAGTTGCATTTCTACAGTTGTCTTTCCCTTACTGTGCTTCCCTTGTCGGGTAGCACTTGCTCGAGCTCTGCTAGTTACAACAACCAGAGAGAACGACAACTTTGCAGAGCAACTGGTGTTCTGAGTTATTGTACCTGAGAAGCCCCCAATACCCCTATATATAGGAGGGTCATGGGATAGGGTTATCTACCCCGGGAAATGTGGGATTAAAGTAGGAGTAGAAGGGTTTGGAATTTCCACAAAACAACCAACTATGCCAGCTGAATCA
This sequence comes from Alisma plantago-aquatica, assembly GCA_963693085.1. Lineage (NCBI taxonomy): Eukaryota > Viridiplantae > Streptophyta > Magnoliopsida > Alismatales > Alismataceae > Alisma > Alisma plantago-aquatica. The sequence continues at coordinate 877,624,248 of OY856413.1, read as the reverse complement.
ATCATTTCAAGCATGAACTGATCGGTTGGGGACCTGAGCCGATCGGTTCACACCTGAACCGGTCGGTTGGGACACCTGAGCCGATCGATTATCTTCTGAACTAGTTGGTTCAATGCCCTGGTCAGTTCCCGATTGAGTTTTCCTCTTTTGTTTTGAATTGATCCAAATACCAATCCTTATTCCAATCAAATGGGACAAGTGAAACGAAGAGAAATTTCTTGCCAACCTAACTTTCCCAACTTGCTCGGTTGGACCAGTTGAGCTGATCGGTTCAACCCTTGAACCAGTCGATTAAGCCTGTCCTGATCCGATCGTCTCATAAAGCTGAGCCGATTGGTTCACCAAGCTGAGTCGATCAGTTCATCATATGAGCTGATCGGTTGGGAGTGCAGACTGCACAAAATCAGTGAATTGCAGTTTCAATCAATCCGATACTCTAATCAATCGGTCCAACACTTTGAATACTATGATACTTGGCTATTAATTGATTGAGCATTTAATTTAACTACTAAAATCCTTTAGTAATCAATCTAAACATCATTTGTGGATAAAATCCTCTTCCAGGTTAAATCCTATGTGTGTGACCCTGCAGGCCCATTTCACGTTGGCAGTGAAAGTCCATAACACTTATGAATTCACAAGCAAAGAGCGGTGCCTATTCACACATCAATGCTACCCAAGTGAAAAGGAAAGTTGGAGAACAACTTTCAATCCTACAATCCATGAATGGTTTTACAGTGAATGTATAATTCCTTTGTCACTGATATCCCGAATGAACTCAAGGCATGGAACAATCATCCTGTCAACGTTCATTCAATTTCTTGATCTCAAAGTAGACTAGAGGAGATATGTATGACATCAATATCACATAATGATTCACACATGCGTGCGCATGCCTATCTCAATCCTACTCATCAAGTGGCCATGGATATCAAACTCCCTCAGGAGGGACAAATCTTATATCTATCACTCACCCCTCGAAATCCCCATGTGTCAAAGCCACCCAATCATCACCTTTATAACAACCCATGTTTCAGGACTGCGTTTGATGATGTCAAAGTGTACCCAATGACATGTGTTGAGTGTAGTGATTTCAGGTCAAAGAATCACACTCACCACCATCACTGTGAGAGCTGACTGTGACTACCAAATCATAGTTCCATGTGTCACTCTCACAGTGGGTCTGTCCGGTCCACTTGTTCTCTAACAAGTACCTATGTGTTTGGTTTGATATCTCCATATCATGATTAATGAGATTCTGTCATCAACCAACACCACAATCTAGTCTTGTGTGTCATTGTTGTCTATCTACATTCCACAATGACATCTAACTAGGGACATAATAAGAATGTACAAACTCTTAAAATCCGTATGATCTCATCGTTCAGGTCCTCAACTTGAAAGCATATGTCATTCTCTAGACATTCAATATGTTCTATCATTATCTCATATGACCGAACCAGAAAGAATTGGAAGCTTGTCTTTGATGTTTATCAAATCAATCTTAATGTATCCCACCAATCATCCCATGATTATCTCTCAGGGCATACATACTAACAGGCAGGAGCGGACTAATGGAGTGCCTGAGATGCCTCAGTTTGACCCGACCATCATGGAAAACCTACCATTTAGTCCTTGTTTGGGTTGTTCATGGCCACGATGACACACATGGTAGACAGGATGCCTGCACCAAAATCAAGGGCAGTTGTTCCCAATGTTGAATCTTTGGGAGCCAAGAAGACCTTTGAGAGGTTGCGATGAGTTGGGGTTGTGGAGTATGCTTGTATGACAGATCTAGTAGATGCTAACCTTTAGCTGAAGGAGTTGGAGAAGGCCTTTAAGATCCTCAACATCCCTGAAGCAGACAAGGTGAGGAATGTTGTGTATATTTTGAAGGGGAGTGTTGGCCATTGGTGAGCCATTGAGGAGGAGAAGAGGCCTGGTGCTTCTATGAGTTTGGAGGAGTTTTGATGTGAATTTGTGAGTCAGTACTTTCCTCAGACCTACCTAGATGAGAAGATCAACTAGTTTCAGAGGATCTGGTAGGGATCTATGTCGATCAATGAGTATGAGGCAAAGTTTATGGAGCTGCTGAGGTTCTATCCTCTTATGGCTACTACAGATCAAGAGAGGATCAGACATTTTGAGAAGGGCTTGAGCACAGAGTTGAATACACTAGTGTTAGCTTTGGAGAATTGTCAGTGGTTCATCACGTTCGTGGAGTTAGTAAGAAGGATAGAGAGGCCGATTGTTGAGAAACATGAGAAGAGTGCCAAGAAGATACTGGAACAGTACCAGGGGTAGTCTTCTGGAGGCTTCAAGAAGTCTAGGTTCTCCGCACTACAGTTACAACAAAAGTTAGGTGTTTAGAAACAATGGTGGCCAAGTAAGGACAGAGGCCACTATTTTCCATCAGCATGAGCCCACGACACAACATCAATGTTATTGATGGGCCCATCTAGGCTATTGTATGAAATCAAGACTTCCTACAAGTGTGGATAGATTGAGCATATAAGACTGTATTACCTTGTGAAGGATGACAGGGTCACCCAATAGCTGAGACAGAGTCAACAAGGCTCGTAGCGGCAACAATTTAGCAGCAATGGAGGTCGAGGATGTGGATAGGTGTCACAAGCTAGTTCTTCATGACAAGCAAATAGGAGACATGGGGGACAAAAAGCAATGACTCGATTATATGCCATGAGTCAGCTAGAAGGAGTGGTCAACCCGTGAGTAGGGATAGGTCAAATGGAGTTATTTCTTTCTGATTTGTCTTCTTATTGCTTTATATCTATTTTTGTAGATCCAGGTGAAACACACACTTTTATCACTCAAGAAGTGGTTGATAGTTGTTCCTTGCTTGTTAGTCATAGACATGATAGTCTTCATTTAGAAACCCCATTGGTTGGTTCCGCTGAGATATGGGAGATGTGTTCTTCTTGTGTCCTTTCTTTCTCAGGATATAGCATTCAAGTGGACCTCATACCACTTGACATGGATTCCAGATGTGATCCATGGAATGGATACTTTGGAGAAGTATCAGATGGTCTTGGACTATAGTTCCAAAGTGTTGAAGTATGTTGATGTTCATGTGATGTGTATCTTCCAAGGAGATAGGAAGATTCTTTTGACATGTCTGGTGTCAATGATGGTGGAAGAAAAGATGATGAGGCAAGGTTGTGATGCATGTTCTTAGCACACATGGTGGATACCAAGGAAAGGATTCTGAGTATCCAGGAGGTACCAACTATCTATGAGTTTGAGGATGTGTTTCTTGATGAGTTTCTAGGAGATCCTCCAGGCCAAGAGATTGATTTTGAGATCAATCTAGTTCCAGGGACGCAACTGATAGCTCAGACTTCGTATAAGATGGTTCCAGATAAGATGGTAGAGTTAAAGAAACAATTGCAAGAGCTTCTTGAGAAAGGTTTCATCAGACTAAGTGCACGTCCTTGGGATGCTCCCGTGTTGTTCGTGAAGAAGAAGGACAGATCCATGAGGCTGTGCATATATTACAAACGGTTGAATAAGGTGATGATATGGAATAAGTATCATTTTCTGTATATTGATGACCTATTTGATCATTTATGAGGTGATGTAGTCTTGTCCAAGATAGACTTGAGATCAAGATATCACTAGTTGCGGATCAAGGCTATACCAAAGTCAGCTTTTAGTACAAGGTATCATCACTATGAGTTTGTGGTGATGCCGTTTGGCCTAACTAATGCACCAACATTGTTCATGGACCTAATGAACAAGGTGTTTTGGCCGTATCTGGATCAGTTTGTGGTGGTGTTTATATATGATTTCTTAATATATTCCAGAGACAACCAGCATCATGAGCAACATCTTCGCCAAGTGTTGACCTTGTTGATACAACATCAGTTGTACACTAAGTTCAGCAAGTGCTAGTTTTGGTTGAAGGAAGCATCTTTTCTTGGACATGTGATATCTACTGAGGGTGTTTGTGTGGACCCCAAGAAGGTTGAATATATGATAGAGTGGGAGTAGATCAAGACACCGACAGAGGTGTACAATTTTCTAGGTCTGGTAGGCTACTATAGGAGGTTCATCAAGAACTTTAGCGCAATGGCATTACCCCTAATGAAGTTGATAAGGAAAGATGTGACTTTTGTCTGGGATAATAAGTGTCAACATGGTTTATAGTTGTTGAAAGAGAAGATGACAAGTGCACCAATGCTAGTGTTTTCAGAGCAAGGAAATGGCTATATTATCTTTTGTGATGCCTCAAGGAATGGTTTGGGTTGTGTGTTGATGCAAGAAAAGAATTTGATCTCTTTCACATCATGACAGTTAAAGAAGCATGAGGAGAAATAACCAACCCATGATCTATAACTTTCTGTAGTGGTTCATGCCTTGAAGATCTGGAGACACTACCTTTATGGCGAGAAGTGTCAGATCTTCATAGATCACAAGAACTTGGAGTACATCTTCTCACAATAGGAGTTGAACATGCAACAAAGACACTGGATGGAGTTAATTAAGGAATATCATTGCACCACAAATTACAATCTAGGGAAGGCAAACATCATAGCATACGCCTTGAGCAGGAAATCTTCAACATCATTATCTGCTGACAAGGCACAATTGTGTTCCTTAGTGTGCCATAAGTGAGACATGTTGATCTCCTTGCATCAAATGAATGTGAAGTTGGAAGTATCCTTGTTGGAAGGTTTACTGGCATAGTTACAAGTGAATCCTATGCTAAGGCAGCACATTAGAGACACACATCAAAGTGATAGTATGATACAACCAATTTGAGTAGAGTTTAGCAGCGAGAAGTGTGATGGCTTTCATGAGTCAGAGGATGGGACACTGTGTTACCACAACAAAGTTGTGGTTCTTGATGTTGAAAATATGAGGAACATGGTTTTGGAAGAGGCTCATATTTGATGTACGTTATGTATCCAGGTAGCACCAAGATGTACCACAATCTGAAAGATTTGTATTGGTGGCCTGGCTTGAAGTGTGATGTAGCTGAGTTCATGGCCAAGTGCGCAGTTTTAGTAGGTTAAGGTAGAACATCAAAATCCTATAGGGATGTTGCAACCATTGCCTATACAAAAATGCAAATGGGATCATGTTATGATGAACTTTGTGGTTGGTCTCTAGAGGACAGCCAAAGGCCATGACTCCATTTGGGTGATAGTTGACATGTTGACAAAGACAACACACCTTTTTTTAGTAAAGACAAAATATATAGCTGAGAAGATTGCACATATATATGTTGATGAGATAGTACGTTTGCATGGTATCCTAGCTACTATCATGTCAGACAGAGGCCCTCAGTTCACTAGTCACTTTTGGGAGTGCTTCCACACTGCTTTGTGTACGCAGTGAGGTTCAACACTGCATTTCACCCACATACAGATGGACAGTTTGAGAGGACAATATAGACTTTGTAAGACTTGTTGAGAAATTGTGTCTTACAATTTTTGGGCATTTGGGATGTGCACCTCAGTCTAATAGAGTTTTCCTAGAATAACAATTATTAGACGAGAATTGATATGGCACCTTATGAGGCATTGTATGGAAGACATTGTAGGTCTATGTTGTGTTGGTATGAAACTACTGAGTAACAAATTTTGGGTCTTGAGCTTATGCAATAAACAATAGAGAAAGTAAAGATGATACAACAATAGTTGAAGGCAGCCCAAGACAGGCAAAAGTCATATGCTGATAACCGTGGTAGACCCTTGGAGTTCCAAGTGGGAGATAGGGTGTATCTCAAGGTCTCTCCTTGGAAAGGTGTTTTGAGGTGTGGGAAGAAGGGTAAGTTGGCTCCCAAGTATATGGGACCTTACCCTATGGTGGCACATGTTGGGAAGGTGGCATACAAGTTGGAGTTGCAACCAGAATTATAAAGGTTGCATCCAATGTTCCATGTGTCCATGTTGAGGAAGTGTCATCCTAACACTGAGTTGGTTTTACATCCTGTGGAAGTTGAGCTTGATGAGGACATGTCATATGTGGAGGGTCTTGTGCTGATCCTAGATAGGAGAATTAAGAAGTTGAAGAAGAAGGATATCATTTTGGTTAAGGTTCTGTGGCATCACCATGGTGTAGAGGAAGCCACATGGGAGCTTGAGGAAGAGATGCTTAGGAAGTTCCTATCTCTTTTTGCGTAGGATTTTGGCGGTGAAATCCTTGTTAGGCATTTATGGTTTTAAGGCCCCTGACCTAGCTTAGTGCTTGAGTATGCTTGCTTTGCTTAATAAGATTATTAACCTTAATCTAATCATGTGGGGTGCTCTATTAACATGAAACAAGCTTATGTTTCCAGTTTGATCCTGCTTTGATGGTGTTTGAGCTTTGTATGCTTGTTTTGGACCAAGTTGCAATTTACCCATGTTGAGGGGTTATCTTACAATTGTCACATGTTGAGTGTGCCCTTAGTGCTTTAACATCACGAGAGAGAGAATGATGCTATGGGGTGCCTTGTTGGACCTTGGTTGATGAGGTGGCACCATGTGGTGATGCTAGGGTTTTGCTTGGTGTTGACCATGTTGAGCTTGGTTTGGTGTTGCGACCTTTATTTCAACTGTGTTGGTGTACCTTGTGTGTTTTTCAACCAACACACCTTCCTTGAGTGGTTTGTTTTGACCTTGATGGTCTTGAGGTGTTTTTGGGTGAGATGGTTGTCTTCTTGTGATGTGTCTCGACCAGGTTTTCTTGGTGACCTTTTGTTGTGGTCGAGACAAGGTATCTTGGTGTTTGTTTCAACCTCTAGGGTGGTGGTGACCCAATTGGTCGAGACCTCATCTAGGTTTTATCACCATGGGTTTCATGCATGTGTTTAGTTTAGTGGTTGCATGGCTATCTTGTTGGTGGACAACTATCCCTTTGGTGCTCTCTTATGTTGGCACCTCACCCCTACCTTACTTCCCTCCTCTTAGTATATAACCCCTTTCTCCTACACGCAAGTGATCATTTCGGCCCTCCTTCTTCTCCCCTCTCTTGTCTTCGTCCTTGGAACTTTGAGGAGAAAGAAGGACATATCTTGGGTGCTTTGGAGGTCGATCAACCTTGTATGTGGTGCTTTGGAGCTTGGTCACCTTGCTAGTAGTGATTCTTGGTGGTTTCTCTTCTTGGTAAGTGGTTCTACCTTCTTGATCACGTTTTCCCCTTTATAACTCTCCTTCCATCTTCTCCTTCTCATCCATTAGACCATGGTTGACATGGTGGCTACCTTGAAGCTCTTCTCCTCACAAAGGTTGTGGACTATTGAGAAGGAGCTCTCTTCTTTCTCATTTCTTCTTGGTTCCACCTAGGGTTTTTCACCCTCTTTCTTGAGCTTTATTTTGACCATGGTATTTTTATCTTTTGAGATGATGTTGTGACTGAAGTGTTGACCTTGTTTGGGCTTCATCTTATTCCTTGGAGCTCATGATCTTGGAAGCTTGGTTCTCTACCTAAGGTGGATTATATAACTCTTTTCCTTCTTCTATTACTTGCACCATAATATTGCTTGCATGCTACTATTTTGATCTCTAAACTTGATTTTAATTTCCTAGACGAGGTTATCATGATCTAAGGTTTAAGAATTTTTGATATTTTCATGTATATTTGTCTCTTTCTTAAACCCTAATTCCATGAAATCGATTTCTAAGTGATGGATGAAGTGAAGTTGTTACATGCAATATGATTCTTGGTTTTTATCACCATGTTTTAGTTCGGCCTTGTGTTTTTCTTGAGGTTTTCAGTTGGTTTTGTTGAGGTTGAAGGTTGGTCTTCTTACATCTAGTTGGTTTCTTGATGGTTCATATTGAAGTTTGGATTTCAAGGTCTTGATGTGCACCTTATATGGAGTTTTTCCATCTTAATGGTGATAAGTTTTCCTTGATGATGATCTTCTATTTTGGCCATGGTATACTTCTAAAAAAATTATGGTTCATCCCTGTCTTGAAGTTGGTTTTTTTGCCTTTGTGGCAACATGAAATTGTTGGTTACTTCTCCCTTGATTTAGTCTTGGTCGATACAGTTTGTTTATGGGTTGATGGTCGTTATGATTGCTTTGTTTCGGTCGAAACAGATGACCTTGTATCATGACCACAACCTTAGCCCTAATAGCTTGAAGGGTCATAACACTTGAGGGTCGAGACACATGCTTTGGTGTTACGGTCGAAACCCTAACCCTAGGGTGGTCGAGACACTTGTTTTATGGATGGTCGAGACATGTGTTTTTGTCCTGGTTGAAACACTTGTCCAGTGCATGGTCGAGACACATGCTTTTGTGGTGGTCGTGACACATTGTGCTTGTGGTTGAGACACTTGTTTGAGAGTGTTCGTGACACATGTTGAAGGAGTGGTCGATACACTCACATGAGCACATGGTCATAACACATGTGAGACTTTGTATGGTGGTTATATATGTACATGTAAATGTTGGTGGATAACTAATGCTATTTGGATGAGTTAATTAATCAAGTTAATGCTGATGTTCCAATCCTAGTATACTCCAAGAAAGTGGGAGGTGATGAGACTAGGGTTTGGTGATTGAATAATGCAATGAAATCCTAATCAGCTATGTGTTTGAAACCCTAACCCTAATCCTAGTGTATGCTATGCTTGTTGAGCTTACATGGATGGTTAGCATGTGATTATGTTTTCTCTATCTTACTGGTGTGATTCTAACCTTGTAGGTGGAATGTATGTCATAGCTATGTGAATACCATGATGATTATTATGTGGTACATGGTGATGGCTATGAGCCTTGATGAGACATGATGGGATAATATTGATGTGATAGATCCTATGACCTGGTGAAGGCTTAATGCTTGTTATGAAGTGACCCTCTAGCGATGTGATTAAGGGATTGATATCCCACAATGACGTGACATTGATGGTATCCTTATATGGCTGTGTGACTTTGGTGATGGCCTTGTGAATGGCAGTGCTGTAAGTATAATGTGACGATGTGACTAGTTCACACTTTATACATTTTATATCTTCTGGAGTTGTGTTATCCCCATATCTTTGTAGAATTTATTTTGGGTTTATACGTTGTAGCTTGATTGATGTGAAAGACACACAATTGGCCTAACGAATCAAGTGAAACCCTAATCATGTAGGTGCCATAATGCCATAGATCCATTCTAGTGTAAGTTTTATTGCTGGATGGTGAAACGAGTCATTCCTATGGGAAATTCAGAGTTCATATTTTTAAATATGTGGGGGTGCAAGTCGAGTATCTCCTTGTGTCCATAATTATAGGTTGTGTGAGATGGCCATGCGTGATTTGTTCTCCTTGTGATATGTGATAGGCAACAATTTAATTGCATGTGAATTCCTCCTTTTAGAACAGCCATGTGTGAGCTTGTTCTTCTAGCGTCGTGACTTGTACCAAGGTGGGATAGGTGTTTTTATATGGATGGCCATGAATGAGCCAGTCCTTTAGCTTTACTATATGTCACTGTTTGCAGTTGAATGATATGTCTCTTTGATGTTTCTCTTGTATAGACCAAGAGGTGTTGGGGAGGTCATGGATTCCAATTATTCCATTGACCTTGTATGGCACCAATTTCAACTTTGCAATGGTCGATTGGATTTGAGTGGTATGACTCAAATCCTTAGGGCATGATAAAAGACATAATAAAACCATGTAGTATATTATGCTTGGGTCAAATATGCTTCACATTGGTTTAACCCTTTGCCTTATCTTTATACTAATTTCTTGAATTATAATGCGGTCAGAGAAGTCAACTGTTGTACATTTTCTTTATATTCCTTCTTATAGTTTTTAATTATTCTACTACTCAGTAGTAACTACCTAGTTTGTTTAATCTGCATTATCTGTTGGATACATATCATTTAACCAAATCTTCTCTACCTGATAATATATGTTATCTACCTAATTTAGTATCTCTACTTTTAATAGACGTTGGTGGAGAGTTATATCTCTCACAGGAATGCTTGGTCTCACCCTATGGATTTCCACATTGGCAAGAGGAGAAATAACTGAGCAAAGGTTGGAAAAGCTGCTTGTATTTTGTAGTAGAGTCCTATGTGTCGAACCTACACACTCAAGTTCTTGGGGGTGTTTTGTAGATGTTGTATATCGAGACAATGTATTGGCTATAAGCCTTTTTTGTACATATATGGCATGTATGTATGTGAACAAGTTATCATGTGTACATGTTGTGGTCAGTGAGGTAGTGAACAATGTTATGCAATAATCTTTTGCCAGGTGTTATATATATATATAGGCAGATTTTGTTGACTCAGATGTGATAAGATCCAATTTTTATGCTTATGTGCAAATGGTTTTAATTTCCTGTGTTTTCTGGTAACCTAGTTGCTTAGTATTAATTCTGTGTCTTTTTTTGAGTAATCTCACTTTGTGGCGCGTCGTGGAATCACACTACCCTTGGATATATATACTTCTCTCTTTGCATGAAAGTGATCCATTTTGCACCCTCTTCTTTCTATCTTATCCTTGGATCTATACCCCCTTGTGTTCTTGGTTGTAAAAGGAAGGATTTTGACCTTGGAGAAGGTGTCTGAACCCCTTTGCATGTTGATCTAGGGTTTAGAGCAACCCTTCATTGGTGATCGTTTGGTGTATCTTGGTCTCGGTAAGTGATCTACCTTTCTTGATCTTTGTTTTCTTGCTACCCTACCTTCCTTCTCCCTCTTCTTGGCTGAATCCATGGGTCTCCATGGTAGTGCTTGAGTTGAGCTTGATGAACTTCTCTCTTCTTGGTCAAATTCATGGTTCTCCATGGTGGTACTTGAGTTGAGATTAAGATCATCTCTCTTTATTATCTTTTAGGCCTAGGGTTTTTGCCCTATTTTTTGTGCTCCTTTAACCTAGGATTTGTTCTTTCTTAGAGATGGTGCTAGCTTGGGTGAAGTGGTGCTCAAACTCGGGTTTTTCTCTCTTCTTTGGAGCTTCCTTGTTGTTGGAGTTATTTCTTCATATACAATGTAAATTATATAACTTTCTCCTGGATTATTGTTGCACTTAATCTTGCATGCAAAATTAACCTATCTCTAGAATGTGGTTCCAAGTGGAATGATGGTGATAACTTGATTTAGGGTTTAAGTTTCTTAGTGATCCTGGAGTAGATAAACCCCTTTTACTAAATCCTAATTCAGTGCACGTTTACCTTGTTTGATGATGGAGTTTTGATTCTTGCATGCATATGCTAAGCTTTGGTTTTCTTCCTCATAATCATGGTTTTGCTTTATTGCTCGATGATTGAGGTTTTGGATACAAGGATGATGGTAGAAGCATTGGTTTTCTCTTTTTCTTCATAATTTTATTTTCTCTCATAATGATGATTGATTTAGGGTTTTGGAGTTGCTTTCCTTCTTGAGGTTTTTGTCCTTGATGATTTCAGTTTCATGGTAATGTACAACCTATTGATCACGTGGTTGATAACTCTTTCTCTCTCCTGATGGTATCTAGATGTTGATGTTTTGTTGATCGCCAAGTTTGACCTCATGAATTGGTTGCCATGCTTTTTATTCCTACACGGTCCATGAGTTTTTCCATGTGTCTTTGGTTTCCAAGACTTGAGCCTATATGTAGACGTTGAACCTTGATTTCTATGCGGTTGTTGAGGGTGGATAACCCTGGTTCAATAGTCATTGAAAGTGGCCATTCTCAACAGTCGATGAAGGGGTTAACCCTAGTTTCTTTGGTCTCCAAAGTGGCTCAATCTTATGCGGTTGATGAAGTAGTAGTGTACCTTGTATTTTCAATCACCAAGAATGTTATGACTTAGTTTTCAAAGATCGTTGATGTGTCCTATTTTTTAATGATGATGATAGTTGAACGATTTGCTTCCAAGAAAGTTGGAGATGATGATATCGCGGGTTTAATGTTAATTGCAAATTTGAAACCCTAATTCAGTTACAATGTTGAAATCTAACCCTAATTTTAAGTACATAGTGATGTTGCCTAGTTGCTTGAGTAATTAGCATGATTATAAAGTATTTTCTCTCTCCTAATGTTGCAACCCTAATTTGTTGTTGAATAAGCATCATAGCTAATGACAAATTGTGATATCTCTTATGTGACACATGTGTGATAATTATGAGCCTTGATGAGGCATGGAGAGATAATAATGTGCTTGTAGGGAACAATGTGAATGGTATTATGACCTTGGCAATGACTTTTCACTCTAATTAAGATGATATCCTGTATGCGATGTGACAAGGGATGGGTATCCCATGATAATGTAATAATGGTGATGGCCTTGTGTATGACAGTGGAACAATACCACATGGTGATGTGATAAACCTTATATTTCATACATTTTCTATCTCCTAAAGTTGCAATATACCCTCACCTTTGTGGAACCTTTTTATGGTTTGTATGTAACTTTATTGATGCAGTTAAAAAACACTCAATTGGCATTAACTAATCAATTGGAACCCTAATCATGTAGTTTCCCTGGCCATAGATCCATCCCAATGTCAGAATTTGCTAGATGGTGAAACAAGTATTCCTAAATAAAACTCAGAGAGTATATTGTTGAGCATGTGGGGAGCTTGGAGAGTACATCCTTGTCATCTAGATCCCAAGGTGTTTGAGAATGGCTGTGGTTGAGTCTCATCTATTTGTATATGTGATATGTGAAGACACTAGTGAGAATAGCTGTAGTTGTACCTCGATGACAGGGTTTACCCTAGTGTCTAGGGTCGTGACCTATACCAAGGTGGGCTACATGTTTTCAACTTGACTACATGTCGCTAGTGGTAGTTTGATTGATATGTCATTGCAGTGTTCACTTGTACTTACCGAGTGGGGAGAAGATCTTGGATTCTGGCTCTTTAGATCTTGTATGGAACTGAATAGCACTTCCTAGTGGTCAATTGGATTTGGGTGGTACAACTCAAATCCTCAGGGCATTAATTAAAAATGTAATATTGTTGTGTAGTATAACTATATATGGTTAAACAAGCTTCACATTGGATGTTTACCCTTGCCTTGTTTTTATTACTGCTTAGTTATTATATTATGCGATAAGAGAAATCAATTGTTATACATGTTCTTCATATTCCTTCTTGTCATGATACTATGATTATCTGTTATAGCTGTTCAATCTTCTTACCCTGTGTAATCAGTTTAATCATTCATTTAGCTGAATATGCTCATCCTATTTAATGGTAATATATCTGTGGTAATAACAATCATTGGCTGAGAGTTATATCTCTCGCTGGGACAAGAGTCTCACCCTATGGGATTCCACATCTTTTTAGGCTCTCTTCAATAACATGGTGGAGATCGTGTTGTTGAGGAAGAGTAGCTTATAGATCAACAACTTCTAAAGGTTGGATATATGTTAGTCATGTGTAGTAGAGTCCTAGTGTCATCCATGTACTCTCAGGTCCGAGAGGGATGTGTTTTGTAGATGATCTGTACAGTGTTATGAGATTTTGGCAGTATGTTGTGCTTGTATATATGTGGCTTGTACATGAGAATAGATGTTTTGTAGCATGTGTGTGGAAGATGGCCATTGTAAAGATGTGAATACCTAGTATAGTATGTGATATGTTATAGGTTTTGAAACTTGATGGAATATGTTTACACACAATAGTGGTTATATGAGATCAATTTTAATTTACCTGCTTGTATATGTGATTGTTTAGCTGTTGATCACATGCTTTGTTTTGAGTTATGTCGTTGGTGTGGCATCAGGATGTCATACAACCCCCAATACATATCTATATCTTGGTGTTATCTCTTCATTTTATTCTTTTCCTCTTGTTACTTCCCTCCCTACCTCACCCAACTGCTCTTGATTGCCCACACCTACAGTAGGTGTAGCTTTCTATTGCTCCTAGTTTCCCACACCAAAGACATGCGTGGCTTGCTGCTTCCACCACCCACCCATGTGTAGCTGACAAGTGCAGTAGCATGCTGTTGTTCTATCAGTGCTTGCAGGATGGGAGCCAAGGTCAACAACGGTTGTCTTGTCTCTGGGTAGATGATGAATCCCAATGGTCTTCTTTCTTGACCTCTTCATCTAGGGTGATCTCTATTCTGGTTTGCCTGATCTTTCAGTAGTGGAGTTGTAGATCACTATTCCCTTTGGAGTTGCACATGTGGCCCCTTGATTGGGTGCTTTATAGCGTAGCAATCTATATGGGAATCTAACTAGTACTCGTCCCCTTTTCTGTAACCCACTAGATCTGAATGGTGGTGTGTTGATATGATATGGTAGGGACTTGTTTCTAAAACAAAGTTGTAGAAACCTCTAACCCCCTCTTTTCATTGCTTTCCTCTCCATGTATTATACCTACGTACATGGGTGAGTATCATTTATTATTAGGTATACATCATTTATTTCCTATCATACTATCTTATTCTTGTGATATTTGTTTCTTTCTAGATCTCTCCCCCCTTCATTTCATTATACATCTTACTAGTGATTTCCTATATTCACTAATATTCGACCAACGTGACTATTGTGATATCCTTCTCCACCACTTATCTATCAATGTGACTGCTTTGATATCCTTCTCCACTGCTATACTATCGGTGTGGATTTCCATCATCTCTGAAGGAAAGACTGATGATAAAGATTCACCTTAGACCATTGTCTACAATGACACACATTCTATCTCTATAATCAAGATGAATAGAGATAATTACCACCTCTGAATGAATTCGATCTAAATCACCCTATAATCTCGAGACAAGGTGAAATTCATAGAAAAACCTACTCAGGATACCCTTGAATGAAATGGGAAAATAGACAAGTCAAAAGATAACTATGGAACACCACATACTTTACAAAACTGTGAATGAACTATGGGACACTTCCCGTCATCACTAGATGTAGCAAAAGAACTCCTTGATGCTTTATAAATTTTAGGAAAAATTATTTGGTGAAAATCAGGGTGATAAGATCATTGATGAATAATTTGATTTTATTATCATCTTGACTATTTTCAACTCATCTCTTCTTAAAATCAAACCAAAGAGTGGACCAATCTTGTTACAAGTAAATTTATTAATGACCTTCATCCAACCTATGTTCTTTTGTGCATCATCATTTTGGTAGGAGATGACTTTCTCACTTTGGAAGATGTCTTCTCTCATTTTTAGTAGACTAATCCTGCTTTTGTCTCCCACCTAGAAGAATCACAAATGTTGATTGTTGGCATTGCTCATGGATGTGGCCATATATGTTCCTCAAGGACAAAATTCACTTTGTACAAAAACTTGGGTCACTTGATGGAGAAGTGCTATCAAAAGTATGGTCATCCCTATGGGCATATTTGTGGCACTGGGATTCCATGTTGGCGATCAAACAACATGTCTATCACCATCTCTTTAGCTGAGTATGAGAAACTTCTACAAACATCTCAACAAGATCCTTCACAATCTAAATGATCTAGATATTTTATGACCATGCAATCAACTATGACAACTTTGGCGCGTATGGCCTCCAACCAAGGTAATTTTAGGGCCTCCATGCAGGCGTTCAACTCTTCTCGACTTTGAGGAAACCCAACATATGACTGGTATGAGTCACCTTTCCTCCACTGAACCTCATAATCCTACCTCATCTATCACTCTAGAAGATGGGTCCACTATATGGTCATCAATGTGGGAGTGTTAATATCTCACCTAGTCTCAAACTCAAATATGTTCACTACATTCCTCATAACCCCTTTAATTTAATGTTTGATGCTAAGTTATTTGATGCCTTTACTTCCAAGGTCGCCTTTGGTAGTCATGGTTTTATGATGTAGGATTCTCATACTTCCTGGATGATTGGATTGAATTCTAGAGTCGGTGACCATTATTACTTTGGTGATGAAGTTTCCTTCTTTTACCTTTCTTGTGAGCACACCTCTTTAGCTTTACCAACAATGCAGTCATCCCTCTCTTGACAATTTAAAACACACAAAACCTTGTTTATCTAGTTAAAAAAGTCTTCCATATGACTCATGTGAGTTTGGGAAGTATCGCAGGAGTTCCTTTTTTAGAAAAAATAGTCTATATTATAAAACAGTCTTTGATGTTATTTACAATGACATTTATAATCATTTTTGAATCACTAGTTTCAATGGATCCTATTATTTCATTACCTTTGTTGATAATTTTTTGCACATGACTTGGCTATGTCTTTTGAAATCCCATGATCAAATGATTGATGTTTCCACAAAATTTTCACAAAATGGTCTCAACACAATTTAATAAGCCCATTAAAATTGTTCTAGACCAATAATGCTTTAGAGTACGTTTTGGCTCATGTGTCTTCATTTTTGTCTATAATTGGAAGCAACCATCAATGTTCATGCGCTCAGACCCTATAATAAAATGGGATAGCTAAATGTAAAAATCATCATTTACTTGACATTTTACATGCTCTTATGTATCAGGGTAAATTGCGTAAGGCTATTTGTTAGAGACTGTTCTTATAATCAACTACCTTATCAACCACAATCTATTATCTATCCTTTGTAATAAGACTAACTTTTTCATTGTTGTTCCTAAGAAAATGTCTTTTTATCTTTATTTGTGTGTTTTTGGGTGTATTGATTTTATGCTTAACTTTGATCCTCTTTCTATACAAATAGTCTTTTGTGACAAACTCGATTTTTAAGGTTTTATGATCCAATATATGTCTATGAAGTTTTCCTTGCATGTAGTCTCTAGTCCCTCAATGATGATCAACTAAAGGTATCCCAAGAATAATACAAATATGAGGACTAAATTATGAGATAGATATATGTAATGATACAATCTATGTGTGATTAGGAGCTAATCTTAAATCATTTTATGAATTTGAGATTTTTCTATATATGACTGATCTAGAAGTTGTCCATGAATCTTATAGTCATGAATTAGATCAATGGTAAAGATCTAAGAATTTTTGGAGAACGTTTCAATAATGATAAATTTTATATGGGCTAAAAGTGTTACTTTAAGGATATTTTAGTTGGATCTCTAAATGAGTTTAGTTTTAGATGAACTTGGTGGGACATTCTTTGTTGTGGTACTGACGCTTGATATAAAATGTTAGACCAATTATTTCTTGATTGATGGTTCGAATAAATTACACAAGAACTATAGTCAAATCAAATATAATGGTTCAAGTCATTTACATTATTTTGGTGAAACAATGAAATGTTAATATCTTGAGATTCCCTTATCCAAATAAGGTGAAATTTTAACGCACCCTTTTGTGTAAAACATGAATTTTTAGTAAATTTAAAAAAATGGATACATGATTTTAAATATATAATTTATAAATAGTGTTAAAGATCATGTTTAATAGATGATGTAATTTTAAATACTTTTTAAAGTCTTCAAGAGAAATCAAAATCTTCTTGAAGCATTATATTATTTTTATTAATGATAAGTGTGGATTGGTAGACAAAGATATATTTTGGAAATTAATTATGACTACAGAAAGATATTTTGATGGTTTGGTGAATCTTAGTGATATTTATGATTTTTAACAAATATCTTGTTAGAAGAATTATTTGACCTCCAAATTTTTCTATTTTAGTCACTTATATAGTCAACACCTATAAAGTAATAGAGGTTCTATAAAATGAGCAAGATTTGGTTAATGTTTGATATGATAGGAAGTTATGGTTTTAAAGTTTACAATATTTTGAAAAAGAAAGAAGAGGTGCATACTACATGTTTTAAAGGAGTGAATTCAATTTAATAGTAAGTTGGTAACATACATCATTACAAATGTTGTATGAAATATTCATATATCAATTATAGCACTGAAATTATGTTGGGATATATAAACCATTTGCCGAGGGGGCGATATTTTATCATATTAAAAACAATGTCTTGTGTTTTTAAAGGATTAATTATGATATGGAATTCAATATATGACTTGGCAAGAAAATTGTTTAAATGGACAAACCCAAATTATCATGGGTTTCTTGTTCTGCAAATGAGATTAAGTTATAACAAAAGTTTGACTACTACCCATACACTCTTTCCCCCACCTATATATATACATCCACCCTATTGACTTCACCCATACACATAAGCAACAACTTAGATTGCTCCCTCGACCCCTCTCTTGCAATTTTGTCCAAGATTGTGTCGGGGGCACACTGCTACAATGTGATGGCCTCTCACTCTCTTATTTTCCCTTAAAACTACAGCCAACAATAACTGTGCAACATTGTAGCAGCCCACTCTTACATGTCCCTCTGTCTCTCTCTCCCTTCGCAAGGTCTAACTCTATTTCTAGATCTTATTTTGATCATATCTCACACATACATTATTGGAACTACATGATATTATAGTCCATTTTGATCATAAGAATGAGAGAATTACAATGAAAGTATTACTAAGTTTTGACTTCAAACCCTCTTCTAAAAGTTCCTACAATGACCTTTGATGGTGATTTTGAAATCAAAAGTTGAATCTTTGTCTAAACTTGACCTATTTATCATGAAACTTTATGATACTTGACTATGTTAAATGACCTAGACTTGATGATTATTAATCTAAGTCACTAGATCTACTCCTTTTAGTAACTCTTGAATACTTGCAACCTGGATCTAGTCATGATGATATCTAGACTCACTTTTAACTTTGGTAGCTGTGCTCACGAAAGTCAATAGAATTTGATTATTGTTATCTAATTAAAATCTTGTGATAATGGACTTCGTCAATGATCAAATAAGGAAATCTAATTCTATCTCATGGAATCTAAATTGAATCCTGATCTCGGATTGAAAAGTTGACCATATCAACTATGATTTAGGGTAAAGTCCTATTTTGAACTAAGTGTGGCTCAAAAACATGTAGTATTGATCATGGATGGATACCACACCTAAAGTTCACTAATAAGACTTAAAAACCAGAATTGGACATTATGAACCCTTTATGTTGGAATTCCTATGTGATGCATACACACTTGTTTAAATGCCATGAATTAATAATCTTGACTTGACTTACTTAAAATCTTACTCAAATCATGAAGGTACACTTTAGCCTCATATTGACCGTGAACATGGTATAGCTTGTGTTTATTATATGTATGAGTTTACATGCTTGGATGCTCTACTTGTTTGAGCTACACCTTTCTATTGAACAATGTTCCAAATTTCTTATATTTATTTTAACAAAACTCAAAACAAAAAATAAATTCCGAGTATACCAACCTTGCCTTACCCTACAAAACCTGCCTGGATCTTGGGGTAAGGGTGCAATCCTTCATTTACCTTGTTACACCTACTTGTATCTTGGGGTAAGTGTGCAAGCATCGTCTTACCTTTCTGCACCTACCTTTTGGTAAGGGTACAAGCGTCAATGAAGCTACTCATATTGTTAGGGTAAGGACACACTTTTGGTGGGTACATTGGTATACCTCAAGTAGTCAGACTAGATCGAACCCATCCTAGGGTATGTTGGCCCATACATTGGCCCTAGTGGTGATGTCTTCTCGAGTATAATGTAATTTGTAAATAAAAGATGCTTACTTTTAAACAATTAAACTTCTTGACTTTTATTTTGTTTTATGGTTTATATTACTTTTTACCAAGCATTATATTCTTTAAACCTACAATTTCTTATTGATTTTAAAAGAGTACAATGTATTTGCATTGACTGTGTTTGATTTTCTTGACTTTAGGTTTATGATGACTAATTTCTCAGATTTTCTTCCCTTAATAACTCAAGAAACTCTAGTCAAGCTTCACAAATAAGAACTTCATGGGATATAGTAAAGCTCTTGGGATCTAACTGGTAGCTAGCTTTTAGTTTCAGTTTATGTCCCTTTCATGTCATTTTGCCTTCAAGATCTTTGTAAACCTTATGGTTTAAATTAATGAAATGGGAACATTAATTTTCTTCTTGGTATATGTTTGTGTGTGATCCCTTTTGACCGATTAGGATGGATACTTCCATCCCTTTATCACTATCTATTTGGGAAGTAGGATTGCGACTACGGTAAGAATGGTTTCGTGCTAGTTGGTAGAAGAGCATAAGCAATCCCATATGCATTAAGTAAATAATTTCTTCAATCTCTTGAACCTAGGTAACCCTAAAGGTTCACAATGGTGAAAATTGAGGTGTCTAGGCTTGGGATTCTGCCTAGTAATCACCTCCTATTTGTCTCATAATGGTGGTTGAGGTTCCCCACTCTACTTGACTTTAGTCAATCTATGATTGGGCCTAAAGGTTCTCATTTAAAACCTTAGAGAGTCTTACATTATTTAAAATTTTCTCTAAAGATTACCCTAAGATATCTAATATAATGAAGTAGGGTGAGTACTTATCTTTCTCTCTCTTGTGATGTCTCCTAACTTGAGCCTTGTTTTCTCTCAAGTATGGGTTTTCTATGATGAGAAAGCTATATCTTGAATTAATTCTTAAAATTTAAGTAAAATTTATAAGTTTGCCATATATTATATCCAAGTTTGCAGTATAATAAAGTTATGGAGTTGAATATCTCTTGTAGATGGATCCACAAAATTAGAATAGTGAGAAGGTTAAAGTGGATGCATCTCCCATGAAGGATGATAAGGAAAAATAAAAATGTGACAGGGAACCCAATGAGAACTGGCATATCTTGACATGATTACTTGGGGGGCAAAAAATATCCCATATATATAGTTTAAGTCTGTTGGGACTAGATATGATACAATTTACCTCTTACCTTTGAGTAGCAATTTCTCCATAAAATAGGAATGACAATACCGATTATTTCGCTTTAAAAATATTCTTTATTTTTATAATTAATTAGGCATACAAAACCAAATTACTAACTATAAATAAAAAGATCCAAATATAAACCATAATATACTTTTAAAATTAACATATAATCATCTATTTCTAAAATACATCATTTATTTCTTTATAGCTTTGAAGTAATCAATAGTCAAAGCATCTTCAAAAACTTACCAATATCTCTTTTAAAATTAACAATTATGGTATTGTAAAAAACTTTATATCTATTTTGTTGTAAAGTTTTGTCTTAATAAAAATATCTCTGTCATTGTGACAAAAAGTAGCAATTGAAACAAAAATATGTAAAACTATTTGAATGAGATTTTACTATTAATGGATACAAAATGTTACATTTATGAAATGAGATATATTATAACAAATTTGGAGATTGAACAACCTCAAAAGATGCATATCTTAAATCCATAGGTCAAGGATATATTAGTTAATATTTTCTTGAAAATTCTAAAAAAATTGCCTGCTAATTACTAAATATTCAAATATATTTATGATAAGTTCTAACCAATCAACCTTACTAACAAATATAACTATTTGGAAGTGACTAAGTTGGTAGGAAGGAAATGATGGGTGTGGAGGGGGACAAAAGTTTTCAAGACTAGTTAGACAAAGTGATAGAGAATAGGAGGGAACAAAATGGATTGAGTGTTAAAGATTTTAATGTAGTTAATATTTTCTTGAAGCTTCTAAAAAATTGACTAATCATTACTCAATAATCAAATATATTTATAATAAGTTCTAAACAATCAACCTTACTAATAAATATAATTATTTGGAAGTGACTAAGTTGGTAGGAAGGAAATGACGGGTGTGGAGGGGGAGAAAAGTTTCCAAAGACTGCTTAGACAAAGTGATAGAGAAGAGGAGTACACGAATCAGATTTAGTGTTAAGGATTTTAATTTATTTTCTATCACATCTCTCTCGATTAAATTAGTGTAAGGACAAAAAAAAGAATAAATCTATGGTTGGATATCATTAAAAATGAAAAAATTGACGGAAAACATGAAGGGGAAGTCGTGAGTCAAAGAACAATTATAATAAAATATTTTCAATAATTGTTTTCAAAGGAACCTCTTAGTCTATTATAAAATTGAATATGAAACTTATTGAAAATTTTAATCAGGATAACAGAGAATGCCATAGATACATGCTAAAAAATGATATCTATTTTAGAGAGAGATTTGAAAGCTAGAAAGAAAATTGATCTTGGATAAACATTTAGTGAAAAATATATTGTAAAGATACTCGTCTATCTCACAATGAATATAGAAAGTACATGTAGTAAGTTTCTTATAGAAATATATATGTTTTTATTATATCCTTTTCTTTCCTCCTCTGACACTAATTAAAATACTAAAATTTCTATCTCTGAAAGTGATCCTCTTCTATTCCTCCTTCCTTCCTCTTTAATCATCACATATGAAAAATATAATAATATTGTCTTTGATAAAATATTTGAACGAAACAAAAATATAATAACGATATGACTATATAGCTTGATTCATTAATTAGTACATTTCTTTCTTTTTGACAACTTTATATTAATTGGTTTCATATGATTTTACTCAATTGTTTTCATCTGTCCACATTTGGGTATTACATTTTTCAATTATTTTGTATTTGTATTTTATTCTTAATGATCAAATTATAATTTTCTTTTGTAAAAGCATTGCCACTAATTTTAGTGCTAAATGGTTAAATACTAAGATAATAATACTCAAACACTTTAACTACAATTCATTTTCTCATTCAATACTTGCTATTGTTTTATATTTTAATTAAGAAAAGTATAATTGTATTATAGAAATTGACTACTATATGAGTAAATGTTCATCAAAATAATATGAGTACACTTTTTACACTCCCAATATTTGGGTGGGGCGTGACATAAAATAACATGGTAATTTTGTTTGGAAGTAGTACATGGTATCATAGTATCAAAAGAAATCCAAAAACTTGGGGGGGCGGGGGGGGGTGCCCTCCCAGCCCTTCTAGAGACCCACCACTACTAGTGAGCAATAAAATCTCAAGGAACCACCAAGAAGAGACCCTTAAGCCTAAAAAGTGGGAAGATCAAAGCAAGCTCCTTATGGATACCTTTTGCAACCTAGAAAACAACATATGATGTCCCTAGAGGAATTCACACATCACCCCTAGTGCTTTCATCCGTTCATCCAAACCCTATCTCCATGGAAATTGGAACGAAAATATGCATTGGAGTTGCTATGGAGAACTAGCTCAAGTGCTGAATCAATGTAAGAAAGGGACAAAACCAAAGAGGTCCTTCAAATGTGGGTGTAGGCACGATGGACCATGTTGGCACCAAAATCCTCTTTGCCACTTCTATAAGAAGGAAGGGCATTTTAGGAGGGAGTGCCCCTACCAACCTCCTCCACGGACTGCCAAACCCAACTTTGACAAACAATAAGCCATTATGCCCACATCCAACATCAGAGAGGGTCTATAGAATCAAAATCTTTTATAAAGGTACTCTTGATTTATGTAACTCTTACACATCTTATTGTGAACCAATTATAATCTTGTAGAGATTAGATGCATACTCAAATAATTGATATATGATTGAAACTTTTACTTACCAATTTCAAAGCTCAAAATCCTGGCCTACTCTTAAAATAATGAACTATATCATGTGAAACTACAAACCAATCATTTAAAATTTTAATCTTTGACCCCAAAACCTAGATCTTGAAATCTTCTCAAGGATGATTTTGAGAATAGTTATGCTAAATATATGCATAAGGTTAATTTCCTAAAAATGAACTGGGTCTAGATCATTCATCCATCATGAATATACTTGATGTTGAAATCTTAAAGTATTGCTAGATTATTGTTTATGTGTGAATGACCGTCCCTGGGGTCTGAATAGGAATTAAAACCATGTACTTGAATGTTTGGAGTAAAGATACTTGATACCCGAATATTGACTCTGAAATCACAATTTTACTTTACCATGAACCCTATTGATCCATGGTGTTTAACTTTGACTCTCAATCATGACCCTTGATTGAACTTGATATGACTTTACAGTAAACTCTATATAAGAAATGAACTATGATATTCTGACCTCTAGTTGATAAATACAAGTTTTTGAGTGACATTTGACTACATCATGATAATAATTTTGAGTATGAAAGAGAATATTATATGGAGTATATGCTTGCAGTTGTTTGAGGTTATTTTTAAAATTTGGGGATAAAATTTTATTTAAGACGGAAAGGATGCGACAAACTCGATTTTCAAGATTTTGTAACCCAACATATGTCTCTGATATTTTTTCTACTTATGGTCTTTAGGCCCTCAATAATGATCAACTAAAGGTATACCTAGAATAATACATATATGTGGATCAAAGTATGCAAGAGAAATATGCGATGATGTAATTTATGGTGTGATTAAGAGACAATCTGATATCATTTTTTGAATTTGAGATTTTGGTGTATTCAAATGACCCTTAAGTTGTACATGAAATTATAATCATGAATTAAAGGTATGGTAAAGATTTGAGAAATTTTAGAGATTGTTTGAATAATGATGAAATTCATATGGGACAAACAATGACAACTTTTGAAGATATTTTTGTTGGATGGTTGAACGAATTTAATTTTGGAAGAAACTTTGTGGGATATTTCTAGTGGTATAGAAGATTGATATAAAATTTGAAACCAATTAGAGTTTGTTTGATGGTTCATATAAATTATACAAGAACTATAGTCGAGCTAAATTTAATGGTTCAAGTCATATGCATTATTTCATCGAAATAATAAAACTTCAATATCTTGGGATTTGCTTGTCTAAACAAGGTAAAATTTTAATTAGAGCCTTTTGAGTAAAATTTGGATTTTTCAAAAAGATTGGAGAAGAATAGATAAATTGTTTTAAAGATACATTTTATAAGTAGTGCTTAAGATCATGTTTCAGGGATGATGTGATTTGAAATACTTTTAAAGTGTTCACGAGAAAATAAAATCTTATTGAAGGATTTTATTGTTTTATTTTATGGAGAACTGTGAATGTAGTAGGCAAAGATATATTTTAAAATCAATTATGATTATATAAATATCTTTTGATGGCTAGGTGAATCTTAATAATAATTATGGTTTTTTAATATATATCTTGTTAGAAGAGTTACCAAATATTTCTATTTTAGTTGCTTCTATTATCAACACCCAAAAAGAAATATAAATGTTTTCCATAATGAGGAGGACCTAGTCAATATTACATATGATTGAAAGTTATGGTTTTTAGATCTATAATATTTGAAAAGGGAAAGAATTGAGGTGCATAATCCTTGTTTTAAAGGCACCAAATTAATTTAATAGCAAGTTGGTAATAAATATCATGTACCAAGATGGTATGGAATAATCATATATTAGTGACACCATGAAGTTTTATTAGGATATATAAATCATATGCTGACATGAAGATATTTTGGTATATTAAAAGTATTTTCATGTTTTTTTGGATGGATTAATTGCATTGTGGAATTTAATACATTCTTGGTCAAGAAAGTTGTTTGAGTGGTCAAACTAAGTTATTGTGGGTTTCTTGTTATGCAAGATGACATTAAATTATAATGGAAGATTAAATACTACTCATCCACTTCTCCCCACCTATATATACACATACCCTATTTAATTCATCCATACACACAATCAACAACTAGGATTGCTACCTTGACCTATTTCTTGCACCCCCAAAGGTTGTGCCTATGAAACACTGCAATAGTGTGACGAAATTTCCTTCTCTCACTTCCCCCAAAATCACAGTCAACCAGCAACAACATGGTACTATAGTAAACCACTCTCACTGGTCCATCTCTCTCTTTGTAAGGTATTAATCTCTCTAGATCTTCTTTTGATCATATCTCTCACATATGTAATCAGAAAATACATGATATTATAGTCCATTTGGATCTCAAGAATGTGAGGATTACAATGAAAGTTATATTAAGTTATGACTTCAAATACTCTTCTAAAAGTTCATATGAGGATCTTTGGTGTTTATTCTAAAATCAAAAGTTGAATCTTTATCTGAACATGACCTATTTATCATGAATTTTTATGATTACTTGACTATTTTATTCTAATTTTTTTAATTATGAATCCAAGTCACCAGACCTACCCCTTTTAGTAATTTTTGAATACTTGCAAATTAGATCTAGTCATAATGATATCTAGACACACTATTATCACTTTTGATACTTGAGCTCGCAAAACTCAATAGACTTTTATTATTATTAGCCAATCAAAATCTTGTGATGGCGGACTTCATCAATTTAAAACCATCAAATATGATGCTATTTTGTGGTATCTATATCAATCATGATCTAAGACTAACAAGTGGACCATATTGACTATGATTTAGCATTAAGTCCTATTTATAATGAATTGTGGAACTTGATGCTAGTCTTAAAACCTCAAACATGTGATCTTGATAATGGATAAACACCACATCTAAAGTCACTAATAAGACTTAAAACCCTAATTGGTGATTGTAACCTCTTTATATTGAAATTCCTATTTTTATGCAAGTGTACTTGTTTACATGCCATGACTTAATAATCTTGGCTTGACTTACTCAAGATCTTACTTTAATATTGATGGTACGCTCTATCCTCATATTGACCTTGATTATGGTATTGTTCGTGTTTATTATATGTATGAGTCAGTTTGAGCTACGACGTTCCTATTGAATAGTGTAAACTTGAAACATAAACTAAATTTCCATTATAAAAACCTCAGATTACCTTATTGCAATTGCTTGTATCTTGGGGTAAGGGCCCGTGCCTTTTTTTACCTTGTTGTACTTGCATGTATCTTGGGGTAAGGGCACAACCCTTATCTTACCTTGTTGCACCCACCTTTGGGTAAGAGTGCAAGTGTTGGTGTAGCTACTGATATTGTTAGGGTAAGGCCACACTTTTGGAGGGTACCTTGGTATTCCTCAAGTAGTCATGACTCACTTGAACCCATTCTGTGCAATCTGGTCTTGAAATTTCCCCTAGTGGCGATGTCTTCTCAAGTATAATATAATTTGTAAATAAAAAATGCTTAATTTTGAACAGTTAAAGTTTTTTGACTTCATTTCTTTCTTGTGATTTACATCATTTTCTACCAAGCATTGTATTATTTAACCTACAATTTCTTTTTGATAATAAAGTTGCACTAAAATATTTGCACCAATTATGTTCAATTTTCTTCATTTTTGGTTTATGATAAATAATTTCCCAAACCTTCTTCCACCTAATAACTCAAAAAACTATGATCAATCTTCATCAACAATAACTTCATGGTATATAATAAAGCTCTTGGGATCCAGTAGCTAGCTTTTAATTTTAGTTTATGCACCTTTCATATCATTTTTCCGTTGGGCCCCTTTGTAAACCTTATGATTAAAATTAATGAAATGAGAACATTTTTTTCTTTCTGATATATGTTTGTGTGAGATTCCTTGGGGCCACACAAGGATGGATGCTTCAATCTCATTATCAAATTTATTTGGCATTGGGATGGGGATTAGCATAAGAATAGTTTTGTGACATTTTCCTTGGTATTCTACCTTTGAGGAAAGGTATCATTATTATAGTCCAAGCAACCATCTATGTACATCTTCTGTAATTTTACTTCTTATAAATCAGAATGTTCTTTGATTCTATGTCACCATCCTTTTTGCCTCAACCTTAGCCTAGAATTGAGTTAGTTCGGCTTGATCTTTATGGCCTAGTGATCATGAATTTATCACCCATCCCCCTTTCATTCATCCTTTGTCTGTACAGGGCCCAACAATGATGTTCATGTGTAAGGATCCATCACAACCCATGGCTCTCTAGAAAGGTATACACTCTTGCACTTTTTGCCACCCTATATCTCATACCTATCGCCTATCTAATTTTTCTCATATTTCTAAATCCATTTCCCAACAACTCAACTCTATCCATATTTTGAAAAATTATCATGAGGGACTTCATCACTCTTGTTGTAAAGCTACAATGCTAGATGAAATGACATCATTGTGTAAGAATTGGATCTGGGATCTTGTCCCTCCAAAATCAATTGTAGATGGGTCTTCTATCAAATTTAATTCAAATAAATTGGTGAAATAACTTAATTATCGACTTGTTTCTAAAGGATTCACTCAAACATATGATGCAAATTGATTTGAAACTTTTCCACGAGTCACTCACATTGCTTCTATTAGGATTGTATCTCCCATTTCATTCACATAGATTGTCCTATGTTCCAGCTTGACATTACAAATTCCTTCATGGTGATTTAGAGGAGGAAGTGTAAATGAAACAAGCTCTGGGTTTTTGCACTTAGGGAGAGTCCTCACAAAGAGTGTGTCATCTCAAACACACTTTGTATGGCCTCAAGAAATATCCACAAGCTTGATTTATAAAACTCAATGGATTTCTTTCTAGCCTAGGATTTTCTAGATTTTTGAGTGAGAAAAATCTCTTCTTTAGTTCTTCTCAAGCTAGAACTATCATTCTCAGTGTACGTGTTGATGATTTCATTATGACCGGTAGTGATGCCAATGGGATTTCAACATTGAACAGGCACCCCGCATCACTTTAATACCAAGGATTTGGGGGGAACTTTGCTACTTCATGGGCATATAGGTTCTTGGTTCTTGTCAGATCACTTATTTATCTCAGTAGAATTACATCTTAGACCTCTTGAATGACTCCGGTATGCTAAATTTTAAGCATATTACTGCACCTGCGAACTACCTTGTCTAATCTTAAACAATATCAACACATGGCCGGGAAGCACACTACTACAGAAATGGCTTATAACGTCACATTTACAAGCGTCAGTTATGTACAAGAAATTGACGCTGAAACCATAAAGTGTCAGTTTAATACACAAACCGACATCTATCTGTGAAGAGTGGCCAGACACGGGTATCACTTTTTATTTAGTGTCAGTTCCTAAATAAGAAACCGATGCCTAAAATTGACCGCCAAATCCAAATTTTCTAGTGAAAAAAATTACCGCCAAAATTTAACATACGACGTTCGTTTTTAGATAATCAACCAACGTCTAATGTTTTTTCACGCGATAGAAATTGGGCCCATTGTTAGCGTCATTTTTCTTGAAAATAACCGACGTCGATGTGTTTACGCACGCTGTCCCCGTGAAAATTTTCACCCCATTTGGTGTCGGTTGTCTATGGAAACCGACGCCTATAGTAAGAAGTGCCGGTTGTTTTTAATCACCGACACCTATGGTTAACTTAATAGCAGCCGCCCGAAGCAGACTCTTCTCCTTTCTCATTGTCAAGAGCTTAGGTTTAGATCTGGCGATTTGCGATTTCTGCTCCTGCCGCAACTGCTCCTACAGCCACCTGCTGCCCACCTCTGCCCACCGTATCTGCCCACCACAACTACTCCTACCCACCTCTGCCAGCCGCAACTGCTGCCCACCTCTTCCCGTCGAAATTGCTCCTGCCGCCGCCTGCTGCCGCACTGCCACCGCCTGCTGCCCACCTCTGCCTGCCGTCTCTGCCCACCACCGTCTGCTGCCGCACCACCGCCATCTGCTACCGCCGCCTGCCCGCCGCCACTGCACTGCCACCTACTGCCGCCGTCTCTTCCCGCCACACGCCGATCTTGATCCTGTTCCTGCTCCTGCCCGTCCTGCTCCACCAGTACTTCTCCTGCTCCCACCTGCTCCTACTCCTACTCACGCCGCTCCTACCGCCGCCACTACCATCATCTCTACCACTGCCGTCGGTATATCCAATCATCCGATCCTATATATTCCAGAGTCTAGTTATGCCTGTTGTTCTAAAAGTGTAGTTAATACATGAATGTAGAGTGGTTAATACATATAAACCCTAGATTTGTTTAATATATTGTGTATATCATTAAATCTGTCTATTTTAATATAATCTAACATTTCTAATAATTTGGGTTTATACCATATCGAATAATGTTACAATGGAATTAGGGTTTGGTACCCTTATTCCTATCCAAACCCAAGACCACCTTAAACCCTAGTTAGGATATAACTAATATGGTTGTCTATAACTCTAATGAATATTGTTGTCTATAACTCTAATGAATATTGTTTAAACCCTAAGAATTAGGGTTTGGTACCCTTATGCCCTAATATGGTTGTCTATAACTCTAATGAATATTGTTACGGTAAAACAGTAAACCCTAGGAATGGCGATTCGAAACCCAAGCCATGGTTAACCGAAAGCTAATGGGTGATAGGTTATGGATATGGTGGGGAATGAAATGCAAGGCTGCAGAAAGAGCCAAAGAGGACGAGAAAGATATCGGTTTGTCCCCTAGTCAAATCACACCCAGACCTCTAGTGCTAGAGAAGTAAATCATGTAATAAACCCTAAACCTAATTAGATGATGATGTAGTAGATCTAGATATTAGGGTATCTCTACCCTCCCTAACTATCAAATATAGATCTAGATCTTGCTTAATGATTAATTCTAATGCACGCATGTGACATACTTTGCATTTTTGTTGTTGCAGGTGAGGTATAATATTCTCACTATCCCAATGTTCCATTAGGCTTCATTTTGATTCAAATATTTGACATATGGAATCATAGTTTATTTATTGTTTAGTATTTCTTTCTTTCTTTCTTTCCGATGATGATGATGATGATGATGATGACGATGATGACAATGATGATGATGACAATGATGATGACGACGATGACGACGACGATGATGATGCTCCAGTCGCCGCCACTGTCCACCGCCTACACCTACAGCACCGGCCACCTTCACCTCCGGCCGCCGCCACCACAACCTCCTCGATCCACCAATGCGGTGAGTACATGGATTAATTAATCAGTACTAGATTTGTACATAGGATTAATGATGCCACCATATAGTTGATTACTATTGAATAATTAGGGTTAATGATGCATTAATGAACTTAATTAATTAGATTTGTACTTAGTTTCTCTAAGATTGTATAATTGATTAATATTGATTAATCAGGGTTAATTATGCATGACTGAATTTAATTATGATAATTATCATTTTATTTTCAAGACAAACCATTAATACTTATATTTTTCACTCTCTGTCTACTACTTTTTTTGAAAATATATAACATCATTATATATACTTACAATTGTTAGTACTTATATTTTTCAGTCTCTGTCCACCCACAACAGTCACTATGAACTGGGCCTCTATGCCAATGTTACTGTTCGCTGATGAAGAACAATTCAACATCATCCTAGATGATCGTTCCTTAAACCAACTAACAATACCCAAACATTGGCATTTTCTAAATGGAAGACACTACATGCCTGGTGAAGTGACCCTAAATTTTGGAAATTCTTCACATGTTATCAAGGTTGAGTATGATTTGGCAGGAAATCTTGTATCAAAATCTAGTTGGCGTGATTGTATTAGAAAGATGCTAGTGGGCCATAGCGATATGCTTTTTCACCGTCCAGTTGGCCATAATACCATCAAAGTTTGGATAACCAACATCAACAACGAGACCCATGATCATCTACGATGGTATGAGCACACGATTGACGATATCAGCTCGGACGAATCTGATGATGAGGCCCCTGTTAGTTCATAAGACCACGGTAGGTCCAATTAACAAATATAATTGTCATGTCTTATTTTGTGTTTACACTTGTTGTCTTAAAGTAATCAATCCTCATAGCTACTTTCTTTTCTGAACCTTTCTAAACTTCAGGAGAAGATCACCACAATGAAAAGGCCTCGAAGTTACTGATGCAGGACTATGTTGGTGTAGTATTTAGTTGTTTATCTATCTAGACTTGTCTGTATTAATAGATGCATGTGGTTCATTTTTCTGAATTTGCTTCCTAGTTGCTTATGGAAGCTTCATATGATGGGTATAAGCATATGATGGGTATAATACTACTTAATTCATCAACTGACATTCTATTTTGTAAGGGTTTTTAATGCTACAACCTTTCTTTGTAAGGGTATAATACTACTTAATTCATCAAATGAATGAATTTTCTACATGTGTCTGAATGTGTGAATGTGAAGATGAATACATGAATGTTTTACATGTGTGAATGTGAAAATGAATGGAACTGCAGGTTGCTAAATGTGTGAAAATTAATGTTGTTAATTTTGTAGGTTTGTGGCCTATTGTTGGCTGATATCAATGGATGTCGTAAAACCTACA
This sequence comes from Alisma plantago-aquatica, assembly GCA_963693085.1. NCBI lineage: Eukaryota > Viridiplantae > Streptophyta > Magnoliopsida > Alismatales > Alismataceae > Alisma > Alisma plantago-aquatica. The sequence goes on along the minus strand of OY856413.1, from coordinate 877,592,354 downwards.
GTTCATAATTGAACTGCATGTTTCTCATCCTGCGACCAGCCACAACAGGTCTGTAGACTGATTAAAAAAAAACTCCCAATAGGCGTCGATTATTTGTTTGAAATTGATGACAAATGGTTATAGCGTCGGATAAATAATTAAAAACGAAGCCTAATGCATGTGATGTGGCATCTGTTATCAATAACCGACGTCAATTTCCCTAATGAGGCCAGACACCACGGCCGTTCTGGCCAACACGGTTGTGTCAGTGGGCCAGACAACACGGTCATGCTGGCCAGCACGGCCGTGGCAGTGGTGAGATGGCGTCAGTTATCATTATTAAACCGATGTCGATAGTACCCCATATGGCACCTTTTCTGTGGCGCGAAGGTTTATGGCGTCAGTTTTAAAGCTAATAACCGTTGCCTATACCCCCTGCTGGTGCATTTTTGGTGGCATGCGAAGGGTTGTGGCGTCAGTTTGAGAACCGACACGTAACTATTGGGCTTTTAGCGGCGCCCACATAGGTGTCGCTTAAAAACTAACACTAAAGGCCTTAAATAACCGACACTAAAGGCCAGTTATGTACTAGTGGCATATGTATCTTACAGGTACCCGACCAAACATTTCCTTTGTTGTTAGTGTTGTTAACACATGGATAAACCTCTTGTATGCCACATGAGTCAGTTACAATGTATGTTTTTTGAAAAGTGTACTTGGAAGAAGTCTCCTCTCCAAGAAACCACAATATCCAGACATTTCTTTGACCTACTATGCAAATGTCAATTGGACCATAAATGGGAATGATATGAGATCTATTTTTGGCTTCTGTATTGTAATTGGTGGTCATCCTATTAGCTGGCGAAGTAAGAAGCAATTTTTTGTGGCTCATTCCACCATCAAGGCTGAATATCATGCCATGGTGCTCGCTTACAAAGTTTGATAATCAGGAAGTTGTTCATATAGATAATAATCTAGTATTTCATGAATGAACCAAGCACACGAGGTTGACTTCCACTTTGTGAGAGACCTGATTCATGATAAGAAGATCATTGCACCATATGTAAAGAATAAATAACAGACTGTTGATATCTTCATCAAGTCTCTTCCACCTTCATCCTTCTCCTATATGTGTGGCAAGCTGGGAATACATGACATTTACTCTCCAACTTGAATGGGAGTGGTGGTGACATTTTATATTATCTATTTTCTCTTGTATTAGCTAATTGGGTTCCCTCTACTTTGACTCATTAGAATTAGATTAGTTTATGTTATGTTGTATATCTAGTACATCACTGTAATTGTGATTCTCATATAATAAGAATTTCTCTTTCGCAATAGTAATTGTGTAAAGACAAAAATAATATTTTGACATAAAAATATAACTCTTAATAAAGAGTTGTAGCTTTTATGGAAAATGTAACTATTTAGCTAAAACATCATTGGGCCATTCTAGGGTCACCACATCTTCATCCTAAAGTGGAGGATGACTAGACTTTGTCAAACACCTCCATGATAGAGTGTTGGCAACAAGGGCGTCAACCAATCTCACCACATCTCACACATACCAAACATGAATTGGATGCTTAATGGTCATAACTCCCAACAACAGATCCTAAGCACTGATTGACATCTCAAATTCATTATGTGATGTTAAGATTGATCAAGTTGTGCTAAAAATTTTGCATTACTAGGTACAATTTGGGGTCGTCCTCAGCCAATTTGATCTTGTCCAACATCTCATCAAACATGACCAGCCAGTTTGTGAGTGTCACCAACTCCTACAATGTCCTATGAAGCATACAAAGAACATTTGCATAAGCAACTAACTAGTTATGGTGGCATTCCTTCTAGAGTATATTTGAAACAATGTTTTACTAAAGAAAAATTATCATGCATTCATAGATTCATCTTATTTACATATCTTGGAGCAAGCATCAACAAAAGTAATAGATTAAAATTTAAATGTTAGTGCATTATGGATAAGGCTCCTCATTAGCTCATATGTTTGGTCATCATCTAGAGACTACATTACAAATATGCAAAATGGAACAACTAGAAAATCAGATGTATATGTTTTGAAAAATAAAGTAGAATTTGAATTTCCAATAGAAAAACCATTATCAAAAAGATATGTCTTGAGCCTTTCATACAAGTTCCTAGGTGCTTGTTTTAAACCATAAAGTGCTTTCTTAAGTTTATAAACATAGTCACCTTTTTCCGATATTTCAAAACCAGGTGGTTGGGCAACATACACTTCTTCTTGAATGATCCCGTTTAGAAATGCACTTTTTACATCCATTTGGTAGAGTTTGATGTTTTTATGTGCAGCAATAGCTAGTAACATTCTAATAGCTTCAAGTCTTGCTACTGCTGCATACGTTTCATCAAAGTCTATTCCCTCTTGTTGATTATATCCTTGTGCTACTAACCGAGCTTTATTCCTTATTACTTCTCCTGCCTCATTTAGCTTATTCCTAAAAACCCATTTAGTTCCAATGATGGTTTTATCTTGTGGTTTAGGAACTAAATCCCATACATCATTTTTAGTGAATTGGTTTAATTCTTCTTGCATTGCTATTATCCAATAGTCATCTTTAAGAGCTTCAGATACCTTCTTAGGTTCAATAATAGAAACAAAGGCCATGTTTGCAACATCCTTAAAGGAAGAATGAGTTTTGACTTTATCATTTGGATTTCCAATAATTAATTCTTGAGGATGATCCTTAATAAGTCTAGGTATAGGTTGTGTTTCAGCTTGGTCATTGCGTGTAGTTTTCGAATTGATGAGTGAGATCAACTATTTCAAGATTTTCTGATTTTGACTCTTCATGAAAAGACACATGAATAAATTCCTCAACTTTTCTAGAAATAGTGTTGTAGACTCTAAATGCTTTGCTAGAGGTAGAATATCCCAAAAAGAATGCTTTATGTGATTTAGAATCAAACTTATCTCTATCCTCTTTAGTATTTAAGATATAGCATGTGGATCCAAAGGTATGAAAATAGTCAACTCTAGGTTTCTTAGAATGTATTATTTCATATGGTGTTTTCTTCAAATGGGAGTGAATAGTTACTCTATTTAACACATAGCATGCGGTGTTTACAGCTTCAGCCCAAAAGGTTTTAGGTGTGTTATGTTTGAGCATCATAGTTCTAGCCATTTCTTGTAGTGATCGATTTTTCCTTTCAACTATACCATTTTGTTGTGGAGTGCGTGGAGTAGAAAAATTGTGAGTGTACCCTTGAGATGTGCAAAATTCTTCAAATACATGATTTTCAAATTCTCCACCATGATCACTTCTAATAGTACATATTTTGTTTTGTAATAGATTTTCAATCTTGGAACAAAATTTTATAAAAACATGAATAGTGTCATCTTTGGTTGCAAGAAAATGTACTCATGTATATCTACTATAATCATCAATAATAACACAACAATATCTTTTGCCACCAATAGATTGTGTCCTCATGGGTCCAAATAAATCCATATGAATTAATTCTAAGGATCTACTGGTTCTAAGTACATGTTTAGGTTTAAAAGAGGTTTTTTTTTGCTTTCCCAAAGTACATGGTTCACAATTTTCAACTTGATCAAAGGATAAAGTAGGCAATCCACGAACAAGATCATATTTCACTAACTTTTTGATAACATGTGAACTAGCATGTCCTAACTTTTTATGCCATAGTTGTAAAGTATTTTCATTTGCAAGTAAGTATTTTCCTACTACAGATTTCATAGAGTTAGGTCTAAGAATATAAAGGTTTCCAATTCTTTTTCCTTCATAAACAACATTTGTAGTGTTTTCTATGATAATTTGCAGTAGTTTTTGTTAAATAAAACATCATAGCCACTGTCACATAATTGACTCACACTTATTAAGTTATGGTGCAAACCATCAACGAGTAAGACATTCTTTATTTCGAGGTTTGTACCAATGTTACCTATTCCAACGATTTTACCTTTACCATTATCTCCAAAGGTGACTGTTCCACTCTTCTTTTCTTCAAAAGTTTGGAATGCATCCTTGTTTCCGGTCATGTGTTTGGAACATCCACTGTCGACCACCCAATCCTGCATTAAAATGTAGATTTTGGTACCCATGTGATGGTACGGTATGGTTAGAAGCATTTAAGTACAGACTGAATAAAAAATCTGATTCAGAACTTTAGTCGGTCGACAACTGTTCGACCGACATCTCTCTCGGTCGACCAATCTTCGACCGAAATGGTTGCTATTTTGTTGCTGTAGATTTTAATTTTTTACAGGCATCTGGTCGGTTGACAAAAGTTCGACCGATTCTATTTTCGGTCGATAGTACTTCGACCGACTAAGTTTCTGTTTCAGTACAGCAGTTCAGAAAATTACCATAATGCATGAAACCTTGTATTAAGTTGAGATAAGACAATAGAATTTGAAAAAATGAGCATTTGATCATATCTCAACTGAATTTCATTTGACTTTACTAAGTTTGGGGTTTTGGAACCCAAACTAAGTCGGAATCCTTGGTCTTATAAGGGCATGAAAATGAATAATGTCCAAGACGTAGACAAAAATGACAAGTAATAGAATCAACTTCATTTATTTTTCTAGGGATTGTGTTCTTAGGTACAAACATAGTTTGAGTCTTGGATGCTTTATCTCTTTTGGGTTGATTTTTCTTTGGAGCATATCCCAATCCTCTTCTTCCATTGAAACTAGAGGAAATTTTCAGAATGTTATTAAGGATCTCTTTTCCTCTTAAGTCATTTAGGTTTCTTTGTAGCTTTGTACTGTCATCCGTCTTCTTGTGTAAATCTTTCATTGCTTGATCTAAATCAGACAATAGGGAGTCTCTTTCTTTTACAACATTGTCATAGTCTAGATGGTTACATAAAATTGGTTGGGTCTGAAAATCATTTAGTTTAGCTAAAAAATCAGTCTTTTCATGAGAAAGAAGATTTACATTTGTTTCTAGAGTAATTAAGTAACTTTCTAGTGCAGTCATTTAAAGATGTTTTTAAGGACATATTCTCAAGATCAATGTTGTTCTTTTCAGAAGAGAGATCATTTAATCTAGCATATAACTCATCATTTGTTTTGGTAACCTTCTTTAGTTTCTTCTTGCAATCAACATACTTATCATGAGTTTCTTGCAGACTAGTAATTAACTCTTCTTTAGGAAGATCAAGAAGGCTTACCTCTTGAGAGTCGTCATCATCTTCTCTTGCCATTAGACATTCCACCTTTTCTTCTCCACTTTCACTCTCACTTGACTCGTCCCATGCAGCTTTATAAGCTTTTTCTCCCTTCTTTTTGTGTGAGCTTTTCTTTCCTTTCTTTGCTTTAGGGCATTCATTTTTTAGATGTCCTTTCTTTCCACACTCAAAACACCTAGGAGGAGATGAAGAAGAACTAGAAATTTTGTTAGATCTAAATCTTTTATATTTCTTGCCATTGACAATCAAGGCTTCTTCTCCTTCTTCTTCACTTGACTCATCACTTTCCGGTGTAATGATTTTTGAAGCCTTTAGAGCCACATCCTTCTTTTTCCCTTGTTGTAGTTCACGTTCTCTTCTTTCTTCTTCTTCTAGGGTTGCTTCATGAGCTTCTAGGTTGCCAATGAGTTGTTCCATCCTTAGTCAAGTGAGGTCATTTGCTTCTTCAATGGCCGTCACCTTTGGCTTGTATTTGGGAGGAAGTGGTCTAAGGATCTTTGACACCTGATATTCCTCACTAATAACTTTACCTAAAGCATTCAAACCATTTACAATAGAAGAGAATTTTGCATACATATCACTAATAGATTGATTCGGATCCATACGGAACTGTTCAGACTTTTGTTTAAGCATTCCAATTTTAGAGTTCTTAACTTGAACAATCCCTTCATAAGTTATGGAAAGTCAATGCCAAATTTCATAGGCTGTTTCACAATTTGATATCCTATTAAATTCTCCTACTGAAATTGAACAATAGAGAATACTTACAGCCTTTGCATTCATTTGAGCCGGTTTTACCGTATTGGTGTCCCAAGCTGCATATTCCGCTTGAGGAAGCTCATAGGGGGTTGACACCATCCTCCATAGATCCCAACTAATCCCTTGGAAATAAAATTGCATTCTTCTTTTCCAGTATGTGTAGTTAGTTCCATTGAATGCCGGAGGTCTAGCCACAAGTGTCCCTTCAAGGTTGAGGTTGTTGAGCAACCCGTCACCCATTCTTCAAGATTTGGTTAGAGATCCTTGAAGCATGCTCTGATACCAATTGAAAAACCACTAGAGGGGGGTGAATAGGGTTTTAAATAAATTTAAAAATTATTTAACTCAAACAACCACAAAATGAGAAACAAAGAAGAAGACAAAGGGCTTAGAGTGGTTCCAACCTTAGCAAATACTAAGATTGTCAGTCCACTACCCGGTTTCTTACCCAACCGGGATTTTGAAAGTATTAATTTTATTACCTTCTCAAGGAATTACACAAAATACAATACTTTCTTACACCCCTTTGAACAGCCTTCACTTGAAGTAGATGCACCAACTCGAGGTAGCCTTCTTGAAGTAACTCCAAGCTCCCCCTTGAAGTAGCCTTCCTCTTAGAAGTAACCTCCCGTTGCACCAGCCTTCTAGAAGTAGTTCAAAGTCTCCTTCTTCAACAAGAAGATCACGATCCTCTCTAATCCGCAACCTCCAACCTAGGAGTAGCAAGGAGATTACAAGCAATGAAAGTGAACAAGAAAGGAAAATGGAAATTACAACTTATCCTTTGAAGCACAAGACTTGATTTGCCTAGATCAAGCGTGTAGATCTCCTAACCAATGTATATGGAATTGGGATTGCTGTGGATAGGAGATACTAGCCTATAGGACAAAAAATTTGAGCCAAGAGGAAAGTAGCCAATTGCAAATATGCTCAATTTCTCACAAACAAGTTGCTCAATGCAAGTGTATGCTCAAAGATTGCTCAAGTGTGTAAACAAGTGAGTTTAGGTGTCCCAAGGCATGTCCTATTTATAGGAATGTACTACAAGTTCTTAAGGACGTTCTAGACACTTTCTAGGGGTTCTAAGTTCTTAACTAGCCGTTAGGTACAAGTTAGTTGCTTTAACAACGGCTAGTTAATTAATTATGCAGTTGCTGTCAGAGTCCATCTCGGTCAAGAAATAGTCGACCGAGATACCTACTCGGTCGAGGTTTTGTCGACCGACAGGCTCTCTGGATCAAGTGTTTGCAACGTTCATCTCCAACTTCCAACTACCTTGTCAGTTGTGTCTAACGGATACTTGGGTCTTTCTCGGTCGAGAAGTTTGTCGACCGAGAGTGTCTCGGTCGAGGATTTTGTCGACCGAGATTGACCCTGTTTCAATGTTTCAAATAAAGACATTAAGTGTGTGTATGAGTGTGCATATGTGACACTATTGAAGGGGATGACCTATCTAAGTGTGGTGATTATCTAGGGAAGATCTAACTCTTGATTTACATGAAGTCTAAGTACTTGTACATTATATATTTGTACAAGTTTACAATTAATTACATTGTATGAAATTTACAAGCATTCAAGCATATAGATTCCCTAGTGCTTTGTCATCCACCTTATTCCTGCAACACTCAAGTAGCACGTTAGATCAACAAGAATGAAATGTTTTTCATTATCAAAACAAAGAGATTTATCATAATGCCCAATTTAGCCAACAGAGACTACATTACAAATATGCAAAATGTATAATGTTCGTTGAATATAATAATGAGATGCTAAAGGTACTTGTCTCGTATAAATAGTAATTAGTTGACACATAAAGTAACTTCTGGTCATAAAAAGATATCACTGGAATATAAAAAGTAATAAATAATGAAATCTTTAGACTATATCTACATTGATAATTAAGTGTAATTGTAACATATGGGCCCACTACCCAAGGCTTTGGTAGAGTTTCAAGAATGATGACTGGTCCCACAAACCACCACTAACCTTAACTACATGCTTTGTCCTCACCCACATGCAAGACAGGATCAACTTCCTGACTGGTCACCCATCCTAGTACTACTCTGGGCTGAGAATGCTTACCACAAAGTGCTTTAGTGATGGACTCCCTGAAAAGGAGGTGCACCTTGGTGATATAGGTAGTTCGATCATTCATTTTAAGATCATTTTATCTAAGGCCTCAAATTCTACGATGTTACAATCTCCCCCACTTAGGCTCTTGATGTCATTATCAAGACTCAACTATATGGCCTCATAATCATTCCCCATTTTAGTGCTGACCCAATGGACCATGTACACCTAGCTCCCATTCACCACTACCAGTGCAAGGGTGGCTCCATCAACTCAGATAGCCCTTTTCAATTTACCTGGACCACACGGCTCAAATACTAGTTTCCATAAGCCCATGTGGGCCCCACCTACTGGAAGAGAATTGGCTCTGATACCATTTGTAAAATCTGGGCCCACTACCCAAGGCTCTAGTAGAGTTTCAAGAATGAGGACTGGCCCAACAAATCACCACTAGCTTTAACTATGTGCTTTGTCCTCACTCACATGTAAGACATGATCAACTTCCCGAATGATGACCCATCCTAGTACTACTCTGGGATGAGCACGCTTAACCATAGAGTTATTTAGTGATGGACTCCCTAAAAAGGAGGTGCACCTTGGTGATATGGGTAGTCCAATCATTCCTTTTAAGATCATTTTATTCAAGGCCTCAGATCCTAGGATCTTATAGTCATATTTTGTACATGTAGTCTAATTGTAAAATGATGTGATTCTAATGATACATACAAACTATGTCGAAAAGGTACACAAATATATGAAATTAAGATAATACAATAAAAAATGAAAAAAATCTCACATGAAGGTAACTGTATGGTATATAAAGTAAATATCTAGTAACAACAGTAAATATTTGACACAAAAGTAACATGGGGTCATCAAATATAAAAAATTAAATATTAAGAGTTATAAAATACAGATTACATAGGTATATTCATGGTTATTTGTAGTGTTACATGTACGGATTGTAATTTTAGGGTGGTGTTGTAACAATGAGACATACAAACAAGTAACCCCAATGTAAAAAAAGAATACATAAAATGAATTCAACTAGAAAATGAACAATAGATCTTCAGAACTCCATAGAGTTACTATACACATTCTTTTTTTGGAAAAATATCAGAGTGAATCTCCAATTACATTAGGGTTACAAGGATTATGTGGAATTGAAAGAATAGGAAAAATAGAATTAAAGGAAGTGAGCTCATCCATATAATTTTCTTGAAGGAAAGGCGGGCAAGAACTCCAAGAGATTGAGTGTTCTAGGTCAGGTTGCTTCAGGCATTTCTTTGTGAGCTGGTCAACCAACTTATTTTGGTTCCTTTTCATATGGAATAGTTATAAGATCATAGTCTTATTCCAGACTGAGTGGATCTCATGAACTAATAGACTAAAATTTTGTGGAGGATTTCGAAGACACGTTGTCCATTCGACCACACTTATATTTAGTGATGATGACTGCCTGGTGAGTTATGTTGTTCATTGCATTGGTGAATCCATTGAGGATAGTATGAAGCTCCCCTACCATTGGTTCATTACCTCTCATGACTTGGTGTCTTCCTCCTTGACAGTTTCCAGAGCTATTTAGCAAAATTAAGCTATGGACTTGTAATTGTCCTTTACATTGATGGCATTGTCTACACAAATCAATGATGCGGAAGGAGGGAGTGAGTATATTGTAGAGATATGAGAATTTGATGTAGATTGGGTGCTTTGTAAAACTAATGATACTGAGGTTGCTTCTGCTTGATATGAGATTGCCATAGTTCTAGGGAGTGAGGATTTATTTTTGAAGATAATAGAGTTTCTATTCTTCCAACTCAACCGGTAGGTTGTTGCAAAAAGGATTGTATTATGTCCACTCAACAATATAATTTCCTTGAAGAAGCTGGTACCTATGTTGGGGATTAACTTGAGCCAAAGTTCTTTGACTTCCCTAGAGTCTCTTAAGGCATGTAGTTAGGTTTTTTTAGTGGTGTGACATCTAGGACAACTATTGTTCATAGTGAACTTTTTTTGAGAAATGAAGGCGGTTGGTGAGTAGTCTATCTCTGTGAGTGAGCCACAAGTGAAATTCCATCCAGTGGGAGATTTGAGCAGACCACATTGCATTATAGTATCCCAAGTTAGAAGTAGATGTACCATTACTTAGCAGTTTATATGATGAACTGACTTTGAAAATGCCATCCATAGTTGGTCTCCATATAATGGCATTATTACCATAATCAGGCTTTGGAGTCGGCATGTTGGGAACGACCATCACTTTTGCACAAGAAAACCAATGGTATACATATTATAAAAGAAATAAAATTAAGTATGCAAGCCATACAATAGTATTTTGTAAATGGAAATTATATATTGTGGATTATATTGTGGCAACAAAAGTGAATCAATTTCATATTCTATACAGGAAAATTTAGAACAATAGTAAGATGGGAATATGACTAAGGACATCATTACACTAGATAACAAGATTAGTTTCAAATAATTAAAACTGACTATAAAACCCAATAACAAGAACATGTCATTATACTCCACTCCTACCATGATTGCACTGAAACCCCTATCTTCTTCTCATTTAAGGTCCTCACTAATATTTAAGAAAAATCTATTACAAATGAACATATATTAATTACATAGAATGTAATTATTTGACACCAATAAGTACTATATTGCTTAGGAAAGTAACTACATAGCACAAATTTTGATTATTGTTCATCAAAAGTAACAAATAAATTGTTGAAAGTGAACAAGACAATGCAACATATAGAAATATTTATCATGTACATTTAGTGAGTTATTTGCATGGATGTCTCTATTAGAGTGTTTTTGTGCTTGATAATCATAATCTTAAAATGAGACAAAATTACTGTTTATAAAGAGTTGTTCAAAACATTCAATTTTAAGACTTTTAAACATCACTAATTGAAATTGACACAACTCTAATTTCTAGAGTGGGAGCTAGTACTATTGACCACTTCTTCTCTGACGTCGTTATGATAGTCCACTCTTCATAAAACAAAATAACATCAATAACAATATGACATATATCACAAAATGTAACTATTCACCATCAAAAGTAACCATAAGAGAGCAATTTTTTTTGTACAAATGGTAGATATTATTCACCAATAGTAATAAAATAAATGATAGGAAGTGAAGAAGACAATTATTTATATAAAATTATTTATTGTTTATAATTAATATGAGTTATATATATCTGGATACAAAGTGTTTTTCATTCTTGACAACCCTATTGTTGAGTTGGTCAAGTAGTACGTGAGTGAATATAGCTCTAACACTGACTTGAACTCAAGGGACCTAGAGTTTTTGTCTTAAACAGTTAAGTGAGGTTGGTAAAATGTCATTCTTAAACCTTCTCACATGGATATATACACGATGCAAAGTTGTTAGAGGATGTTGCAGTTGGTTAAAATTATTTAGACAATATAGTTTATCCCATCAAATAGCTCATATATGGATAAGCTCAATTATGGACATCTCAACCTGGTGCAGAACTGCACCTTTTTAAATAATATAGGGTTGATTTTTATTGTCTCATTGTCAAAGAAACTTTCAAAGCCCACAAGTTTGCCAACATCTTTCTAGTATGTTATCATAGAAGACGTTTGTTTGATTAACCCTATAAAGTATCACTAGTATGAGCCTAGTTAGGCAATTTATGTGTAGTTGATGTTGTGTGGCCACATCACTATGAGAGAACGACAAAGAAATGATAGATCAAATGTACTTACTACATGACTTTCTAATTCTTGTTGTTCTTTGATTACTTGTCATTGGTTATACTCATGGTAACAAAACTCATATCCACATATGGGATGTAACTATTTCAATATAAAAGTAAGTATACAACATAATAAATAATTATACTAATTAAAATGCAACTATTAAACAAAGTTAAGATTTTTTTTTGCATAAATTGCTGAAAATTAACAATAGAATGACTTAAAAAAATATTTTCTTATAAATTCAATACGATTTATACTCATGGATGTAAATTTAACATGGTTTGTTGTCCATGATGTTTAGTGTCTGTGCGAGAGGCAAAAATTCCAATAAGGACATTCTTGAACTAGTATTAAGGGTGGACTACATGAAGTAAACATTCAACATTGTGTGTGTTAGAATGATTTCCGTTGCCGTTCATGAATTATCTCCATACAACCCATATGGAAAATGATGATTTTCTATTCGAGGAATGCCATTGTGACACCGTTTAGCCCCCGAAGGTTGTTAGGGGCATGCATATTGATCTGACATGTAGTTAGAAGATGATCGATCATGAGATGGCACTCGACACCATCATCCTACAAAATAAGGCAGACTAGGCGCTATGAGACAGGGTAAGACCGTCATGGATTATCTTTAACTAAAGACCAGAATGGGCATACAACATGAAAATGTAATAATTTGATAGTAATTTAATTATATTGCACAGAAAAGTAACTATTGTGCATGAATTATAACTACTGTTCCCAAAAGTAATAAAAATTATAAAAAAGTGAACATGATATTAATACATAAAAGTATTATTCTTGTAGTTTAACTATGAGATATGTGTGTGGTCATCCCTAACTAAGAATTCCTTATTATTGACAATCACATTCCTGAGCTCATCGAACATCATAAAAGTAAGGAGAGATACATCACAAACTCATACTCAAGGGACCAAGAAGTGTCCCACCCTATAACTTGCACAAGATCAATAATGTTGACTTTGAACCCTTCATAAAAAGACAGTCACAGATGGTGAGGTTGGCTAGAACAACTCTAAATATATAGTTCATCCTGATGCCTTCGTGGTGTTGCACCAACCTAAAGGTCTTCATGTGCACCCTTATGTCTTCAAATGGTCAATCTCCACAAGTCCAATCTATACAAACTTTACATGTACATAGGATCCAATGTAGAAATAGCTGCCTTGGCAAAGTCACCATGTCCATATCAACAATACATCCTCCCGGCCACATCTTGAGCAATAGTGCCCATGAAAAGCAATTGCATTTTTAAAAGCACATCTAGAGTTGGGCTATAGATATTTTCTTTTCCATTTGAACAAATAGTGAATACCAATTAAAAATCACCAAAATGGGCTAGGAATCATTATTTGCATTCATGCTAAAAACAAATTCTTACAAGACATATCTAGAACATTTATTTATGTAACACAATTTAAAACATTTTTAAAAGTAGTCAAACCATAGAAAAACAAAAAAAATATACAAAGTAGCACATGAAAAAGTCCATTCATTTGTATCTAATCTTAATCAAAGAAATATGTAGAACCTTAAAGCATTTATACATGCATGACTATATAGATATCATGATCAAACAAGATGGTGCCACTTCTTATCACATCAGATGAGAAGCAAAGATGATGGAGAAACAAAAAATACCAAAGATCAAGTCCAAAATAAGGAACGATGTTAACAATTCTGTACAAGACATACATAATAGTTCAAAAAATAGGAGGTTACATGCCTTTTTCTCATTAAAGTGGAGGAAAACAAGAGAAGAAGGGGAATACTAAAAAAAATTGCAGACAGTTGGGGATGATGAGTGATGATGGCCTATCATTAATCATGTGGTTCCTGGAAGTTTCCATTGCCCAAGAAGATGTCTCTACCTACGCAGCACATTTGGTCTTGGTAAAGATGGACATTCTAATAAGGGCATAAGGGATTGAAGAAGTTGTATTTATAGGTAGACGCAAGATGGGCGTACTGCAATAAATTGTTGCCTATGCCATATTAAAAACTTGAGATCAAGAAATGAAGGTTAAACATGTAGGAGGGTTATAATTCAGGGACCACACCATTGGGCATGACAACAAGATATGGTTTCAGAGTAGGCTATACAAGATGACGTTGATCTCATACCAATACATGTAATTGGGTCCTTTAAGGCAGACTAGAAACACCCATCCAACAATGATGTCTCTAGGTTTTTCTACAATGTAGGCCAGTGGATTTCAGAGAGGCTGATAAATGGTAATGAAACCGTTGTAAGTCAAAAAAAGGGGAGATCTTGGTTGGACAATGGGGAAGCTGTCGCAACTCTAGGCACCCATGTAAAATGGGTCATTTTCCCTCAACCCTACAGGAACCAACAAGTTGTATATGATGAAATTTGATGAAAATAATAGGTGCTACCCTCCGACCTAAAATCTTGTTAGTAATGATGATGATGGTGTCCCCCACCATCATTTGGCAATCTATAGTGAGTGATTTCAATCATCATAAGTGCCTCATTAACCTATATAAAACTACTACCTCTTCTTAAGATTATGAATATGAAACAATATTCTATGGACTGTTTGATTATTCATCTAACATAGTCCTTTGATATATATTTTGTACATGAACGCTAAGCAAGAATTAGATATGGCTTGTATATTTATACAACCTACTCAATCAAAAGGAAGAGAGGATGCTGATAAATCAGTTAAGAACCTGGTGAGGATAAAGGAGATACATAGCGAAGACCACTCTTACAACAACATAGACAAAGGATAGTAAAAGGTCGAGACCCTAGAGGTTAAATCTTCAGTTTAGGTAACACGCCTCTCAGAAATTCATTGTATACTTCAACAACTTTTAATATTAACTATGTTGATTGAATGCTATAGGATCATAAAATAGCAAAAAAGAGGGCTGCCACAATTTTTTAACAATAACTAGATAAACCTCATGCTTTCTGCACTTGTTGTTGTGTATAGGAATATAGGCACAATGGCTTCTTAAACCCTAAACAATATCTTAAGTGAGACAGATGTGGGCATTTCTTATTTCAAAGTCTGTTTATGTAGATTAATAATAGACATGTTGTCTATTTCCTAGACATGTCAAAGTTCAGACATTCTACAAGAATACTTAGAAAACAACAATTGTGGTAACAAGGGTAACAATTATAAATACTTTAATTTTTGCCAAAATATGAATATATATAAAATTTGGGATATAAACAATTTAAAAAAAAATCTAAACATGTTAAAAAAAATTATCCCAAAAATAGATCTTGGCCTGGGATACCTTTGGATGTCATGAATGTGTGAGAAAGATGGAACTATCATTTTGGTCCATGTACATCACATCTTAGCACAACATCACAAAATATACAAACATATTAATGAAGGATTGATGAGTGATGATGCAATGGACATAAATATATTTGAATCAAAGCAAATTCATGCACATGGTCTACATGACACCACTAACACAACCATGCCTCCTTATTTTAATGGAAGCAACTGCACTAATGGAAACTCTCTTGATGAGTATTATAATGAACTACCATAGTGGTGCTTCAAAATACAACCCATTTAATCTTCTCTTCATCCACATTAAGATACATCAAAAATCATAGAAATTTATTCTCCTTTGGTGATTATTGGGATGCCATGGCTTTCTCATAGGATTCCTCTCACCAAAGTTCCACTGAGGTGATCAACATTACACTTTTGGTTACCTTCATGGGATTCAAAAATGTTGTTGCTTAGTGGCTTGAGTATCTCATCCCTTAAATGCCCATATGATGTGTCCTAGGTCTCTTAAACAATTGATGTGGCTAGATGTGCCTTAGGCACACTAGGGTCTTTTGATATTTATAACCCAATTTGAACACACTCTCATGGAATCCCTAAGAACAAGGGCTTAGGATCAATACACGAATGGCATGTTAGGGGTAAAACTCAAGGGAGAGTAGGGGAAAAAGAGTTAGTTTCATTTTATGTAGATTCCTAATGTGGAGACTAGGGTTTTCAAGGTTTAATCTTGGATTTGAGTTAAGCTAAGGTGCACAAGCAATTAAGAAGAGCAAGAGCCAAACATATGTTAACCCTAGGTAATTAAGACTAATTAGCAAATCAAAGAGAGAAATTACACTAAAGTGAGAAAGATGATACAAACACTAAGAACTACACTAACAAGAGCAATCATATTAACATTTTAGAGGACCACTAATTAGACAAGGCAAGAGGAAGTGCTAGACTATCAATTATACAAGAAGGCAAGTATAGAACTACACTAGAAATTGACTAACAAAGACTAACATGTATAACAAAAATCAAGAGCTAACTACTCTAGCACAATGTAAGTAACATAAGCAAAGCAAGCGACTAAGAAAATAAACAAAGAATCTAACTTGATTAACAATAGCTAAGAAAAGGTGAGCAATTTGAGTTTCAATGAATAACTAGGGAATGTGGGCCATTTATGGTTAATGGGAGAATCAACTATGTTGGGGGGTCCATAACTTGAAAACATCGTCCATCCATTCAAATTACCAAAACAAATAAGCAAGTTAGCTAATAATGAACTTCTGTACTACCAATTGGTCATGAATGGAATAAGGTGTGTATAAGGGAACTAATCCATATGCCCCCTATACAACCTTGCGAAGATCATTTAAATAGGGTTTAAGTACAATTTAACCATGACCAAATAAGTCCAGGTTTATAGGAGGGAAGCCCTTTGGGGAAATGGAATCCAAGGGTAGCAATGGAGGATGTAAATGAGGGTTGTGCACTTCATGTCATTTCCCATCTAACATTTGAATAGCTCCAAGCCATTTTCACTAAGAGACTCTAACTAGATACTTGGATCTCTCACCTATGGGTAGGAGAGTGAATAGATATGTGATAGACTAGCAAATCGGGAAAGTAATCTGACTCGTTCCTATAGCCTTTCTACTCTAAGATATTCGAATTTAGGGGTTCTTTAGTAAGAGGAGTATCTAGCTAGGTATCCACTAGTTGGACCTAGGAGCAAACTCCCAAATTAGTCACATAACACCCATTTCTCCTACTACCTAGACATTATCGAGAACCATAAACATAAAACAAGATGATAAACAAGATAAAAGTAGAAGATAACCATTCACAAATGAAATATAATGTTTATAAAGTTATTTTGCCCTATATGGTTTCGAAGTCACATTTTCCCACCTCAAACAACCCAAAAAGGGGGCTTAGCTAGACATACTCAAAGAAAATGCAATATAAAGGGGAGAAGATATAAGAAACTACATGGATGTTGGTGAAGGAGCTCCAATCTTGGCATCCTTCTCCAAGGGGAATAATTGGCATGGAAAATGGACTTGTAATGGTCAAAACCCTAGAATAGTAGGTTTTTGAGGTAGAGGAAGTGGAATGGAAGTGGAAAGTAGGTGGGAGAGAGTAGGTGAAACAATGAATGATTCAGAGAGCTAACTCGGTGCTTCCAACCACCACCAATACTTATATAGGGGCTTGTGAAGAATATGGTTAAGGGTAATATGGTAAAATGATACTAGGGGAGTAGTAGGGATTTGTAGATAACATGGTCATTCTGGGTAGAATGACCGTGGTGGGTGGATAGGATAATGGTCGTCGTGGCATGGAACAACCATGTTGAGAATGCAAAATGATTAGGTTAATTTTGGGTTTTTGGGGGTAGCGTATCATGGTCGCGGTGGTTGTTATGTAGAACTACCGTGCTAGGTAGCACGACCATATTAGATAGGTTGGAGCATAGTCATTTTCTTGAGAACGGGTGTCTTGGGGGCTATAGGGCATGACCTTTCTAGATGGCACAGCCGTATTGTGATCTTCTTGGCATGATCGTTCTAGATGGAACAATCATGTTGTTAGAGGTTCCTAGAGTTGCTTCCATGTGAATTTGTTTTTGGAGGCAATGTGTGATGGAGTGAACTTTTGAGTCCTTTAAATGTCCTATGACATATTTGAATTCATTCTTTGGAGTTATGTTAAGAGTTGCAAGTGTTTTGATAACATATGGATGTTAATTGATGTTGATATCATGTTAAAACCCTTAAGTTTATGTATTTTTGAGGTAATTAATTGACATGTCAAAGAGTTAAGTCTTGGCACTACATGTGAATAGAATGAAGCTTGAGTTTCTATAAATCTATGGTCGAAGTTTCATGAGGTTTTGATGTTCCTAGATTTAGGTTTAAATTTTGTAAAATGAGGTGCATTATCAGTGAATTATAGACCTAAGTTTGGCTGTGTCACGCTCATGGACCCTTGATTGGGATGTGCGGCTAACTTATAGCCTTGGATCTATGATCTAATAGATTTAGCCCTTATAAAGGAAAAGTCATGGATTGTCATGTGGCTAGCACCGATCTAGGTAGTCGATGATTAATCTGAGGGCCGTAGGTCTTTCATCAATCTTTAATGGTTGGGGGATGAACACATGATGATCTTTGCCCACCCACAATGCCATGACTACCCAAAAGGTGCATTGAGGAGGGAAACTAACTAGGTCGTCATCTTTGTTTTGAGATGTAATTCACAATAATATCTCATTTGGATCATATGGAATAGAGATAGATGAGAATGAGTAGCAATTCCCTCTACTCTCTCCATCACAATTCTTGGTGGATGGAGAAGAAGAGAATGTAAGCACAACTCAGAGATGGAGGGGTGTTTGGAGGCTTATGAAAAAGGGGAAGCCAAAGTTGAGGATCAAAGGAGTTGATTCTGTACTCTCATATATCTTTCCAAGGTGGGTACCTTGGATGATGACCTTGGGTTTACCAGAGGAGAGGGTGAAGCTTGGAGGCTTGTGCATGGAGCTTCTTGCTGTGAATGAAGGACATGGATGAGTTTGAGGAGGTTCTATGGTTCTTTGGGGAAGATTTCCTGATGTCTTCCATGCGTGGGGATGATTTCCCCTTTTCTTGGCATCGCGGCAGTCACCATGTCTGATGAGCTTGTGGTCGTGGACCTCCAGAGGTGAACCTAGAGATTGGATCAGCCGTAGAGGTAGGGGAGATGCCTCCAAAGCTTATGCTTGCCTTAAGAGTCAAAGAAGAGCACTTTTTCTCTACTGAATGCTCACCAGAGAAAAAGTTTGCGGCGGTGCCCTATAGATCAAAGACCCAACACGAGGGAAGATCACAATGTGAGAGAGATTGAGATCCGTGAGAGAGGCGAGCCTGGTCTAGGATAGGGAACCGTCCGGTTTGCCTCAAGTAGATTAGGCAAAGAGAGGCGCACACTCCTGGGAGGAGTATGGCATGGGGACAAGTCAGAGGCTGCCACTTGGCAGTATTCAATTTGTCCACGAAGGTAAATACTTCAAAACATATAGATCTTTTGCATTCAAAATAATTATCTCGTTTGTCCAAAAAATACAAATAAAATACCAAAATTCTCAGAACAAGGAGTAGAACAACATGAAACTATAATATGAGCCTTTTAATGCTTAAATCATAGTGATATCATGTAAGATATGTTACACTTGTTTCATGATTAGTAAATATCAAATAATGACCTAAATTACAAGAATGCATCAATAACTCTAAAATATGATGTATAATCCATATTGTTTTAGATATGATCATGTTAAGGTATGTAACTGTGTAATTTGTTAGTATGGCTATCTAGGGATAATAACCCTACATAAAATGCAAGAAATATGTTTATGGTCATTAAATGTTGCAATTTACTAAATATGTTCATAATAATATATAGAACATGATGTATAACTAAGATATCAGTCTTATGAATGGAATTCATGTTATATGAATATGACTCTTAATACATGGTTTGCAACCCTAATTGGATTAATGTGTGTAACCTTGGGTTAATACATGCAAAAAAAATATATGCAACATAAATTCATATAATCTATACTAAATCAAGAACATAATTGGAAAATAAGATCAGTAGGATAACTATAAGAATATAATACAAGTAATGATGAGAATATCATAATGATTAAGCAAAACCCTAAAATTAGTCATGACTAGGGTTGACGATGAGAATATGATGCAAGTTGTATGTATTCTTGTTTATTCATGGGTTGATGAGGATATAATTGATATAAGGAGTTGACCATAGACAGAGTGACTCATGATTACATGATGATTAGATATCTATTTCAAAGGTATGATTTACCTCTTACTTGACCTATTATAGTATGCTTGTATTATATGTGTAAAAAATACTTGGCATATGATATTATATGAAATAACTGCTTTTGTATGCTATCTTGATTGGTTTTTTGTATATATAGTTTTAAACACATGAAACGTGATATATCTGTTTCATTATATCCAAGCACTTCAACTCTTTGGTAGTAATGTACTGGAAAGTAAAGTACTTCAACTCTTTGGTAGTAAAGCACTTGGAAGTGGTCCAACTCTTTGGTAGTAGATCACATTGTGAATGATCCAACTCTTTAGTAGTAGATCATAAAGGCCTTAATGCATTCATCTCTCAGATAGTAAATGCATGGATGATATAATGGAAAATATGCTTCAGAGATATGTGCTCTCTTTTTCTAATAAACATCATTGTTTAAGTTTGCTTTTGTTATCTTTATTACTACAAAGTATTAGTTTTATCTAATTGTCTATAAAAATACACATATGCGTACTTAGTACAATATTGTGTTGATGTGTACCACATGTAATCTCTTGTTTAGGTATGTGTACATATGATCTTGAAGAACCAGGATGCTTGAGAGCTGTATGGTGAGCAGATGTACAGGTGAACCTATTGTCTAAAGATCATGTTGTAGATGTAGTACATGCATATGTAAAAGTTTACAACTCAATATGTAATATCAAATGTTGTAACAATTCATCTTGTAATTATATGTTAAATGGTGAGCTTGTGGTTATGTTTTATTTATTGTGATGTGCATGTGCTAATGTTGTTTCCTTTGACTTCTTCTGATTTCCTCCTTCTTGGCCTAGTTTGTGGTATTCAATTGGGATTCTCACTGATGTGAGGGTTTCAATTTGGATGCCACACACGCAGTCAAGGTGTTGAAAATCTGGGGATGTCCCACACGGCCATTCTATTTTACCACAGATATGTTGGGGGTCTTCTCTTGCACTTTGGTCTTGAACTTGATCCTCCATGGTGTTCATTGCCTTGGCTTAATCTTTGGACACTTGGGGTAGGTTGGGGAAGCTCTAGGGATCACTTTGGGCTCCTCTAAGAGTGAAGGAACTCTAGGATCCTCCTTCTTCTCTTCCTTCCATCCAAAGTATGTTAAAATTACAAGAAATCATGCAAAGAACATCTAAAAGTGCAATATGACTATAAAACCAATTATTTGGGGAAAAATGCTTAATGAAACATCGAGATGTGAATAATGGGCAAAATTACACAATATGAAGATCCTCTTAAGGGCCTTATCACCACCCCAAGATTGAAACATACTTATCCTCAAGTATGCTCCAACTCAATATCTTCTCAATCTAATTATTTGGAAATGATAAAAGCACTCACCTACATGGAACATTATAATATGATTAAATATACCCTAACCTTGACTGTACACATGCATTTCATTTCTCTCTTCTATTAATTCATGCTTATACTACAAACAAATCACAAATTATATAGAGTTCAAAGACAGGGCATCATTATTCATGTAAGTAACATGATATTTCACAAGGCTCTGGGTAACTCATTTCATTTTTCAATATTTAGTGTAAGCTTGTTAGGTGAATGGTTTTCACATGCACGCATTCTCCACTAAAGTTCTATCCATGCTCGATGACCCACTTGTCTTTTGTTGGGTAGGTGGGATAGGCTTGATTTTCTCTAACCTAATACGAACAAATAGGGAACAAAGGGTTGTGGAAAGGAGTTGGGGTGCTATGACACAGAGAACCCATATTTTGTTTTCTTCTTCTGGGATGTTATTATATAGGGAAATATCTTATTTATTTTACTTTTCTTTTCCCCATATGTAGTGAGGACATATGGTGTTTGGAAGAATGAGGAGGTATATATATTGTATGGAGCGGGACCCACGAGCAGATCCACTCCTTATTTGAGGAAAAAAACCCACTCAATCCAACATACTAAGAGCAAGAGGGAAGGTGGCAACTTTCATTTATCAAATGGAATGATATAAAAAGAAAAGTTATTGCAATTAAAAAAAAAGAAATCATAACTACTACAATATAACAAAAGTAACTAATTACATTATTTCTCACCCATAAAGGTGACATACATAGGGTCAAAGGTACAAAAAAGCTATTCTATAAAAGACCGGTTGCAATGGGCAACCTGGCCATCCAAAAATATCCTCCAAAACCAAGCTTTTGGTCCTAGTCCATGTTGAATCATCCTCCTCTAACCTACCTACTCCTGGGGTGGGTTGAAGGCAACACCAAAAAAGAGAAAAGTCAAAGAAAAGGAAAGTGGGCATAAAACTAAGTATGTGTAGAGTAATAAAAATTGGGCAATAATTAAGGCAAAGAAGGATCAAGTAAAGAGTTTTAAATAAAGGGAATTTCAAAAGAGAGTAATTTCAAAAGATATAACATGTCAAGTATATGAGGAATTTATTAACAAGGATATGATTATCAAAAGGATTCTTGACATATAATTTCACATCAACAATATCACAAAATAAAATAAAGCAAGTAAAATATAATTAGACTAACATTGTTTAAGAAAGACCGAGACCCATAAAATCGCAAGCCTAATAAGTCAGGTGAAAAGGCACACCATAGGTGGAAATGCGTGCCCAATATATATAATATGAGTGGAAAGTCACACCCAGAGTAGAAAGGTGCAGCCAAATATTATGGTGGTACATCTGTACCGCTGCCCTAAATAAGTTTAGTCTATTGTACATGAACAAAATGTAGAGGTAAGAAATAACTTTAGTCAACAACACTTCATTTCAAGTAGAGAATTGAACCAATAAACACAAGTTAGGTCAAGGACCATCATTTATACAATCACATGAATTTAATATCAATCCAGGAAAATAATCCCAAAAGAAATAGGATCCTCAAAAGGCTTTGATGGAAAACAAAGAGTATTTAAGAGATTCCCAATATGTAAAAAGTTTTTTATTCTTGATTATAATGCCCAACAAAATTGGGAGGATGCACATACCCGATCTTCACAATCAAAGGTTATCTCTACTGGTATATCTTGGTCCCCCGACTCAAGTTTTCATCCTATAAACAAATCATGTATATTAGTCAAAACAAGGAAGCATGTGTATACATCTTTTGTATAGTTATACATATTGTTCTTATCCTTCTTATGTTCATTTAAAGTCATGCTGGAGGTTTTATCCTTATTGAGTGGATTTATAATCCATTATATATCTATTTTAATTCTAAGATTTGTATTTAACCGCATACATTTAACTATTTATAGATTACATATATGTGTTAGTAATAATATGTATCATTCAATTTAGGTCTTGAGTTGTTATTCTTTATCTATAATCATTCTATCCCATATTATTCCTAACAACATATTTATCATGTATATTAGTGTGTACACCCATTGTATTATCTACTTATTAAATATTATCCTAAATACAAGTATGCATTATATGGGTTATTTTGATATAGTATAAATAAACATGCCATCCATACTTGGTATTATAAAGCAACCTTCCAAAGAATATTGTTCCTCCATGTTCAATTCCATTCTACATAGATCAACCTAGATAGATGTATTTCCCATGCCAAATTGCATCTCTAATCACCATCAAGTATATATACATATTGGGTCTCTATGGTTTTTATAACTCTTGAAAAGGATGAGATTGTTATGCTGCATATCTTGGTTAATCATTACTAAAATTTCTAAAAAATTGTCAAAACACACACATATGAACATATATTAGTAATAAAAAAGTTTAATAATCATAATATGAATGAATGTAAGTCGTGGTTTATGCCACATCATGTATATGCATTTTTATACACACTAATATTATTATCTTAAGTTAAGAAACTAATTATTATCATCAATTAGATATAAAATGTATAATATATGAATAAGACGAGTCATCTATAATTTTAGTTAACACATTTGTCTCCATCGATGGCTTGGACACTAGCTATAGAGAGTGTAGATGTACGTCGACCTTCTGGGATTGAAATAGAGCTAATCCTATCCTTGGGATGGTTCAAGGGTGTGTTAAACTTTTCCCCACATGTCGCATAGGTTGGAGTTTCAATTGTAGTTGTAGGGTATTGATGACTAACAGAGGAAGAATATAACTAGAAGGTAGTGATGAGATCTACAATAGGTCGAAAGGTGTTAGGTTTTCATATGGAGGAGCAAACCTCAATTGATATATGATCGTCTATATAAAGGGGTCAATGCTTTGTCTCTCTTATGATCTAAGGGGCGTTTCTTTACTCCTCGATCTCCCAAACCATGATGAGGATGAAGCAAGGGACTTTAGTTTGTTGTGGCACTGCTGTCTTACATGATTGAGTAGGGTGACAAGTAGCTTGATAGGGAGGAACAAGAACAACATTGGGAGTGGCAGGGTGGTTGGGTCACAACTGAATGGTAGCAGTCGACCAGGCAGTGAAGAGGGAGGGTGCCGTCACAAAAGCTTCATCACAACAACCTCCACCTTCCACTACACCTATAGGTAGAAGCTCCACACCACCAAGCCACATGGGGAGAATTCTTCAACAGAGGCTAGGGATCCTTGGGGTGGTGGTGGCAAGAAGATGACTCGGACAAACTAGAGAATGGAGGCAAACATTTAATGGGTGCATGATGATGCCTTACAAAAGCCTTTGCATGTGGTGGTGTAAAAGACCTATGGCAAAATGAATAACACAAGGTAGAGGACGCATGCAGGGTGTATAATTGGGTGAGGAAGGAAGAAAGAGGGGGAGGAAGGGGAAGAGAAGAGAGGGAAACAGAAGATGAGAAGAGGAAAGGAAAAGACTGGGTACGTTTTTAGAGAATGCCTCTATCAGTTGTAGGAAGAGGTGCACAATTGGGTGAGGAAGGAAGAAAGAGGAGGAGGAAGAGGAAGAGAAGAGAGGGAAACAAAAGATGAGAAGAGGAAAGGGAAAGATCATGTGCCGATTTCAGAGAATGCCTCTATTGATTGTAGGAAGAGGTGCACAAACTTATAACAGTGTGACCACGAGAAAAGAGACAAAATGTAAATAAATGAATATCAATTTGAGTATTAAAATAGAGTTTATTTTGGACATTTCTCTTTCTAGTTTAATTGAGATGGTAAAACATGCACGATGGTATGAAAATCGGTAGGTATTCTAAACAATTAGTGTAGAATCTAAAAAACACAACAATTTTCCTCTTTTAAGATTGTTTTTAGTTCTTTTTGTATATATGAAACTTTATTAGTATTTCTTAAAAATGTATTCTTGTAACCCTCTTTCAATTAACATACTTGGCTATTATGTTCACTCTAGAATTATTCACTCATGAGGGAAGAACGTACTATCTCATGTTTTCCTAAATTTCTCATTTACACCAGTTATCCTTTGATCTGTATATTTCTAACTTCCTTAGATATTTTTAACTTAACTTTTGAACTTCTATTAGTTGTCCAAATGATATAAAAATCAACCTCTACATGCAACTAATAAGGGAAAATTCGAATTCTATTTCTACTTTCCATTTTTATGACTCCTAGTCGATTATCTCATAAGTTGTGCCCCAAATCTAAAACTATTCTTACTTAAGTATTTAATAGTAATACTTTATATTTACTTTTCTAAACATCTAAAAAAATATGGAGTCCTTGTTTAAGTCTAAAACATATTAAATTGTGAATTTGCATTACAACCCCTTATTAAAAGTCTAACAAACCACTTGAAACAAGGGTACTTAGAAATAAACGTTAGCTTAAAATACTATGTATAAGAACCTAATGTAAATGTACAACCTTTAAAATAGGTTTAAAGGAACTACAACCCACTCTTTAAAGAAAATTGTATAAGAGGTCTAGAGTTAGGGGTTACACTTAGCTTTTGAAATGTTACAACACTCCACCCTTTAAAGAGGATTTCATCCCCAAAAGCTAAGCAAGAAAGAAGTAAGGTATTGAGTCATTTGTTGAACAAGATGTATCTATGTTGGTCCAAACATCATGTCTGTACTAGCTATCTCACAGTAGATGTTGATCCAAAAGAGTCCAATCAGAAACTAAGGTTCTCTTAACAATATTGTACTCATCAGCATAACCTATATTGTGCTGGTAGTGTCATCATCATTTGTTTTCATTTATTCTTTAAGGATTAAGTGTGTGTACTTCCAGAGGATATCATGAATATATTTATTATTTTCCTTTCAGTATGAGGGCTACCTCTTGATATTGAGTATATGCATGAACTTTACTAAGGTGAATTAATCATCTTGTGTCTTGAGAGAAAGACATAACACATAGTCCATTAGGTGAATTAAGGTTAAGGTGTAATATTTAGGGTTTTTGCATCAAGTACAATACATTGTCCACATTAGAGCATTTTAGTGTATATTATGTAACTTATTAGATTAATTATCTAAAATTTTAGTGCGCACATTAGTCATACATATTAAGATAGTTGTATACTCGATTTCTTTTCGCTTAAATTTGTTATAATCAAGGATACACTTTTATCAAGTTTCAAATTCCTATTGTGTTCAACTTAGATTCGTTTGTTTAATAGTTAGTTGGGGTAATGTCACCTCAATTTCAATCATATAACCCTTTTCGAACCTAATTACCAAATTAGATTATTTATGTTCACCTTCTAGATAACTGAGAAATCAATTTGTGAAATTTATTTCATTTATTTAGTTAGCATTCATGTAGTCAACTTAGCAGAGTTCATTCATCTATATTTGTTAGGGAGACATTAATTGGCAAGTTGCTGAAAAATTAGTTAATGTGTTTACTATTAAGCTCAAACATCCTTAAAGTTGTATTAGGAACATAGAGTCTATAGGTTACAAGACTATCCATCATAAAAGGACCAATCTAAAACCCAACTGAAAATATCAAGATGAAACAAGGGTAATTCAACTAAGTAATACCATATCCAAAACTTCTTCCTAAAAAAACTACTAACAAACAAGCTATCATGGCGGGTGGAGCTGGAGAGGTAGAGATAGTTGAGGCCAGTGGGGAGTCACCACCTGAGGGAGCTTCCCGTGAGGTACTGTGGGTGGGCAGGGTTACGAGTTTCCATGTCAACAAGTCATGCCGACCTGTTGATATGCTGGAGGATCCAAAAGGCCCCTTCTTCAAAGAGGATGACAGCAAGCCCTGGATGAAGCTGTCAGAACCTGTTATGAAGGCTATGGACAAGTTCCATCAAACTTCGATCATGGTCTAGATCCTTGGGAGGAAGGCGATCATCCAACAGATCTATGGGTGGATGTTGCATTTGTGGAAGCCTAGAGGAGAGCTACAACTATCTCTGCCGAAATAGGGTCTTTTTCTTGCATGCTTTGCATCTGAGGAGGATATGAAGATGGCGCTAGAGAAGGAGCCCTGGTTCTTTGACAACAAATTTTTCCTGACCTCTAAGTGGACTTCAGATATGGATGTTAACAAGGTAAGGTTGGCTTCAGCCCCAGTTTGGGTGACTTTCCAAAACTTGGGAAGACACTAGACCAGGCACACCCTCACCATAATGGGTTATGCCATTGGCACTCTAAAAGTTGTGGACTTCATGGCTAAAGTGAGATACACTGGTGCCCCACATCTATGCATCAAGATTAAAGCTAACAAACCTCCACCCCCTGTTGTGATGATTGATCTACCGGGCAGGAAAGAGATGGAGGTCAGGGTGGTTTATGATGCTCTACCAGACAGATGCCACACCTGCAAGGTGTTCAGGCATATGTCTGAGTGCTTCCAGACTGCCCAGTCTAACCCTAAGGAGAATATAGATAGGGGTAGATCGAGGAGTGTCAGATCTAATAGAAGAAGGAGGAGGAAGAACCTGAGTAGGATTGACAACATTTTACTATAGGGGATCACTGGCCAGGTTACAGTTCAAAGTAGCCTGCAAGCTAATTTGCTGATAGCGGAACGTGCGGAGGTTGAAGTGCATGTGACCACTGAGGTAGTGACCCAGGAGCTGCAAGCACAGAGGAACCGAATGGCGTCGAGCTAGAGTGTGTGACCTGCACTGCTCTGCCAAAAGGGAAGGAGATTGTAGGAAGCTCCAGTCAGGAAGCAGAGGAGCAAGGTGACACGATGGTGTCTGCGGTAGTGATGGAAACCAATCCTTTTTAGGTACTCGAGGATCTACCTGGAGAGGGCGACATGGAACTGAGTAGTGCAAGGCAGACTACTAGAAGTGGCCTCAGTGGTGATAAGGGAGAATGTGGGAGAGGAAAAGGGAGAGGTAGCACTTCCTTGGGCAGAGGGGGCAGTCCAAGACCTCCAAATGAAGATCTTTGCCTAGAATGTCAGGGGCACCTCTCTACCCATTAAGCAGAGGGTCCTTAGACAGATCATACAGGAGAAGGATGCCGAGATCGCCATCTGCCTTGAGACAAGGATAATAAGGGAGACTCATGGGAGAGTTAAGGGTCTATTTCCTCGAGGTTGGGAGTTTTCCTCTAACCTGGATCAGATTGAAGGAGGTAAAATTGTTGTGGGTTGGAAGCCTGGAAGATGGGATGTGCAAGTGATCTTCACCTCAGACCAATTCATGATGTTGAGTTACATCAATTAAGGAGGATTTCATTGTGTCATCTCGGATATTTACAGTTCCAATTCAGAGAAAGATTGAAGAAGGCTCTGGGAGTGCTTGGTGAGCACCACACAACATGACCTACCTCATTTGGTGGTGGGCGATTTCAACAATACTAGGAAGTCCAAGGAGAAGGTGGGTGGCATGCCTATCCTGGATATGATCCTTGGGAGGTTTAATGATGCTATCAATAAATCTAATCTCATTGAGTTGAATATGAGGGGAGGCTTAACTACTTGGAATAACAAGAGATGCCCGGTGAGACACATTGCTAGTAACCTCGATAGGGGTCTTGTTAATGTGAGATGGTTGGAGGTGTTCCCCAATGCCTCACTTTTGTTGGGAGCCCATCCCAACAGTGACCACGTTTGGATGGAGGTTGATCTAGTCCAAAAGATAGCACCTAACATGCCTTTTCACTTCCTAAACCATTGGTTTCTGTGGAACAAGTTTGAGGATACTGTGAAGAAGGCCTGGTCTACTAATGTCATGGGTAACCTGCTCATTGTTGTGGTGGATAAGCTGAAGACTTTGAAACTAGCTCTGAAGGTGTGGTCTAAAGATAATATTAATCTTGATCTGGTGGTCACGGAAACCAGAGTGGACTTCAACATTGTTGCCAAAAATTTGAGGGAGACCCCACTCTCTGCGGAGTAGATGAAGGCCGAAGATGAGGTAGGAAAATGCCTCTTGCAGTGGGAAAATGCTCATGAAGTTTATTATTGGTAGAGAAGTAGAATGAATTGGGTTAAAGATGGAAATAAGAAACATGAAAGTCTATCATGCTGGTGTGAAGAAAAATGATATGAGAGACCACATACATAACCTCATCGATCCTATGTGCAACCTTATGGGCGAAAAGGACAAGATGGCTAAGATGATTGTAGGTTTCTTCTATGAGTTGTATAACTGGGGGAGTAGACATGACAAACCTCAGTCCAAACTCCAAATACGTGTCACAGATGAGATGAACAAGAACCTCTTGAGAATAGCAGATGATGAGGAGATCAAGAAAGTGGTGTTCTCCATAGGTGCTTCTAAGGCACCAAGGCCCGATGGCTTTAATGCCAAATTCTTTCAATCTTGTTGGCCTATTGTAAGTCAAGATGTGTGCTGAGCTATATGATGGTTCTTGGTGGGAGGTAGAATGGTGCGGCAAGCCAACCATGACTTCATTAGGCTGATACTAAAGAAGTCTTCTCCGACTACCATCTCTGATTTTAGGCCTATAGCGTGTTGTTTGGTCATGTACAAGGTGATTGAAAAGGTGTTGGCTAGTAGATTAAAGGAAATCCTTCCTTCTATGGTCTCCCTGAATTAAGTAGCCTTTGTCAAAGGCCGGAAACATGCTTCTTGCTAATGAGTTCCTGCTTGAGTTTTGTGTTAAGAACACATCAAAGAAGGCTTGCATCAAGTTGGATATAGCCAAGGCATATGATCATGTTAGCTGGGATGCTCTTTGGAGTACGTTGCAAGGCTTTGGGGTTCTCCGAGAGATGGATTGATGTTATTAAGAGATGTGTGCAGACCACCTCTTTCCCAGTGCTAATCAATGGTGTTCCACATGGTCTCTTCAAGGCGACCAACGACCTTCACCAAGGAGATCCAATCTCCCCTCTCCTTTTCACACTGATTATGGAAAATCTGGCCTGTTTAACTAATATAGCCGAACACGAGGGACTTGTCAAACCTTTCAAGGTTAAGGGTACAAAAGTTTTATCTCATATGATATTCATAGAAGATGTGCTCTTCTTCATTGCTGGTCATTGCAAATATTTGAGATACGTGAGAAGGTTGATGAAGACTTTTGGGCAGATGATGAATTTGTATATGAGTGAGCTGAAATCTCATGTCTTTCTCTCTAGATCATGTGATACTAGAAGAGGCCTCCTGAAGGAAGCGATCGGTTTGATGGAAGGGCATTTCCCGATGAGATATTTGGGCATCCCCTTATCGGGTGGGAGAGGAAGAGGCATGGAGTACATGAGGTGTGTGGATGACCTGAGAACTACCATTGAGAAATGGAGTGGGATTCACATTTCCATGGCTAGATGGGCTATCCTGATTCAATCGATCCTTAATGCAAAAATCAACTTCTGGTGTAGAAAAATTGAATTACCATGGTTCATCCTCGAGAAGTTCAAAGCTATTTCAGACAACTTCCTCTGGGGTGGAGGTGCAAATGGTGTTAGTTGGGAGACGGTGGCTCAATCACGCCATGTCGGTGGTTTGGGTCTCACCTGTCCTATGGACATTGCTTGGGGAGAGACAACTAGAAGAGTGTATAGATTTCTTAATTTCTTGGACTCTCTTTGGGTGATGTGGATGAAATAAAGGTATGGGGTCATGGGGAGTGGCTATTACCAAAGTGATTCCAGAACATGGAGGAAAATGAATGACGCTTGTGAGCACCTGGACAACCATTTCCTGCTGTACAACTAGAATGGTGGCCTACAACCACCATTCAGACTGTGGAACCTTAACAGAGATCTACCACAAGTTCTCTGGCATTCAATCGTGTGGACCAAGTCCTTATGCCCAAAGTGGAGCTTTGGTGCATATAGGGCAATTATGGGTTACGTGCCTACCAAGGACAAGTTGATTAAGTGGGGGCTTAATTGTGACCCTCTTTGTTTATTATGTAATAAGGTTGTGGAATCACATAAGCATATCTTCTTTGAATGTGACTATACTTCCTACCTTTAGAGGAGAGGGGGGCTGAAGTGTGGGTGGGGTGGCCAAGCCCCCCTGGATCTTAATGAGGTGCTACTTTGGATTTTGGAGAGGACCAACAGTAACCCAAGGAATAGATGCGTAGGGGGGATCTTCTTCACCTCTCTCATCTTTCACATATGGGGTGAAAGAAACAACAGGATGCACGATAAGAGGCCAAGGGACAACCTGAACATTTTTGATGTAATTAGAATAGCATAGTTTGGTTCTTTAAAGTGAACCTGAAGGGCATGGTGGGTGTTGATACCGTGGCTCTTAGGATGTGGGGTCTTATGTAGACCATGTATAGTATACATGATTTTGTTGTTTTCCCATGTACTCCCTTTTGATCATAGTAAAATTTTACCTTATCCAAAAAAAAACTTCTTCCTAAAATATTCTCCATGCTTTGGTCTTAAGGTTTTAGGGCTGAGTTAACCAATAATAGTTTTTTCTTCCAAGGGATTACTTACTATTTAAAATCCTTAAGTGGTGACTTGGTTTACAAAAACATTAATAGAATCTAAAATAATAACTTTTATTTTTAACATATAATATAATAATGAAAATAGGTTCAAGAAGACAACTTTTGCGATGTAAAATTGAATGTGGTACCAAAACCTCACCAAGTTGAACAGCCTAACTGGTCTTTTTGGCATCACATACTTTCAACAAGGGGTTGAATTTTTCAATCATCTAGAAGAATGTCCCAAACATATCTAACATAAAGCATACTATAGAGGTAATGCTTTCTGATTCTAGGATATCAACTCTTGATTAATCCTTATACCTCACTAACCACCACAATTATTTTATCATGAAAACGTAACTTACCCTAGAAAAGAACATAGAACATCATCATGGGAAAACTAGGGTCATAAAGAGACTCAACCTTAAATGAAAGAGATTAAGGTTTACCATTGTTGATGGTTCATTACCATGGGGTCATTACATGACAAGGTATTCTCAATCTATATGTCATAGGGGATTACCTAAACACACAAATACACTATGTATATGTGAGTTGCAAAATATCATCATTGGATATTCTTCCATGATCCCAAAAATAATACTAATGTTTGTGCCTTGGAACTTAGAATAAAAGATATCCATTATCAAGGGTGTTGATCCTATAAATCAACTCCACGTCAAAGGCAAGACTTTCCTAATCCTAATGGAATGAATTAATTTTAGTACTAGTAAAAGGGGTATCATCATCAAACATAAGATATGGTTCAAAGGTATGTTGTATATGTACAATCAATCCTCAAAGAGAGCATAAGAGTACACTTGGATAAAAAAAAGAAAATTAAGCAAGAACCTAGGGTTTAGAGTAGTCAAAGAGTCAAAAGGCATTCACTATTCTATAATGGTCAGGTTGAAAACCCCATTGCATCAAAATATGGGAGTTATCATTAAAAGGTCTATCTAGCACTTAGGGGAAGAAATCCACAATTAAAGAGAGGGTAAATGTAATTAGGATTGCCATAGGTAGAGTCTCAACCACAGAAGGGGTTTAGGATATAGAAAAGACAAATTTGAGTAGGGATTGAAACACTAATTGGTTATCCAAGACTTTAGGCATACCTCTCAAAGTATCTATAGGGTCAAATATCTACCTAATCAAGTAATAAATATAGGAACATATTAGGATACCTTGGAATAGTCAGATTTACTGAATGCTTATGCTCTGATACCATCTTTTAAGGAGTGGGACCCAAAAGGGTATCTACTCCTTACTTATTTGAGGAAATAAACCAACTCAATGCAACATACTAAAAGCATGAAGGGAGGCGGTGAATTTCATTTCTTAAATAGAATGATATATAAAACAATGTTATTACATTGCAACAGAAGAAATCATAACTATTACAAGTATCACTAAATTAACCAATTACATTATTCCTCAGCCATACATGTGACATACATAAGCTCAAAGGTAAAAAAGAAAGCTATTCTACAAAGGAACAGTTCCAAAGGGAAACCTGGCCATCCCAAGCTATCCTCCAAAACTAAGCTTATATTTTGGTCCATTCTGAGTCATCCTATTGTAGCCAACCTACTTTTGGGTGGGTTGAAGGCAAGACCTAGAAGGAGGAAAGTCAAAGAAAAGGAAATTCAACATAAAACAAAGTATGTGCAGTGTAATAAAAACTGGGCATTATTTAAGACAAAGAAGGATTAATTAAAGATATTCAATAAAGAGAAGACCAAAATAGAGTAGTTTCAAATGATACAACTTGTCAAGTAAATGAGGCACTTATTTACATGTATATGATTATCAAAAGTTTCTTTCCATATAATTTCACATCAACAATATAATAAAATAAAACAATGCATATAAAAACAAATTGATTAACATTATTTAAGCTTGATTGAGACCCATAAAATATCAAACCTAATAAGATGGGTGAAAAGGTGCACCTTGGGTAGAAAGGTGCACCCAATATAAATAATATGATTATGCTACAATTGAGGGAAAACCTTATGGTTTGGTAAAACACATCTCAAAGTGGGCCATTTCAAATCCATAAACTTGCCTCTTTCCACTAGGAAGGTCTCAAGCTATGATCTAATAGCTATTTGTAAACAACACAATCAAAGTGTTCTCCCTCAAAAAACACCAGTATAGATACAATTTGTAACATCAGTTATTTTAGTCCTATAATGTTGGTTACCTATCGACACTTAAGTAGGCGACAACATAACTGAACCTTGATGTCTTTGATTTCCATGGGTAAGATGCAACCGATGAGATATACTCAGTGTCTCTTTCTATGAAAGGATAAACTAATGTAGCAATATATATAAAATAAAGAAACCAATGATGTATTATGTTATCAACAATAAATATAAGATTGTTCTTGGGTTACAATCATTGATTTTTCTTAACGCAACCAACGACGTAGATCTACGACGTCAGTGATGGTTGAAGTAAAGCACAGTGGAAATTCAATGTAAACTAAACATAAACTGATAAGGATGTTTTTGTGATCAGTTTAAAAAGAAAAAATGATGATGAAGAACTTCTGCATTGTTGGTCCTCTTATGAAAGCCAACATTGTATTTCCATATCAATAAAAGTCAACTAATAAGGATAGACATGTTGTCATTTTTCATGGTAAACCAACGACACATGTTTATGATGTTGGTTTTTAAGACAATGGGCGTCACATGTTTTTTTATGATAGTTTTACATACCTACTATCTGACTATTCAACATGATGGAGCATGTAGTTCATTAGAATTTTAGGCTCTACAAGTATTCATCTTAACAATAGACTAACAATACCTATAAAACATATAATAACAAACACATACAAGAGTCCACATCCACACTTCATTCGACTCTCATGCACTTATACACACATACACATACACGATTCATTCAGACACATGCAATTCCATTCTTATCCACATGTACAAATGCAATTCTCATTGTATTAGTTTCTCTTTGCATTCATTCACACACATATGCACATATACACACATCATTGACATATGCACAAAAAATTCACTTGCATATTTGAAGTTGTAAAAAGTCATTACCATCATATGTATATAGAAACCATGACATTAAAATTTTAAAGAACATCATATCGTATCCCAATCAAATAAAAAGTTTACTTCCTTGATGAAGGACTCTACCCACTCTTTCCCTATCTTGTCCAACTCTTCTTGTTTATAGGGCTTTATTGTGTAAAATACCTACAAACAGAAAGGCATAATTCAAGTTTGTTTTCATTTTGTATATTATAAAGTGAGACTACTTATATTTCAAGATGATATATATTACCTTTTGTATACAATAGATGATTTGTGATGCATTTTTGACAATTAGGTCCATATACCACATCATTAAGTACGTGCATGCTCAATTATTATCTTTTCTAGGGCACTATAAGTTTACATTTATATGAAATTTCAATAAATAAAAATAAGCATAGTTGGAATACATATGCAATGGAGTCTGGAAACTATCTTAACATTCTACTAAGATATACAATTCTTTCTTTTTAGACATCTCTCCTCTGACTTGTTTGAATGCTTTTATACCACTATAAGGTAAAACAATACATTTAGTTTCATTATTAAATTGTGATGTGATGATGTAGCTACTAATATATGTTGACATATTAAATAAATACTAACTCTATAATTAGAAATTTCAATGTGTGCCCCCACTGATATTTTTTCTACCTAAAGGATCAAGATAATACACAGATAATATCTTGAGGACAATCACCAACAACTCCCATTTCCAATCAAATTGGGAGGATGCATGTACCTGATCTTCACAACTAAATGTTATCTCTATTGGTATATCTTAGTCCATCAACTCAGATTTTGATCCTGGAACCACATCAGATATGTTAGTCAAAACAAGCAAACATGTTTGTATATTCTTATTACAATTATACTATTGTTCTTATTCTCATTTGGTTCACTTAAATGCATGTTGGAGTTTTTAGCCTTATTGAATGGGTTTATGATCCATTGGATATCTTTTTTATTCTAAGATTTTTCTTTAATCACATACTTTTGACTATTCAGAGATTGCATATATGTGTTAGTATTAATATCAGTTGGACAGGAGGCCAAACAACCGTCTGTGATGACCAACCGACTGGCCAAGAGGTGAGATGGTCGATTTAAGGGTTGAACCGATCTACCCAGATTGGCAAGCATAGATCTACACCAGCAATAGGTTCATACATGTGATGTGGTGATAGACCTAGGTTGTAGTAATTCCTTGTGGCTCCAAGGAATTACAAGTAAACATGGCCATAACCATCACTTTTTTATATTACATGTTTATGTTGTGGGATATAGCATGTATATGATACATACTATATATGTGGTGATTAGATACAATATATGTATATATATGATATATATAAAATCCCTCAAATCAAACATATTAAGTCTAAGATGCTTTCCATTAGCAACATACATGAAAACCTTGATTGACCAAGCATATATTTACACAAAGCATGATGCGTCGTCTATCTCGTGGAAGTGTGATGGTAGATATGTGGGTTTGCACAAAGCATGGTGCATATCTATCGTGTTGGCTATTGGATCAAGCATAACCGGTGACTTAGAGAGCCTAAGCCCAGAAACATGCAGATGATTATGGCAAGGAGTTGCACATATCATCTATCTAAGAGTTGCATATGATGCAATTGTCACGATTGCCTACCTATATAATCAAGTTGTGGGCTATCAGTAAAAGCGGATTTGATGAAATATGGATCTTGGCTCATTAGATAATTATATGCTACAATTTTCCAAATTGATAACTGAGGGTTGTCAATTTGAAAAAAAAAGAGAATGATAATGAATTAAAGATCTAATTATTATCGCCCAAATTTAATCAAATCAAATCAAATCAAATCAAAAATGAGTTTTTGACAAAATTGCAAATTTTTTTATAGGATCAAATGACAACGAACAACGTCACTTTTCTTTGTGATTAGTCCTTAAGAAGGACAAACTAACTGGGAACAACTTCCATGATAGGTTCATGATGTTGAGAATCATTCTCACACAACAGTGGAAGCTCTATGTCCTGGAAATGCCAGAACCAGAGAAACCATCTCAAAATGCACCAAGGGCTGACAAGGATGCCTATAAGAAGTGACTAAAGACGCCATGAATGGAAAGTGTCTAATTCTATGCTCCATGAACTATGAGTGGAAGAGGCAGCATGAGAATATGGGTGTGATTGAGATGGTCACACATCTCAAGAACATGTTCCAAGACCAGGCAATACAAGAGAGATATGATGTCTCCAAGGCACTGTTCAAATGTAACATGGCAGAAGGTGATTCTATAGGTCCTCATGTACTCAAGATCATTGGGTACATGGAGAACCTAGCTAGACTGGGATTTCCCTTGGGTCAAGAGTTAGCCACTAACGTGATTTTGCAGTCTCTACCAGAGTCATATAGTCAGTTTGTCATGAACTACAACACAAACGACTTTGACCAGCCATTTTGGGCATGTTGAGAACAACTAAGACACAAATGAAGAAAGACAAACCCAAGCTTGTGATGATTATCGGCAAGACAAGGGGGAAGTTTAAAGGCAAAGGCTAAGCTAAGAAGAGTTCTAAAGGCAAACAGAAGCCCAAGATTTTAGATATCAAAGCAAAAGGTGGGGTAAAGAAACTAAGAGGCGATTGTCACCAGCCTGGACATTGAAAAAGAAATTTCCCACCCTAGTTAGAAGAACTAAAGACGAAGAAGGAAGGCACTGAGGCCTCCACCTTAGGTGTAAATTTTATAAGATAAATTTGGTTACTTCTTCAATTTGGTATGTGATACCAAATAGAGATCTATCATACTTGATGTGCAGGATCTGATAAGAAGTAAAATCCTTCATGGAAGGACAAAGATGGACAAGACGGGGCAAGCACTACAGAAAACTCATTCATTAGTGGCATTTTACAAATGCCGGTAAAAAAATATAAATGCCACTAAAAGTATTTAATGGCATTTGTTGACACTTAAAAAATGCCTCTAGTACCAATGCCACTAGAGAGATATTGGCATAAGTTGTAAATGTCACTAAATAATTGGTTTTAATGGCTTTCAATGAATTCTAAATAAATGCCACTATAACATCAATTGGCTTTTACTTAAATGTGACTATAACATCAACTGGCTTTTATACAAATGTCACAATTGTATATTGGGATGTTGTATGGAACTGTTGTTGTTGTATATAATGCCTTACAAAAATGCCACTATATTGGCATATGTATTGTATATGATGGCATTTTCATGACTTTTAGTGATTTAATTTTCTTTTTGTTGCCTATATTTCTAAAAACTTGCAATTTAAACTCACATTTTGAAAATATACATTTTGCATATCAAACCTTTTTATATATCATCAAATAAAAATTACATGGGGAGGATCTTTTACCTTGCCTCTTTTAGAAAATACAACAACATGAGACACTCTTTCATGCAACATTTTACTAAGTACAATAGTTTCTACATCCTTTGACCATATAATGAAAAGGTATACATGTATGTTCTTATATTTGTATCTTGTTGATGTAGACTTTACATCAAGAATTTGTACATAGTGAGAATTATCTTCACAAATCCTACATCATCATTCTTCATGAACTTGGACTTCTTCTCAAGAATCTTATTGTAACACCCTTCAACTTCAATAAGGATCTCAACAAACTTGACAACAATCTTGGAGGTGTGGTATACATGAATACATGTGTGAATGATAGCTCTACCATTGCCATCTTTCATACCAAGGATAAATTCAACCATCATATCAACATAAGAACCCACCCCTTCTGGAAACATGGTGCCTCCACCTGAAAAGGGAAATTCTTCTCTTGCTTTCTTAACAGATTATTGTCCAAATTTTCATTATTAACCCAATCATATGTCACACGTCTAAATCATAATGATCAAGAAATAAAGGCAAAATATAAGAATTACATAAATTAACTAATAGATGAACCCAACTTTAACAAAGACTATGATTCACATATACTTTAACATATTTTTTTTGAATGAAAGGGAAATGAAATCCCTTGTATCCAACTCATTCTCAACCATTGATGTATTACTATTTTTACAACTCTTCCCTACAAACAAGGAACACTATGCTTGAAAAGAGATATCTAAAACCATTAGAAAGATTTTAAATAAAGTCATTCAAGTGATAACATTAACTACTGAAATTACATTGATGTGGTATATTGGGATTAAGAAAGGCATTTTCTCCCCCTCTCCCATGCCCATGATGAAGGCCGAATGTCTGGGAGAGTGGTAAACCAAGGAGGCAGTTGGGATTTGAAACCAGGTCCCTTTGTTAGGGGACACCGTGCTTGATCACTTGAGCCACTCCTTGTTGGCTTGATGTGATATATTGGATGCATTACGTTAAATGCATAGTCCTCAACATTCCTTCTAATATCTTTAAGGCCCTTGAATGAACCCATTGCAGCAACAATATTTCTCTAAACATTTAAAACATGTAACAATTCAGTCAATCGATGAATTGACACCAAAACAAATGCTTATTCTCTATAGTTACATTTATTTTTTTATAAGAAAACCATTTCATATCTGGTTGTGTAACTTCTTCTCAATAAAATGTGGACAAGGGATTCTATATAAACTTGAATTGGAATATATAACTCAATCAATATTTTAAGAGATCACAAATAAAGGAAAAGTAAATTACCTCACAAATGCTACAAATATTGGAGAGTCATGTAATTGTGCAAAGACAATATACCAACATTATTCCTAGAGCCAATCAGAGGAGAAGACACGAACATCATTGTCACCACCTGCACTTAAACAAATACAAACCAATCTTTAGATAAGAATTGGGAAACATGTGTGGGAGATGTGATCAGAGTTCACACTGGAATGTTGTTGACCTGGTAAAGAAAATACACATAAACGATTGATAATTATTTTTTAAGAGAATGAAAAAAGTTCCCTACC
Organism: Alisma plantago-aquatica; assembly: GCA_963693085.1. Classification (NCBI taxonomy): domain Eukaryota; kingdom Viridiplantae; phylum Streptophyta; class Magnoliopsida; order Alismatales; family Alismataceae; genus Alisma; species Alisma plantago-aquatica. The sequence goes on along the minus strand of OY856413.1, from coordinate 877,552,653 downwards.
AAGATCATTCCCATTATCAAGCAAGTAGTGTCCACTATCATATCCTCTCTTTACTGTTGAACCATATGTATACACCTATAGAAGTTCCTATTGTAAGGTCTCCCAAGATGACTTCCCAAGAAGCTCCTCTAGGATCCACAAGATTTATCCTTTTAGAGCAAATTAAGGTGATTTCTAACAAACAATCTTGGAATATTCTAAAATACAAGAAATTGAGGATCAATGTCATTCATGTGTGTAGAAAGTGGAAATACATCACATTTGGCATTGTATTGTAAATAGCCAATGGTATTTGTAATATGACCAAAGGAGTGAATAATCAATATAAGAGGTATAATCATACTTTCTTTTTGTATTTAATTCTGTTGTAGCTAGATGAGTTTGAATTAATAAATTGTTCTTGAAACCATAAAGGAAGTATGTGCTAACAAAATGATTGTATGATTGAATTTTAAGATAGTAAAATAGCAAGCCTAGTGTATGGAAAAGTATGATGGTATAGGATTGCAGATATTTGGTAGTCATGATAAGATAGAGAAATTGTTGATATCTAAACTTTATATTTGGTAGTACAAAAATAGAGATGTACTACTACAAATCTATAAACTACATGCACATAAGAAAGTGTTAACTTAGTGATATCCATGTCACCTAGTCTATGCAATATATATATATATATATATATATATATATATATATATATATATATATATATATATATATATATATATATATATATGTGTGTGTGTGTGTGTGTGTGTGTGTGTGTGTGTGTGTAGAAAAGCAATAAGTCAATCAATTAGAAGGTGACACGAAACCAATGAACATCAATTTAACATCAATCTTGAAGGAAAGAGATATCACTAAAAAATCTTGGGATAATATAAATAGTTTAGCAAAGGCTTATAGTAGAAGATGACAGTCCTGATCTAGGACAAATTAAGGTGTATATTGATGTTGTTACACACAAGAAAATTGAATCAATTTTCATTGTGACACATGATGAGGGATAGTGGACATGATGTTATGGAAATACCAGTAAGTCTGATAATGTGTTTAAGGCTGAGTTGAAACCAATTGATATGGCCATCCACATTTCCAAGAAGGGAAAGTATCGAGTTTATTATTGACACTGATAGTCAGAAGGAAGTTGACATGTTAAGATTCACCCCTAACACAACCCTTTGTATAAGAAATAGAAAGAGAGATGTAGAGGAGAATGGATATGTGAAGTTTGATTGTCAGGAATGTAACAAAGCGGATGGTTGCTTATCCAAGTGTCATTTAAAAAATTATAGTGGCTTCTTCAACTATATTAGACCTAATGATCAGATAAACTAATATCTTATTTATGATATATATATATATATAATGGTAGTAGTACTATCACATTACTACATTGAACTCTAGTAGTTTTAATCCCCATTTGAATTTACTTGCATGAGGAGGCCGAGATGAATAGAAACCTCTTGACTTTCCTTCTTAAAAAAAGAAGGTTTCCACAACATTGATGAGTGAGAACTACTCTAAGGCGGAAGAGTGAAGTAGGATATAAGTTTTGTTGGAAGGGAAGGGGTGATGAAGCCAAGGACCAGCTCTAAAGTTGTATTAATACCTGATTAGTATTAGAATTGATCACCTCTAATGTATATTCAAAGAAAACAACACTTACAAATCTGAAGGAAAACTAACAACGAATAATAATAATTTGTTAGTGAACAAATCTTATACTATTTGTATAGCTACTGTCTCGCCTTGTGATTTGTGTACTTCATAATGCATAATCAAAAGGTTTAACTAGACACCATAAGTTCCCCTTAATACAATCTCTTTTTTCACGAAAATAAACAGTGACAACGCAACAAGACATTTTCTTAAAGTAGAGTAAAATATCCTATAATGTGAGCACCATATATAAAGTTGTGTGTGCTCATGATTGGCTTATTCATCTTTAGGAAACATATTTTCACATAGTACATAATTCGTACAGAAAAAAACATAACAAGAAACGTAAAAATCGAATGTGAGTAATTATTGTCTCACAACATGTTAACAAAAACAATCGTTCAAGAGAGTAAAAATCTGTAGTTGTTTATAATAAGTAGATCATGTAGCTTTCAAATTTGCAAAGACAAATTTTTTTTTATAAGAACATTCCCATACAAATAGGTTTAGTGCCCTCAACTTGGAGTGTAAGGTCATGGGTGGATCTATGTACAAGATAACCACATGAACTGATCCCCTGATTGCGCAAGAGTTTGTGACATAAATACATAAAATAAATAGAAAGTTAAAGACAATAATATATGTAAAGACCAATACAAACAAAACACACATGAAAGATATGTGTTCGGAATGGAGCGGAGAAAAAAATAATGTACGACGTGTTGTTGTGATACAAGACAATATATACAATTAAACATACTTGGTATACACCCGTAAGTCATTCTTAACTAAAAGAAAGAGCGTGCTCTCTAGTTCATCCACTATTGGCCTTGGCCGAATATTTGCGCTGTGACTAATAGCCTATTAGCTAGTTAGTAAACAACAAGAACATTATTCGTTACAATGTTAAACTGAATGACCAACTGAATTTAGAGAGAAACAATTGGAAAATATGCAACCGTGTACTATTTGGAGTCCAACATGTAAAATACATGGCAGGCTGCGTAGTATGTAGCAAAAGTTGTATTGAGCAATTTTATATCTAGCTCATGTCTAGTCGCATTACTTATATTAGACAACAACAAGTGGCGTCTCACGAAGGAAACAAGAACTACGACATGAGATATACGCATTAATATGATAGACAATAATCTAGATTTATGTAGTACAGATTCATATGCAATATGACAGTAAAACATCAATTAAGTGTGTCCTAACATTTTTGTGAGGAATTATCCTTCAAAATCAGAAATTGAAGTGCGATTCAAGGCCCAATATATGTGATATTGAAAATCTTTGATCTTAATGTAGTCTAGGAAAAACTTTGATAGAGGCACATTCATTAGTTCCTACTTCCTTTAGAAGTAATAGGAGTCCCAAGAGATAGTTCAATATAATCTCTTTGTCAATGAACAAGTGTAAACGTGCACATGGCTGCTGGCACGACCATATATGACAATTGTAGAGATATGCACGATTGATAAATGTGTCAACTGATTTAACAATGGATGGTTGTACGAAAGCCATATATAAACAAATTGCTCCAAAAAAAATGGCAGTAGGACATGTATATAAACATTGCAGCAGAGAACTTCATCGAGAAGATGGATGTCATGACTAACACAAATTTAGAAAGACTTGCGTAGACATACCTTTATAAGTATCACAATTCGGGACTCCATGTATGTAATATCCTGAGACATAGAACAAGACCGAGTAATTGAAAACTAACCAGATCAAATGTGATCTTCTAACATAGGGAATAGAAATCAAAATGTCTCATATGATGACTTAAATGGTAGCAGAATGTTATAGTGACAACATACAATACTGTTACAACTGGTAAGTAATATTAGCATTCAACAATAGGTGAGAAAATGCTGTTGCGACACCAATGATTTAAACAAGTGAAGTTGTCTCAGAAAATGCCATAGTTTAATTTACATTGTTTATTAATAGAATGTGTTCTTATTAGAAGATAAAGCAACAAGCAGAGTTTATGCCATTTAATATTATGTACCCTAGAATTGCATCAATGCAGGGTGGATATCCGGTAACATTGAACACTTTCTAGTTGCACAACTTCTATATAAATTTGGAAAAATAGTATTTGGTGTTATTCGGTGAATGTAGGCCAACATGATGACAAGGATCATACTTCAAAAATTTCAGATCAGGGCAGGACTTGGCCAGTTAGTCAGACTACACAGTTGTTTTTTTATCTACAACAACTACCAATTAAGAGTGAAGAACAGAAGGGGGTAAAGAAGGAGAGGGGGTGCAGATGGAGGGGGTTCTATACTTGTGACTAAGATGCACTTGAATGTGAGCGCATCTCCTCCTAGAGCAGATCATCAACTGCCCACGAAGGCTCCTTGCCCACCACCAGAGACCACGACTCGTTATCAAGTGTAGACCACAAAGGCTGCTTGCGTACCGCGGGCACGTACGCTCCTTATCATGGGCATGGCACGTGGCTACTAAGGTCATTACATAGATCACATCCAAAAAGACAAGGATGTTAGGAATGTAGTGAAGGTTGAGACAATGCGAGATGTGTGGGGGACGACTTATGGATGTCGATCGGTAGCAATCTGGAATAGGGTTTCAATGACAGAAGGAGTGGAGGTGGAGAATGAAAAGGTGGGAGTACTGGATCACCCGGGTTGGAAAGATGAACGAGCTAGCGCCAATCCAAAATTGGAAACGCTGACAAGGCGGGTCTTGCACACAAAATTTGATCGAGTAACTAAACAGAATTCCAATCGACATTTAGAAATGCCATTATAGAAATTTGTTAGAGCTAGTATTAGCGAGTTCTTACTTGTAACCTTATATTTTGTCATATGTCGGAAATTGAATATGAAACGCCCTTAAAGGTACATGTCTACATGCACTTTTAACAAATGCCTATAAAATAAATGCCACTAATAGACACATTTGCTGTAGTGAAGTTTTATGGAAGATTTGGTCTACATCTAAATTTATGTTAGCCCAATGGGCATGTAATAGATTTAGTAGAACTGCTATTTTATTATGCCATCAAATAAACACATTTTACTTTAAAGCATCTTGTATGACAAGGATGATATATTGACGTGGTTCTTACTGCACTAACAAATTCACCCAAGGCTGAAATCCCTGAGTTTTTACCAAAACCTCATGCAATAATACCACCCGCAAGCGAACAGGTCTTATTGCAGTATAGTTAAGGATCGAATTCCAAAGGGCAACATTTTTAAGAATCTTACTAGTCAGATATAGTCCAAGTAAGACTAATATTTAGAACAAAGAGTTGATTGAGTTTAGTTAAACTAAATGCAAGGAAAGTAAAGAGCAGGAATTAAAATAGAGTCTAGATTAATGATGGGAATCACTAGGGTGGTATCGGGTTTCACCACCACTACACATACAAACATGTCTAAAACACATCCAGACAAGATAAAACCATCCAAATGGAGTTGCAAACCCTCTGTACGGAAGTTAGGTCCGCGTAAGCATCACCTATAGGTATCATATGTCTCGTCACCTGCAGATCATGCACTTACTACTCTGAAGATATCTTTAAGAAGTTCTCGTCAAGGAATCAACCATGTTAAATGATATTAATAAACCTTAGTATTGAAGTTCTTGCGTTATAATGGATCATGCAAGGTAGGTGATTAGTCTACAAGCACGCATCAAATGATTAACAGGAGATGAAGAGTTATATACAAGCCATAGAATGTTTTAAGATGAACATGCAAGCATGGGTAGCGGGGCTATTCCCCGCACCCCAACGAAGAGGACTAATCGCTCTTCATGATAGAAACAAGAAAAACAAGAGAGACGGAAGATTCCGCCATGGTCATGGTGAAGAAGGTGGCCAAAGCTCGGTGGAGAAACAAACTTCTACACGATGTTGGGGCAGATCTAGAACGAGGAGGGAGATAACACCAAGGCAAGCAAGGTAGATCTTCTCTCTCCTTCTTCCGTCTCTTCTCGTGCACTTACTTGCAGGAGAAGAAGCAGTAGGTGGCCGACAACAGAGTAGATCTGCAGATCTTGAAATTCAACCACTTCCGTGGCTAGAAGATAGATCTAGATAGAGTGGAGATGGAGGAGAGGTAAGAACTCCACAGAGGTAGTCCTTGGAGGTAGAGATCGTCTTCCTGAGGGCTGGGCACAGAGCGACAGCCTCTCAGAATCATAGAAGAGATGCTTTGATAAGACAGGTGGGTGGCCTATCTATAGGTGCAAGCCACTGACTTAACTCCACGGTCGAGGTATTGGCTACGGTCGAGGTTGTATACCACAGTCGGGGTCCTTCTTTTCTTGGCCGTGGTCGTGGTGGTGTTATGTAGTTCCATTGGTGTGTCGCAGTCGCAGTGTGTTCGTGGTCACGGTCGAAGTCAATTTGTATCAGGTCACGATCTCCATGCAGGTCAAGGTGTTCTTTAGCTCATGGTGCCTCAGGCCGCGGTCCTTTTTTGGGATCGCGATTGCGGTCCTTCTAAATCAAACCCACCCCCACCGGGGGGGGTATTGCTGAGGGTCGAATGTCCTGCGTTGATGAATCCTCTGGCTGATGAGGATGCATTCTCATGAAGGATATGGCCATCGAAAAAGGGTACAAATTATCGAAAGTTTCTTGGGACCATCGTCCCCTACACCTCCTACATTGGCGTACATGGTGCGATGTTCAATCCTACAATGGAGACAAATGGTCTTGATCAAAACTCTAAATAATGATATGGAACTGGGGAAAAGTGTATATGAGCACATTCAAGGAGTGTATGAGAGCATTTAGTGCAAAATTAGTGACTAAAACTAAGATGAATATGCATTCATCAAAACACCCTAAACTTAAATGTTGCTCATCCTCAAGTAACACAAAATCTAAAACAATCGCCAATTGAATACTTTCAACTCATGTGATTGCCTCATCTTCACATCATGATTGTTTCTTTTCTGCTTTGTATGGCTTAGCATCGTAACCTCCTGAGATCACATAACACATCTTACAATATCTTCATTCCTGAGTTCACTTCTCAAACACACTTCCTCCCCACTTTCTCCAACAATAAGCATGTCTAAGAGTTTTGTAAGAGTCCATAGATACCCACAGAACAACAACTTTGCATCTAATCTGACACTGGTGTTTTACAAAAGAGTGGCCAAAATGAGGCATTCATTATGTCCGTAGGTGGAAAAGGGAGTGAAGGGGGGTATGGAAGGAAGTAGTGAATCTCTCCTCTAGTCGACATGATATTTTATTATATGGTTGCAATTACATTGATTGCATTTTTTTTGTGTGCTCATTGGCATCTTTTCTTTTTGGTGGTACGCCCCTATTAAATAGTGATGGGTATGGAAGAAGTGGATAAAGAGAGAGGTGGCGTGCCACCCCGAACTTAGGGTTTGGCACTCTTTTGTGGCTTTTTATTTCTTTTTTTTATAGATGGAGGGGTAAAAAGATGGTAGAAGAAGTGTAGAAGAGAGTTCAGATCATAATGCAACTTGATTTACGATTCAGTGCATCGAGTTGTTCTTTGTATCATACTATGTTCAAATAATGACTTGATGTAGATCCAATGGAGATTTCATGCTATTGTTCCACTAGCCAGTTTGGAAGCATGATGTATTTGATCCCTCTCAGTTTGATAGATACTTGCCATTTTTGCTAAAGGATCATGATGTTAGGATTCATAAGCTTCACATGGTGATTTCTAACAATTGGCTAGTTTAAAAAATTGTCCCTATTGAGGCTTTACTTTAAATAAGGAGGGTATAATGATTCAAAATTGCATAAATGAAGAAACTAGTCGGTTAGGTAAAGGCTTTGATTGAAATAAAAACGTCTAAACTTCATCAAGTTTCTATACAAAAATACTTTGAATTTTTTTAAAAATTAAGATGAAATCTTACGTCTGAAATAGATGGGTGTAGGTGGAAGGTAAAGTATGTACCACCCACCCTCCACCCCAAACTTAGAAATTTGCTCATCCCGAGCAAACTCTAAATCTGAGATGGAGGGGGAAAATTGTGCCAGTTGGACCACCATATGTGGTTGTGTTCCTCTCAACAACGTGTCCTCCATCTAAAATCTCAAAAATGAAAACTATCAAAACTTAAGATTGCATCTTGCAATGTGATATCTACTACGTGAAAATTTTTCTAATTCAAAACTAAAATGTAAAAGTTAAGTTAAGGATCGGGCTGCCTCTCGACAAGCGCCTTTGTTTTATGTTGTTGGCTCGACATGATTCTTTCAATTTTATGGTAGATATGTTGGTTTGGAAAGATTCAATGATTCTTCAATGCTTGTATCAGCTGTGGTGAAATATCTCTTCAAGCGTTGGCCATTTGCCACAAAATTGCTTGACTTTTCACTCCATAAAACAAAAACACCATGCAGGTAGACGCTCTTGACAGTGTATGGTCCAGACCATCGAGAATAGAGTTTCCCTGGGAACAATCTCAGTCTTGAGTTAAATAGTAGAACTTGGTCTCCCACTTGTATGTCGTTCCTTTTTAGATGACCATCATGCCATAACTTGGTGCGTTCTTTGTAGATTCTTGCATTCTCATAAGTTGTCATCCGAAGTTCATCCAGCTCCTGAAGTTGTAGAATCCTAGCTTGGCTTGCTTTCTTCATGTCAAAATTCAGTTGCTTGATTGCCCACCAAGCTTTGTGTTCAAGTTCTATGGCCAGATGACATGATTTTCCATAGATTAATCGAAATGGTGTTGTCCCAAGAGGAGTCTTAAAAGCAGTTTGGTAGGCCCACAAGGCATCATTGATTTTTACTGACCAATCCTTTTGGTTGCAGCCTACTATCTTCTCCAGGATAGCCTTGAGTTGACGGTTAGAGACCTCTACATGTCCACTTGTTTGCAGATGGTAGGGGGATGCTACCTTGTGTGTTACACCATATTTTCTCAACAGGGCCTCAAAGCTTCTTTCCAGAAAATGAGAACCTTTGTCGGATATCACAGTGCGTGGGACTCCAAAATGGGGAAATATAATATCTTTGAACATTTTTATGATAGGTTTCGAATCACTAGTTATGGTTGGTATGGCCTCCACCCATTTAGAGACGTAATCCACCACAATCAGAATTTAGCAAAATCCATGTGAGGATGGGAATGGGCCCATGTAGTCCACTCCCCAAACGTCAAAAATCTCAATTTCTTGCCAAATCTTGAGGCACATCTCATCTCTTTTTGTTATGTTACCCGTCCTCTGGCATTTGTCACAAGACAAGACAAAGTTGTAGGCATCCTTGGATATGGTCGGCCAAAAGAAACCACATTGCAAAACCTTTAAAGTAGTTTTCTTAGAACTCATATGGCCTCCAATAGGGCCTGAGTGGCATTGCTCTAGAACAAGTTGAGCTTCTTCCTCGGCGATACAATGTCTGTAGAGACCATCAACATAGAGCTTGAAGAGGTATGGCTCATCACAGTGATATTTCCTCACATCGTGCATGAATTTCTTCAGTGCATTGCCGGTGCATTCAGGGTGGATGACACCAACTGTAAGGTAATTTACGTATTCCGAGTACCAAGGAGTAGCTTCTGAGACTTTCATGAGATGGTCATCTGGCATAGAGTCATTAATTGGGATCTTTTCAGTTTCCATGGTGTGGATACGACTCAAGTGGTCTGCCACAACATTCTTCATGCCTATCTTATCTCTTATCTCAAGATCAAATTTTTGCAATAGGAGAATCCATCTGATTAGCCTGGGTTTCACATCTTTCTTTGCTAGGAGGTAACGAATTACAACATGGTCTGTGTAGACAATCACTTTGGAACTGATGAGGTAGGATCTAAACTTGTCAAAGGCATACACAACTGCAAAAATTTCCTTCTCGGTAGTTGCATAATTACTCTGAGCTTTGTCAAGGGTCTTATATACATAGTAGATGACATGATGTTTCTTTTCTATATATTGGCCCAAAACTACGCCAACTGCGTAATCACTTGCATCACACATGATTTCAAATGGGTGCTCCCAATCTGGAGCTTTGATGATAGGGGTCGATATAAGGGCATGCTTGAGATTGTTGAAACTCTTGATGCATTCTTCATCAAAGTGAAAATCAGCGTCCTTTAGTAATAAGTTCATCATAGGCTTGGTTATCTTGGAGAAGTCCTTTATGAACCTTTGATAAAAGCCTGCACGACCGAGGAATGCGTGGACCTCTCTTACATTGGTTGGGATACTGAGTCTAGAAATCACTTCGATCTTTCCTTTGTCTACTTCAATTCCTCAATTGCTGACCCTATGGCCGAGGACAATTCCTTCTTTCACCATAAAGTGACATTTTGTAACATACTGAATCTCAGGGTCTTCCCTACAATTTACCCATATTCTATCTTTTCATTTCTTTCAAGTCCTTTTGGACCAATTTCATAAATTTCCCTTCTTTTATATTCTTTTTGGACTCTATGTGCAATTTGAGCATTAATGATGGTGAAATTCCATTTTTACCCCCATTATGATAATAAAGGGGTGTTTGCATAAATAACCCACTTAAGGTAATAATTAAGGACTAATAATTAAAATGGAGTTTTATGAGAGATAATAAGTGGATAATGTTTATTTGGAGCTTTTTGAATAAATATATTAGAAATAATGTGTATTTGAGTTAATTATGAGTGTAATTAACCTAATCTCCTTCTCTCTCCTAAAAAATGATAATAATATATATAAATAGAATATTATGGTGAGTTTTTTCTCTCAAAGCTAATAATGGATGGTATCTCGAATTTCACTCACATAATCCATTAAAAGAAGCCTTTTCATATAATTCATTCATTTTAATATATTAATATATTAATATACACTTTAATGAGAAATATATTTATTAAGGGCCATATTATTTATAAAATGAGAAAGTAATTGCATAGAATTGTTCTACACATTAATTTGTGCATGTTGTTAAAATTTGGTGACTTTTGGACTTTATTTGACCCTTCAAATCAATTTTATAAGCTTTCAATATAGTATAACTATATTGCATGAGTCGAATCAATTGTATTGATGTGTAACGCTATAGTTGGGCCGATTTTTCACTGTCACACGCCTCACCCTTCACCTGCTCATCATCCAACGGTGGTCATTTGATCTCGATCAGATCTGATAGTGGAGAACTCATCTCCTACCTTCAGCCGTTCAACAGCCGAGCCTCTCTGCCTCCTCGATCTCGTTCTCCCTCCAAGAGGCACCGATTCATGTGATTCTTGTTCCGTTGGTTTTGTCTCATCTAAACTCTTTGAATAAGCCCTAACGCATCTCCTCCCTCACCCTATGTGGAAAATGCCTAGTCACAACCCCTTCTTCTTCTCCATCATGGTTTCACAGAGTGTTCTAGAGCCACTCTCACACCTGCATAAGGCCAAATATTGAACCCTCAAGCTTCGTACTTTCTTCCTCCTCCTCCAATTGCTCGTCATTGCCCCAAATCTCCCTGACCTAGTCCATCATCTTCCCTAGAAACAAAGACCTGCTGCTCGCACCTATGGCCTCCTTAGCCTAATCGAAAGCATGGTAACTATCTTCTACCTCCACTCTTCCATTTCGTACTCTCAGTTTTCCTCTCTGCTTCCCCAAGCGCCAGGTCCTAGAGACCGCTGACGAGCTCCACCACCACCATGCCCTTTTAGTGTTTCCTTACTCCTCCACCCTCACCAAAACCTCCTTTCTCTGTGGTTTGCCTCCGTGTTTGTGTTGGAACCTTCAATGGATGTTTGTATCGTGTTTTTTGGGTGCTTTGTCATCGCTTGGCTCCTCCTATGCTCCGACGACGTTGCGGCCTGGTTTCCCCACTTTCGAGCACGCCAACGTTGTCCCATTGGCCGTCGAGACCGGGAGGTTGAGGGGAATTCATCCCCGGCCTCAGTTGACAACATCAAGATGGGTTGCGAGATGGAGCAATGGAGCTCGAGCTCTAGTTGCTCGCTCCAGCGCCATGGCGAGAGCAGGTAGATGCCTGGTCAGTAAATGACCAGGGCAACCCTCGCCCCTCTGATCAGTCAATTTTATACGCATGGGCAATCTCATAATTGCACCTTGAGTTTTTTTTCTCGCTTGCAAGGTTTGTTACATACGAATGACAGTACTGCCCTCAGTGTTTCAATCGATTTCATTTTATACGCAAGGGCATTTTGGTCATTTCACCTATTATTTACATCGATTTACATTTTCATTTAAATTACCGTCACACTATGGTTTTCTTGCATTCTGATTGGCCAATTTTACTTAATTCATAATAAATCGATCCATGGTCTGAAAAATGCAAATAAATAGTCGTTGGAAAGGATTTTTCATGTAGAATCCGATTTTATTGTTATTGAGTCCCAATTATGATTCCTTTTTCGAAGTTTTCTTTGGATACCTATTTGATTATATTAAATGATCGAAAATGTGTAATTAATCTATTTTAACTCCAATTTGGGTAGTAAAATATGTTTTCTTAATCAGGAGAATGTGACTAATTGATTGGACTAGGTTTTGAACCTTAAATCATGGTTTTGAAAACAAGTTCCAAAATTAGGGTTTTCCTATGCTTTAAGGTTTATAAATACTAATACATGTGTAATGTTGGCAACTAGGGAAAATGGATATGGAACACTCTAATTGGTGAAATGGGTTGAATATGAATCTTCTAAAAGGTATGTGAAGCCTATCTCATATGTGGATCCTATTTTGGTATGTGAAGCCTATCTTGCATGTGGATCCTATTTTGGTATGTGACCCCTATGTATTTGGATCCTATTTTGGTATGTGAAAACCTATTGGTGTATGTGATTCCTATTATATATGTGGAATGTATGTTTGTGAAATCTATGTGCAAACAATCCTAATCCTTCAGTTGGGTCTTTTCCAACCCTACCTTCATTATGTGCTAGCCTTGTTATTCTTCTAATTGCATTTATTGACTCTTTACTTATTTTATGTTTCTAAGGCCATTGTGGCTCATTCATTTGAACTATGTGAATCTTGCTACCACTTAAGTTGGCTCATTTACTTGGAAATATTGTATATTGTTGTTGCTTTGTTGGCTCCTTTATTTCATGGGTTTTATTCCCAAATGCTATGATGCAAATGTTACTTTTATATTTCTCACTATTGCCAAGTGAACTATTAAGCATGATATATTTTAGGCCAAATGATAATGTAGTGTACATGAGTACAAACCACCCATAGGGCACTGAGGTTTTAGTCCTCCTATCGGACACTGGGGTTTTAGTCCCCCTGCCATTTTATATTAGGATCTGGGGTTTTAGTCCCCCTGCCACTTGGTGAGGTCCGGTAGGTGCCTCACCCTACATTGAGATGACTTTGTGTCTTAATATATTCATGCTATGTGATTATTATTGTGGTGATTGATTATGGAAGTCTTCTCCCTCTTATTCATATACTTACCTCATTCCTTTTGAAATCTCTTAGTGTAGAGAATCTTTTATATTGTAATGGTTAAGATTATTGTCACATTTATCTTGAATAACACATACATTTTTATCTTTCTCTTGCTGGATGACCCCAACCATCCAGGCTAGGATCAGAGTGCGCATGGAAGCTTGGTGAACCAGCCTAAGGCTAAGGAGATCTTGCAAATCTAGATAGCTTGGATTAGATGCTTAAACTTTGTTATGTTGTTTGTGGAGACAAGTTGTATTAGTTTAAGTCTTCCTCTACCTAGATCCTATGCTTGTATAAAGTTGTACTCCCATTTGGGAAAATTTATAATGTACTCTTTATACATTTTGAATAAAGTCAAGTTTTATTTCTTCCGCTGCCACACATTTGATGTATTTTTTATCATGTTTAATAGTAGAGACTATGTCTTTACAACATGGTATCAGAGAATCAAGGTAGTCAGATTCTTGAATAATTCAAAATTGTCTCCTAGATAGAACCCTTACCATATATAGTTTCTTTAGTAAGTTTTTCACCTTAGAGTTGACCTATGATGAAAGTTTGATTTAGGATCATAATAATTTCATAATTAGAAATAAAACTTGTCAAATTTGGGTGAATTGTCTATTGAGAAGCTACTAGAGAAATAAGTTGAAGTGATGGTGTCTAGAAAGGGTCAGATCTTGGGGGGTGGCAATATTTTCCTCCGCCCCACTAGCTTGGTAACGAGGACTCCTGAGCTCATATGACCTGGCCTGGCCTGATCTGATACAGACAACTCGAAATAGTCTATCTTTGGGCATGTTGCCTAATTGTTGAATACCTTAGGAAAACCATAAGTGATGATTTGATCTCTTACGCAAAAATCATCCTTAAATACCTTATACTCCTATGTTTAGGGTTTAGTGTACCCTATGTTACACCCTGAAGCTTGGTTAGTAAATCCTTTTAGTGTTGAATTTTATCTACCCTTTTACCCTTAGCTTAGTTTGACTTTGTTGAACCTTTTAAGGGGTGGAGTGAGGGTAATGGTGTTAGTACCCTATTTGGTTTTGCAAATCTAGTTTTGAGGATGAAATCCCTTTTTAGGGGGATGGAATCCCAATTAAAAGCAAAAACAAATACCTTTGGAGTTAGAAACCCTATCTATGTGGACATATGTACATAATAACTTATGTGAACAAGAATTTACCAAACACATTATACTTGTAATTCAACTTGTTTGTTTATACACACATGAATATGTAGTAAGTCATATAGATATAGTTCATATGCTTGAACCTTCACATATTCTTGATGCACATAATAATGAGTTACCCATTACTAATTATGAAAGTACATAATGTTGACCATGCCACCCTAATGGTAAAATGTGTATGGATAATGCACCCTAAGGATGATTTAACAGGTAATGATCATGTTGACCTAAACCCTAATATGTAATCATCTAGCTTTAACAACATATACATATATATACCCTTAATGCCTTTCATGATACATTAGTGACATTAGGTGTCATCATCACATAATATACCTTGATACATATAAATGGATTATAGTCACAAAGTTATCAATATATGTAAGGCATATCACCTTGTTATCTAATGAACACCTCATCATAACTTGATATATGAATTAATTCATTAATATTTAATGTGTTACATCCTATTCACTAAAATGCATATAATGACTCAAACATGATAATGAATAATTGGATTCACATAAATATTCATAAATGCCTAATGTGAATTAAAATATGTATAATTTATAATATGAAGTGTAATGGACGAAAATGATTAATGATGTCATTAATATGAGTAAGAAAGATGATATGAAAATGTGCAATATGGACATTATTTGGAATTATTATAGGCTTAATAACTTGTTGGATAATATTAACTTTTTCTACAAAATAATTTGTGATAATTCTACATGATAGTTTTAAGAGGATAATGGAAAATGAATTCATGTTATTAAGGTTTTTGACCTAATACATTAATTAATATTGAAATGGCTTAGTAAACCCTAATTGTGCTTAAAATCCTTGATGAGGGAAATACACATGATATAATGCTGAGATGTAATTGTTTGGGAATAAAATGTGGCACAAGTGATGGTATAATAAATATGATGCCTCTTCATGATGGATATTATGCTAATAAGACAAAAGTGTTAATTATATTATGTTGGATAAAAGTTTATTGGTTTTGTGGAAACCTTAGTAGGTCTTGGCCTATGTGTAGAGCCTTTAGTACCCAGCAAGTCTTTTAAGGTTGGGATGTTGCACACTCACCCTCTCTTCCCTCTTGTTGTGATTTCGGGGACAAAATCCTCTTTAAGGGGTGGAGTGTTGTAACATACTAAATTTCAGGGTCTTCCCTGCAATTTACCCATATTCTATCTTTTCATTTCTTTCAAGTCCTTTTGGACCAGTTTCATAAATTTCCCTTCTTTTATATTCTTTTTGGACTCTATGTGCAATTTGAGCATTAATGATGGTGAAATTCCATTTTTACCCCCATTATGATAATAAAGGGGTGTTTGCACAAATAACCCACTTAAGGTAATAATTAAGGACTAATAATGCAAATGGAGTTTTATGAGAGATAATAAGTGGATAATGTTTATTTGGAGCTTTTTTGATAAATATATTAGTAATAATGTGTATTTGAGTTAATTATGAGTGTAATTAACCTAATTTCCTTCTCTCTCCTAAAAAATGATAATAATATATAAATAGAATATTATGGTGAGTTTTTGCTCTTAAAGCTAATAATGGATGGTATCTCGAATTTCACTCACATAATCCATTAAAAGAAGCATTTTCATATAACTCATTCATTTTAATATATTAATATATACTTTAATGAGAAATATATTTATTAAGGGCCATATTATGTATAAAATGAGAAAGTAATTGCATAGAATTTCTCTACACATTAATTTTTGCATGTGGTTAAAATTTGGTGGCTTTTGGACTTCATTTGACCCTTCAAATTGATTTTATAAGCTTTCAATATAGTATAACTATATTGCATGTGTCGAATCAGTTGTATTGATGTGTAACGCTATAGTTGGGCCAATTTTTCGCTGTCACGTGCCTCACCCTTCACCTGCTCATCATCCAACGGTGGTCATTTGATCTCGATCAGATCTGACGATGGAGAACTCGTCTCCTACCTCCGACCGTTCAACAACTGAGCCTCTCTGCCTCCTCGATCTCGTTCTCCCTCCAGGAGGCACCGATTCATGTGATTCTTGTTCCGTTGGTTTCGTCTCATCTAGACTCTTTGAATAAGCCTTGAGTCATCTCCTCCCTCACCCTATGTAGAAAATGCCTAATCATAGCCTCTTCTTCTTCTCTGTCATGGTTTCACAGAGTGTTTTAGAGCCACTCTCACACCTGCATAAGGCCAGATATTGAACCCTCAAGATTCATACTTTCTTCCTCCTCCTCTAATTGCTCCTCATCACCACAAATCTCCCCGACCTAGTTTATCATATTCCCCAGCAACGGTGACCTGCTGCTCGCACCTCTGACCTCCTCAGCCTAATCAAAAGCATGGTAACTATCTTCCACCTCCACACTTCCATTTCGTACTCTCAGTTTTCCTCTCGGCTTCCCCTAGCGTCGGGTCCTATAGACCGCTGACGAGCTCCTCCACCAACATGCCCTTTTAGCGTTTCCTTACTCCTCCGCCCTCACCAAAACCTCCTTTCTCTGCGGTTTGCCTCCGTGTTCGTGTTGGAACCTTCAGTGGATGTTTGTATCATGTTTTTTTGGGTGCTTTGTCATCGCTTGGCTCCTCCTCTGCTCCGACGGCGTCGCGGCCTGGTTTCCCCACTTTTGAGCACGCCAACGCTGTCCCATTGGCCGCTGAGACCGAGAGGTCGAGGGGAATTCATCCCCGGCCTAAGTTGACAACATCAAGCCGGGTTGCGAGCTGGAGTAATGGAGCCCGAGCTCCAGTTGCTCGCTCTAGTGCCATGGCGAGAGCAGGTAGATGCCTGGTCAGTAAATGACCAGGGCAACCCTCGCCCCTCTGATCAGTCAATTTTATACGCATGGGCAATCTCATAATTGCACCTTGAGTTTTGTTTCTCACTTGCAAGGTTTGTTACATACGAATGACAGTACTTCCCTCAGTGTTTCAATCGATTTCATTTTATACGCAAGGGCATTTTGGTCATTTCACCTATTATTTACATGGATTTACATTTTCATTTAAATTACTGTCACACTATGGTTTTCTTGCATTCTGATTGGCTGATTTTACTTAATTCATAGTAAATCGATCCATGATCAGAAAAATGCAAATAAATAGTCGTTGGAAAGGATTTTTCATGTAGAATCCGATTTTATTGTTATTGAGTCCCAATTATGATTCCTTTTTCGAAGTTTTCTTTGGATACCTATTTGATTATATTAAATGATCGAAAATGTGTAATTAATCTATTTTAACTCCAATTTGGGTAGTAAAATATGTTTTCTTAATCAGGAGAATGTGACTAATTGATTGGACTAGGTTTTGAACCTTAAATCATGGTTTTGAAAACAAGTTCCAAAATTAGGGTTTTCCTATGCTTTAACGTTTATAAATACAAATACATGTGTAATGTTGGCAACTAGGGAAAATGGATATGGAACACTCTAATTGGTGAAATGGGTTGAATATGAATCTTCTAAAAGGTATGTGAAACCTATCTCATATGTGGATCCTATTTTGGTATGTGAAGCCTATCTCATATTTGGATCCTATTTTGGTATGTGACCCCTATGTATGTGGATCCTATTTTGGTATGTGAAAACCTATTGGTGTATGTGATTCCTATTATATATGTGGAATGTATGTTTGTGAAATCTATGTGCAAACAATCCTAATCCTTTAGTTGGGTCTTTTCCAACCCTACCTTCATTATGTGCTAGCCTTGTTATCCTTCTAATTGCATTTATTGGCTCTTTACTTATTTTATGCTTCTAAGGCCATTGTGGCTCATTCATTTGAACTATGTGAATCTTGCTACCACTTAAGTTGGCTCATTTACTTGGAAATATTGTATATTGTTGTTGCTTTGTTGGCTCCTTTATTTCATGGGTTTTATTCCCAAATGCTATGATGCAAATGTTACTTTTATATTTCTCACTATTTCCAAGTGAACTATTAATCATGATATATTTTAGGCCAAATGACAATGTAGTGTACATGAGTACAAACCACCCATAGGGAACTGAGGTTTTAGTCCTCCTACCGGGCACTGGGGTTTTAGTCCCCCTGCCATTTTATATTAGGCACTGGGGTTTTAGTCCCCTTGCCATTTAATTAGGTACTGGGGTTTTAGTCCCCCTGCCACTTGGTGAGGTCCAGTAGGTGCCTCACCCTACATTGAGATAACTTTATGTCTTAATATATTAATGCTATGTGATTATTATTGTGGTGATTGATTATGGCAATCTTCTCCCTCTTATTCATATACTTACCTCATTCCTTTTGAAATCTCTTATTGTAGAGAATCTTTTATATTGCAATGCTTTAGATTATTGTCACATTTCTCTTGATTAACACATACATTTTTATCTTTCTCTTGCTGGATGACCCCAACCATCCAGGCTAGGATCAGAGTGCGCATGGAAGCTTGGTGAACCAGCCTAAGGCTAAGGAGATCTTGCACATCTAGATAGCTTGGATTAGATGCTTAAACTTTGTTATGTTGTGTGTGGAGACAAGTTGTATTAGTTTAAGTCTTCCTCTACCTAGAGCCTATGCTTGTATAAAGTTGTACTCCCATTTGGAAAAAAATTATAATGTACTCTTTATACATTTTGAATAAAGTCAAGTTTTATTTCTTCCGCTGCCACACATTTGATGTATTTGTTTATTATGTTTAATAGTAGAGACTATGTCTTTACATATTTCTCCCAATTAAGAATTAGATGTGCTTCTTCACATCATTTGAGGACAAGGGAGAGGTTATTGAGGCATGAGTCGTATGAATCCCCATATATAGAAAAATCATCCATGAAAACTCTCATAATAGTTTCAGTTAGACCAACGAATATGGTTTCCATGCACCGTTGGAAGGTTGCAGGAACATTGCAAAGCCCAAACGACATCCTTCTAAAGGTATATGTTCTAAAGGGGCAAGTGAAAGTTGTCTTCTCTTGGTCATCTAGATGTATAGGAATTTGATAGAATCCAGAGTAACCATCGAGATAGAAAAAATATTCCTGGTGAGCTAGCCTCTCTAAAACTTGGTCAAGAAAAGGCATCAGGAAATGATCTTTGTGTGTTGCCTTGTTTAATTTTCTATAATCAATACACATCCTCCAGCCAGTGACTATTCGGGTGGGGATGAGTTCATTATTTTCATTTTGTATCATGGTAGTTCCACCTTTCTTCGGGACAACATGTATGAGACTAATCCATGACGAGTCAGATATAGGATAGATGATTCTCATAGTGAGCAATTTAATAACTTCAAGGCGAACTACTTATTTCATATTTGGATTCATCTTTTTTTGATGTTCGACAGTCATCTTGTGGTCTTCCATCATCGGGATCCTGTGCATGCAAAGCGCTTGACTTACCCCGGTGAGGTCACTCATCTTATAGCCGATAGCTTTTCTTCTTTCCCTTAATTCTGTCAGAAGTTTATCTTCTTATTCGGATGTTAGATCAGAATTTATGATAATCGGGAAGACCTTGAGATCATCCAGAAACACGTACTTCAGTCCCTCAGGTAGGGGCTTCATTTCGGGGGCCTCTGGTTTCTCGCATAGGTCTTCAGTTACATTCACACCCTTGAGTTCCTCAAATATAGCTTCAGGATCTTCTTCTGTAGTGTCGCGTTGCAGAACACAGTTCTTTACTTGTTCATCAATGGAGTTATCAGCAGTCGGGTCTATTGGATCCACTTCTAAAGGATTGCCTTGTTCATAATCCCCTTGCATTAAGAGTGACATTTTTTCTATGTAATCAATCAAATAGACTTCTTCTCACATGCTTGGTCTTCGCATACTTTCAAAAACTTTGAACTCGAGTATTTCTTTACCTAGTGTAAGGAGCAAGGTTCCTACTTTAACATCAATAAGAGCTCTTACAGTGGATAGATACGGACGACTGATGTGGACTTTTTGAATGCACTAACAAATTCACTCGGGGTTTATATCCCCGAGCTTTTACCAAAACCAAGTGCAACAATACCACCCGCAAGCGGACGGATCTTATCGCAGTATAGTTTAGGATCGAACCCAAAGGACAACGTTTTTAAGAATCCTTGTCAGTTAGATCTAGCTCAAGTAAAACTAATATTTAGAACAATAGGTTGATTTTGGTTTGATTAAACTAATTGCAAGAAAGTAAACGTGGAATAAAAGATGGGTTTAGATTAATGATACGAAATCGCTGGGATGGTACCGGGTTTGACCGCCGCTACACACACAATCATACTCTCTCGCGAACAATCCAGGCACGAAATAA
The DNA here is from genome assembly GCA_963693085.1 of Alisma plantago-aquatica. Classification (NCBI taxonomy): domain Eukaryota; kingdom Viridiplantae; phylum Streptophyta; class Magnoliopsida; order Alismatales; family Alismataceae; genus Alisma; species Alisma plantago-aquatica. Next base: position 877,532,100 of record OY856413.1, on the reverse strand, counting down.
CACTCCAAGTAGAGCTGCTGCAGAACCCCCCTTACGGGCGTCAGGTCCGCGTAAGCGTCACCATAGGCAGCCGATTTCTCATCGCCATCCGGATCATACGTCTTACGGCTCTGAAGATACAGAAATCCACGGAAGCTGTGAACCCCCCTTACGGGCGTTAGGCGCACAGAAGTGTCACCGAAGGTTAGGCGGACCGTCCCCTCGCGGATCATACACTTACGACCTCGATGAAATCCCATCCTATTTCTAATCAGGGAGTCAACCGCGCAAACCGCAAAGCAAACAAGCGACTATTGTACGTGTAAACATCGACGAAAAGCACGAAGATACAAAATCCAACTAAGGCTGTGAACCCCCCTTACGGGCGTCAGGCACACACAAGTGTCACCGAAGGTTAGGCGGACCGTCCCCTCGCGGATCCTACACCTACTACCTCAAGGAATCCTATCGGAAGTTCTCGTCAAGGAGTCTAACATGCTAAACGACATTCATACCTATGCATTGAAGTTCTCGCAACATAGGGAGCACAAAGATGGAAACACGCACATAACCAACTCACAAGCTTAACGATAAACGACAAAATGAAGAGTTATATACATTGCCATGGAAAGTTTAACAAGAGAACATGGTTTGCATGGGCAGCGGGGCTAGTCCCCGCACCCCAGCAAAAGAGGACTACTCGCTCATGATGCGAGGTACAAGAAAGATAGAAGAAGAAGATAGATCCGCCATGAGCTCGGTGCAGAAGGTGGACGCAGCCCGGTGAAGAAGATGCGCTCTTTGCTCCGTCTTCTTCTCCTTCTTAGCCTCCTTGGACACAACACCAGCTATAGGTGGAGTGGAACTTGATCGGGATGGTGCTCTGGCAGCCTTTCGGCGTCCGGAACCGATGCCTCAAATGGGGACCCTGGGGGTCTATTTATAGTTTCAGATCTGACGCCAAACGGTCTGGAGACCGTTTGGGCGCCAAACGGTCTTGAGACCGTTTGGGCGCCAAACGGTCTTGAGACCGCTTGGGCACCAAACGGTCTTGAGACCGTTTGGGTGCCAAACGGTCTTGAGACCGCTTGGGCACCAAACGGTCTTGAGACCGTTTGGGCATCAAATGGTTTGGAGGTCATTTGAGCGCCAAACGGTCTTGCTTTGATCGGTCTGGCTTTGGCATGGTCGCGCGGCTTTAGTTCTTCAATCGTTCCTTGCGCTCGCATCGAACGGTCTTAGGACCGCGCGGGACCAAACGGTCTTGGGACCGCACGACCAAACGGTCTTGGGACCGCGTGGGACCAAACGGTCTTGGGACCGCGTGGGGCCAAACGGTCTTGGGACCGCATGGGACCAAACGGTCTTGGGACCGCGTGGGACCAAACGGTCTTGGGACCGCATGGGACCAAACGGTCTTGGGACCGCATGGGACCAAACGGTTTTGAGACCGCATGGGACCAAACGGTCTTGGGACCGCATGGGACCAAACGGTCTTGGGACCGCATGGGACCAAACGGTCTTGGGACCGCATGGGACCAAACGGTCTTGGGACCGCATGGGACCAAACGGTCTTGAGACCGCATGGGACCAAACGGTCTTGAGACCGCATGGGACCAAACGGTCTTGGGACCGCATGGGACCAAACGGTCTTGAGACCGCATGGGACCAAACGGTCTTGGGACCGCATGGGACCAAACGGTCTTGAGACCGCATGGGACCAAACGGTCTTGAGACCGCATGGGACCAAACGGTCTTGGGACCGCATGGGACCAAACGGTCTTGGGACCGCATGGACTTCTTAGGCAACTGGTTTCGTCTTGTTCTTTGTGTATTCCAGCAAACGATCTTGAGACCGCATGGATCCAAATGGTCTTGAGACCGTTTGCATGGAGTTGCCTGCTATACCTACATAAAATGAAAGATATTTAGTTAAAACCTTGATTATTGAATCACTTAGTAGTTTTGTGCATTATGATTCATATTAGGGTGAAAAGATATGGAATGGATATTAAATTGTTCCAAAAAGGTAATTGAAAATTATGATGAGTATGCACTCATCAAAACACCCCGAACTTAAACCGTTGCTCGTCCTCGAGTAACATAAAATTTGAAACTGTTGCCTGATGGAATACTTTCGATCCGTGTGATTTCTTCATCTTCACATCATAAATGTTTTCTTTCTGCTCAGTATAAATGAGTACCATAACTTCCTGGGACCACTAAACACGTCTTTCCATAGCTTCGTTCCTGAGTTCGTTTCCCAACAACGCTTCCTCCCCGCCTTTTCCAACACCAAGCATGTCAAAGAGTGTCGTAGGAGTTCTGAGATACCCGCAGAATCAACAAGTATGCATTTGATCTGACACTGGTGTTGTTCAGGATGGTAGGGCATGTATTGTGCCCTTAGGTAGAAAAAGGAGTGAAAGGTGGTATGAAAGGAAGAAGAAAATCTCTCCTCTATTCGACTCGAGATTTTTATTTGTTTTGCAATATTTATTGCATATATTTTTTTGTGTGCGCTATGACATCTTTTGTTGCAGATCTCTCCTCTATTCGACTCGAGATTGCATTTATTTTGTGTGCACTTTGGCATCTTTTTACTTGCAAATCTCTCCTCTATTCGACTCGAGATTGCATTTTTGGTGGTACGCCCCTATTTGTTGGAAGGGGTATGGAAGAAGCGGATATGAGGGAAGTGGTGTGCCACCCCGAACTTAGGGTTTGGCACAAGTTTGGCTATTTTGGTGGTATTTATGGATGGAGGGATACGAAGATGATAGAAGAAGTGTAGAAGAGAGTTCAGATCAGGATGCAATTTGATTTACAATTCAAAACCGGGTTATTCTCTTTGTCATACTCTGCTCAAATAATGACTTGATGCGGATCCGGTGGGGTTTCTGAGCCATTGTTCCACTAGTCAGTTAGGAAGCGCGACGTGTTTGATCCCTATCAGTTTGACAGATACTTATCATTATGTAAAAGGAATTATGATGTTAGGAATCATAAGTTTCACATGATGATTTCAGGCAAGTTTCAAAAGTCAGCCTTCTGGAGGATTTGCTTCGACTAAGGAGGATGTTATGATAGAAGATGCATAGCAAAAAGTTAGTTACATTTTTATCAACAAAAGTCAAAATTTCATCAGGTATCTGTTCAAAATTTGAAAATTTTTATGATAGAGACATATTGAGTATAAAAGAGGGTGTGTATGTGGAAGTGGAATACGTACCACCCACCCTCCACCCCGAACTTAGAGATTTGCTCGTCCTCGAGCAAACCCTAAATTCAAGATGGAGGGGAAAGGAAACACCAGGTATGAGTGCCGAGAATGAATTCGTTGTGATCAGCACCAATCCGATCTCGTATCCTGAAAGAAAACTATCCATAAGGCAAATTTTATTTAAGGAAAATTAACTATAAAACAAAATTGGGAAAAGAAAGGTAAAACAGATTTATTGGTCGGGTTGCCTCCCGACAAGCGCCTTTGTTTTATGTCGATGGCTCGACAGAGTCCTTCGTCGTCATGTGGGATCCTTAGGATCGGTGAGTTCCAGCGTTGATTTGGTGCCTATGTCTGTTGTGGTGAAATATCTCTTCAGGCGGTGGCCATTGGTTATGAATTCACCCGACTCTGCACTCCATAAAGAGAAAGTGCCCTGAGGAGAGATGCTTTTGACAATGTATGGTCCAGACCAGCGTGAGCGAAGTTTTCCTGGGAATATCCTTAATCTTGAGTTAAAAACCAGAACTTGGTCTCCCACTTGAATGTCTTTTCTTTTCAGATGTCCATCGTGCCAAAGTTTTGTATGTTCCTTGTAGATTCGAGCATTTTCATAGGCCGTCATTCTAAGTTCATCTAGCTCGTTGAGTTGCAGAATCCTGGCTTGCCCTGCTTCCTTTATATCGAAATTTAATTGTTTAATTGCCCACCATGCCTTATGTTCTAATTCGACCGGAAGGTGACAAGCTTTTCCATATATCAAACGAAAAGGAGTAGTACCAAGGGGAGTTTTATAAGCAGTGCGATAAGCCCATAGGGCATCGTTGATTTTTGTCGCCCAATCTTTTCGATTACGCCCGACGGTTTTCTCAAGGATAGCCTTTAGTTGTCGATTAGAGACTTCTACCTGTCCACTGGTCTGTGGATGGTAAGGAGAAGCTACCTTGTGTGAGACGCCATATTTTTTTAATAGAGCTTCGAAGCTTCTTTCGATGAAATGGGAGCCTCCATCAGAAATCACGGTTCTCGGCACTCCGAACCGTGGGAAGATAATATCTTTGAATAGTTTGATGACTGGTTTCGAATCACAAGTGACGGTTGGTATAGCTTCAACCCATTTGGAGATGTAGTCCACCGCCACAAGGATGTAAGAGAATCCATTAGAAGATGGGAATGGCCCCATATAGTCTACTCCCCAGACGTCAAATATCTCTACTTCTTGCCATAGATTCAGTGGCATTTCATCTCTCTTGGTTATATAGCCAGCTCTTTGACACTTATCACATGATATGACAAAATCATAACAGTCCTTGGATAAAGTTGGCCAGAAAAATCCACATTGCAAAACTTTTAAGGCAGTCTTTTTAGAGCTCATATGCCCACCCACGGGTCCTGAGTGGCATTGTTCCAAAATGGAATGGGCTTCTTCTTTGGCGACGCAACGTCTATACAATCCATCCGCGCAGAGTTTGAAGAGATATGGTTCATCCCAATAGTAATGCTTCACATCATGCATAAATTTCTTCAGACCGTTCCCTGTGTATTGAGGATGGATGACTCCGGCGGCAAGGTAGTTTACTAAGTCTGAATACCATGGTTCAGATTCTGAGACTCTCATAAGTTGATCGTCTGGTAGAGAGTCGTTTATCGGAATTCCTTCAGCATCCAGAGTGTGGATGCGACTCAGGTGATCTGCTACGACATTCTCCGTTCCTTTCTTATCTCGTATTTCTAGGTCAAATTCTTGTAGAAGGAGTATCCATCTGATCAGCCTTGGCTTAGCATCCTTCTTTGCCATAAGGTAACGGATGGCAGCATGGTCTGTGTAAACGATTACCTTTGAACCAGTAAGGTAGGATCTGAATTTATCGAAGGCATAGATGACTGCCAAAAGTTCCTTTTCAGTAGTGGCATAGTTCCTTTCAGCTTCGTCGAGGGTTTTCGATGCATAATAGATAACATAATGTTTCTTCTCAATGCATTGTCCTAAGACTGCACCCACTGCGTAGTCACTGGCATCACACATAATTTCAAAGGGGTGCTCCCAATTTGGAGCTCTAATAATGGGGGTAGTCGTAAGGGCTTTCTTCAGCGTATCGAAACTTTTGATGCATTCCTTATTGAAATTGAAATTAGCATCTTTGAGAAGTAAATTGGTCATCGGCTTTGTTATCTTAGAAAAATCATGTATAAACCTTCTATAGAATCCAGCGTGACCGAGAAAAGCACGAACTTCTTTCACATTTGTGGGTATTGCCAATTTAGATATGACTTCTATCTTGGCTTTATCAACTTCAATTCCTTTGTTGCTAACCTTGTGGCCCAAAACTATGCCTTCCTTTACCATAAAGTGGCATTTCTCCCAATTTAGCACCAGATGTGCTTCTTCACAGCGTTTGAGTACCATGGAGAGGTGCTTAAGACAAGAATCAAAGGAGTCACCATATACAGAAAAGTTGTCCATGAAAACCTCCATAACTGTTTCAGTAAGCCCTGCAAAAATGGCAGTCATGCAACGTTGAAAAGTTGCAGGGGCATTACACAAGCCAAATGGCATCCTTTTAAAAGCATATGTCCCAAAGGGACAGGTGAAAGTTGTTTTCTCTTGATCATCTGGATGTATGGGGATCTGATAGAATCCAGAGTAACCGTCCAGGTAGCAGAAGTATTCTTGGTGAGCCAATCTTTCCAAAACCTGATCGAGGAAGGGCATAGGAAAATGATCCTTCCGAGTGGCCTTGTTTAATTTTCTATAATCAATACACATCCTCCACCCAGTCACTGTTCGGGTGGGGATGAGCTCATTGTTTTCATTTCTTGTGACAGTGGTACCTCCTTTCTTGGGTACAACATGAACTGGGCTCACCCATGGTGAGTCCGATATCGGGTATATTATTCCAGCTGTAAGGAGTTTGATGATCTCACGACGGACCACTTCCTTCATATTCGGGTTTAATTTTTGTTGATGCTCGATTGTTGGCTTATGGTCTTCCATCATGGGAATTCTGTGCATGCACAAAGCTTGACTGACCCCTGTGAGGTCACTCATTCTGTAGCCTATGGCTTTCTTGCTATCCTTTAATATTTCCAGAAGTTGCTCTTCTTGTTTGGTTGTTAAACCAGAGTTTATAATGACAGGACAAACTTTGAGATTGTCTAAAAACATATACTTCAGCCCTTCAGGTAGGGGCTTCATTTCAGGAGGTTCTGGTTTTTTACTGATTTCTTCTGGGGTTTCGGTAACCTTTAATTCCTCATAGGTAGCTTCATGATTCTCCTCAGCAGAGTCGGGAGGTTTGGCGCAATCCTTATCTTGTTGGTCAGTAGGTTCATCATTAAAAAGGTCATATAGAGAAGTTTCCAAAGGATCGCATGACTCGTGATATTCTTGAGTAAGTTGTGACATCTGCTCAACACAATCTATCAGATAGACTTCCTCCTGTATACTTGGTCTTCTCATGCTTTCAAAGACCTTGAATTCCAGAGTTTCTTTTCCTAACCTGAGCAGTAAGGTTCCGGCTTCAACATCGATAAGAGCTCTAGCAGTAGCGAGAAATGGACGACCGAAGATAATAGGGTATTTGGTGTCTTCTTTTATGTCCATGATAACAAAATCACATGGGACATATGCGTCCTTGCCTACCTTGACCGGGATGTCTTCGAGAATTCCTAGCGGTCTTTTTACTGAATTGTCCGCAAGTTGGATTGTCATAGCAGTTGGAAGCAATTCTTCGAATCCTAATCTCTTGCATAGACTCAGCGGCATAATAGAAATACTTGCGCCAAGATCTGCCAATCCTTTCTTACATGATGAATCACCAATGTGGCATGAGATTCCGAAGGATCCTGGATCTTTTTGTTTCTTCGGCATCTTGCTTAATATGATATCTGATGTAGTTGCAGCCAATTTCACAGTTTCACACTCTTCTGTGATGTACTTCTTGGTGAGAAGCGACTTTAGATATTTGGTCCAGGCTGGTATCTCATTAAGAGCATCCAAGAATGGTATATCAACATGGAGCTTCTTCATAGCTTCTTTGAATTTGATGAATCTAGTATCAAACTTGGTTTCCCTCAGACGGGATGGGAAAGGGACACGAGGCTTATATATAGGAATTTCTGGTTCAGGAGTCTCTACTTCTTCATTGGTAGGTTTCTCAGAAATCCCCTTATCATTATTTCTCTCATTCGGTTGCGGTTCTGATGTTGTTGAGTTTTGATCAGTCAAGGGTTCATTCTCCTCAGGGATATCCATAGTTGTTTTCGCTGGTGGATCCGAATAACTTTTCCCTGATCTTGTGGCGATAACCTTCAGCTGCTCCGGATGTTTCGGATTGTTCTCAGGTTGTCCAGCGAAGATCCCAGCTTGTGGCTTAATACTAGCAGCAAGTTGAGCTAGTTGAGTTTCAATAGCCTTCTGCTGGGCTTGTTGATTGGCTATCATCGTTTGTTGTGTTTGCAATAACTTCTCGATGGTAGATAGCTTGTCATCAGAAGGGATAGGTCCTGTTTGGCCCTGTTGTTGGTTCAAGTTTTGATACTGAGAGTTGTTCTGATAATTGTTATAGTTTCTGTTCTGAAAGTTTCCCTTGAAGTTTCCTTGATTCCCAAAGTTCTGTTGCTGATTAAACTGATACCCAGATGGGCCTCTTGGTTGATTATTTGGAACAAATTGATGTGAGTTCAAAGCTCCTGAAGGATTTCCGTACTGGAAGCCTGGGTGATTCCTATTTTGATTTGGATTGTAAAAGTTCTGCCCAGGGTTGGTGTTAATAGCATTAAGATTTTCCATCTGGCAACTATCTCCTTGTCCACAGGCATTGCTTAAAACGACATCATAGAGAACATTGCATGATAGTGTTGAATGGTCAGTGCCTTTGCACGCTTCACAAAACAAAGAAGTGGACTTGACTTGTTCTGGTTGCCTAGTTGGAGAATGTCCTCTTCCAATTGCAGCAAGGGATGATTCTATGTGATCTTGCTTTGCGACCAAGACTTTCAAAGTTTCAGCTATAGATTTGTATTCTGGGATAGCATCAGCCATAGCTACCTTTAGGACTCCTTTACCAACAGATCTACCCCAGTTGGCTTGGTTTTCTGCTCCCAGGGTGACAACTCTCCATGCGCTGTCATAACTTTGCCGCATGAAGTTCCCTCCGGACGAGGAATCAAGGAACATCTTAACATCATCTTCCACACCCCTATAGAATATCTCGATCAGCTGGTTCTTAGGAATTCCATGGTGTGGGCATTTTCGTAGGAGCTCCTTGTACCTATCCCAAGCTTCGGAAAGAGTTTCACCTGGGACTTGAGTGAAATTTGTGATTCGTCCTCTGATTTCGTATGTAAGAGATGGGGGGTAGAATTTTTCCAGAAAGGCGTTTTGAAGCTACTCCCAGGTGGTGATGGGTACCTCACTCTGCAGTGAGTTGTACCAACTAATGGCTTTGTCAGCCAGAGAGTACTTGAAGAGACGGAGTCGAATAGCATCATCAGAGACTCCATTTTGCTTCGTCATGGCACACAGGTCAATGAATCTGAGAAGATGACCTTGGCTGTCTTCAGCTTGTTTACCGTAGAATGGGTTGTTCTGAAGCAAGGTTATCCAATGTGCTCTAATTTCAAAGTTGGCAGCTTCGATGGGAGGAGGCTGCACCGGATGATATACATTTGCGGCCTTTGGGATAGAGAACTCTCTAAGATCCTTCTGAAGTTCCGCTGCCTGCGCTGCTGCTTGTGCTGCTAAGATCTCCTGTTGAACCGCAGCTCTAGCTTCTTGCATGAACCTCTCTCTCTGCGCATTGATGGCTTGAGCTACCCTACGGGCTACTTCTTCTTCTTGCGCCATTCTGGCTTGATTCTCTCGGATCTGACGATGGAAGGTTCTATCGATCTCGGGATCAAAGCTCGCAGTCAGTCCGAGACTATCCGAACGGTGCATACACTAATCGTCAAGAGCACCTGAAACTTAAAAAGGTTTGAAAGTGAGATCCTTGGAGTAGAATAAAGATCAAGTAGATAAGCGATAGTTTCAAAAAGAAAAAAACAAAATCCTAGATTAGTCTTAAAAGAACTTGATTTGACTGACTGATTCCGTTGTCCCCGGCAACGGCGCCAGAATTTGATGTGGACTTTTTGAATGCACTAACAAATTCACTCGGGGTTTATATCCCCGAGCTTTTACCAAAACCAAGTGCAACAATACCACCCGCAAGCGGACGGATCTTATCGCAGTATAGTTTAGGATCGAACCCAAAGGACAACGTTTTTAAGAATCCTTGTCAGTTAGATCTAGCTCAAGTAAAACTAATATTTAGAACAATAGGTTGATTTTGGTTTGATTAAACTAATTGCAAGAAAGTAAACGTGGAATAAAAGATGGGTTTAGATTAATGATACGAAATCGCTGGGATGGTACCGGGTTTGACCGCCGCTACACACACAATCATACTCTCTCGCGAACAATCCAGGCACGAAATAACACTCCAAGTAGAGCTGCTGCAGAACCCCCCTTACGGGCGTCAGGTCCGCGTAAGCGTCACCATAGGCAGCCGATTTCTCATCGCCATCCGGATCATACGTCTTACGGCTCTGAAGATACAAAAATCCACGGAAGCTGTGAACCCCCCTTACGGGCGTTAGGCGCACAGAAGTGTCACCGAAGGTTAGGCGGACCGTCCCCTCGCGGATCATACACTTACGACCTCGATGAAATCCCATCCTATTTCTAATCAGGGAGTCAACCGCGCAAACCGCAAAGCAAACAAGCGACTATTGTACGTGTAAACATCGACGAAAAGCACGAAGATACAAAATCCAACTAAGTCTGTGAACCCCCCTTACGGGCGTCAGGCGCACACAAGTGTCACCGAAGGTTAGGCAGACCGTCCCCTCGCGGATCCTACACCTACTACCTCAAGGAATCTTATCGGAAGTTCTCGTCAAGGAGTCTAACATGCTAAACGACATTCATACCTATGCATTGAAGTTCTCGCAACATAGGGAGCACAAAGATGGAAACACGCACATAACCAACTCACAAGCTTAACGATAAACGACAAAATGAAGAGTTATATACATTGCCATGGAAAGTTTAACAAGAGAACATGGTTTGCATGGGCAACGGGGCTAGTCCCCGCACCCCAGCGAAAGAGGACTACTCGCTCATGATGCGAGGTACAAGAAAGATAGAAGAAGAAGATAGATCCGCCATGAGCTCGGTGCAGAAGGTGGACGCAGCCCGGTGAAGAAGATGCGCTCTTTGCTCCGTCTTCTTCTCCTTCTTAGCCTCCTTGGACGCAACACCAGCTGTAGGTGGAGTGGAACTTGATCGGGATGGTGCTCTGGCAGCCTTTCGGCGTCCGGAACCGATGCCTCAAATGGGGACCCTGGGGGTCTATTTATAGTTTCAGATCTGACGCCAAACGGTCTGGAGACCGTTTGGGCGCCAAACGGTCTTGAGACCGTTTGGGCGCCAAACGGTCTTGAGACCGCTTGGGCACCAAACGGTCTTGAGACCGTTTGGGCGCCAAACGGTCTTGAGACCGCTTGGGCACCAAACGGTCTTGAGACCGTTTGGGCATCAAATGGTTTGGAGGTCGTTTGAGCGCCAAACGGTCTTGCTTTGATCGGTCTGGCTTTGGCATGGTCACGCGACTTTAGTTCTTCAATCGTTCCTTGCGCTCGCATCGAACGGTCTTAGGACCGCGTGGGACCAAACGGCCTTAGGACCGCACGACCAAACGGTCTTGGGACCGCGTGGGACCAAACGGTCTTGGGACCGCGTGGGGCCAAACGGTCTTGGGACCGCATGGGACCAAACGGTCTTGGGACCGCGTGGGACCAAACGGTCTTGGGACCGCATGGGACCAAACGGTCTTGGGACCGCATGGGACCAAACGGTCTTGGGACCGCATGGGACCAAACGGTCTTGGGACCGCATGGGACCAAACGGTCTTGGGACCGCATGGGACCAAACGGTCTTGAGACCGCATGGGACCAAACGGTCTTGGGACCGCATGGGACCAAACGGTCTTGGGACCGCATGGGACCAAACGGTCTTGAGACCGCATGGGACCAAACGGTCTTGGGACCGCATGGGACCAAACGGTCTTGAGACCGCATGGGACCAAACGGTCTTGGGACCGCATGGGACCAAACGGTCTTGAGACCGCATGGGACCAAACGGTCTTGAGACCGCATGGGACCAAACGGTCTTGGGACCGCATGGGACCAAACGGTCTTGGGACCGCATGGACTTCTTAGGTAACTGGTTTCGTCTTGTTCTTTGTGTATTCCAGCAAACGATCTTGAGACCGCATGGATCCAAACGGTCTTGAGACCGTTATCATGGAGTTGCCTGCTATACCTACATAAAATGAAAGATATTTAGTTAAAACCTTGATTATTGAATCACTTAGTAGTTTTGTGCATTATGATTCATATTAGGGTGAAAAGATATGGAATGGATATTAAATTGTTCCAAAAAGGTAATTGAAAATTATGATGAGTATGCACTCATCAACGACCAAAGATAAGAGGATATCTAGAGTCCTCTTTTATGTCCATGATGACAAAGTCGCATGGGACATAAGAGTCTTTGCCTACCTTGACTGGGACATTCTCAATGATTCCCAAGGGAAGGGTCATAGAATTGTCTGCAAGCTATATGGTCATACCAGTTGAGAGAAGTTCTACAAATCCTAGCCTCTTGCAAAGGCTAAGTGGCATGATAGAGATGCTAGCACCAAGGTCATTCAGTCCCTTCATACACGAGGGGTCATTAATATGACATGAAATTCAAAAAGATCTTGGGTCTTTCTTCTTCTTGGGCATCTTGCCCTAAATAATATCAGAAGTAGTTGTTGCTAATTTGACTGTCTCATATTCTTCGGTTATATATTTCCTTGTGAGGAGCGATTTTAAGTACTTCGTCCAGGCTGGTATCTCAGCCAACACATCTAGAAAGGGTATATCAACATGAAGCTTCTTCATTGCTTTCTTGAACTTATTGAAATGAGTATCAAGCCTTGTCTTCTTAAGTCGAGCTGGGAAGGGAGGATGAGGCTTGTACACTAGAACAGCTGACTCAGGTGTGTCTTCCACTTATGCAACAACATATTCTTCAAAACTTTCTTTGTCTGTCTCATCAACAGTTGGTGGTTCTTTCGGTTGAGATTTAGGTACTACAGAGTCTTGGGTAACCACAAAGTCATCATCGTCTGTAACTATCGCCAGTGTCTTGTCAGGAGGATCAGAATAGTCTTTTCCTGATCAGGTGGTGATAGCTTTCAGTTGCTCTGGATGCTTAAGATTGTTTTTTGGTTGGCCAACAAAAGCTCCAGCAGGCGGCTTGAGGCTAGCTGAAAGTTGAGCTAGTTGGGATTCAATAGCCTTCTGATGGGCTTATTGATTTGCTATCATAGTTTGTTGTGACTGAAGCATCTTCTCAATAGCTGGCAGTTTGTCATCAGAAGAGATGGGATCAGCTTTTGGCCCTTGTTGTTGATGTTGATAAGGGACTTTGTTTAGATTATGGAATTGGGAGTTGTTTTGATATTGGTTGTAGTTTTTGTTCTGGATGTTACCTCTAAAGTTCCCTTGATTCCTAAAATTTTGTTGTTGGTTATACTGGTATCTCGGCAGACCTCGTTGTTAGTTATCTGAACCAAGTTGTTGTGAGTTTTCCGCTCCTGAAGGATTTCCATATTGAAAACTTGGATGGTTCCTGTTCTGATTCAAATTATAATATCCTTGACCAGGGATAGTGTGGATAGCATTCAGATTTTCCATTTGGCCATTACCTCCTTGGGTACAAGTATTGCCCAGAATGACATCATAGAGAATATTACAGGCTAGAGTAGAATAATCAGTGCCTTCACATGCTTCACAAAATAGAGTAGCTGACTTGACTTGTTCTTGTTGTCGAGGGGGCGAGCGCCTCCTTTCATAGGTGGCAAAAGATGATTCGAGATTGTCCTGCTTAGCAACTAGTAGCTTTAAAGATTCAGAAATAGACTTGTACTCAGGGGTAGCTTCTGCCATAGCCACCTTTAGTACTCCTTTTCCTATGGATCTACCCGAGTTGGCTTGATTTTCAGCCCCAAGGGTGACAACCTTCCATGTGGGACCACCATCCCCTACACCTCCTACACTGGCGTACATAGTGCGATGTTCAATCCTGCAATGGAGATGAATGGACTTGATCAAAACTCTAAATAATGATATGGAACTGAGGAAAAGTGTATATGAGCACATTCAAGGGGTGTATGAGAGCATTTAGTGCAAAATTGGGCCAAAAGTGGCGACTAAAACTAAGATGAATATGCATTCATCATATATCAATAAAGTGAGATATTAATGTTTCCATTTCAAAAGATATGATCTTTCATGGCAATGCCCAAACATCTGTGTGGTCTTTGTATGAAAGATTTTGAGATGAATGTTTATAACATTAATACCAAAGGTTTATAATTGATAACTCAAGACTGTCATTATAAATAGTCATTTTGGACGTACATATAAGAAATGCATGTCTAGAATACATATTGATGTTAATCTAGATTTCTATGGTTATAGAACCTACAGAAGAATGCCAAAATCTTATTTACACACAATGTGACATAACATCCTTCACTAAATGTAGTGGGAGGATAAGTTTTCCATCAGACCTCATACATGTTCATACATGTGATGCATGAAGATCTTATGGAATGACTGCTAAAGATAATTACTTATACCTCATATTCATTTATTGGTATTATGATGATATGTACTCAGTAAAATGGGAATCTCTTGAAATGTTCAAGAAGATTATAAATGAAGTATGGCATGAAGTATTGAGAAATTTGATGAGGTAAAATGTTGAAATACTCTACATCAATACCTTGATTACCTTTAAAGAAAGGACTGTGATAATATATCACAAGTCAAATCCATATGAAAATGATGATGTTTCAGAATGAAGGAATTATACCATGTTGGGTCATGATATGATTATCAATTAATATAATCTTCTTATCCTCATAAATATATACCTATCACTAAATAATGTACTGTCTAAATGGTTTATAAGACATCATATATGATATGAATTGGGAATGTCCCAATATGTCTAGAGGATTGAAACCTACATTGAGAAAGTAGTTTCTCGAAAAGGTTTGGCCACAAACCATAACTATTTAATGTTACTATTAATCTCAATCCAATAAAAAAAGTGTTTTTTTGATAGGATAACTGAGATCCAAAAGAATTAGTGGGATTAAAATTTGAGCTCTAAATGTTCTACATCAACAAAGAGGTGCACTGAGAAGCTAGGGAATCACAAATTGTTGGGGAATCTTGAGTTCATCATATAACATAGAACAAAATAGTTCTATTAGAACATGTTTGAGATAGGAGGATTGTGAATACAACAACTCACACAAGTTGGTCATAACAAGATGAGCCAACTAATCAACTAGAAGCTATTGAGTACCATAGTCTGAGTAATGGCTCAAGGCCATTATGGGGTCCATGTAATCTTACAAGGTAGGACCTTGATAGTGCTACCTAAAGGAGTAATACCTAAAAGGTGCAATAGGGTGTTGTGGCAAAGACCTACATGGAAAACATAAAAGGATATATTAGTTGAATAGGTTTTTAAATCAGTTCAAGTTGTTGAACATGATAGAAATTCCTTTACCAATTGTCAAGCTTGTTGTTGTAGTTAAAACATACTAAGAGATTTGGAACATGAAGATAAAACTGGATTCTTTAAGGGAATACATCATAGGATGTATATGCGAAACAACCTAAAAGCTTTTATAACTTCGAGAATGCAAATAAAGTCTATAAACTATAGATTTCAATCCGGGGTTGAAACAAGCATCTCAGGAATGGGATCTTTTGACTTGAAAAGATAGTCTAAGAGTTTGACTTGAATCAAGATAAAAAATGAAATCTGTGACTACATAAGATTTAGTGGGAGCATATATGAATATTCCACATGTTATGAGGAATGACATCTAAATATTGTGAATATTGAAAAATGGCATAAAATCCTTCAACAATATAGGATTAGATGAAACATCTTATGAGATAAGGATCAAGACCTATGAGATAGTTCTTGAATATTTCATAATAGAAGTTTGAGCATATGCAATAGCAATAAGTTGAAAGAGTTCAACATGAAAAAGGATTCAATCCATATTAGTTTCTCATGAACCTTATGTTCCAATTCTTATAAAGAATGGAAATGACATGATAAGAATACATAGGTTGTACCAATGGATCTATCATGAATGCTATATATGTACTTGTCTCATATAATCTTGTATGTATTTGACATACCAAGATGATACTAGAATCCAATAAGGGTTATTGGAATGTTCCATTAGTACTTGTAAAGTACTTAAGGATAAATTTCTAGTCAATAAGGATAGCAATAAAATGAAGAGTTGGATGTAAAGGGTTACATTGATGCAAGCTTCCATAATGGCAAAGTGATCACAATTAAAATATGTTCAATTTGAAAGAGAAATGTTGTTACTTGGAAGGGTTCCAAACTAATAACCATAGAAGCTTGTGTAATGAACAAAGAGTGATACTATATGGATCTAAAAGGTTCATATGATGAACTTATAGATGTTCCAACCATTGATGACTCACAATGGAGCTACTTGTTAGGAAGGAATATCAGATAACATATTACAGTGGTTTCATCTTAGAGAGAAGAGATAAGAAACATGCAATATACCGACTAATAGCAAAATGTTGCTAACCCGCTGAATTAGTACTTGCACAGTAGAAACATCGTGGACATGTTTAAATCACTAAGAATGAGATTTGTGGGTGATTAGCTCTAAGTGTGAGTGGGAGTGTGTTGGTAAGGTAGGTCCATAGATCCAATCATGTGATGATTGACATGACATATACCATATATGATTTGATTAATACTCATAAAGGCAAGCTTCCAACTCATTTTATTTCACTCAATTATGAGATAATGAGGAAATATTATGAATGTCTAGAGAATGACAATATTCAATGGCGTATGTCTTCAAGTACGTGACTTGGAGGATGAGATCATATGAATGATAAGAGTGTGTACATTCTTGTATTGTCCCTAGTTGGTTGTTACTATGGAAGGTAGATAGACACTAGTAACACATAAGACTAGAGTGACAGAATCTCATTAGTCATGATATGGCAATATCAAACCAAACACACAGATACATGTTAGGGAATAGTGTATTGGATAGATCCACCTTGAGAGTAACACATGGAAACTATAATTTGTGGTCATAGTTATCTTTTATAATGAAGGTAGTGATTGTGATTCTTAGACCTGAAATCACTGCACTCATCACATGTCTTTGGGCATGGTTTGACATCATCAGACACAACTCCAAAACATGGGTTGTTATAAAGGTGATGATTGGGTGACTTTGTCACATGGGGATAGACTACGAGTGATAGATATGGGATTTGTCCCTCCTATTAGAGATTGACATCCTGGCCACTTGATAAGTGAGACTGAGAAATGCATGTGCATGCACATGTGAATCAATATATGATATTGAGGTGACATTGTTTGTGACAGTCTTCTCTTGGTTCAAGGAACCATTATTGAACGTTGAGAGAATGATGATTGCATGCCTTGATTTCATCCTAGATATTAGAGACAAAGGAATTATACAATCACTATAACACCTTGCACAGATTGTAGGTTGAAGTTGTTCTCCAACTTTCCATATACCTGGGTAGCATTGATGTGTGACTAGGCACTGCTCCTTGCTTGGGATGTCATAATCTAGTTATGGACATTCACCGCCAATGAAATATGGGACCTATAGGGTCACACACATAGGAACTCATCTAGAAGAGGAGTTTAATCTTGAATGATGATTGTATTGATTACCAAAGTGTTTAGGTATTCAATTCACACAACAAATCATCTGATTGTGATGTCTGTACTACTATATGACCGTCTAATAGGGCGAGATGATGGGAAATGAGATGACTGGCTCAAGAGTTGAGAAAGTTGTTTGGGACATCAAGCTGTTGAGAAATCAAATTGGCTAAGTTTTGCTCTATGAACTGACCAGTTGAACCAATCAGATTCGGCTCGACTCACTAGATGGGCATTTGGGTGAGTGAGACAGGCATCTCACATAGGTGAGACAGATCGGTTGGTCCAAACAAACATTTTGGAAGTTTTCTAAACTTGTTTGAATGCACATTACTTGGGGTGCAAGGAATTAATATGTAATATTAATTGGAATTCAACTGCCAATTTTGTGAGTGATTGGAAAACTGCCAAGTGGCTGTTTGGCAGTGTGAGACAACCATCTCAAGTGACCAGACGACCGTCTGGGTCACCATATGGCCATTTTAGTGTTTGCAGGTTGTGAAAATTTAAGATGTTTTGGTCCCTTCCACTCCCGCACAATCCCAAACAGATAGGAAAGCCTGACCCTAACCCCACCTATAAATAGAGGGTTACTGGGGGGCTTCCGAGAACACAACACACACAACTAAGAATAGGTTGCCCTAAAAATTTTGTTGGATCATAGAAGGGTGATTGGATGCTCTAGAGGGGGGTGAATAGAGTTGAATGCACTTAAATAAAATTCAATATACCTTCAAGATATATCATAAGATAAGGTTGCTAAATAGAAATTTGAGTGCAACTAAAAACATGCATAGCAAGGGAGAGAGATTAAACAAGCACCAAGTTACAAGCTATGTAGAGTGGTTCCACACTCCAAACTAGGAGTATGCCAGTCTACTACCTAGAGAGGTCAACCTCTAGGATTTTTTAGCCATTGCACTCTTATATTCATTCATAATACTTACAATACATGACCTACCAAAGGACTTACCTATCCAATACAAAGAGTCTTCAACCTTACCAAGGACTTACCCACTTTGCGAAGAGTTGTCGGCCTTCTCTAAGGACTTACCCACTCTTGCACAAGTCTTCAGCCTTCTAGGAATTACCCACTCTTCTTGAATCTTCAGCCTTTGACTTCACCTTCACTCAGAGAAGCTTCCACCAAGGATTTACCCACTTGAGTAAGGAGTCTTATGCCTTCACCAAGGGCTTACCCACTCTTACTCCAAGTCTTCAACCTTGATCTTCACCAAAGGACTCCTTCCCTTGTTCTTCTTCACCTCTCTTAGCCAAGAGAGAGAACCTTCATCTTCATGGTTGAAATGAGAGATAGGGAGGTGGTGGAAGTGAGAGCCTCACAAGATATACATGTAGGACTATCTCTCTTACAAATCTCCTACTCACTCTAATGGATGTAGAAAGTGATTAAGCTTAGAGAGAGAGAGAGAGGAGGCTATAGGAGGCACTCAACTATAGACTAGGAACCTCATATAGAGTTTTTCATTGAATGGTTAACCTTGGAATGAAGCCCAAGGAGTCCTATTTATAGCTGGGGATGCCTCTTAGCCTTTAGGAACACTTAAGAATGAAAAATAGACATTTTGTGGCTTACAACAAATATATTTTCAATTGTTGCAACTCCACAATGGCTAGAAACACTTTTTTGTACTTTTTCATACAGTGCAATCGGTCGAGTTTCTATAAAGGTAACTCGACCGATCCCACTAAGCGATAAGACCGATTTATACCATCGGTCGAGTTTCTCCTGGGGTAACTTGACCGATTCACTTAAATCAATTTTGGTCTACAGAGGGATCAGTCGAGTTCTGTGAAATGAAAACTCAACCAATCAAAAGTCATTTTCAAGATCCAATCAGGATGTGTCAAGTTTGCAACTCGATCGATGAATAGCCTGATGTGAATATTAGAAAATGTCTTTTGAGTGATTAAACATTCGATCTAAGTGCTCCTAATTTTCTCTAAGATCAATTACAAGCCATACAATCATTACAACATGATTCTAATGGATTTACATCATATATAAAAAATGTGCACTTATATTGACTTTGACTTGTCTTTTCTCCAACTGGAGATGCGCAAGTTAGGGCATTTGGAGTGTTTCTATACCTAATCCCAAAATCACTCAAGTAGATACATTAGACACAATTAATTGGAATGGTTTAGTCATCATCAAAACAAGGGTTTAGTCAATTTATACCTTGAGTCAACATTGACATAGAGTTAACATTCTCCCCCTTTTGAAGATGACAAACCATTCCATAAATATATTGAAAGCATTTAAGTAAAGTCATACCTTTGGAGAAACCTAGGGGTTTTAATAGAATTGAGTTCATATGCTCCCCCTCAATTGATTCTAGTGGAGTTCTCATACTCCCCCTCAATTGGTGCTATTTTTCCTGCATGGTTAGCTTTCATAACATTTATAGAATACTATGTCTTCTACTCATATATGTTCTACACATATATGTCTTCTCCCCTTTACATGGACATGCTTCTCCTCTTCATGTAATACATGCCTTCTCCCTCGTTTTCCAAAAGAAGACATACCTTTCTCCCTCTTTGTCATTTCAAAAAGTGGGGGTATGAAGAAATAAGAAACACCACTTGTTAAAAGAAAGGAGATAACAAAAAGTTATATAAGGAGAGTAGAAGAGCACAACTAGGGGCTTGTCCAAGCATATAATAAAAGCAAGTTAAAGCATATACTTGAACAACCCAAAATGCAAGATAAAGTGTTGTAGAAAAATAATAAATTGCAATTTTAACCCTCAAGATGACAAAATTTGCCCAAAAATTGTCAGGCCTCATGGCGATGCAATGAGCCTTTCTCATAAGGCCATTTTCACATAAAAACACTAGTCTTGCACCAAAAATTGACACTGGAGCAAAATCTACATAAAATTTTAAATATGCTCCAAATTCTACATGTAATGTAGCTCTATATGTCCTGCATCACAAAGTTATGTAAGCATCTCAAGATAGTAGATATGCAATGTAAGAAACAAATTTGAGCAAGTATGAAACAATATACAAGCATAGCATATATTTAAATACCACATGATGAAAAGATAAGCAATGCTAGAACTACATATATATGAACTATTAGTAGATGATATCACAATTTAGGAATACTAGTAGGATCTAGATCATAGCAAAGGATGTACAAGTTAAGGAGCAAGCTATGAGTAGATGTAGAGATATATCCAAACAAAGAGATATGTTGTTTTAAAGCATGGAAAGGATATAACTTACTAGCAAATATGCATCATTACCAAAAGATGATTACCACTAAGAACCTTAAGGTTGTATCCAAACAAGATATACCACTAGACAGATGTAGCAAGTTAGATCACAATGGAAGCAATTTAAGATACAACCAAGAGATTCAAAGAGATCATCATCAAAACTTGAAAAACAACTCAAAGAAAGTAATTACAAGATATAGATATACCAATTTAGAGAAATTAGTGAGATAGAGTTGTATGCAAGATAGGAAATTTGAAAACATGGCAATATGCATATATAAAGGTGCCAAGGGAATGCCAAATATTAAGGCTATTGGTTGAGAAAATCTTAGTTGAGAGGGAAATTCTCATCCAAAAAGCTAACTGTGTATTATGTGCACAGTGTTGTCGGTCGAGTTCTGTGTATTGACAACTCAACAGATGACAACTGTTGGCAACACTCGTTGGTGCCTATCGGTTGAGTTTCAAGAAGGACAAACTTGATGATAACCTCCCATTTTGTGACGTTATCTTATTTAGTTATCTTTAATTTTCCATACTCTTTCTTAGATAAACTAGATAGATTCATTAAACTTTTTTACTTTATTGCGGATACACCAATAAACTAACTTTTCTTCTTTTTCATTACAGAAAACACAAAAAAATTACAAAGACTCCTCACGGTCCCAAGACCACGAGGAGACCTCGCGGTCCCAAGACCGCGAGGAGGCCTCGCAGTCCCAAGACCGCGAGAAGGCCTCGCGGTCCCAAGACCGCGAGAAGGCCTCACGGTCCCAAGACCGCGAGAAGGCCTCGCGGTCCCAAGACTGCGAGAAGGCATCACGGTCCCAAGACTGCGAGAAGGCCTCATGGTCCCAAGACCGCGAGAAGGCCTCACGGTCCCAAGACCGCGAGAAGGCAAACGGTCTCAAGACCGTTTGAGACCAAACGGTCTCAAGACCATTTGGGCTCAACTTGAGCCTATAAATAGGACCTCAAGGGTCAATTCAAAGGAGATCGGATCTGAGACGCCCAAAGGCTGCCTCTCCAGTTCCAGAGCAATTCCATCCTTCATCCATCGCCCTAAGGCTGCCAGTTTGAGGTCCACATCTCATCATCAAGCTACCTTCTCTCTCATCAACAAAGAAGGTGGGAGGAGAAGATCCATCATCAAGCAACCACAAAGTGTGAAGATCGTTGCTCTCTCCACCAAGGGTTCAACCTTCCCTCCTATGTGGAGATGTCATTCTTTCTCTCTCTTCTCACCTCCTCCTTTGCTCTTGAGATGAGCGAGTAGTCCTTTTCACTAGGGTGCAGGGAGTAGCCCCGCTACCCATGTTTTCATTTCATGCAATGTAAATCAATCGTTTGCAATAGAGATACTCTCCTTTTTGGCTCAACATCTATCGTTTAATGAATGCTTGTTGTTAGATCACTAACTTGTGTTACTTATTATCTTTTGGTATGAATTGTCTACATTTATACCTTTAGATCTGAATATCGATTGAATATTGGTTCTAGATATATGTAGTCACCATATGTCTGTTTCGGTATCTAGGAGTGCTTTCACGAGTGGAGTAAACTCACTCCCATCGTTGCACTTTCATACTATGAAATGGAATCAGTTGACATATGGAAGTGCAACCTTGGTAAGGTCGAGGAACACACTTCATGAAGGAGTAATGCAAAGTAAGTGACCATTCGTTAGGGGATGGCTGGAATTGCAATACTCAACACTCCTCGTAGTTGGTTATCCGAAAGGAAGCTAAGTCTACAAAGATACTAGCCGATTAGTTTCTCTTTGCAGATCTTTTTATTATGTTGCATGTTTGTGATCCATGTGTAGTGGTGTGCAACCCGACAACATCCTAGTGGTTTTTAACCATTGTTTACAACCTTAATTTCTACTTTCTTGCTTTACTTTCCTTGCACTTAGCTTAAAACCAAATCAAACTTTCGATCTAAATATCAACTGTTAAGTAGTTAAGTACGACTAAAACGTTTTCCATCTTGATTTCATCAAGACCGTTGTCCCGAGGATTCGACCCTTAACTATACTACGATAAGACTTCCGCGAGTCTTAGCACACGTGGGTGGAGTTCTTACCATAGTACTAGCAAGGCTAAACTTAGGGATTCATCATCTCTAAGATTTTTAGTGGTGTTGCAAAACTCCATCAAAAATTGGCACCGTTGTCGGGGATCGAACCCGGGTCACCCGCCTGAGGCCTTCTCGCGGTCTTGGGACCGTGAGGCCTTCTCGCGGTCTTGGGACCGTGCGGCATTCTCGCGGTCTTGGGACCGTGAGGCCTTCTCGCGGTCTTGGGACCGTGAGGCCTTCTCGCGGTCTTGGGACCGCGAGGCCTTCTCGCGGTCTTGGGGCCGTGAGGCCTTCTCGCGGTCTTGGGACCGCGAGGCCTCCTCGCGGTCTTGGGACCGTGAGGAGTCTTTGTAATTTTTTTGTCTTTTCTGTAATGAAAAAGAAGAAATGTTAGTTTATTGGTGTATCCGCAATAAAGTAAAAAAGTTTAATGATTCTATCTATCAAACAACCACGAAGTGTGAAGATCGTTGCTCTCTCCACCAAGGGTTCAACCTTCCCTCCTCCGTGGAGATGTCGTTCTTTCTCTCTCTTCTCACCTCGTCCTTTGCTCTTGAGATGAGCGAGTAGTCCTTTTCACTAGGGTGCGGGGAGTAGCCCCGCTACCCATGTTTTCATTTCATGCAATGTAATTCAATCATTTGCAATAGAGATACTCTCCTTTTTGGCTCAACATCTATCGTTTAATGAATGCTTGTTGTTTGATCACCAACTTGTGTTACTTATTATCTTTTGGTATGAATTGTCTACGTTTATACCTTTAGATCTGAATATCGATTGAATGTTGGTTCTAGATATATGTAGTCACCATATGTCTGTTTCGGTATCTAGGAGTGCTTTCACGAGTGGAGTAAACTCACTCCCATCGTTGCACTTTCATACTATGAAATGGAATCAGTTGACGTATGGAAGTGCAACCTTGGTAAGGTCGAGGAACACACTCTATGAAGGAGTAATGCAAAGTAAGTGACCATTCGTTAGGGGATGGATGGCATTGCAATACTCCACACTCCTCGTAGTTGGTTATCCGAAAGGAAGCTAAGTCTACAAAGATACTAACCGATTAGTTTCTCTTTGCAGATATTTTTATTATGTTGCATGTTTGTGATCCATGTGTAGTGGTGTGAAACCCGGCAAAATCCTAGTGGTTTTTAACCATTGTTTACAACCTTAATTTCTACTTTCTTGCTTTACTTTCCTTGCACTTAGCTTAAAACCAAATCAAAATTTCGATCTAAATATCAACTGTTAAGTAGTTAAGTACGACTAAAACGTTTTCCATCTTGATTTCATCAAGACCGTTGTCCCGAGGATTCGAACCTTAACTATACTATGATAAGACTTCCGCGAGTCTTAGCACACTTGGGTGGAGTTCTTACCATAGTACTAGCAAGGCTAAACTTAGGGATTCATCATCTCTAAGATTTTTAGTGGCGTTGCAAAACTCCATCAAAAATTGGCACCGTTGCCGGGGACAACGGAACGTTTTAGCTTTTACTTAACAACTTCTTGGTTGATTAGGATTTTACACTTTTTCTTGATAACTACTCCAAATCTTCTTGATTTCTTCATTTCCTTCCATTATCTTAACGTGTGATTTTCTTTCTACTCAGGTAGAAAACGTGTATGCAACCCCCGCATAGCATCGGATTCTCCCCTGAACCAGAGTACGACTCTGAGGTAGAAAGAAGTTTCCACCGAAGGATTAGACTTAACCGCCAAAGAGCCAGACAGATGGCTGAAGAGCAACGCCTTGTTGCAGAAAGAGTTAACGCCGCCATAGCAGCACAACGAGCACAACTTATTGCAGACACTCGTGCTCAAGTGCAAGCTGAGATTCGAGCTGAGGAACAAGCCCGCATCCAAGCAGAGCATGCTGCTGCTCAACTTGCGCTAAGAAACAAGCAACTTCGGGACTACGCAGTCCCGAAGAATTATGAAGATGATCACCCAGTCCGATCACCGATTATTAACATACCAAACTTTGAAATCCGGACGCAATGGATCCAGATCATGCAAGGCATCTCTTTCTCTGGAGCATCCGGAGACGATTGCATGGATCACCTAAAGAGATTCAAGTCACTCTGCCGACTTGTACCTCAAGCAGGAATCGCCCTGGAAGCAATAATGTTACACCTTTTCCACTTCACCTTATCTGGAAGAGCGCTAAGCTGGTACAATGCTTTAGATAGACACCCCATCATCACTACTTGGACTCCTTTAGAAGAAAAGTTTCTTGAGAAATTCTTTCCACCTTCACTAACCTATGAGATTAGGGGACAGATTAATCACTTCGCCCAACTACCTGGAGAAACACTTGCGGAAGCTTGGGAAAGATTCAAGGAACTCCTGAGAAAGTGTCCTCACCATGGCATATCTCAAAATCAACTAATAGAAACATTCTACAGAGGAGTAAGTGATGATATCAAGAAATTTCTAGATTCCTCATCTGGAGGAAATTTTATAAGAAAGAACTATGAAGATGCTTGGAATATAGTTACGCTAGGGGCCGAGAACCAATCCAATTGGGGAAGGTCATCTAACCAACCCAAGGGAGTTCTTAAAGTCTACAAAGCTGAAGAATCTATGGAACTCAAGGCCATTGCAGAGGCCCTGAAGACTATTGCTAGCAAGCAACAAGCCCTCGAAACTTCTTTCGGGGAATATGACAAGAAGAAAAGCTCTCAAGTTCAACAAGTAAAAGCAGCTACTGGAACTTGTGAAGCCTGTCATGCATCTGACCATCCCACATTATCATGTGGTCTGTTGTACAATGTCATGATGGATTTACAACCACCCGTGCCGCAATATGAGCCCATTATTGAGCATTTCGAGGACCAAATGCCAGAGCAAGTCAACTCCATCCATTCAATACCTGGCTAGGTGTACTACAATCCAGATAAACCAAGAAATCACCCAGGGTTCCAATATGGAAATCCTGCAGGAACTGCCAATCCTCAACAACAGATACAAGGTGGATCTTTCAGCAAACAGCCACCAGGATTTCAGAATTACTTCGCCCAAGGGAATTATAGAAATGGGTTCCAACGATATAATTATCCTAGGAATCCCTCCTATCAATACCCAAGACTGCACCCACAGCTGCAACAACCTCAGTTGCAGCAGCCACAACAACCGCAGTTGACAGCACCTCCACAGCAACCCCAGGGGCAACAAGTCACTCAATATCAACAGAGGAGTGCTCCTTCCCAACCATCTGATGAAATATCTTTGATTAGGCAGATGCTGCAATCTCAGCAGACCATGCTTGCGAATCAACAAGCTCAACAAAAGGTGGTGGAGGCCCAATTAGCACAGATTGCTGCTCAGTTGAAACCACCAGTAGATACCTTCGCTGGGCAACCAGAGGCAAACCCAAGGCATGACCAAAATAGACCTGAGCAACTGAATGCTGTCACCACACGGTCTGGTCTTGTCCTGCATGATATCACCAGAATCATCCATGATGATGATGATGTAGCCATTCTTTCCCCAACAGGAAACTCAAGCAAAGAAACAGAAAATTCTACTGAGAAAGAAAAAGAAAAGGAACCAATGCCAGAAGTCCCATCCAGAATTCCTTATCCGGACAGGCTGAAAGGGACCAAAATGGACACTAGGTTCCAGAAGTTCAAAGAAGCTATGAAGAAACTGTATATCGATATCCCATTTCTAGATGCCCTTTCTGAAGTGCCCGCTTGGGCCAAATACCTGAAAACCCTGCTGTCGAGAAAATATATGACAGAAAAGCATGAAACAGTGAAACTAGCTCAGACCACTTCATATATTCTGCTTAACAAAATGCTAAAGAAAAAGAAGGACCCAGGTTCCTTCGGTATTCAGTGTTCGATTGGAAATGGCTCTAGCAAAAAGGGATTAGCAGATCTAGGAGCAAGTATATCCATCATGCCCTATTCTATGTGTAAAAGATTAGGCTTTACTGATTTGTTACCTACGTCAATGACAATTCAGTTAGCTGACTCTACCATAACTGCTCCCCTTGGAATTATCGAGGATATTCCTGTCAGAATAGGAACAAATTCTTACGTCCCGTGCGATTTCGTTATTATAGACATACAAGAAGATCTACGATACCCGATAATCTTCGGAAGACCCTTCCTAGCTACCACCCGAGCACTCATCGATGTAGAAGCAGGAACGATTATACTAAGACTTGGGAAGGAAGCTTTCCAATTCAAAGTCCTTAACAGCATGAAAGGACCAAGCATTCAAGAAGAAGTTTTTCTCCTAGATGCTATATATCAAATGTCCCAGTTAGAAATGTCCGAACCCTCCGATGATTTGGAAAGTGCCTTGAAAAACCCGGAAGTAGAATTTTCGGCAAACGAACTAGTGCAACAATGCCTTCAATATTTAGAAAAAGCTGAAGAAGCCCCAACAACCACCTTTGAAGAACTCAAGGCTGTCACCATTATAGAAACTACCGAACCACCTAAGGCCCCTGAATTGAAGGCCTTACCCGAGGGACTCAAACATGTCTTCCTTGACAGTGAGAAACTTTGTCCAGTGATTATCAGCTCTACTCTGGAAGAAGACCAAGAAAACAGACTTCTTGATGGGCTAAAGAGACACAAGAAAGCTATCGGATATAAAATGACTAACTTAACTGGTGTAAACCCAGCCTTATGCATGCACAGATTGCCTATGGTGGAAGAATTCAAACCATCGAGGGAACATCAAAGGAAGTTGAACCCTAATCTCAAGGAGGTAGTTCGCATCGAGGTTCTCAAACTCCTGAAGGCAGGTATCATCTACCCAATCTCGGATTCTCAATGGGTAAGCCCCGTGCAGGTGGTCCCTAAAAAGGGGGGGGGACTACTGTTGTTCTTAATGATAAGAATGAACTGGTACCTACTAGAACAGTAACTGGGTGGAGAATGTGCATAGATTACTGAAAACTTAATAAAGCAACAAGGAAAGATCATTTCCCCTTGCCCTTCCTAGATGAGGTCCTCGAGCGCTTAGCTCATCAGAAATTCTTCTGTTACCTCGATGGTTATTCCGGGTTTTACCTAATCCCTATACACCCGGAAGATCAAGAGAAAACTACTTTCACCTGTCCTTTTGGGACATATGCTTTCAGAAGAATGCCATTCGGGCTTTGTAACGCGCCAGCCACTTTTCAGAGATGCATGTCTGCTATCTTTGCAGGATTAACAGAATCTATAATGGAGATATTCATGGATGATTTCTCAGTTTATGGAAACTCTTTCGACAACTGTCTGCTCAACCTGGTTCAAGTTTTACAAAGATGCGAGGACACAAACCTCATCTTAAATTGGGAAAAATGCCATTTTATGGTAACGGAAGGTGTTGTCCTCGGACACAGAGTGAGCGACAGAGGGATTGAGGTGGATCAAGCAAAAATTGACGTCATCTCGAAATTGATGCCACCAAAAGATGTAAAAGGGGTACGTGATTTCTTAGGTCATGTTGGGTTTTACAGAAGATTTATCAAAGACTTCTCAAAAATAGCAAAACCCATGACACAACTGCTGACCAAGGACACGGAATTTAAATTTAACCAAGAATGTTTGCAAAGTTTCACAACTCTGAAAAATGCCTTGATTTCCGCACCCATTCTAAGAGCTCTAGATTGGTCACAACCATTCGAAATCATGTGTGACGCGAGCCATTATGCCATAGGGGCCGTATTAGGGCAAAGAATCGACAAGAAACCCTATGTTATATACTACACATCTAAAAAGCTGGATGAAGCACAGAAAAATTACACCACTACAGAAAAGGAATTCTTAACTGTCATCTACGCGTTCGAGAAATTCCGCTCATACCTGATTGGAGCTAAAGTCATGGTCTACACTGACCACTCTGCTATACGGTATCTAATTCAGAAGCAAGATGCAAAACCTAGACTTATCCATTGGGTATTAATGCTTCAAGAATTCGATTTGGAAATCAAAGACAAAAGTGGGGTGGAAAACGTCGTCGCTGACCATCTCAGCCGTATTAGAGTCAAGGATGAAGACAAAGTACCTATCCGAGACTCCCTCCCGGACGACCAACTAATGAAAGTCGCTAATGGATTCCCCTGGTATGCCGACATTGTTAATTATTTGGCAACAAGAATCATTCACCTGTCCGCATCCTATCACGACAAAAAGAAGTTCATTCACGACGCTAAGCAATATTTCTGGGACGAGCCTTATCTTTTTCGCTTATGCGCAGATGGACTCTTTCGTAGATGCATTCCAGAGACGGAAATCACTTCAGTTCTTGAGCACTGTCACTCAGGCCCCACTGGGGGCCACATGAGTTCTAAAAAGACACCTTCCACCACCCCAATATCTACTACCCCACCACCATCAACCACCCTTCAATCATCCTCCACACCACTTTTCACTACACCACCCTTCTCCACAACCATACCACCACCCCCACCCTTCTTCACTTCGAGCGCCCCATTCTCCACCACAATGCCCGAATTCTCCTCCTTCACATCCACCGACTTTCCATCAACATTCCCGGATCCATTTCTCTCTCTGGGTATGCCACCACTTTTTCCACCCACCACCACCCCGACATCGCTAGTGACCCCATCCACAGTCACCACGCAATTCGCGGGTCCATCAACAGTGTCTTTTCCACATGACACTACCATTCCACCCCGACCCCAGCCACCTCACTCTTCATTTACTGGGGTCCCTTATACTAACGTCGGTGCGGAATTCGGACGTCAATTCGACACCATCCGAAACCTCCTCACTGACCCATCTAACATTTTGAATTCTATTTTTTCATGTGTGCAGGGTCTAACACAACAGGTTGCCCAGATTGGCGAGCAGAACCGCGCCATGCTAGGCATCCTCCAAGGAATCCAGCAACGTCAAGATTCAGTGGCCAAGCAAGTCGACCACATCGACGACCACTGTAAAAACTTGCCCGAGTGGATCCATGGAGTACAATGCCAGCATGAAGTGTTGGCAAAGCAAGTCGATAGGATCTCTACACAGACTCTACCTCTGCCAGAGACCCTCTGCGAGCTGAAGCAGCAACATCAAGCTTTCAGCACGCACCTGGACGACATCAACACCACCCTCACCCAACTACATAATCGCCAGGAGGAGTAGTCAAATAATGAGCTTATTTAGCTAAGAGCTCAAGTAACCGACCTCACAGCACGACTCCTCTCCGCCGAACAACGTTACTCTGATTTAAAAGAAACCCATGAAGCACTGCTCGAAACACACGAGCACGTGCAAGTGGCATACGATGAGCTCCAATCCATCCATCATCTGTGCAAGAAGAAAACACAAAAGAAAACATCTGATGACGATGACGATGATGCTGTTGACGAGAAAGATTCTGACTCCTCCGCTGACTCAAACAATAGTACCTCCTCAGCTGATGACTCCGACAAGCCAGATGATGCTGGGGTAGGCCCCAGCCAAGGAGCAGAACCAAAACACCAGCAAGATCACCAAACTGGTGATAAAGATCACAAATCCCCTGCTCATACAGAGAACATCAACATATACTTCGGGGATCAATTTCTCAACTTTTCTGCGGGATCTCTGGGGGAGGCTGCCAAAGAAGTGGCTTTTGTTGAGTTCGAAAAATGTATTCAGGGAACCAGCAGCACTATACCAGCCACAACATCCCAGCAAATCTCTGCACCCGAACCATCAGTGCCTGAACTTGAAGAATCAGAAAGAGTATGCCTAGACACTGATGAAGATTTAGACACTCCTTCTGATTTTGATAAAGATTACGATCTGCAGCAGTACATGGACAGCATAGAACAAACTTCTTCCCCCACACCGCAAGAGCTACCTCCGCTGCCACCTCTACCTAACAAAATGCACGATTTAGATATGGCGGCCATCTCTACCTTAGACGCACAGGATATCTTCATCCTCAACACTATAGTAGATGATGCCAAAGCAGGGGAGGATGTCATATATCAAAACACGAAGACCAAACGCAATCTGACGCATGAAGACTTCCGTTCCTTACTTCGATCCCAGTCGCCGGTGAAGATGGCAATGTTTCGTACTCTCCTCGCCAACTCTATCGAGATCTACAAAAGCTCTCGGCGACAGCAACCGATTCTCAACGCCTCACCCACACTGGGATTGTGCTTACTGTACAAAGAGTTACAACACAAATCCATTACAAGGTTGCACAGGGGGATCGCAAGAAAAGCGAGATACATAACCGTGCCTTTCCAAGTTTGTAAACACTGGTTTCTCATGATTGTGGACACTGTCGCCCATGACGCCAAAGTGTACAATTTCTGTGCCAGTGACTTAAAGGTCGGGATAATCAATATTGTTGGAATTGAAGCCGGGGAGGCAAGATGCATCCCTTTCCGGCTGCTAAAGCTCATATGGGCCACATGCCCTTCTCTCCGCCAGGACTGGATCTCACCCTGGTTCAGAATAATTAACCCACAAGTCCAAGCCACTGAAGGTTCCTGGGACAGCGCTTTTTACGTCATAAGGCACATCCTAGCGCTAAACCAGCAGGTCCCTTTCACTGAACTCGTTAATGATGATTTCCACTCCCTGCGAGGACGTACGCCATGGAGCTTATCTGCGACAGAAGGTTCTTCAACGACCCTACCATGGCGGCAGACGACGTCCCTCGTTATCTCTTTTCATCTATTCAACGTCCGCAGAGGAGACCTTTCAGACAAACCCTAGCGGCGTTGACAAAAGAAAAACACCCATCCAATGTCACCAAGCAAAGCCAATTAAATCCTTCCATCTTCGATCTGGCTCCAGATAAAGGTGACATTGATCTGATATCAGGGGTAGCCATCAAGACATCTTCATCACATATGGTACCCGAATCTGCCATTGAACCTTCATTTCCCGATTTCGATCCGGAAGCTTGCAAAACTCTTTCAAATAACGAGCTCCGACTAATAATGTCACGGCTATATGCCGAAAAAGGCGAGATGGTATATATTGATAGGGATATATTGGTTATGGCAGATGCCCTCCGTGAGACCTTACAGTTCAAGGGTTCCATGTCTGTAAGTGTAATGACTGCTTATCAATACTTGCTTGCACGGAATCACAACACGGTCTATATGGTGTCAGCTTACATGAAGGATGATCTTCTCGGGCTGAAGAACTTCAGAACAAAGGAGTCAACCATCTCTTATCTCCAACATACAACTCCGAAGTTCATCATGTTACCTTTCCTTCATCAAGAGCACTGGATGTTACTGGCAACCAATCTTCACAAAGGAACAACAATAATCTACAACAGTTCCGACAGCCAGTATGATCCAAAATGGAAAGCATACACTACAACTCCAAAGACACCAATGGAGGAGGTGGTGAAGGAGTGTGCTGACAAATTACACGATCTTTTGGGTCAGCACACACGGGCATATGACAGAGATCACTTCAAATCACCAGCCTTCTGCCACAGGTGCCCCCAGCAAATCAGAGAATCAAATGACTGCGGCTTCCACGTCCTCTACTGGATGTATACAATTCTGGCCCTTCACAAGCCGGTAGAGGACATGACAAAGGTGGATTACCACGCACTACGGGGAAAGTTTGCTGCCAACTTACTCAGAACACATGGGGCAAATAAAGGATTAACCGAAGCCTGAATGCCTTTGTCCATACATTTCTCAACCTATCACTTTGACATCTCTGTGGACAGAGTGCATGATAAGTTAGGGGGGAGTGCATTGGACAAGGGCGAGGTATCATTCTGCTTCAACCCTTCTATTTTTTTTCGCATATCATTTTTCAAACTTTCTGTCCATATTTAGACTTTTTCCAGTAATTTTTTCAATAAAATAACTTTTAAGTATAACTTTCATCCTGGAAAGAATCACCCTTAGCTAAGTTAGAGATAAAGTAGTCCTAAAAAACAAAAATAATAAGATTAGCATACAGGCATGAAATGGCAAATTCATAAATTTCATTCACTATTGGTTTCTATACTTTTACTTCAATTCTATCTCAGACTCTTCACAGGTCAACTTCAGGGCCAAAGCGAACCGAAAACTCTCAAAGTCAAGAGGGAAATCAGGGAAATCCAAAATCAAGAAATCTCGCGAGCAGACCACCAATTAAAAATAAGTGCATGTCAGGAACCCTAAGAATAGTTTTCTTCTTTCAATAAAAGAGGCTTGGCCACCCAATCAAAAACCCTAACAAAACCCACTTCCTAAGCATGTGAGATTCGAATCAAAGCCAGAGTGTTGAATAAAAACATGAGAGTTGTGCCACGCATAAGGACCTATATGAAGAGCCAACAAAGATCTCACCCGGCCGGTACATACAGCTGCCCTCATGAAGGCAGATGTGTCGTGCCCGGTAATGAGATCCTAAGGTTTCCTAATATATGAAAAGGCTGATAAAAGAGCTCACCCGGCCGGTACATTCAGCTGCCCTCATGAAGGCAGATGTGTCGTGCCCGGTAGTAGTCTCTAAAAAGCATAGACAAAACCTCCCCCACTTGAAGGGGGAGTTACACAATAAGCCTTTTTAAGCCAGCCCTTATACCCACTCTAGCTACCGGTAGGTTTCTCTAAAGAAGTATAAGACTGATTAGAGTCGATGACATGCACATAATAAGAAAGGTGGTCCCAATGCGAGACTCACGATATGAAAGGAAACTGAGATCCATGCAACTTTTGATACTCGAAAGAGTTAGTGTAAGCAGAAGCCCTAATAAGACATCGCTAGATCTCTGACCTAGAATTGAAGCAAGAGTATGGAAACCCTAATCAAATAAAATCGCCTCGCCAATACATGCCTTAGCTCTATCTAACTTGAGGACAAGCTAGACTCTAAGTTAGGGGGGGTGATAACCTCCCATTTTGTGACGTTATCTTATTTAGTTATCTTTAATTTTTCATACTCTTTCTTAGATAAACTAGATAGAATCATTAAACTTTTTTACTTTATTGCGGATACACCAATAAACTAACTTTTCTTCTTTTTCATTACAGAAAACACACAAAAATTACAAAGACTCCTCACGGTCCCAAGACCGTGAGGAGGCCTCACGGTCCCAAGACCACGAGAAGGCCTCACGGTCCCAAGACCGCGAGAAGGCCTCGCTGTCCCAAGACCGCGAGAAGGACTCGCGGTCCCAAGAACGCGATAAGGCCTCGCGGTCCCAAGACCGCGAGAAGGCCTCACGGTCCCAAGACCGTGAGAAGGCCTCACGGTCCCAAGACCGCGAGAAGGCAAACGGTCTCAAGACCGTTTGGGCTCAACTTGAGCCTATAAATAGGACCTCAAGGGTCACTTCAAAGGAGATCGGATCTGAGACGCCCAAAGGCTGCCTCTCCAGTTCCAGAGCAATTCCATTCTTCATCCATCGCCATAAGGCTGCCAGTTTGAGGTCCACATCTCATCATCAAGCTACCTTCTCTCTCATAAACAAAGAAGGTGGGAGGAGAAGATCCATCATCAAGAAACCACGAAGTGTGAAGATCGTTGCTCTCTCCACCAAGGGTTCAACCTTCCCTCCTCCGTGGAGATGTCGTTCTTTCTCTCTCTTCTCACCTCCTCCTTTGCTCTTGAGATGAGCGAGTAGTCCTTTTCACTAGGGTGCGGGGAGTAGCCCCGCTACCCATGTTTTCATTTCATGCAATGTAATTCAATCATTTGCAATAGAGATACTCTCCTTTTTGGCTCAACATCTATCGTTTAATGAGTGCTTGTTGTTTGATCACCAACTTGTGTTACTTATTATCTTTTGGTATGAATTGTCTACGTTTATACCTTTAGATCTGAATATCGATTGAATGTTGGTTCTAGATATATGTAGTCACCATATGTCTGTTTCGGTATCTAGGAGTGCTTTCACGAGTGGAGTAAACTCACTCCCATCGTTGCACTTTCATACTATGAAATGGAATCAGTTAACGTATGGAAGTGCAACCTTGGTAAGGTCGAGGAACACACTCTATGAAGGAGTAATGCAAAGTAAGTGACCATTCATTAGGGGATGGCTGGCATTGCAATACTCCACACTCCTCGTAGTTGGTTATCCAAAAGGAAGCTAAGTCTACAAAGATACTAACCGATTAGTTTCTCTTTGCAGATCTTTTTATTATGTTGCATGTTTGTGA
Source organism: Alisma plantago-aquatica (assembly GCA_963693085.1). NCBI lineage: Eukaryota > Viridiplantae > Streptophyta > Magnoliopsida > Alismatales > Alismataceae > Alisma > Alisma plantago-aquatica. The sequence continues at coordinate 877,497,583 of OY856413.1, read as the reverse complement.
TCCATGTGTAGTGGTGTGAAACCCGGCAACATCCTAGTGGTTTTTAACCATTGTTTACAACCTTAATTTCTACTTTCTTGCTTTACTTTCCTTGCACTTAGCTTAAAACCAAATCAAAATTTCGATCTAAATATCAACTATTAAGTAGTTAAGTACGACTAAAACGTTTTCCATCTTGATTTCATCAAGACAGTTGTTCTGAGGATTCGACCCTTAACTATACTACGATAAGACTTCCGCGAGTCTTAGCACACGTGGGTGTAGTTCTTACCATAGTACTAGCAAGGCTAAACTTAGGGATTCATCATCTCTAAGATTTTTAGTGGCGTTGCAAAACTCCATCAAAAATTGGTGCCGTTGCCGGGGACAACGGAACGTTTTAGCTTTTACTTAACAACTTCTTGGTTGATAAGGATTTTACACTTTTTCTTGATAACTACTCCAAATCTTCTTGATTTCTTCATTTCCTTCCATTATCTTAACGTGTGATTTTCTTTCTACTCAGGTAGAAAACGTGTATGCAACCCCCGCATAGCATCAGATTCTCCCCTAAACCAGAGTACGACTCTGAGGTAGAAAGAAGTTTCCACCGAAGGATTAGACTTAACCGCCAAAGAGCCAGACAGATGGCTGAAGAGCAACGCCTTGTTGCAGAAAGAGTTAACGCCGCCATAGCAGCACAACGAGCACAACTTATTGCAGACACTCGTGCTCAAGTGCAAGCTGAGATTCGAGCTGAGGAACAAGCCCGCATCCAAGAAGAGCATGCTGCTGCTCAACTTGCGCTAAGAAACAAGCAACTTCGGGACTACGCAGTCCCGAAGAATTATGAAGATGATCACCCAGTCCGATCATCGATTATTAACATACCAAACTTTGAAATCCGGACGCAATGGATCCAGATCATGCAAGGCATCTCTTTCTCTGGAGCATCCGGAGACGATTGCATGGATCACCTTAAGAGATTCAAGTCACTCTGCCGACTTGTACCTCAAGCAGGAATCGCCCTGGAAGCAATAATGTTACACCTTTTCCACTTCACCTTATCTGGAAGAGCGCTAAGCTGGTATAATGCTTTAGATAGACACCCCATCATCACTACTTGGACTCCTTTAGAAGAAAAGTTTCTTGAGAAATTTTTTCCACCTTCACTAACCTATGAGATTAGGGGACAGATTAATCACTTCGCCCAACTACCTGGAGAAACACTTGCGGAAGCTTGGGAAAGATTCAAGGAACTCCTGAGAAAGTGTCCTCACCATGGCATATCTCAAAATCAACTAATAGAAACATTCTACAGAGGAGTAAGTGATGATATCAAGCAATTTCTAGATTCCTCATCTGGAGGAAATTTTATAAGAAAGAACTATGAAGATGCTTGGAATATAGTTACGCTAGGGGCCGAGAACCAATCCAATTGGGGAAGGTCATCTAACCAACCCAAGGGAGTTCTTAAAGTCTACAAAGCTGAAGAATCTATGGAACTCAAGGCCATTGCAGAGGCCCTGAAGACTATTGCTAGCAAGCAACAAGCCCTCGAAACTTCTTTCGGGGAATATGACAAGAAGAAAAGCTCTCAAGTTCAACAAGTAAAAGCAGCTACTGGAACTTGAGAAGCCTGTCATGCATCTGACCATCCCACATTATCATGTGGTCTATTGTACAATGTCATGATGGATTTACAACCACCCGTGCCGCAATATGAGCCCATTATTGAGCATTTCGAGGACCAAATTCCAGAGCAATTCAACTCCATCCATTCAATACCTGGCTAGGTGTACTACAATCCAGATAAACCAAGAAATCACCCAGAGTTCCAATATGGAAATCCTGCAGGAACTGCCAATCCTCAACAACAGATACAAGGTGGATCTTTCAGCAAACAACCACCAGGATTTCAGAATTACTTCGCCCAAGGGAATTATAGAAATGGGTTCCAACGATCTAATTATCCTAGGAATCCCTCCTATCAATACCCAAGACTGCACCCACAGCTGCAACAACCTCAGTTGCAGCAGCCACAACAACCACAGTTGACAACACCTCCACAGCAACCCCAGGGGCAACAAGTCACTCAATATCAACAGAGGAGTGCTCCTTCCCAACCATATGATGAAATATCTTTGATTAGGCAGATGTTGCAATCTCAGCAGACCATGCTTGCGAATCAACAAGCTCAACAAAAGGTGGTGGAGGCCCAATTAGCACAGATTGCTGCTTAGTTGAAACCACCAGCAGGTACCTTCGCTGGGCAACCAGAGGCAAACCCAAGGCATGACCAAAATAGACCTGAGCAACTGAATGCTGTCACCAAACGGTCTGGTCGTGTCCTGCATGATATCACCAGAATCATCCATGATGATGATGATGTAGCCATTCTTTCCCCAACAGGAAACTCAAGCAAAGAAACAGAAAATTCTACTGAGAAAGAAAAAGAAAAGGAACCAATGCTAGAAGTCCCATCCAGAATTCCTTATCCGGACAGGCTGAAAGGGACCAAAATGGACACTAGGTTCCAGAAGTTCAAAGAAGCTATGAAGAAACTGTATATCGATATCCCATTTCTAGATGCCCTTTCTGAAGTGCCCGCTTGGGCCAAATACCTAAAAACCCTGCTGTCGAGAAAATATATGATAGAAAAGCATGAAACAGTGAAACTAGCTCAGACCACTTCAGATATTCTGCTTAACAAAATGCTAAAGAAAAAGAAGGACCCAGGTTCCTTCAGTATTCAGTGTTCGATTGGAAATGGCTCTAGCAAAAAGGGATTAGCAGATCTAGGAGCAAGTATATCCATCATGCCCTATTCTATGTGTAAAAGATTAGGCTTTACTGATTTGTTACCTACGTCAATGACAATTCAGTTAGCTGACTCTACCATAACTGCTCCCCTTGGAATTATCGAGGATATTCCTGTCAGAATAGGAACAAATTCTTACGTCCCGTGCAATTTCGTTATTATAGACATACAAGAAGATCTACGATACCCGATAATCTTCGGAAGACCCTTCCTAGCTACCGCCCGAGCACTCATCGATGTAGAAGCAGGAACGATTATACTAAGACTTGGGAAGGAAGCTTTCCAATTCAGAGTCCTTAACAGCATGAAAGGACCAAGCATTCAAGAAGAAGTTTTTCTCCTAGATGCTATATATCAAATGTCCCAGTTAGAAATGTCCAAACCCTCCGATGAGTTGGAAAGTGCCTTGACAAACCCGGAAGTAGAATTTTCGGCAAACGAACTAGTGCAACAATGCCTTCAATATTTAGAAAAAGCTGAAGAAGCCCCAACAGCCACCTTTGAAGAACTCAAGGCTGTCACCATTATAGAAACTACCGAACCACCTAAGGCCCCTGAATTGAAGGCCTTACCCGAGGGACTCAAACATGTCTTCCTTGACAGTGAGAAACTTTGTCCAGTGATTATCAGCTCTACTCTGGAAGAAGACCAAGAAAACAGACTTCTTGATGAGCTAAAGAGACACAAGAAAGCTATCGGATATAAAATGACTAACTTAACTGGTGTAAACCCAGCCTTATGCATGCACAGATTGCCTATGGTGGAAGAATTCAAACCATCGAGGGAACATCAAAGGAAGTTGAACCCTAATCTCAAGGAGGTAGTTCGCATCGAGGTTCTCAAACTCCTGAAGGTAGGTATCATCTACCCAATATCGGATTCTCAATGGATAAGCCCCATGCAGGTGGTCCCTAAAAAGGGGGGACTACTGTTGTTCTTAATGATAAGAATGAACTGGTACCTACTAGAACAGTAACTGGGTGGAGAATGTGCATAGATTACTGAAAACTTAATAAAGCAACAAGGAAAGATCATTTCCCCTTGCCCTTCCTAGATGAGGTCCTCGAGCGCTTAGCTCATCAGAAATTCTTCTGTTACCTCGATGGTTATTCCGGGTTTTACCTAATCCCTATACACCCGGAAGATCAAGAGAAAACTACTTTCACCTGTCCTTTTGGGACATATGCTTTCAGAAGAATGCCATTCAGGCTTTGTAACGCGCCAACCACTTTTCAGAGATGCATGTCTGCTATCTTTGCAGGATTAATAGAATCTATAATGGAGATATTCATGGATGATTTCTCAGTTTATGGAAACTCTTTCGACAACTGTCTGCTCAACCTGGTTCAAGTTTTACAAAGATGCGAGGACACAAACCTCATCTTAAATTGGGAAAAATGCCATTTTATGGTAACGGAAGGTGTTGTCCTCGGACACAGAGTGAGCGACAGAGGGATCGAGGTGGATCAAGCAAAAATTGACGTCATCTCGAAATTGATGCCACCAAAAGATATAAAAGGGGTACGTGCTTTCTTAGGTCATGTTGGGTTTTACAGAAGATTTATCAAAGACTTCTCAAAAATAGCAAAACCCATGACACAACTGCTGACCAAGGACACGGAATTTAAATTTAACCAATAATGTTTGCAAAGTTTCACAACTCTGAAAAATTCCTTGATTTCCGCACCCATTCTAAGAGCTCCAGATTGGTCACAACCATTCAAAATCATGTGTGACGCGAGCCATTATGCCATAGGGGCCGTATTAGGGCAAAGAATTGACAAGAAACCCTATGTTATATACTACGCATCTAAAACACTGGATGAAGCACAGAAAAATTACACCACTACAGAAAAGGAATTCTTAACTGTCATCTACACGTTCGAGAAATTCCGCTCATACCTGATTGGAGCTAAAGTCATGGTCTACACTGACCACTCCGCTATACAGTATCTAATTCAGAAGCAAGATGCAAAACCTAGACTTATCCGTTGGGTATTAATGCTTCAAGAATTTGATTTGGAAATCAAAGACAAAAGCGGGGTGGAAAACGTCGTCGCTGACCATCTCAGCCGTATTAGAGTCAAGGATGAAGACAAAGTACCTATCCGAGACTCCCTCCCGGACGACCAACTAATGAAAGTCGTTAATGGATTCCCCTGGTATGCCGACATTGTTAATTATTTGGCAACAGGAATCATTCACCTGTCCGCATCCTATCACGACAAAAAGAAGTTCATTCACGACGCTAAGCAATATTTCTGGGACGAGCCCTATCTTTTTCGCTTATGCGCAGATGGACTCTTTCGTAGATGCATTCCAGAGACGGAAATCACTTCAGTTCTTGAGCACTGTCACTCAGGCCCCACTGGGGGCCACATGAGTTCTAAAAAGACACCTTCCACCACCCCAATATCTACTACCCCACCACCATCAACCACCCTTCAATCATCCTCCACACCACTTTTCACTACACCACCCTTCTCCACAACCATACCACCACCCCCACCCTTCTTCACTTCGGGCGCCCCATTCTCCACCACAATGCCTGAATTCTCCTCCTTCACATCCACCGACATTCCATCAACATTCCCAGATCCATTTCTCTCTCCGGGTATGCCACCACTTTTTCCACCCACCACCACCCCGACATCGCTGGTGACCCCATCCACAGTCACCACGCAATTCGCGGGTCCATCAACAGTGTCTTTTCCGCATGACACTACCATTCCACCCCGACCCCAGCCACCTCACTCTTCATTTATTGGGGTCCCTTATACTAATGTCGGTGCAGAATTCGGACGTCAATTCGACACCATCTGAAACCTCCTCACTGACCCATCTAACATTTTGAATTCTATTTTTTCATGTGTGCAGGGTCTAACACAACAGGTTGCCCAGATTGGCGAGCAGAACCGCGCCATGCCAGGCATCCTCCAAGGAATCCAGCAACGTCAAGATTCAGTGGCCAAGCAAGTCGACCACATCGACGACCACTGTAAAAACTTGCCCGAGTGGATCCATGGAGTACAATGCCAGCATGAAGTGTTGTAAAAGCAAGTCGATAGGATCTCTACACAGACTCTACCTCTGCCAGAGACCCTCCGCGAGCTGAAGCAGCAACAGCAAGCTTTCAGCACGCACCTGGACGACATCAACACCACCCTCACGCAACTACATAATCGCCAGGAGGAGTCGTCAAATAATGAGCTTATTCAGCTAAGAGCTCAAGTAACCGACCTCACAGCACGACTCCTCTCCGCCGAACAACGTTACTCTGATTTAAAAGAAACCCACGAAGCACTGCTCGAAACACACGAGCACATGCAAGTGGCATACGATGAGCTCCAATCCATCCATCATCTGTGCAAGAAGAAAGCACAAAAGAAAACATCTGATGACGATGACGATGATGCTATTGACGAGAAAGATTATGACTCCTCCGCTGACTCAAACAATAGTACCTCCTCAGCTGATGACTCCGACAACCCAGATGATGCTGGGGTAGGCCCCAGCCAAGGAGCAGAACCAAAACACCAGCAAGATCACCAAACTGGTGATAAAGATCACAAATCCCCTGCTCATACAAAGAACGTCAACATATACTTCGGGGATCAATTTCTCAACTTTTCTGCGGGATCTCTGGGGGAGGCTGCCAAAGAAGTGGCTTTTGTTGAGTTCAAAAAATGTATTCAGGGAACCAGCACCACTATACCAGCCACAGCATCCCAGCAAATCTCTGCACCTGAACCATCAGCGCCTGAACTTGAAGAATCAGAAAGAGTATGCCTAGACACTGATGAAGATTTAGACACTCCTTCTGATTCTGATAAAGATTACGATCTGCAGCAGTACATGGACAGCATAGAACAAACTTCTTCCCCCACACCGCAAGAGCTACCTCCGCTGCCACCTCTACCTAACAAAATGCACGATTTAGATATGGCGGCCATCTCTACCTTAGACGCACAGGATATCTTCATCCTCAACACTATAGTAGATGATGCCAAAGCAGGGGAGGATGTCATATATCAAAACACGAAGACCAAACGCAATCTGACGCGTGAAGACTTCCGTTCCTTACTTCGATCCCAGTCGCCGGTGAAGATGGCAATGTTTCGTACTCTCCTCGCCAACTCTATCGAGATCTACAAAAGCTCTCAGCGACAGCAACCGGTTCTCAACGCCTCACCCACACTGGGATTGTGCTTACTGTACAAAGAGTTACAACACAAATCCATTACAAGGTTGCACAGGGGGATCGCAAGAAAAGCGAGATACATAACCGTGCCTTTCCAAGTTTGTAAACACTGGTTGCTCATGATTGTGGACACTGTCGCCCATGACGCCAAAGTGTACAATTTCTATGCCAGTGACTTAAAGGTCGGGATAATCAATATTGTTGGAATTGAAGCCGGGGAGGCAAGATGCATCCCTTTCCGGCTGCTAAAGCTCATATGGGCCGCGTGCCCTTCTCTCCGCCAGGACTGGATCTCACCCTGGTTCAGAATAATTAACCCACAAGTCCAAGCCGCTGAAGGTTCCTGGGATAGCACTTTTTACGTCATAAGGCACATCCTAGCGCTAAACCAGCAGGTCCCTTTCACTGAACTCGTTAATGATGATTTCCACTCCCTGCGAGGACGTACGCCATGGAGCTTATATGCGACATAAGGTTCTTCAACGACCCTACCTTGGCGGCAGACGACGTCCCTCGTTATCTCTTTTCATCTATTCAACGTCCGCAGAGGAGACCTTTCAGACAAACCCTAGCGGCATTGACAAAATAAAAACACCCATCCAATGTCACCAAGCAAAGCCAATTAAATCCTTCCATCTTCGATCTGGCTCCAGATAAAGGTGACATTGATCTGATATCAGGGGTAGCCATCAAGACATCTTCATCACATATGGTACCCCAATCTGCCATTGAACCTTCATTTCCCGATTTCGATCCGGAAGCTTGCAAAACTCTTTCAGATAACGAGCTCCAACTAATAATGTCACGGCTATATGCCAAAAAAGACGAGATGGTATATATTGATGGGGATATATTGGTTATGGCAGATGCCCTCCGTGAGACCTTACAGTTCAAGGGTTCCATGTCTGTAAGTGTAATGACTGCTTATCAATACTTGCTTGCACGGAATCACAACACGGTCTATATGGTGTCAGCTTACATGAAGGATGATCTTCTTAGGCTGAAGAACTTCGGAACAAAGGAGTCAACCATCTCTTATCTCCAACATACAACTCCGAAGTTCATCATGTTACCTTTCCTTCATCAAGAGCACTGGATGTTACTGGCAACCAATCTTCACGAAGGAACAACAATAATCTACAACAGTTCTGACAGCCAGTATGATCCAAAACGGAAAGCATACACTACAACTCCAAAGACACCAACGGAGGAGGTGGTGAAGGAGTGTGCTGACAAATTACATGATCTTTTGGGTCAGCACACACGGGCATATGACAGAGATCACTTCAAATCACCAGCCTTCTGCCACAGGTGCCCCCAGCAAATCAGAGAATCAAATGACTGCGGCTTCCACGTCCTCTACAGGATGTATACAATTCTGGCCCTTCACAAGCCGGTAGAGGACATGACAGAGGTGGATTACCACACACTACGGGGAAAGTTTGCAGCCAACTTACTCAGAACACATGGGGCAAATAAAGGATTAACCGAAGCCTGAATGCCTTTGTCCATGCATTTCTCAACCTATCACTTTGACACTATGTGGACAGAGTGCATGATAAGTTAGGGGGGAGTGCATTGGACAAGGGCGAGGTATCATTCTACGTCAACCCTTCTATTTTTTTTTGCATATCATTTTTCAAACTTTCTGTCCATATTTAGACTTTTTCCAGTAATTTTTTCAATAAAATAACTTTTAAGTATAACTTTCATCCTGGAAAGAATCACCCTTAGCTAAGTTAGAGATAAAGTAGTCCTAAAAAAAAACAATAAATAATAAGATTAGCATACAGGCATGAAATGGCAAATTCATAAATTTCATTCACTATTGGTTTCTATACTTTTACTTCAATTCTATCTCAGACTCTTCACATGTCAACTTCAGGGCCAAAGCGAACCGAAAACTCTCAAAGTCAAGAGGGAAATCAGGGAAATCCAAAATCAAGAAATCTCGCGAGCAGACCACCAATTAAAAATAAGTGCATGTCAGGAACCCTAAGAATAGTTTTCTTCTTTCAATAAAAGAGGCTTGGCCACCCAATCAAAAACCTTAACAAAACCCACTTCCTAAGTCTGTGAGATTCGAATAAAAGCCAGCGTGTTGAATAAAAACATGAGAGTTGTGCCACGCATAAGGACCTATATGAAGAGCCAACAAAGATCTCACCCGACCGGTACATACAGCTGCCCTCATGAAGGCAGATGTGTCGTGCCCGGTAATGAGATCCTAAGGTTTCCTAATATATGAAAAGGCTGATAAAAGAGCTCACCCGACCGGTACATTCAGCTGCCCTCATGAAGGCAGATGTGTCGTGCCCGGTAGTGAGTCTCTAAAAAGCATAGACAAACCCTCCCCCACTTGAAGGGGGAGTTACACAATAAGCCTTTTTAAGCCAGCCCTCATACCCACTCTAGCTACCGGTAGGTTTCTCTAAAGAAGTATAAGACTGATTAGAGTCGATGACATGCACATAATAAGAAAGGTGGTCCCAATGCGAGACTCACGATATGAAAGGAACCTGAGATCCATGCAACTTTTGATACTCGAAAGAGTTAGTGTAAGCAGAAGCCCTAATAAGACATCGCTAGATCTCTGACCTAGAATTGAAGCAAGAGTATGGAAACCCTAATCAAATAAAATCGCCTCGCCAATACATGCCTTAGCTCTATCTAACTTGAGGACAAGCTAGACTCTAAGTTAGGGGGGGTGATAACCTCCCATTTTGTGACGTTATCTTATTTAGTTATCTTTAATTTTTCATACTCTTTCTTAGATAAACTAGATAGAATCATTAAACTTTTTTACTTTATTGCGGATACACCAATAAACTAACTTTTCTTCTTTTTCATTACAGAAAACACACAAAAATTACAAAGACTCCTCACGGTCCCAAGACCGTGAGGAGGCCTCGCGGTCCCAAGACCACGAGAAGGCCTCACGGTCCCAAGACCGTGAGAAGGCCTCGCTGTCCCAAGACCGCGAGAAGGACTCGCGGTCCCAAGAACGCGATAAGGCCTCGCGGTCCCAAGACCGCGAGAAGGCCTCACGGTCCCAAGACCGTGAGAAGGCCTCACGGTCCCAAGACCGCGAGAAGGCAAACGGTCTCAAGACCGTTTGGGCTCAACTTGAGCCTATAAATAGGACCTCAAGGGTCACTTCAAAGGAGATCGGATCTGAGACGCCCAAAGGCTGCCTCTCCAGTTCCAGAGCAATTCCATTCTTCATCCATCGCCATAAGGCTGCCAGTTTGAGGTCCACATCTCATCATCAAGCTACCTTCTCTCTCATAAACAAAGAAGGTGGGAGGAGAAGATCCATCATCAAGAAACCACGAAGTGTGAAGATCGTTGCTCTCTCCACCAAGGGTTCAACCTTCCCTCCTCCATGGAGATGTCGTTCTTTCTCTCTCTTCTCACCTCCTCCTTTGCTCTTGAGATGAGCGAGTAGTCCTTTTCACTAGGGTGCGGGGAGTAGCCCCGCTACCCATGTTTTCATTTCATGCAATGTAATTCAATCGTTTGCAATAGAGATACTCTCCTTTTTGGCTCAACATCTATCATTTAATGAATGCTTGTTGTTTGATCACCAACTTGTGTTACTTATTATCTTGTGGTATGAATTGTCTACGTTTATACCTTTAGATCTGAATATCGATTGAATGTTGGTTCTAGATATATGTAGTCACCATATGTCTGTTTCGGTATCTAGGAGTGCTTTCACGAGTGGAGTAAACTCACTCCCATCGTTGCACTTTCATACTATGAAATGGAATCAGTTGACGTATGGAAGTGCAACCTTGGTAAGGTCGAGGAACACACTTCATGAAGGAGTAATGCAAAGTAAGTGACCATTCGTTAGGGGATGGCTGGCATTGCAATACTCCACACTCCTCGTAGTTGGTTATCCGAAAGGAAGCTAAGTCTACAAAGATACTAGCCGATTAGTTTCTCTTTGCAGATCGTTTTATTATGTTGCATGTTTGTGACCCATGTGTAGTGGTGTGAAACCCGGCAACATCCTAGTGGTTTTTAACCATTGTTTACAACCTTAATTTCTACTTTCTTGCTTTACTTTCCTTGCACTTAGCTTAAAACCAAATCAAACTTTCGATCTAAATATCAACTGTTAAGTAGTTAAGTACGACTAAAACGTTTTCCATCTTGATTTCATCAAGACCGTTGTCCCGAGGATTTGACCCTTAACTATACTACGATAAGACTTCCGCGAGTCTTAGCACACGTGGGTGGAGTTCTTACCATAGTACTAGCAAGGCTAAACTTAGGGATTCATCATCTCTAAGATTTTTAGTGGCGTTGCAAAACTCCATCACTTGACCGACAAAGCTACTATCAAAAAGCACATATATTCATAAAAACATATTAGAGGCATGCTAAAATTATAAGCCATATCTAAACATGTGTAAGAAAGTTAGTAATGCACTATGAAAGCATTAGAAATCATTTTTGAGCAAGAGTGTGAAGAGAAATACAAAATACCACTTTTGACTAAAAACCACATGTATAGTGCACACGAACTTGGAAAAAACACATTATGATTAGATATGAGCAAGCTTAACATTACCTATGTGCTTACCATTGCTTTTCCACTTGTTTTCACCTCATACACATCTCACCTTTTTCTTTCATGTGGATTAAGAAGTCAATTTGCAATTTAATAGCTCAAGTCAACCCATTTTCAAGTACCTACAAGAAGAAAGATGAAATGGTCCCCAATCATGTTTTTGGGTCCGGAGGGGTTAGTTTAGCAATCAAAGTCCTATTGCTCTTAGGTGCTTTCCTAAAAGGACAACAAGTAGAATAATTTCCAATATCATCGCAATAGTTGCATGTGCCCATAGTCTTAGAACTAGTGGATTTTCCATGGAATATTGGAGGTCCTTTACCTTTGTTGTTCCTTTGACTGCTATCATACTCTAAACCATGTCTACCAATTTGTTTAGTAGTATGGTGTAGGATATCATTAAGATTCTTTTTACCAACTAAGAATCTTTGCAAAGAAGATGTCAAACTATGATTATCATGCATAAGATAAGTAATAGTAGAAGACAAATGATTGGTATTATCTTTAGCATGCAAAAGATCATCTTCTAAGAAAAGAGCTTTAGTTAAATAATAATCTCTATCGATATGAAGAGCAACAACATTATTCTTTGTACTAGTAGAACTGGAACAAGATTCAAGCACATTGATTTTAGCAAATAAGGAGGCATTTTCTATTTCAAGCAAAGCAATCTTAGAAAGATAAACCCAATTTTTAGATTCTAACCCTTGCAAAACAAAATCTTTGTCCTTGTTTTCAAATTTAAGAACATCAATATCATGCATGAGTAAATCAACAATTAAAGTATGCTCTTCATTAGAACTAGGCATAAGAGGTTGAGCTTCTAGAAATCTAATCTTATCAAGAAAACTAGCATTTTCATGTTTAAGAGAGTCTACTTGGTTACGACAAGCATTTTTGTCATCAAGCAAGTAAGAATTAGCATGTTCAAGATCATCTAATTCTACATGCATATTATCAACAATTTTACCAAGCTTTTTCCTTTTCTTTTTAGAAGACTTAAGAGAGGCACAAGTAGCATTAATGATAGCAATTAAAGGTTCTTTATCTAAAGAGTATAGATTTACCTCATTTGAGTCTTCACATTTTGTAGAAGCCATAAGAGCAAAATGACATTCTCCTTCTTCACTAGAGCTTGAGCTAGATTCTCCACTTGATTCTTCACTTGATCTTGAGTTGGAGGAGTCACATTAGCTTGAGTGCCATTTCTCCTTCTTCTTGTACTTCTCTTCTCTTTCCTTGTGATGATGGGTCTTCTTGCCTTGTAGATAATCTATCTTGAAGTGAACCTTCTTTCCACACTTGAGGCACCAGATGGAGGAAGAATTCTTTCCTTTGTAGAATCTACTCTTGGAATACATGTCATCTTCTTCAACATGATAGGATGGAGAGGCTTGTCCCATAATAGCTTAAATTTGACCCTTGATTTCAGCCTTCTTCATTCTCTTTAGATCTTTCTCCTCTTGTCTTTCAACTTCTTCTCTTTTGCAAGTGTGACTTCATGGGCTTGTAGATTTCCAATGAGATACCTCTCTTCGTGAAGAATAGTACCTGCGGACATCTCGTCCCCAGCCATGCACGAAAGGAAACCTAGGTTAGAGTAAATGGCATTGAACGTCTAATAAGATAAAACATAAATATATTATAAATGAAAGTTGAACTAATATCTAAAAGTTGTAAAGTTATATAGTTCTTTTATTTATGTCTTTTATTTGATTTGTGACCACGATTATATGATAAGTCCTCTTGAATTGGCATATCTACACCCTAAATTGGTATTAAAGTAACTCTTAATTGGAACTACATGTCTATGAATGACACTGAGGTGTCTCTGAATTGGCATGACTACACCATGAATTGGTACTAAAGTAACTCTAAATTAGAGTAAACACTCCTCTTAATTGGCAACATATGCCTCTGAATCATCCCGGGACTAACTAAATGAGGACTTAGCATATAATTTCTTATGTGAATGTTTCGACTTAATTAGTTTAAATTTGAACTTATGGAATTCTGAATTTGAACTTATCTTATACTTAAATTGAATATTGAGAACTAAATATGTACATGTAAAAATATGAAGCTAATTTAAATATCTCAAAAAGTTTGTGTTACTTAACTAATGCATTGAAGTTATTCTATTAGGAACTAAATTCTTAATAAACATAATTCATAACCTGAATATAAAATCTTAATTTCTAAATTAAATCTAAATCTGGATATAGACATAAAATTCTTATAATTTAGATAACTCTTAATCAAAAACTCTGATTTAGCAAGATGACTTAATTCAATTCTGAAATTGAATATATGACACATGAGTCTAAAGTTTTGAGAAAGAAACTAAAAAAAATAAGTATCCAAAAGTAGCTTAAATACAAAAAATATATAATATGATACCTAGCAACATAACTTTATCTGAAAAAATTATGATTACTAAAATCATTATTGGATATGAGCTAAACATTAATAATTGAATGTTTGAAAGTAACATAATCTCTAAGTTTCTTTGTAGAAAAGGTGTATGCTTAAGCATAATAATAATAATAATACTAATGATGAAATCCAATCAACATGGCCCACTTACCTTTGATACTGATGATTTTTTATGGTCTTAATTCCTTGTTCCATAACCTAATCACCTAGACATAAAAGAAATCTACAAGTCCACAAGTATGATCCCTATTTCTATTTCTAAATCTCAAACCCCCATCACCCTAACCTTGTAATCTCAAAATAGGGTTATTGTTTAGACTAAACACGAGTCTGCTCTAAAACCATGACAAAATGTTAGTACTAAATGCATATCAAAACTTACATTATATAACTACGACAATATTTATACTCAAATAGCCAAGAATCATCCTATGCACTAATATGAGCATATATATCCTATATTGAGAGTAAGTCTTGGATATCATAAAATGTACTAATATCACTAAATTACTTCTCATTTTGGAGGAAAATACAATTAAAATCATTTTCCTTACCAAATAGTGCATGAATCACATGTTGTCTCACAAATCATAAGCAAATATCTTATATAATGGCCAGTTAGGCTCGAAAATCATATATTGATATAAATATACATGTAACTCCAGAATACATTAGAAATAGTAAGAACAATGTATATTAAAGTTTAGGTATAAATATCTGATCTCTTCATTGTGATGCATTGGGTGAAATACCCATAATCTCCTTATTAGGGTTTATATCAAAAGCTTTAGTAAAACTTCAAATAGTAATTATCAACCTTTGGAATCATGTTTAACATATTAAAATATACTTCCTAAAAAATTTTCATGAATTTCAAAAATCTTTTACTATTTTTAATGTTCAAAACATTCAAATCATGTATCTTCTACTAACAAATTTATAATAACAATCAAACATCCAAAACACTAGATGACTATAGTTTTATAAGGTAGTAGGCATCATTAGATTTCTATAGATACTATGTTTGCTAAAACCTAAGTTTTAAATATCAAGATATGAATTTTGGAAAATATTACCTCTTTGAATCAAACCCAGTCATTGGTTTATAATCTATGGGGCTCAGTTAGTAGAACTTCTCCTCTCCTACTCATCTCTCTTAATCATAGATCTAGCCTTGGATCCTCCTCCTTTGTCACTTGACAACCTAGAGTACTCATCTTCTTTGTCATCATGACTATGTCTTCCTGGTCGCCACGAGAGCAGCTTTTGAGAGCAATGCTTGCTGCTTTGGCCACGACAACCACGAATGAAACTATGCTCCATGTGTGGCTCAACCTCCCAAACACATACATCACCATGATCATTCTTAAGGTTGTCAGGGTTGACAAACCCCAAATCGGACACTTTGTGCGCTGCCATGGGTTCGGGAACCCTTCTTCTTTGTTCTTTGCTTCCTCCTCTCTTCTTTACACCAACACACAATCCAACCCTAATCCCTTGAGATGAGGCCTTTTATAGCCTTAATTCCCTCAGCCATTGGGAGATTATCTCTCCAGACCAGGAAGAGGTTCTCCCCAGTCCGCAATGGATTGGGATACACCCTCCCTTTTTTCTTGATAAAAGTCCATATTTAAGAAATATTTAATTATGCCACATACTAATCTTGTTTGATCTAAAATTTTGGAAATAACCTTTCCTTTCCATTATCTTCCCATAGGCAAGATATTTTATCAAAACGAATCATATTGTCACTCCAAATTTGCTTGTTAAATTAATATTGGGTTACTAATTCAATTACCTAGGCCACTAGATAATGCAATATTATCTAAAATTTCTCCCATCCTCTTACATTTCAATTATCCATTTATGTAAAAACTTCTCGAGTATTTAATACAACAAAAAATACTCCATTCTCATTTTTTTGTGTGAAGGGCCCATATGTAAACAATGATTGGTTCAATTGGACTTGAATTAGTTCTAGGGCACACATCCCATTCCCTTCATTATTACCTGGTTATGAAGCTAATCATATTCTTGGTTATGAAGTTAGAGCTTGAATCTATATAATTTCTCAATTGAAGCTTCCTTATGATATATTTTATCATTATTACTTCATTTACTTAACATGAAGACCTAAACTAGGCCTAGGGTTCAACCCATTAACTAGAGTCATCATATACCCTTCATTGTTCTACTTTGGTTGTCACCTCATGTCATCGATTTAAATATTAAATCACCAAACATTGAGGATATACAAAACTTACCAAATTGCACAAGAGATCCTTTTACATGTCTTTTCTCTTATTTCCAAATATAATGAAAATTGAATGGAACCTTATTTTAACCATAAATATATCATATATTTATTTCATCAATAACTTAATTTTGTATTTGCTAGGTCCCAAAAACTGGGGTGTTACACTCTCTCTTTTCTAAAACTTAGTTTATCACATACCCATAGCCCTAGGGGTAGGAATCCCCATAGCCCAAGGTGTGGGGAGGGCCCATCATAAAGGTATATTAGGTTCTGAAAAACTTAGTAGTACAATTGCATTAAAAATTTTAAAAATATGTGTTTCCCTGAATTTCACCTTAAATAATGGTTTCCTCGTATTTCCTTCTTTATCACATTATTTCAGTTATGCAAGGTTATTAGTATCTATTTTTACCCATGTACATGACACCTAGTGTTGACTACTATTTCATGTATTTTATAGGTGCATGTAATCCATGAACAAAGTGAAGTACCTAAAAGAAATAACAAGGCATATTGGAGGATCTAGAATAGATAGATGTTTCCTTCTACTTCTCTTAGATAGTTTAATTTCTTTTTTATTTCTATTTGTTGTACAGGTTGTAGATCATATCCTATGTACTTTTGTTCTTTCCATAGTTAGAAATATCTTTCCAAATAAATATAAACACTCTCTTAATTTCCATTTATGAATGATTTTTTTGTGTGGCAAAATTTGATTTTTGAACACAACCCCGATTCCATTTGTTATCGATTATAACCACAACTCCTCATATTTTCCCTCTTGACATCTTATTAATATGAGTGCACACATATCAATGGAATGTCACCATGGAAATTATGTTGGAATTGGGGTTGTCATAGTTGGTATTAGAGTCGGAGTTCACACATCATATTTGCATGAAACTTCATTCAACCTATAATGAACTAGGGTATTCCTTGAGTGAGGGATATAAGGGGTAGAGGTGTCTAGGCTAATATCTTCCGGGGTCTAGTAGAAGTCTCTGAGCTACTTTGCTTAGCACATGAGGATACCTTATGGCAGCGTAAGTCTTACTTGGCCAAAACCTTTTGTGTCCCCTACTTTGGGATACCTTATTTAAGGATCCATCTCATCTATAGACATTCCATCTCATCTTTCTCTTCTATATAGGATAGGCATGCATCACTCTATTTAGAGTCCTAAGGATGACTGATTCTTGACTAAGAATTATTAAGGTATCCTCTACAAACTATAACACTAAGATCATGAATAATAATTAAAGAAAGTATGAACTATGTTTCAAAAATAAGAGAACAAAAATATCTAATCTACTTCACCTAATTTTCAGGATGCCTATGAAAACACATGGCTCTAAGGCCTCAGAAGAGTCATCCTCTAGAAAGAGAAAAGAACCTGAAACTTCTAATGAACTTGGTCTTGGGAATATGGACAAGGGTAGGTGGGAAGAAAAAAAGAAAATCCTATTAGACTTTATGGATATTGTTTCCCTAAAAGGAACCAGTAAAACTATCTCTTCTAAGAAGGGGGTAACCGTGGTTGACTTTGTCAAACTGAACCCCGATACCTTTTGGGGTGAAGACCAACCTGCAATTATGGACAAAGCTGAGGCATGGATCCTGTTAGTAAGAAACACCTTACATATCCTATAAGTACCCCCTGATAAGAAAGTTAAATTTTTCGTATACCTGCTTAAGGGAGGAGCAAAATTTGTGGTAAAAATTCTATGGGAATAAGAAGGTAGAGTAGATACCATGGAATGAGGAGCCTTCAAAACCATTTTCACTTATTGTTTCATGCCCAAGATGAGAGGAATAGGAAGGATAGGTTATACACTAAGATCAAGCAAGGTAACCTCAAAGTGGATGACTACTCCCAGAAGCTTCAGCTTCATGAGCATTATGCACCCATTAGAACTGAGGAACGCCTCATGGAGCATTATATAGACTGCCTAGCTTCCAACCTGAAAACCCTAGTTATCACTTCCCATTCCAAGAACTTTGATGAAACCCTAGATATGGCCCTTAAGTTGGGAAGGGAATACGGTAGGTAGAAACCATTAGGTATGGGGTACCTTGGATTAACAACTGATGATGAGGATAAATCTAGGAATTTTAGCCTAAGCCATAATAAGGGATTAGAAAATAGGAGTTCAAGTAAAGGAGGTTAGAGAAATAATGAGAATCAATTGAAGACTTACCAGATCAAATGCAAGACTTGTAGATGAGGTCATGATGGACCATGTCGCTATGCCAATCCAGTTTGCTTCAATTGGAAAAAGAAGGGCCATTTCATTTCTAAGTGTCCCACATCGTCTACCATTGGCATCCCTCCAGCAGTGCTCCACCTCCATAGGGACACCATAATGCAAGGGTGTTTGTCGTGACTGTTGAAGAGGCTAAGGCAAACCCAAATCATCTGATTGAAGGTAACCCTAAATCATTTATGTTTATCTAAAATTCCTATTATGTGCCTCCAAATATTCATGATAAATTATTCCGTGTAGGCATCATATTCCTTAATAATCATCCTATTAAAGACGTGTTTGATTCTAGATTTAAAAATACATTCATATCATGAAATGGGGCATCTATATTACATTTGCATATAAAGGATTTGGGATATATTCTTGATATGTCAACTACTAGTGAAAAAGTATTAACTACATTGTAGAAAAGTGATACCCTACCTATAAAATTCAAAAATCATGACATGCCCTTAAATTTTATCATCTTTTCTATGGAAGACTTCAATATTATGCTTGGTATGGATTGGTTGTACAAGTATTATGCACATACTCATTGTAGGGAGAAGAGGGTAGTCATCTCTCCATCAAATTCTAATCCTATGGTGATCGTTAGGGGAAGAAGATTAAGTAATAATGTTATAATCTCCTCTCTCAAAGCTAAAATGCTTATCTCTAAAGGTTGCAAAGTTTTACTTGTATTAGTCTCATAGAGTAGTCCTAGTATCAGACCCTTATAAAGACTGGAGGTGGTACATGATTTTCTTGATGTATTCCTAAAGGAGTTTCCTGGGTTGCCCCTGACCGCGACATTGAATTATCTATAAATGTTCTTCCTGGAACCACTCCAATTTATAGGGGCCCATGTAGGATGGCTCTTGCTGAGATTTTCGAGATGAAGAAACAATTGCATGAACTTCTTGATAAAGGCATCATCTGTCCTAGTGTTTCCCCTTGGGATGTGCCAGTTCTCTCCATAAAGAAGAAAGATGGTTCTATGTGCATGTGTATTGACTACCATATGTTGAACCAAGCCACTATTATAAATAAGTACTCTCTTTGCCACATTCATGACCTCTTTGATCAACTTTGTACCACCAAAGTATTCTCTAAAATTGACCTGCATTCTGAATATCATCAACTCAAAGTCAAAGATGATGATGTCTTATGGGAATTGCAAATTTCTAGTGATGCCATTTGGGTTAACAAATGCACCTGGTGTATTCATGATCTTATGAGCAAGGTCTTGCAACCCGGTCTTTATGAGTTTGTGGTCATTTTTATTTATGATATTCTAATCTATTCTGATTCTGAGGAGGAAAATTGTGAGCACTAGAGGGTTGTTCTAAAAGTCCTTCGAGCTTTCAATTTCTATTAGAAATTGTCTAAATGTGAAATATAGATTGATAAAGTCAAGTTCCTTGGTCATGCCATTTTGAGAGGTAGTATATTTGTTGATCTAGAAAAAGTTTCATCTATTCTTGACTAGCAACCTCCTCGAAATCCTTCTGAAATCTGGATTTTCTTGGGTTTAGTTGGATATTACCGTTGCTTCATCCCCAATTTCTCTAATATTGCCCTCCCTCTAAACATGATTACTCAGAGACATGAATGTTTTCTATGCCCAGTTGCTTACGAGTCCAATTTCTAGGAACTAAAATAGAAATTGACATCAGCAACTATTCTGACTCTACCCTCTGGCATTGAAGGGTTTGTGGTTTTTGCTGGCGCTTAAGAAATGGGTTAGGTTGTATCCTACAACAGAACATGAAGGTATTGACTTTTGCATCTAAGAAGCAAAAACCAATCAAACTTAATTATCCAACTCATGATTTGGAATTGGATGCAATAATACATGCTCTTAAAATCTGGAGGCCCTACTTATACAGATCAACATTTGATATCTTCACTGACCACAAAATCTTGAAGTATCCAACCTTTTTAAGTAATTAAATAGATTCATAAGTATTAGGAGTAAAATTTATCACTGAGTAGTTGATTTATTGATTAAACTAAATTGTTTCCTAAAACAACAAAGATTAAAGAAGTAAATAATAGGTAATAAAGAGCACCAAAGCATGGGGTTTCTTTACTCGAGTCTACATAATTATCCTAATAAGATCTAACTCTCCAATAGTCATTGCTAAATTGAGGCTTAGCTACTACACCCTCACAGGATACAGGTCATCACCTAACACAGACTCCCTTGGAACCGACCATCATCGACACCCAAGTTCCCTATCTATACTACTGAACTCCTTTATTTAGGATCGACCATCCTCGTCACATAGAAGATTGAAGTCCAAACACCTTAGTATCCCTTGCTGACAACTCATGGGAATAATAAGATCATTCTATTGTTCTAATCATGCTCACAACAACTTGCATATCCATTATTATAACCAATATGCAGAACAAGTCGTTAATTTGCAAAATAAGGCATTGAGTAGAATGATACTTTATTTAGAAACTATATTATCAAGTTTTGATACAAGCTAATATAAAATATGAGCGATCGAGACTAGTCCCCATGCCCCAACACAAAGAGTCTACTCACTCATGATGAGGGAAAAACAAAGAGATAATGGAACGAAGGAGAAGACCAGGACGCTTAATGCAGGAAGAATAATATCTTCATTGTGGTCGTCGCCTCCTCGCTCCTACTAGGGTTTGTGCTGCATAATGTGGCTTCTAATCACCGACCAGAGACCCCTTGAATGGACAATGAGGGTTCCCTTTTATAGATTCATTCATTTCCTTCAAAACCCTAAAGTTGAATGCTTCTGGTTGAAGACACCTGCTTGGATGGTCTGTACTCAGTCCAACAACCAACTCACATGGATTTCTCAATTTGAACCTCGTGTCTAGTCCTCTAGAGAGCCAACACAGATGAACTGGAATGGGTTGGATGCTAAGAGCACATGTCAAGACATAGAAATCTGGAAGACTTCAGTTGGAGAGTGGCTCGAGTCAGGTGATTGGCAAAGCTGCTCGCTTGACTGGGTGGTTGGAAGGTGGTTGTATATAAAGATTCTAAGCCTTCCTTCCCTTGAGGTGTAACATCATGAGGGCCCAATTGTCCATGTAGGAGTCGCAGTGCAACTTTGAGGAATTTTGCACAAAATACATATGAAAATAGCTGAAAATACAAAATGGGAAAATAATTGCATTTAAGTGAATACAAAGATAAAACTAGGAAATAGAGACACAGCAACCCCTAAAAAGTGAATAAAATGGCATGTAAAAATGGGTAACAATATACTCATCACCTATGGTGATTTGCATCTAGAGAAGTTAAGGTCGTGATGGAGTTGTGGTGATGCAACCAGGAAGTGGTGTAGAAGATGGAGCTAAGGTTTGATTGGGTCAAGGTCTATGAGGTAGTCGTCGTGCTTCATGTGTAGGTTTATAGGTATACATGACCAACATACAATTGGATTTATATAGAGTTAGACAATGCTTCTAGGGTTAGGAGAAAGATCAATATTAAGGGGAAGCAATGACTATTCAAGCGACATTCTATCATTAACAACATGCACCTTGTAGAGCAAGAATTTTGGCATCTCATAGTTGTTAGCCAAAGCCGCTAGGTGTATTTAGCATAGGAATGAGAAGGAAGTGTGATAAATTAGCAAAAGGGTCAATGAATTGGAAATCATTGATCTCTTGATTGAATATTTTGTAGTCAACTGTCATTGTCACATAGAGAACAAGAAGTAGATTCAATGGCTCTGAGATAACATTAACATTACATTGTGATTTTTTTTTTGAAATCCCGAGAAAGACTTTATTCATCCTGCACCCCAACAAGCAAATTGGATCTACAGTTATTACATTGGTACATATTCACTTCATCTCCAACCACCCTAGACATGAAATTCGGGCACTACCTCCACCTACAAGGGGCAACATCAAGTTTCAGTGCCCACTCGGCCACGGTGTTAGTGGCCTTATTACAGACTGTCCTACTAAAAGTGAAATAAACAAGCTCTAATGGGTTAGCATGCTTCTCGAACTTCTTACACTAAGGTATAAACTTGGACGGTATCTTTGACTACCCTATGACCATCCTAATCACCTACATGCTATCCGATTCAACAATCACCTTAGCAAATTGTGTCAAGCATTCTTGAAGACCAAACAAGATGACTCTAAGTTCTACAATGAGAAAAGAATCCCCATTATCCTTGTTACATACTACCCATAGCCAGATGCTTGAATCATCTAGAATCACGAACACCACAGTCATTACATTCAACTTATTCTTCATATATGTGTTGACATTCAACTTGACCCATTCCTTCCCTAGTAGTTCCCAAATTGTTGCCAATAAAACCAGACCATGGGCTAAGACATTATCACATTGGAAAGCACTAAGATAGCACAATAACTCCTTAATACAAGCTTTAAACATTTTTGTGGGAGTCAGTTTAGCTCCTTGGAAAACCACTTGACATTAAAATTTCCATAGTTTCGAAAGAGTGATAGAAAACTAGGTTGGCCACTCTAGGAAACAATCTTTCTTCTTCAAATTGGAGACAGGCTAGTTAGTGAATGGAGGCTCATTAGTGATCATGGTATGGGTGATCTGCTGGTCTAAAGACCAAACCTAATGATTGTCTACTCATTTCTCCAAAGCATGTGATAGGGTTTCAGATTTTGTCCCACAACACAGGCACTAGTCATTATAAGTGAAGCCCCTTCTGGCCCGAGTATGGTCCATCATTAGTGCACCATGCATGGCTAGACACAAGGTTATCTTAACTTTCTATTGTACTTCCAATTTCCAAATCAAGTTCCATCTCCCCTGCATCTTGGTTGTATGAATCTGTTGGAGTTTGTGGTATACTTGCTTTTTGGTGAACCTTCCTCTACTATCCTATTCATAGGTCATTTCATCAGGCCCCACATCAACGTTTAGAGGTGGTATATAGGTGATTAGATTAACGATTTCCATCTTGAACCACTCCTCTAGAAAACCTTTATCCCAATCCCCTTCCAAGGCCACCATGGATCTCACCTTGAGACCATTCAATTCTGGTGGGATGCTTCTATCCTTATTCACTTGAGGGAGCAAGAAGCCATGGATCCATATTTCCCTCTAGAGATTTGTATTGGCCCCTAACATGATCTATTTACCTATATTTAGTGAGTTGGGCTTATTGCCTTAGTCATGAACTTCCACAATCACTAAGAATTTGAGATCCCCTGATTGACTCAACCCATGTACTTGCTCGTCATAACATCTTTCCAAACTATCTTCCTATGTGAGATGAAATCCCATCCCACTTTATTAAGTAGATCCTCATTTTTATATCTATCTTGCTTGATTCCCAAACTACAATCTCACAAACTTGTTGTAGCCCTGTCCCAAGACACCAGATTCATGACACCTTCCCCTTTAGTTCCTTTCTAGAGAAATGTTCTTATAACTTGATCAATACCCTGATAGATAAATAGGAATCTGAGTGGTTTTCATAGTGTAGATAGGTGTGGAGTTCATGATGAATTTGATTACAGTCACTCTCCCACTAAAAGACAATGAGTTGTTGACCCATGAGGACATCTTGGATTCTATCTTAGTGATTGTACCAAGATACATCTCCTTTTCGGCACGCTC
This sequence comes from Alisma plantago-aquatica, assembly GCA_963693085.1. Lineage (NCBI taxonomy): Eukaryota > Viridiplantae > Streptophyta > Magnoliopsida > Alismatales > Alismataceae > Alisma > Alisma plantago-aquatica. The sequence continues at coordinate 877,473,444 of OY856413.1, read as the reverse complement.
ATGGATGATAGGAACTCCTAGGTGATTCCCTAGATTCTCTATCTATTGAATGCAAGTCATCCTTGAGATTGATCTACGACTTGAAAAGCTTGTGTTCTTGGAAAAGAAGATGGATGATTTTTCTTTGGCTAGGATTTGACTCGAAGCTCGTTCAAACTGTGAGGACCTTGATCACATCCCTTGCCTATGAATATGTGGATTCTCTAAATAGAATCAAATCATCTACAAAGCATATGTGTGACACCTGGGACCTCTTTAGGACAACTTCATGGCTTACCATCCTCCCTTAGATTCCTCTATTGATATGTATGCCCTGAGATCCAATCATGGGATGATTGGTGGGATACATTAAGATTGATTTGATAAAGATCAAAGGCTAGCTTCCAATTCTTTCTGGTTCAGTAATATGAGATAATGATAGAACAGATTGAATGTTTGGAGAATGACAATACTCAATGATGTATGCCTTCAGGTTTAGGACCTAAATGATGAGATCATACAGATGATAAGAGTTTGTACATTCTTATTATGTCCCTAGTCGGATGTCATTGTGGAAGGTAGATAGACAACAATGACACACAAGACTAAATTTTTGTATTAGTTGATGACAGAATCTCGCTAATCATGAAATGGAGATATCAAACCAAACACATAGGTACTTGTTAGAGAATAAGTTTACCATACAGACCCACTATGAGTTTGACACATGGAACCATGACATGGTAGTCATAATCGGTTCTCACAGTGATGGTGGTGAGTGTGATTCTTTGACCTGAAATCACTACACTCAACACATGTCGTTTGGTACACTTTGACATCATCAAACGTAGTCCTAAAACATGGGTTGTTATAAATGTGATGATTGGGTGGCTTTAACACATGGGGCTTTTGAGGGGTGAGTGATAGATATGGGATTTGTCCCTCCTGAGGGAGTTTGATATCCATGGATACTTGATGAGTAGGATTGAGATAGGCATGCACATGCATGTGTGAATCAGTATGTGATATTGATGTCATGCATATCTCCTCCAATCTACTCTAAGATAAAGAATGTGAATGAACAGAGACAGGATGATTGTTCCATGCCTTGAGTTCATTTGGGTTATCGATGACAAAGGAATTATACATTAGTTGTAACACCATTCACGGATTGTAGGATTTAAAGTTGTTCTCCAACTTTCTATTTCACTTGGGTAGCACTGATGCGCGACTAGGCACCGCTCTTTGCTTGTGAAGTCATAAGTGTTATGGACTTTCACTGTCAACGTGAAATGGACCTGCAGGGTCACACACAAGATTTTAACCTGGAAGAGGAGTTTATCCACAAACAATGTTTAGATTGATTACTAAAGGAGTTTAGTAGTTCAATTAAACACTCAGTTGATTGATAGCTCAAAATCATAGTGTTCAAGGTGTTGGACCAATTGATTAAAGTATCAGATTGATTGAAACTACAATTGACTGATTTGCACAAGTTTGCTGCCCTAACCGATCAGCTCAAGAGTTGAACCGATCGGCTCAGGTTGCTGAACTGATCAACTCAGGTTGCTAAACTGATCAGCTCATGTGATGAACCAATCGGCACAAGATAGGCTGAGACGACCGGTTCAAGGGTTGAACCGATCGGCTCAACTGGTCTAACCGAGATCGTTTGGAAAGTCAGAAGACTATTTTGCAAATACAATTTGTTTCACTTGTACAAATTCGATTTGGACAAGGATTAATATTTGATTAATCAGAAACAAATTTGGAAGTCAATTTGAGTCGAACCAGGACCACGAACTGATCGGCTCATGAGTGAACCGATCAGCTCAGGTGCCCCAACCAATCGGTTGAGGTGTGAACCGATCAGCTCAACTCCCCAACCGACTGTTTCATGCATGAAACGATCAGTTCATGTGGTGCAGTTGGTTTTTTTATGGAAAATCTCAAACCCTTCTACTCTTGCTTTAGTCCCATATTTCCCGGGATAGAGAACCCTATCCCATGACCCTCCTATATATAGGGGTATTGGGGGCTTCTCAGCAACACAACTCAGTGCACCAGTTGCTCTGTAAAGTTGTCGTTCTCTCTAGTTTTGGTAACCGAGAGAGCCCGAGCAAGTGCTACCTGATAAGGGAGGCACAACAAGGGAAAGACAATTGTAGAAAGCGACTAGTGGCAGGATAGTGTGTCGGTGACTAGTACGCCGACAGGAGGGTGCGACTCTTTCTGATTCCTTGTGGGACAAGGAGATCGGAGTTCCAGGTGGTCCGTGTGGACTACTTTAGAAGCGGGAGACTTCTGCCGTTCAGAGGGCAGTTGTCAATTCTGACAGTCCCAGTGAGACCAAGAGCTGCACAGACACCGTCCAAGACTGGATGTGAAGACCACGCAAGCCGTGAGGAAAAGTCACCGAGCAAGCCTTAGGACAAGGTACGCCTCTACAAACCATCCTTCCTATTGTATAGACATTGACGCGTTTCCTTTGTTCTGGGTTTGGGGAGAAGAAAATTTTTGTTTCTGATGCCTTCTCTGTCTCCCCTAAAACCCAACAGTGGTATCAGAGCCACGTCAACTGCTCTATACTTTAGGATTATCGATGTGATCGATTTTGGTTTGTCACCTTTATTTATTGCATACGATGCAAATAAAATTGGCTTTATGCATGTCCAATCCTAAATCCACAAATCCCAATATACATATATGATATGTAATATAAATGCACTCGATATGTGTCACCCTTAAACGAGTTTTGTGGTGGATGTATAGCGTGGTTATGGCCAATAAACCCTATGTATGTGTGCTTGGTTGTATGTGGTTTCTTGAATCTCGGTCTACGCACCGATTCCCTACCTCCTTTTCTTGATGTAACTCGAGATAACTCAATATTTCTTTCCTACCGTTGCTCCCCCTGAATGTAACTCGGGGTTTCCCAATTCAAATGTAAAATAGGATGATCTTTTATTTCTTGTTATGTTAAAGAACGACGGACAACCTGACGACAACTAAGACAATTAGTTCTAGGTTTGAACCGATCGGTTGGTGATCTAGATGACCATTTCGAGGAGAGAGATGGTCGGGTGGCGGCCATGAAGAGATGCATGATGACCAGGCGAACCGATTGGTTGGAGGAGCCAACCGATCGGCTGGTGGCACCCAGACGACCGACCAGGGTGAGAAGGTCATTCATGTGATGAGTTGATCAACTCGGATGGCTATAGCACTTCATCATGGATAGGTTGCATGTGATGTAGACCTAGATGACTGTGATTCCTCTTGGCTCAAGGAATCACATTAGGATGGCCATAATCATCGCTTTTTATCATTTCACATGTTTTCTGTGGGATATAGCATGTATATGATACATACTATGTATTATGGTGATTGGATATGTATATGTACCTATAAAAACCAAATCCCTCATTAAATATTAAAGTTTTAGATGCCTTCCAAATGCGACACACGTGAAAAGCTTGATCGGCCAAGTGTGGGCACGCCCTAGCGTGGTGCACCGTCTATTTCATGGAAGCGTGAAGGATGGATATGTGGGTCTTCCCTAGCAGGGTGCATATTCATTGTGTCTTAGGGTCAGACTTAACAAGGTGACCTAGATAGGATCTAGCACCTTAAGGCATGGAGGTGATCATGGCAAGGAGTTGCATATGACATCTTTCAAGAGTTGCATATGATGCAATTGGCAAAAGTTGCCTACCTGAAAGATCTAAGTTGTGGGTGACAGCCCTAGCTGGTCCATGACTAAGAGGATTTCAGGATCTTGACCCACTAGAAGATTGTACGCTACAATCTTCCGAATTGATGGTGAGGGCTATCAATTTGAACAAAAATAGTGGGAGTGATAATTAATTAAAGTCCTAATTATATCGTCAACCTTTCAAATCAATCAAATAAGTCAAAAATGAGTTTTGGAATAAATTGCATACATTTCCTTTTGTAGTTCAAATGACAACAAACAAAAATCACTTTTCATTGTGATCGGTCCTTGAAAAGGACAAGCTAAATGGGACTAACTTCCACGACCGGTTTAGGACATTGAGAATTGTTCTCACTCAAGAGCAAAAGCTCTATGTAATGGATACTCCAGTTCCAGAGGAACCTGCTCCTACCGCACTAAAGGCAGAAAGGGATGCTTATAAGAAGCATTCTGATGATGCCATTGATGCAAAGTGCTTGATGTTGTGCTCAATGAACCACGAGTTGCAGAGACAACATGAGAACATGGGTGTCATTGAGATGATTCAGCATCTCAAGAACATGTATGAAGATCAAACACGACAAGAGAGATATGATGTCTCCAGGGTGCTATTCAAGTGTGTCATGACAGAAGGAGATCCAATTGGTCCTCACACACTCAAGATGATTGGGTATGTGGAGAACCTGACGATACTGGGATTTCCATTGAGCCAAGAGTTGGCTACTGACGTGATACTACAATCGTTGCCAGAATCCTATAGTCAGTTTGTGATGAACTACAACATGAACAACTTTGACAAGCCGTTGACAGAGTTGTTGGGAATGTTGAGGATAGTCGAGACACAGATGAAGAAGGATAGGCCTAAGTCTGTGATGATGATCAACAACAAAGACAAGTCCAAGTGTAAGGGCAAGGGCAAAGCTAAGAAAGGTTATGATGCAAGCCAGCAGCCCAAGGTGTCTTCAGCTCTCAAGGCCAAAGGAAGCGTGACCAAGAGAGGAAATTGCCACCATTTACAAAAGCCAGTACAATTGGAAAAGGAATTTTCCACTCTTTCTGGAAGAACTAAAGAAGAAGGAGGCGACATATGTCTCCACCTAAAGGTGTCATGAAATAAACTTGTAACATTTTTGAGGTATATGATACCAAGATATAAAATGTAAAACACTCAATAAGTGGGGCAAATGTTGCCACCATAGATAGGAGTACTTTAGTTTATTTTCAGCCTAAAAGGCATGTAATAGAGTTATGAACTGCTATTTCATATTTTCCAATGGATAGAAACACATTATTTTTGCATATTGTATGACAATGATAGCAATTAATAAAGTTGGTGTTTCAATCTCAAAGATATGATCTTTGTGGTAATGCCTTGTTTATCTTGTGGTACTTGGTATGCATAAGATAAAGTGATACCTAAAAGTTATTGATAACTCAAACAATCAAACTAGCATAAATCATGAGAAATTCATTTCTAGTTTCCATATGATGGATAAAACTAGACACTTTTAGTTAGAGAACCAATAAGTGACATGAATATCTTGAACATGATTAATCTTCACTAGTGGTAGTGGGAGAATGATTATCCTATTAGGTAAAATACATGTGATGTATTTACATACCTATTAGAGAAAATGATAATACTTCAAACGGTGTTTAGAGAAATACCAATATGAATATCTTGAAGTGTTCAAGAATATCATAGATGAAGTACGAATTTGGTAAAGTGTTAATTCTTGATGAGATCAATGAATGAAATACTTGGACCAAATGTTTGAGAACCTTGTGAGTTATTATGATAGTGTATCATAGTGAGCTCGTGATTAAGGCATGGTGATGTCTAAATCAAAAGGAGTCATACTCTAAGGAGTTAGAGGATGATTATCAAATAACTAATTTCTTCTTAAATAAAGAATACCCTACACTAACAAAGGACATTAAGAATCACAAAGTGTTGTGAGTTCTTATATCCTTGACAGATACACCTCGATTATCTATATGATGAGTTGGTCATATGATGAATCAACTATCTACATGGATATGAGGAACTGGATTTTGAGTTATGGTTTATGACCATTACATCCTAAATGACTTCCATGTAAACCATAATGTATTACCTTGATGGTAGCATCCATTGGGATGAAATCCATAAGTGCGAATGAGTCTTAAGTGTTAAGACACATGGATAACATTTTGAGAAGGATGATGCTTGCTAATTGCAACTTAATGACTAAGAGATTTGGCATACGGATACTAAAATTGCATTCCTATGAGGAATAAAACAAGGATATGTACGTGACACAACCTATAAGGTTTATGAATCCATTAATTCAAATGAAGTCTATAAGTTACAATGGACTAATCAATGTGATTGATTGAGTACAAGCAACTCAGAGCTGGATCTTTACTTTGATTATATAGTCCAAGGGTTTGACTGATATGACAAAGATAAAGAGAGATCTGTGATTTAGTGGGAGCGTATTCACATTCCACATGTTGATGTGAAATGAAAATGTTCTAGAATGGAAATCCAAAGTGGAAATTATCTTTAAGGAAGATAGATATGTTTCCTATGTGATAGGAATAGAGATCTATAGAGATAGTTCAAGAAAACCTCTTAACTTGAAAAGAGAGAGCATACATTGGCAATCTATATTGAAGGGTTCAGTATGCACAGATTCAGTGGGAGAAACCATGTCCATGTTACATGGAGTTGGTATCCCAAGGCCAAGTGTCCAATTCTTATGAAGAATGGGAACACTAAGAATAGATATGGATCTATCATGTATGTAATCATCCCATTATCATGTATGGACATAGCAAGAACAAAATGCATTTATCATCTTGTATGTAGGACATGACAATATGATATGCTCATCTTGATAACTTGTATGTGGGACATGACGAGTGGATGTCTATCTAGTTCCAGTAAGGGTTACTGGAATACCATGAGAACTTGATGAGTACTTGAGAAGTACTAGTTCTATGGAAATAAGGAAGGGTTCACTATAAAGAGTTACACTGATGCGAACTTCCGAAAAGGATAGAATCACAATATATATATGGGATATATAAAAGTGAATGTTTGTTAATAAATGGAAACATTCCATTAAAGTTGTATTAAAGGAAAAGCCGAGTATCCATGTGTTAGAGAACATTAGTGGATGCTATATGGATTTGGAAGTTCATGATATGAACTTATAGATATTCTGATCATTGATGACAAGTTAGGAATACTTGGTCATGCAATGTGGCTAAAGGTTAGAAAAGGAATACTAGATCGCATATTACGACAACTCCATCTCAGATGTGTGACGTACAATGAAGAGATGAGAGACATGCAGTTAATATCGACTTTGGCAAGGTGTTTCCATAACTCACTATGTTAGCACTATAACATGTGGGACATGTTTGAAGATCACTATGAATATGATTCAAGGGTGATTGGCTCACAGTGCAAGTGGGAGTCTGTTGGTATGTATGCCCTGAGAGCCAATCATGGGATGATTGGTGGGATACATTAAGATTGATTTGATAAAGATCAAAGGCAAGCTTCCAATTCTTTATGGTTCAGTCATATGAGATAATGATAGAACAGATTGTATGTCTAGAGAATGACAATACTCAATGACGTATGCGTTCAGGTCCAGGACCTGAATGATGAGATCATACAGATGCTAAGAGTTTGTACATTCTTATTATGTCCCTAGTCGGATGTCATTATGGAAGGTAGATAGACAACAATGACACACAAGACTAGATTGTGGTGTTGGTTGATGACAGAATCTCATTAATCATGATATGGAGATATCAAACCAAACACATAGGTACTTATTAGAGAACAAGTTTACCAGACAGACCCATCGTGAGTTTGACACTTGGAACCATGACATGGTAGTCACAATCAGTTCTCACAGTGATGGTGGTGAGTGTGATTCTTTGACCTAAAATCACTACACTCAACACATGTCGTTGGGTACACTTTGACATCATCAAACATAGTCCTGAAACATGGGTTGTTATAAAGGTGATGATTTGTTTACTTTGACACATGGGGCTTTTGAGAGGTGAGTGATATATATGGGATTTGTCCTTCCTGAGGGAGTTTGATATCCATGGCCACTTTATGAGTAGGATTGAGATAGGTGTGTGTATGCATGTGTGAATCAGTATGTGATATTGATGTCATACATATCTCCTCCAAACTACTCAAAGATCAAGAAAGTGAATGAACAGAGACAAGATGACTGTTCCATGCCTTGAGTTCATTCGGGATATCAATGACAAAGGAATTATACATTCGCTGTAACACCATTCACGGATTGTAGGATTTAAAGTTGTTCTCCAACTTTCTATTTCACTTGGGTAGCACTAATGTGTGACTAGGCACCGCTCTTTGCTTATGAAGTCATAAGTGTTATGGACTTTCACTGCCAACGTGTAATGGACCTGTAGGGTCACACACATAGGATTTTAACATGGAAGAGGAGTTTATCCACAAATAATGTTTAGATTGATTACTAAAGGAGTTTAGTAGTTCAATTAAACACTCAGTTGATTGATAGCTCAAAATCATAGTGTTCAAGGTGTTGGACTGATTGATTAGAGTATCAGATTGATTGAAACTGCAATTGACTAATTTGCACAAGTCTGCTGCCCCAACTGATCGGCTCAAGAGTTGAACCGGTCGGCTCAGGTTTCTAAACCGATCAGCTCATGTGATGAATCGATCGGCTCAAGATAGGTTGAGATGACCGGTTCAAGGGTTGAACTGATCGGCTCAACTGGTCTAACTGAGATCGTTTGGAAAGTCAGAAGACTATTTTGTAAATACAATTTGTTTCACTTGTACAAATTTGATTTGGATAAGGATTAATATTTGATTAATCGAAAACAAATTTGAAAGTCAATATGAGTTGGACTAGGACCACGAACCGATCGGCTCAGAAGTGAACCAATCAGCTCAGGTGCCCCAACCGATCAGTTGAGGTGTGAACTGAGCGGCTCAACTCCCCAACCGACAGTTTCATGCATGAAACGATCGGTTCAGGTGGCGCAGTTGGTTGTTTTGTGGAAAATCGCAAACCCTTCTACTCCTACTTTAGTCCCACATTGCCTGGGGTAGAGAACCCTATCCCATGACCCTCCTATATATAGGGGTATTGGGGGCTTCTCAACAACACAACTCAGTGCACCAGTTGCTCTGCAAAGTTGTCGTTCTCTATGGTTTTAGTAACTGAGAGAGCCCGAGCAAGTTCTACCTGATAAGGGAGGCACGGCAAGGGAAAGACAACTGCAGAAAGCAACTGGTGGTAGGAGAGTGTGTCGGTGACTAGTACGCTGATAGGAGGGTGCGACTCCTTCCGATTCCTTGTGGGGCAAGGAGATCAGAGTTCTAGGTGGTCCATGTGGACTACTTCAGAGGCGGGTGACTTCTGCCGCTCAGAGGACAACTGTCAATTATGACAGTCCCGGTGAGACCAGGAGCTGCATAGACACCGTCCAAGATTGGAGGTGAAGACCACGCAAGCCGTGAGGAAAAGTCACCGAGCAAGCCTCGAGACAAGGTACGCCTCAACAAACCATCCAATAGATGTTGATGCGTTTCCTTTGTTCTGGGTTTGGGGAGAAGAAATTTTTTGTTTCCGCTGCCTTCTCTGTCTCCCCTAAAACCCAACATCCTCCTCAACAATCATGTGACTTATACGATATAGGCATAGCACAAATATGTATGGGGACAACGGCTCACCCTATTGCAAACCCCTTAATGCCTTAGATGGAAGTAGTGTTTCATCTTGCCAAGTAATGGAAATTTCACCAGCCATGATGATGTCAATTGATGCGATGATTTTAAGTCGCATTTATAGACCTGTTTGATATGTGTTTTGTGCTTTTATTAGTCATTTTTATGGTTAATATTGCATAATTCACCCATTTTGGTCTTTGCCATCATTTTATGTCAAATCCTCTTAGTTTCATCATTTTGAGCATTCATTATCACATTATTATTATTTGTGTGGATTTATTTGATCTTGTCTTCAAATTTTAGGAAAAACAAGTATCTGCTTCCGTCGATACCATCGACGGAAGTCGATACCATCGACATGGTCACAGGTTGCCAGCTGAAAGGAGCAGCAAAGTGTCGATACCATCGACGCTCAAGTCGATGGTATCGAGAGACCTTCAGGTTGCTGGCGCGGACGCTGTCGATAGTATCGACCCCAAGTTGATACCATCGACGCATGAAGGCTACAGCGACACAAAACGACAAAACCGTCGCTAAAGGGTAGTCGATACCATCGACCCAAGTCGATGGTATCGACACTGCATCAGGCACTCGGACGAAAAGAAGAGAAGGGTTGTCGCTACTACACTGGGTCGATACCATCGACCCGCGTCGATGGTATCGACACCATCAGATATGCGTTGGATTCAGATTGATCTCAATCGGACGGTTGGAGTTAATTAACGACCTAATTAGGGACTAATACCTAATGACGGCCGCCCAGACGAAGGAGGATCGGATTTGGCCATTGCACAAGTGCCGAGGAGGGAGAGAAAGGAGAACGGAGGCCAGAAGTTCATACCTGTTGATCTGAACGCTACCGAAGACGGATTTCACCACCGAGAGGCGGGAAAGCACGTGTTCTACGCAAAGGATCAATCGGTTCTTCTCTGTTCAGGGGTTTTCCCATTCAATTCACGTTTTTCATATGATTTCCCATATTTCTACCATGTACTTGTGTGAGATGAGCATGCGGGGCTAATCCCCTCCATCTTTAGGACCGGGAGTAGCCCGGGAATTCATTGTATGACAGTTTTATATCAGTAATTCATATTTTCTCTCTTAAATCCGTGGTATAGTTTCGTTTTCTCCATATATTGTTATGCTTGATCACCATAATAATAACCTAATGCCCTTAATCACTTCGACAGAAGGATTAACGGTTGAAAAGAGACGAAACCTACATTAATCGATAAATCCCTTGACAAAGGTGGTGTAAAATTAATGGTGGAAATTGAGAGATCATTCGTAATGCACTTAGTTTAGGGAATAGGTTACTACGACGGTGGAACCGACCTAAACCTAAGTAGTGAATTGCACCACGACAGTGGGTAATTCTGTTTTTAGGCCACTACCCGGATAGAGAGAGAAGATTGAGGCATTATATAAAATCTAATACAATGAATACCCGAGGTGAAACCGCAATCCTAAAGATACCTTTTTGAGTTGATTAAATTAACCTTTAATCGATTGTTTGCTTTGTTTCATTTTTATTTTCTTTTAATTTTGACAACAAACCCCAATTTGTTATTCGCCTTAGCTGATCGCAAATAGTTAGTAGGAGTCTCCAACAGTTCTGAGTATCCCTGTGTTCGACTCAGGCCTCACAGAGGCCTGTACTACTCGACGCGTATACTTGCATTTTAGCGCGTAGTAAAATACACGCCAAGTTTTTGGCGCCATTGCCGGGGATACGGAGGAATTGTTGGCACTTCGAGTGCTACGCGCGGCCACTCTAGGCCACAATTTTTTTATTTTTCATTCAATTTCAAATATTTTTACATTGGCTATAATTGTTTATACTCGTCTAAGCATAGTACTGAACTCGAATTTTCTTATTTCAGGTACTGTGTATGGTGCAGACACGTAGTACAGACTACGATAATCACACACCCGAGGTTCCGTTTTCGGGACCTGAGGACGAGGATCATTCCGAGCAAGAGTACCAAGAAGAGGTGGATTCTGAATCTGAACCAGAAGACATGGCCGAGCCACAGACCATATGGGAGAAGATCAAAGCTTCTTCCTCATCAGCTTCAAAGGGGCCTATAAAGAAGAAGGCGATCAACATACCGACATATAAGATCGATCCAGCGTTGATTAATTTGGTGAAATCAAATGTGTTTCATGGGCTGAAGAATGAGGATCCTGTTGCACACATCAGCCAGTTCGTTGAAAACTGCGACATGGTAAAAATAGACAGGTTTCCACAAGATGCATTGTATCTCAAGCTTTTCCCAAGTTCCTTGGCGGGAGCAGCAAGAGAGTGGCTACATAATCTAGACGATGAGTTCGTTGAGTCTTGGAACCATATGGTGGAAGTCTTCTTTGAGAGGTTCTTCCCTCCTGAGAAGACTAACGACATGATCCGGAAGATTCACAATTTCACCCAACAGGCCGGTGAAACATATTCTGAGACCTGGGAGCAATTTCAGGTTATGTTAAGGAGGTGTCCGCATCACGGGCTGGACAAGGAAACACAGGTGAAAATCTTCTATTTTGCTCTCTCCGAGCATGACAGGAATAATCTGGATTCAGCCGGGTCGGGATTTTTTCTAAACAACACAGACACTAGATGCTGGGAATTACTCAAGAACAAGGCTAGAAAGCAGTCATGGGGAGAAAGAGAGAGAGGCCCAATTGAGCAAGCACGATTCGCCAGTGAATCAAAGGCAATGAGAGAGCTGAATGAGAAGATGGATCTTCTCACAAAGAAGTTACTGCAAAAAGAAGAAAATGAGTCCGAGGATGAGGCTCAAGTCAAATACATGAGACAACAACAAGGGTATAGGAACACTGACTACTCATGGAGAAAGGACAAAAAGTTCTCATGGAAGGATCCGAACAATTTTCTGTAGGATCCGGAAGCCAAGCCCGCGCCAACTACAGAGGACAAGAGCACGGATTTGCTCAATCAGGTCATCAAGCAAAATCAAGAGTTAATGAACACATTCGGGCAGCAAATCAAGCAACAAGGAGAATACATGAATCAATTTGGGCATACATTGCAGAGCCATGGGGCTCAAATGAGGACCATAGAGACATCCATGGCGCAGATGGCAGCCGAAATAGCTAGTTTGAAGAAACCAGCACATCTGGGTTTTCCGGGGAACACCAATGTTCCCGGGGGAAACCAGCAAGCTAAGGCTATTCTACTGAGAAGCGGCAAGAAAGTGTTGAATCCAAGAACGGATGAAACAAGCACACCGCAAGATGAAGTTGAAGGTAAATCCAATGAGGAGCAACCCACACCAGTCACAGGGCAAGTTGAAGACATAGTCGTGGATGGTACTGAAGAACAAGTTGAAGAGGAAGAACTGCAGAAAAAGACACCTTATGTGCCACCTCATCAAAGGGCACAATCTGTTCCGGTCCCTTATCCAAATAGTGTGAAGGCAAGGAAGGTAGATGCACAGTTTAAGAAGTTCCTGGATAGTTTTAGGAAGCTTTCAGTCAATATCCCGTTACTGGAAGCCATTGAACAAATCCCTTCGTACGGGAAGTTTCTAAAAGATGTCATTACCAAGAAGAGGAAAATACCAGATACTGAGGTCGTTGTGCTAAAGGAGCAAGTGAGTGCCTTCATTATGGGCACTTTGCCGCCAAAGAGACAGGATCTAGGGTGTTTCAACATTTCTTGCTATATCAAGAAGTGTAAATTTGGAGAAGCATTGTGTGATTCAGGGGAAGCATCAACTTGATGCCCCTTTCAACATTTAAAAAGTTGGGACTGAAGGAGTCACGGCCGAGCAATATGACTATTCAATTGGACAACAACTCGGTGGTGAAGCCTTATGGAATCTGTGAAGATGTCTTAGTGAAGGTGGATCGATTTGTCTTTCCGGCTGATTTTGTGGTTATGGAGATGCAGGATGAGCATGGCAACGAGCTGTTACTTGGACGTCCATTCCAAGCTACAGCCGACATGATCTTAGAGATGGGGATAGGTCGCTTGACCTTGGGCATAGCATATGATCGCTTTGAGATGGTCATGCCCTCTAGCACTGCGTCTTCTAAAGCAAAAGAACAATGTAATATGGTGAAACATATGGATCACAACATCTCACTCTGCCTTGGAAAACCATTTCTGGACATGGATCATGTGATGAGCAAGATGGATAATGGAACCTTAGCTGTGGATATCATGGATCAAACTAAGGTTGTTTCTTTGTGTAAAGCTGTGGGATTTCCGAATGATGAGAATGAGGACATTCTGCCTTCTTGGGAGGATGATGCGATTGTTATTTCTGTTGTTGATGCATATCCGGAATTGCCGTTGGAGGCTTGTTTGTTGAATGTTACCTATGATTGGATGCAGAGTAAATCACTCAAGGAGTGTGCTAAAATGTTTCAGATGCTTCCATGCTTCTATGCGAGGCACTATGAAGATTTAGGTGCACTTCCCCCACCGCTGCAATCATCCCTTATCAGCCCGTCGGAGTTGGAATTGAAGCCACTGCCCCCGCATCTCAAGTATGTCTTTCTAGCCAAGAAAGACAAGTTAACGGTGATCGTATCTGCTTATTTGAGTGTGGACGAGGAGGAGCAATTGCTGATAGTGTTGAAGAACCACCGTGGAGCTTTTAGGTGGTCTGTTGCAGACATCAAGGGGATTTCCCCTACTCTATGTAACACAAGATTCGGCTCGAGGAGGGAGCCAAGCCTGTTATTCAGCCTCAAAGATGTTTAAATCCGAGCATGATGGAGGTTGTAAAGAAGGAGGTCATCAAACTTCTTGCTGCAGGGATTATCTATGCCATATCAGACTCGACGTGGGTGAGTCCCACACAGGTAGTCCCTAAGAAGGGGGGAATTACTGTCACTAAAAATTTGTTGAATGAACCTGTCACCACCCGACTGGTAACCAGGTGGCGAGTTTGTATTGACTACCGTCGTCTGAATGCCGCCACACTTAAGGATCATTTTCCTTTACCGATTATTGATCAAATTTTAGAACGACTTGTCGGTCGGTCGCATTTTTGTTTTCTAGACGGATATTCGGGGTACAACCAGATCTCGATTGATCCTTTGGATCAAGAGAAGTCTACGTTCACCTGTCCCTATGGGACTTTTGCTTACCGTCGAATGTCGTTTGGTTTATGTAATGCACCGGCGACGTTTCAACGCTGTATGCTCGCCATATTTTCTGACATGGTAGAGCGCTGTCTTGAGGTTTTTATGGATGACTTCTCGGTTTATGGTGCATCGTTTGATGAATGTCTCTATAACCTAGACAAAGTGTTGCAGCGTTGTGAGGACACACACTTGGTCCTTAACTGGGAGAAATGTCACATGATGGTGACAGAGGGAATAGTGCTAGGACACAAGGTGTCTAGCAAAGGTCTTGAGGTAGACCCGGTGAAAATAGAGGTGATTTCCAAGTTGCCCCCACCAGATTCTGTAAAAGGGGTGAGAAGCTTTCTGGGACACGCCGGGTTCTATCGGCGATTCATAAAGGATTTTTCTAAAATTGCAAAACCCTTATCCGAACTTTTGGAGAAAGATGCGTTTTTCGATTTCAATGATAAGTGTCTTGATGCATTCGATGTTTTGAAAGAAAAATTGATTTCTGCCCCGGTTGTTCAAACGCCAGATTGGACAAAACCCTTCGAATTGATGTGTGACGCTTCGGATTTTGCAGTAGGAGCCGTATTGGGGCAACGGGTGGATAATAAGCCCGCTGTGATTTCCTATGCTTCCAAAACTCTGAATGATGCTCAATTGAATTATACAACTACTGAGAAAGAATTCCTTGCTGTCGTGTTTGCTTTCGAAAAATTTCGGCAGTATTTAGTTGGATCTAAAGTAGTTGTATGGACTGACCATGCTGCAATAAAATACTTGATGGAGAAAAAAGACGCAAAGCCTAGACTCATTAGGTGGATTTTGCTCTTACAGGAATTTGATATTGAAATCAAGGATAAGTCTGGAATTGAGAATGTAGTGGTTGATCATTTGTCTAGGTTAGATAGGGTAGATGAAAAAGATTTGCATATACCCATAACTGAGACACTTCCCGATGAACAACTTTTAAAAATTAATTCTAAAGAGCCTTGGTTCGCTAAAATTGTTAATTATTTGGCTTGCGGGATCATCCCGGAAGATTGGTCATATCAGGAGAAAAAGAGATTCTTTCATTCTTTAAGATACTATTTTTGGGATGATCCAATTCTTTTGAAGCAATACAGGGACGGTATCTTACGCAGGTGTGTGCCTGAAGTGGAGTACGAGAGTGTTCTCCATCATTGCCATGCATCACCTACGGGAGGACACCATGCCAGTTCGCGAATAGCAGCCAAGGTGTTGGAAAGCGGCCTTTATTGGCCAACTTTGTTTCGGGATGCCTACGATTTTGTGAGGCAATGTGATCCTTGTCAGCGAGCAGGTAATATATCGAAGCGACAGGAGATGCCCCTAAATGTATTTCAGGAAGTTGAAGTATTTGATTTGTGGGGCATAGACTTTATGGGACCCTTTATGTCCTCGAACTCCAATTTATATATCTTGTTAGCCGTTGATTATGTGTCGAAGTGGGTGGAAGCAATCCCCACAAGGACTAATGATTCTACTATAGTGTGCAGGTTTGTGAAAGAGAATATTTTCTGCTGGTTTGGGATACCCCGAATGATAATAAGCGATGGGGGTACACACTTTAGGAATCAGAAGTTCTCGACATTATTAAAGAAATATGGGGTCAAGCACAACATTGGCACCCCATATCATCCGCAGACTCAAGGCCAAGTGGAGGTCTCCAACCGTGAGATTAAGAAGATTCTAGAGCGAACAGTGGCATCCACGAGGAAGAACTGGAGTGTCTTACTACTGGATGCACTGTGGGCGTACAGAACGGCCTACAAAACACCTATAGGCACCACACCTTTTAGGTTGACGTATGGTCGGGCTTGTCACCTACCGGTGGAGTTGGAGCACAAGGCCCATTGGGCGCTTAGAAGGTTAAATCTAAGTTATGATGAAGCAGGAAGAAAGAGAATGTTTGAGTTGAATGAGCTGGATGAGTTACGGATGACGGCATATGAGAATGCCCGGATATACAAGGAGCGCACAAAGCTAATCCACGATCGCCACATCGAGTTGCGCATGTTCAAGAAGGGAGATAATGTTTTGTTGTTCAACTCCCGACTCAAGTTACACCCCGGGAAGCTGAAGTCCTGGTGGAGTGGACCATTCGTGGTGGAAGAGGTTAAACCACACGGCGCGATTTCAGTACGTGATGGTGATGCCACATTCTTGGTGAATGGACAGAGGTTAAAGCTGTATTTTGGTGAGAATTACAAGAGAAAAGTGAATGAGGTTAAACTCATTACACTTTTGGATGAATGAGATGCCCAGAAGCCGTCTAGCCTAAGACGTTAAATAAGGGCACTTGTTGGGAGGCAACCCAACCATCGCTACATTAGGATAGTTTAATAATAATCATAGGTTGCTTTATTTTCATTCAATTTTTAGTGTAAAGAAGATACCTTGATCCGTTTGTTCATTGTGCAGGCTGAGGCAGAGTCGATACCATCGACACATAGGTCGATGGTATCGACATAGGTTCAGGTTAACAACTGCAGAGTTCGTTCTGAGTTGATACTATCGACGGACTCGTCGATGGTATCGACACACCTACAGGCAGGTCGCCCAACAACAGTCGATAGTATCGACACAGGCGTCGATACCATCGAGATCTCTGGAGAAGTTCAGATCGATTTGTCTCAGTCAACTCGATACCATCGACGGCCTCGTCGATGGTATCGACATCGTTACAAGTTGAAGTTCAAAGTGGCGGTGTCGCAATGAAACCACGTCGATACCATCGACCCTTGTCGATGGTATCGACTATCCATGTCACCGATCCGCACAATGAAATCGACGGCGATCGCGGCGTCCACGTCATCGATCCGGGTGCAGCGTCGATACCATCGACCCGCGTCGATGGTATCGACTCAAGAGCGATCCGGGTTACAAGATCAAGCAATCGTCAGTCGTCGATACTCGCGAGGGGGCGGATAGCATTGAGACGTGTCGATAGCATTGAGACGTGTCGATACCATCGACTTGCGTCGATGGTATCGACGGGTCAACAGTGGCGCCGGCCAATTCTATTTAAGGAGAGTCATTACGTCATTTGACGTCACACCTTCAGAGTGATCTTCCTCCTTTGTGCCGAGCACTCCCCGAGCCATCCAAGATCGAAGAGCAGCAACACCGAGTGAAGATCTTCACCGAGCGGAGAGTCAATTCTCCATCTTCCCCGAGCTCTTCTTCTAATCCCGTTTCTCTCGCAACAATGGTGCACGTCGCCGGATCATCATCCTCCCGCACGAATCCTATGGATATCATGGAGTTCGTGCCACCCCCTACTGCGTCAGTATCACGTCCGCGCCTGGTTCACCCATCCATGGAGGTGAAGAAGATCTATGAAGAGATCTTGAAGTGGAAGATCGAGCCTACCTGGTATGTGGACCGGGATATGATCCGCGATCTTGGATTTGAGGCCAACTTGGCCTATGTTCTGAAGGGTCAAGCACGCCACACCAGCAGAAGGCCAGACGAGCTGGAGTACCATGCGGATGGTCAACCATTCTTCGGCGAGTGGTCCACCTACAAAGAGTTGGTGGTGGAATTCATGGCGTCCCTTGATGTCTGCATCGTGCCCAATGACGTAGTTGCTACTGATCGTGAGTGGATCAAGGGTCGGGTGTCGTTCCGGCTATTCAACATCGACTACACCATCACTCTTAGGCAGTTCAACATCATCTTCAACTGGAACCACTCGCAACACGATCACCGGCGACTGGACTCCCGCACCGATTATGACAAAATCTTCACCGAGCTAGTGATAGTGCCGGCGGGCAAGACAGTGAGCTACCACAATTCTACGGTAGCGGATTTCGAGCACCCATTCATCCGGGTCCTACACCGGATGTTGAGTTTCACATTCTTTGCTCGTAGCAATCTGGCGCTGAGCAAATTTCAGGAGACCGACCTCTTCTTTCTCTACATGCTCCTGAAGCGACAAGAATGCAACTGGGGTGCGTTTTTCCTGCAGCGAGTTCTGGCGGTAAAGAGGAGTACGAGGAAGGCCCCGATTCATTTCGGCGGGCTCATCACCAAGCTGGCGCACTACCTCGGGCTCAACTTCTCCACCATGACTCCGCTTTCCATGAGGAGTAAGGTGAACGTGCAACATCTGCACCGTTCAAACCTTATTCTTCTACGGGATGGTTTGGCGTACGCACACTGCCACGTCAACCACGCTTACCAGGAGTGTGCACTGCCGGATCCCATCTTCAACATTGAGGGTGCACAGCATTTTAGATGGCCAATCATAGCCATCGACTTCGATGAGGAAGAAGGGGGCAATGACGGCGGTGACGATGGACAGGACGACGAGGCTGAGGAGGAAGAGGAGGCATTCACACCTCTTCGAGCACGCGTAGCACCCCGGAAGCATCCTCGGATGCATCCAGGTGCTTCATCATCTTCTCTGCATCTGCCTCCACCGCCGCAGTCCTCGCAGCAGAGAGAGGATGTTTACTCTATGCAGGGCATGTACAGCATGCTCCAAGACATTCAGCAGATGCAGCACAGCCACACCGCTGCATATGCCGGTATTCAAGACACCACCAACCGGCTTTTCGTCAACCAGCAGGCGATCTTCGAGAATGAGCGCCTTCTTTTCGCCAATCAAGAAAGTATCCATGATCGGATGCATAGGATGGAGCAGCAGCAGCAGCCATTCTACGACCACTACTGGAGTCAGGGCTATTTTGGTGGGTATCCACAGCCTCCACCAATGCCCCAGTATGAGTCGAACTTCCAAGGGCAGTTCCCGTCTTGGGACCCCACTTATTCGCAGCCACCTCCACCTCCACAAGAGTGATCGGGTATCTCTATTCCAATCTTTAAGTTTGTTTTTGACTATGAGGCCATAGTCGGATTCAAGCTTAGGGGGGTAGTTGGAACAGCTCTATCTTTTATTGTTTTTTAGTTTTTGGCATTGTTATTTGTTTCTTGCATCTTTACTTTTTGTAGGATCCACGCGCTATCTAGTGTAAATTGTGGATGTCATAAAAGTGTGTCATCTTGTTTGTTAGTGCATGGGGAATTTAAGGGAAATTTAAAAATTTTGTGTCTTTGGATAGCTTGTTTTGTTTGACCTTGGGGACACATCCTACGAAAATGATTGCTTATGTCAACTTTAGAACAACATTTCATACATGTACTCCTAGTGATTCATGAAAGTGGCCGGAAATGGTTGTTTGAGCCTAACCTAACCAAATGGTAATGAGACCTTAATTGGATGCAAGAGAGAGAACCCTCTAAACTTCTACACAGGTCAGTAAGGAGGGACACATAATATCTTTCTAAGGTTCAGTCATCTAGTCTTATGATCGTTCCACTTCATTTTTCCATAATCCACCTAAGAATTGGAAGTAAATTGCAGTTTTAATTCCTTCTTGTGTGCATAGAATTTAGATAGGACTTGCATTGGTATTTTCCATACTTTTGCATACAAAAAAAAAATACAATGATTCATGCACATTACCTTTAGGTACATGCCATGTAGTTGCATTCATGATTTTCATGCATAAAGTAATTCATGTATCTCAATTTTTACCTAATGGTGAATTAACTGTTCCATACCTTCTAAATATAAAAAAAAATCTATGAGTATGAGAAAATAGCCCCATAAAATTATCTTTAAGAAATTATGGATATGTGGGCTGAAAGAAAAAACTGAAAATCTGCAATATATAAAAAAAAAGAGAAAAGAAAAAAAAAAGAATTTAGAAGAAAGTGAAATAAGAAGGAGAAAGGAACATGATATCACCTACATTTTAGGATAATTGAGTATATGATGTAGCTTGACTAGATATCTATCTCATTTTGAGGTGGATAGTTAGTGCATGCATCATTCCACCCAATTTTAGGCATTAGGGCATTTCTATTGTGCATTTGCATCATATAGAACATTTTTGTATTATGCATGTTGAAATTGTACAATACTTCCACTTTCTTCCATGAGCCACCCATTTTCATCCACCCGTTGCTCGGATTGGTAGGCCACCGTGAATTTCTCCTCACTAATGAATATCAGGAGAACTGCTTCCATGTAGATGGTAGTTAGGGCGAGCAACGTAGTATAGGCGATCACGAGATGCACCAATGCTGAACCGACGAATTTTATTATGTTAACTTCCTTATGTGATAGTGTTCATCAGTTTGGAGGTTAATTTCTTTTATTGATGAATACTGTCGCCTTTAGGGTAATTACCGTTCTGTGGTTAGGAAAGGCCGGTTTGAGAATGTTCAGTGGGAGTCATATGGGATGTTGGGTTGGTGTGTTGTTTTTCAGTTGACATTTGCAATTCTATTCTAAGGATTAGTTGCTCGAGGGCGAGCAATGTTCAAGCTTAGGGGAGTTTGATGCGATGATTTTGAGTCACATTTATAGACCTGTTTGATATGTGTTTTGTGCTTTTATTAGTCATTTTTATGGTTAATATTGCATAATTCACCCATTTTGGTCTTTGCCATCATTTTATGTCAAATCCTCTTAGTTTCATCATTTTGAGCATTCATTATCACATTATTATTATTTGTGTGGATTTATTTGATCTTGTCTTCAAATTTCAGGAAAAACAAGTATCTGCTTCCGTCGATACCATCGACGGAAGTCGATACCATCGACACGGTCACAGGTTGCCAGCCGAAAGGAGCAGCAAAGTGTCGATACCATCGATGCTCAAGTCGATGGTATCGAGAGACCTTCAGGTTGCTGGCGCGGAAGCTGTCGATAGTATCGACCCCAAGTCGATACCATCGACGCATGAAGGCTATAGCGACACAAAACGACAAAACCGTCGCTACAGGGTAGTCGATACCATCGACCCAAGTCGATGGTATCGAGACTGCATCAGGCACTCGGACGAAAAGAAGAGAAGGGATGTCGCTACTACACTAGGTCGATACCATCGACCCGCGTCGATGGTATCGACACCGTCAGATATGCGTTGGATTCAGATTGATCTCAATCGGACGGCTGGAGTTAATTAACGACCTAATTAGGGACTTATACCTAATGACGGCCGCCCAGACGAAGGAGGATCGGATTTGGCCATTGCACAAGTGCCGAGGAGGGAGAGAAAGGAGAACGGAGGCTAGAAGTTCATACCTATCGATCCGGACGCTGCCGAAGACAGATTTCACCACCGAGAGGCGGGAAAGCACGTGTTCTACGCAAAGGATCAATCGGTTCTTCTCCGTTCAGGGGTTTTCCCATTCAATTCACATTTTTCATATGATTTCCCGTATTTCTACCATGTACTTGTGTGAGATGAGCATGCGGGGCTAATCCCCTCCATCTTTAGGACCGGTAGTAGCCCGAGAATTCATTGTATGACAGTTTTATATCAGTAATTCATATTTTCTCTCTTAAATTCGTGGTATAGTTTCGTTTTCTCCATATATTGTTATGCTTGATCACCATAATAATAACCTAATGCCCTTAATCACTTCGACAGAAGGATTAACGGTTGAAAAGAGATGCAACCTACATTAATCGATAAATCCCTTGACAAAGGTGGTGTAAAATTAATGGAGGAAACTGAGAGATCGTTCGTAATGCACTTAGTTTAGGGAATACGTTACTACGACGATGGAACCAACCTAAACCTAAGTAGTGAATTGCACCACGATAGTGGGTAATTCTGTTTTCAGGCCACTACTCGGATAGAGAGAGAAGATTGAGGCATTATATAAAATCTAATACAATGAATACCTGAGGTGAAACCGCAATCCTAAAGATACCTTTTTGAATTGATTAAATTAACCTTTAATCGATTGTTTTCTTTGTTTCATTTTTATTTTCTTTTAATTTTGACAACAAACCCCAATTTGTTATTCGGCTTAGCTGATCGCAAATAGTTAGTAGGAGTCTCCAACAGTTCTGAGTATCCCTGTGTTCGACTCGGGCCTCACAGAGGCATGTACTACTCGACGCGTATACTTGTGTTTTAGCGCGTAGTAAAATACACGTCATCAATGATCATCGTTATGATATATCTTATTAAGGAAGTTCTTTGTAGAGTGTCAAGTATGAAAGACCAAATCATTCTATCATAGGATTTTGATAGGTTTAGCTGCACTTCCATTGTCATCTTCCTCCCCACCTTTGTCTTCATTGATTGGATAAGCTCCTACACCATAATCATGTTGTCCACAATATGTCTCCTTGGAATAAAGATACTTTGTACGGATGATATCCATTCAATAAGATGGGGCTTGATCCACTCCACCAATAACTTGGACATCAGTTTGAGAGTGACATTGTTGAGGGCGATCATTCAAAGATGATTGCACAACTATGGTGTAGGATCCTTCGATCAAGACAAGAGATGAGTTAGTGAGGGGGCCATCGATGGTGTGATCTACAAAATAGTCATCAATCATTAGTGAAAGTGAGCCTCCTAATTGAGGCTATATGTAGGAAGCATGCATCTACCCCATGGGGGCCAGGGACCTTGATAGGGTTCATCTTCATCAAGAGGTGAAGAATTTGTCTTCCTTTGGGATGTCACTAATATTTTTGGCCACCACCTCTAGGAGATTCAAGAATCAACTAGGGTAGGCTACGACCATGGTAGTTCTATAGCAATCATCGTCTTCAGAGAAAAGTTTTAGAAAGAAATCTCACACACTTATGTTTATCTCTTCTTTACCTTTGATCCACTCCCCTTCTTTATTCTTTAGTCTCACTATAATGTTCCTTTGTCCTTGGCCTTCACTATTGATTGAAAGTATCATGTATTCACATCTCATAAGTACATTCAATCACACCTATCACATTGTCTCCATTCCTCACATTCTTGATACAAAATGTCATTGAAATCCAAAATGCAAATTTGTAATATCTTGACCATTGTCCACTACATTATTATCTACTTTGAGTCACTTCTTATAAGAAATTTTGGAGAGGATGTAGTCCTTTGTTTCCCTCACTAACTACCATTCATCCCTTTAATATTGGACAGACCTCTCCATCACTGTCCTGAGCGACTAGAAAATTCCCACTTGGGTTTCAATTATCTTGAAGGAACTTTGAAAGAATCTCACATGGTCCACGCCACACTGGTTCTTGGTTGATAAATAAAATTCTTCTTGACCCCCTCATATTGAACTAGAAGTGGCGCATGATATGAATTCAGTCTAGGTAGAACTTGAATAGTTGTGGTGGTGAAAGCTTCTAACCTTTTCTCATTAGTTGTAGCCCAATCAAGCATCTCCTACAACCAACCATGCCTGAATAGCATCGTTGGGCCAAATGGACCTAGACCTTGGAAGTATGCATTCATTAGTTCCAAAGAAAATTCTCTGTTGCTACCCAAGTTTATTAGTTCCCCTGTAATTTTTTCATCATCATGTAGTACTGCATTGAAGTCTCCCAATGCTAACTAGGGTAAGGATGATGCATTAGGTAGTTGTTTACAAGTGCTCCCATAGCAAGCGATGGCCACCTTGCATTGTACTAGTATATAAAAATGTAACCAAAACGTTTTGATTGATTAAATTATATAAAAACTATTTGTGACTTGCCAGAACTTCTACCACACCAATCTAGTTCCCACATAGCACCCAAATACCACATACAAAGCATATCACCTTGACATTATATGATGCATTGAAGCCCAAAATCTTCACCATCCTCTTTGTACATTCACCACTAGTGCGGGTTTCAATAATGGTGAACATGTCAATCTTATAAAGATTCGATAGTTGCCTTATCGTCTTCATTGTATCTGGAGCACAGATACCCTAAGCATTCCATGCGGCTACAATCATCAATAGTTAGTTTGTTGTGGACTGGGGGCCTCCTTTCCTGGTTGCAAAGTGTCTCCCCCTTTACTACCTTCCTCGTTCCATTCTTGGTAAGGTCTTTTGTATTAAGAACCTTCCTATTCCTTAGATGGATGCCCATAGATGCCCCAAAAGTCATCTTATTCTTGATTGGGCTCCTGACTAGCCCATGGGTCACAGTTGGGTTCCCCGTGAAGAACTAAAGCCCTCCTGTCTTCCCAGATTCATCATCCAGAATAAACACCGTATTATCCCCTTCAATGGTGGTATCCCAATGAGCATTCCCCGCTACCCTGTTGATTTCCTTTCCCATTGTACTTCCTCAGATCCCCTTTGTTGTCTTGAAACTCCCCATTTTCCCTAGAATCCTCCATGATTGGACTTTTCTTCTTATTTTTTGCTTTCCATTCCAGTTGTGGCACCTAATCCCCTCCAGAGACTGCATTCAGACCTTCATCACCATTATTTAGGTTTAGACTTCCAAATCTATTTTGAGTGTCAACAATTTTCTCCTTTGTTTGACTATTAGGGAACCTTGGTCTCCTTTGAAAAGGTTTTGCATGCATGGTCTTGGAAAACTTCCCCAAGGGTGTTGATCACTACCGTCCCTTCCACCTATTTCCTTGCAATTTCCTATATCTCCTTTACTGCTCCTTTCTCTTTACAATTGCTATCGGTATGCCTTATCCTTCCACAAAACATGCAAATGCTCGTGAGGATTTCATATTCAATCTTGTACTTCTCCCCTTTTACAACTATGATTGGGATAAGTAGGTTTCTAGTGTCTACCTTCACCACAATTCAAGTGAATTTCCCCTTTCGCTTCATATCCATGTTAGTGTCCACGCATATCGTCCTACCAATGAAGTCCCCAACTTCCTCAAGAAATTGTGTCTACTATAGGAAAATTGGTAAATTTGGAACTCTTACCCAGTCTACAATGACCTTGGATTCACAAAGGAAGGAGAGAATCTAGGATCCCATGGTTGAACACTGAGATACGAGCCCATAATCAGCCACGACCGTCCAGTCAATGCTTTCAGATAATCATCCTCCCTCGTTAGTTGGACTACAAAGAAGTGTTCTTCTAGATCAATTAGCATGAAGGCCCCAGTCAGACTCCACATAGCACTGATTTTGTCTTGCATCATTAAGAACCATATCTTCCTATCAATGATATTCACAATAATGGAGTAGGTCCAGGGTTTCATGAGATCGCTGAAAACATTGTTGTCTATCTCAAAAGTTTGGGTTCCTTCCTTCACCATAGTTTTAATATTCTCCTTTTTTATCCTCACACTTGGATCATTGAACCCCTAAAATGGAAGCCTTTCTGGGCTCTCACTTCCACTGGAAATGTCCTTCCAAGACACCAACCTCCATGGATCAATTGGGGTCATCGAGATGATACTTGGTATGTTGTTGTTTCGACTACCTTAGTTCAGTATGAGAAACTGATCTCTTATTTCTTTGACCCCATCGACTTTCATGGATCTCGACTCTCTGTGATCCTTTGAAATCCCCTCAGTTCCCCCACTGTACCTACTGAAATTCAAGGAGATACCCAGTTGCTTCAAAATCTCATGTTGCTCGTTGACTTTGGTTGATGTCTTGTGCAACAATGAGTGTCTTTGCAACCGTGGGATGTCCATAGAGATAACTCAATCCCTCACCTACACATTCCTGACCCCATGTTCATCTCCATTGCCCTTCCCTCTCCCATTGCCTCCATCTAGAGGGCGGGTTGAACCTCCTCCTGCATCTCTGCCAAAGGCCATACCAGCGCCGTCAAACCCCACTGCCAACATAATAGTTACATTGTGATTATTGATTCCAATAATAAGTAATGTGCTAGGAAGGTTCTCACTTAAATTATTGAGTTTTTATTTAACTAATCACCATGCTAAATAGTGAGAATCACAAAATATTCCAACTATTATAATGATATCTTGATTATTAATGATCCACTATGCAACCTAAGAGAGCATAGTTGATCTGTTAAGTTTTGATATTTATTAGGTAAAGTATTGGAATGTAAACTCTTGATATGTAGAAGTGAACATTTTAAATTATCAATGAAAGTGATTAGGCTAATCTATTAAATTCTAATTGTATTAATTTCAATTGGTATCTTTCAAACTATATTAATCATTAATCCATTCAAATGTCCATAAGTTACATTTCACCCACATATAACATAAATGTCAGACTCTACATAAGATTTTTACAGAATGACACCAAGCCTCATTAAAGTATAATAAATCATACCTAAATTATGTTTTGAAACTAACACTAAAAATTTGATCATGTGTCCAACTCTAGAAATTAGAATTTAAAAATAGTATGACTCCTTCTTGTTCCAGACATCACCATGCCTTAACCATGAGTTCACTATGATACACTATCATAATCACTCATGAGGATCTCAAACATTTGGTTTAATTATTTCATTCATTGATCTCATCAAGAATTAACACTTTACCAAATTCGTTTCATCTATGATATTCTTGGCGTTGATGTGGTTGAACATGGATCCACTTCAGAGGTCACTGCCAGACTCTGAATATCCTCAATCTCTTCTCTTAATTATTTATTTGTCAGTCTCAGGCTTCGCCTATTGGCCTCACTGTTGTTTCTCACTGTCCCACTCCTCTTCATCTTTGTGCCACTTCCTTTAATTCTCCTACCTACTAATTGCTTTGGTGTGACATCCAATTTGGCTGCCTTGCTTTCATTTACTACATGGCTTTGAAATGAATGCTTATTTATGTGCGAGACATCTTTCTCTGCATCATCTTGGACAATTACCACTTCTATTACTTCATTCAAGTCTGGGTAGACTACTGTGTGATTCTTAGATTTATCCACCCAATCCACTAGCATGGCTTCTTCAGTCTGATGGACATTGCAGACATTGCTAACTATCTCATTTAACAGGACATGTTTCTGGTCAGCAGTCTCCACCTACATAGAGATCTTCTTCTTCCATACTTTCACTGTCTTGGTAGGCATCTTATTTTTCCTTGCTTGACTAGTCTCCATGATATGCCTAACATCATGTGTCTCAGAATCCTCCTCCCGGAATAAGTTGTCAAACTTGTTAGTGCTCGAGATTGTATCATGCATTTTATCTGAGTCCTTCCCAAGTCCTCTCAGAAACTTTCCTCAGCTACGTTGTATCTTCCATTCGCTAGTATTGGTTTGTGACCGGGTGATAGACTGAATGCTGGATTCCTGTTTTGAAGGCTCTTCTACCCTCTCCTCCCGTTGAAACTTTTCTTTGTAGTACTTCGATATATTACCCTCCTTACCACATAGTTGGCAAGTGAAAGGAAATTCTTCATACTCTATCTCATATTGGATACCATTAATTAGTATAGCTAGTATAAGATTCTTCCTTGTATTGACTTTCACAGCAAGCCTAGCGAACCTACTATGAGTCTGACTAGCTGTATAAGTATCTACCTTCATTAGACCACCCATGGATTGACCGATATACTAGAATATTGTAGGTACATAAAGATGGAGTGGCAAATTCAAGACGTGTACCCATGCCACGATATGTTCTGGAAAATCTTTGGATGGCACAAAAGAAGGCGACCATTCCCAAACCGCCATGCTACTATCGAAAAGCTTCCATGGACCCCCTGTATTGGCAGTATCAAAATATTTCTTACAAGAAAGTTGAACCACAAAATGGCCAAGTTTGAGTTCATACATATTGTATCGGCCAATTAATCCCCACAATGGTTTTAACCTATCTTTCATGGTCATATACCCTATCTCTGCTCCAATCAGTCTTACAACAATGACAAATTAGATGTAAGGATTCATAAGATATTTGAAGTTCATGAACAAACACATTGTTAAATGGTTCTGAATCATAAAAATGTTGATTTAACCTATGATTAAATGACCATAATGTCTAACTGGATAATCATATTGATTGGGTTAATTGATTGTGAATTGATCGATTGAGATATCCACTTGACATATGTGATCGGTGGATCATGCCAGCTGATCAAATAATCACAATGTTACATGGAAAGTCTAAAATTGGAAAACAAGTTAGATCTAGATATGGACTCTCATAGTAACCTGGTCATCTATTGTGGTTAGACGATCAGTGGTTGTGATCGAGAAATCACAATCCAGTCTGTTGTTTTAGCATTGTACCATTTTTGGGATTGTGAATAGAAAGGGACTGCAATTAGGTTTCCCTTATCCATGAATCTCCTATATAAAGGGTACACTTACCAAAGGGTGAGACACATATTTGAAACATAACTTGTGAGACAAGTTGGCCATCCTCTCTCTCACTAAGAGGGGAGAAGAAAGGAAGTTTTGAGATGACTAGAACGTCCATAACTTCTATTCCTCCTCAATGGGGTAACCAAGGTGGTGCAACACATCCTCCCTCATCTGTGTGGATGCATTAGAGTCCAACATGAGGTGCAAAGAGCTTGGATAACATCTTTCACAAGATTAAAAAAGATTGTTATTTGGAGGACAATCCAAATGATTTATCTTCCATTCAGATCTCTCAGTTTCCAACTTGAACTGAATCTAGTAGATCGAGATCTTCACCGAAGAAAGATGTATCTTGTTGTTAGACAACAAGAACACACAAAGGTATCACCTTTATACCTCTTTGGTTATTTAATATACTAGACTTTTGTAACTTCCACAAATCTTTCGGCATGGGAATTTTGGGGAAATTTTTTTAATATGACACTACCTCAAAACCCCTTTAGTGGACTACACTGGTTTGGGTTTTGAACGACATCAATTCGTTAGAAAAATATTGTGCAACTTGTATCCACGTAATCACCTAATATCATATTATATATATATATATATATATATATATTACATAAACCCCTATATGCTTTAAAAATCATTTTGTTTGGTAGATGTTGATAGGTCAACCATGTTTCTTATGGTGTGATCTAAAAATTGTAATATTATGGTTTTTATTTTGATCAAACATCATGTAGTAAGTATATATCTTACATGTCAAGCCTCGCTCTATCATTCTCCATCTAATAATTTTCAATTATGAAATGATATAAAATCATCACCGTCAGACCATAGTGGAAAGGAGGAGAAGATCAGACACTCACACTAAATAAGAAGGTCCTTGGACAATTTTTGAATGAGACGAGGTAATGGATCAACAACAACACAAGATCTACCTTATAAGGGATTTATGATAGTCTGATAAGGAACCCTAATAAGGATATGTCTGGTTGATTGAGGAATTTAGTCAACCAATCAACTTGCTTGATCAAGTGATCATAAAACCTTGAAGGGGTAGGCTTGGGAATTCTAATTGGCCATCAACCTGCTTGATCAGGTGACCAGAAAACCCTAAAAATCAAACTGACGATTACATTGGATGTCAATATCTTGGTTGGTTTTTCTACAACACTTTTTGGCTCAAGTTGTTGTACTAGTTGCCATTTCCTATTTTATCGCATGTGGTTATTATTATAGTATGATATGTATAATAATGTATATCTAATGGTGATTGAATGCATATGGATATATTTGTATGTATATATATATATATATATATATATATATATATATATATATATATATATATATATAATAACTATGTTGAAGATGCCTTCCAAGTGCAATGCACATGAAAACCTTGTTTGACTAAGTGTGGACACACCAAGCTTGGTGCACCGTCTACCTTGGGGAAGTGTGATAATAAGTGTGGGCCTTCCAAGAAAGGTTCATATATTAATGTATTGGAAATTGGGTTGATCTTGACTAGGTGATCTTCATGATATTAAGAATCTAGTTGCAAAAAATGGCATATCATTCATATGATGAATTATTAACAAGGAGTTGTGCAACCATCTATTAGAGAATCACATATGATGTAATTGGTAATTGTTACCCACCTTAATAATTAAGTTATAGACGACAACATTGGATGGTTAACAACTTAATGTATTTTAGATCTTGTATCCCTAGGAGATTTCATGCTAAAATCTTTCAAATTAATAGTGAGGGCTATTAATTTGAAAAAAAATAGTGAGAGCATAATCAATTATAGTCCAAATTAATTTGTAAAATAAGATTTTTGAATTTTAAATAGATTTTGAAATCATTCTTTTTACTTGTGCAACATTATATTGTATTTTAGATAAATAGAAAACACAGTCCACAATCCATTTTCACTGAGACCTATCCTTGACAAAGAAGAACTTAATGGAATAAATTCAATGATTGGTTCAGGATGCTGAGAATAATTTTCACACATTAGCATAAGCTCTATGTCATGAACATGCTAGTACCTAATGAACCAACTCCAAATTTACCCAGAGTAGAAAGGGAGGCTCATAAGAAGCATTATGATGAATCTATGGACATCAAATGCCTAATGTTTTCTCCATAAATCATAAGATTTAAAAACAACATGAAAACATAGATGTTATTGAGATGATAACACATATCAGGTACATGTATCAAGAAAAGCAAGACATGAGAGGTATGACGCCTCCAAGGTGTTGTTCAAGTAGAACATGGGAAGGTGATCCAGTTGGACCTCATGCACTCAAATTAATTGGGTATTTGAAAATTATTGCAAGATTGGAATTTCCTTTTGGTCATGAGTTGAACATAGATGTAATCTTGCAATTATCGTCAGATTCATACAAGCAATTTGTCATGAACTATAACACGAAATATTTTGATAAGCCATTAACTAATCTACTTTTCATGTTGAGAACTACTAAGTGGAAAATAAAAGAAGCTCAAATCCATGATGATGTTCAACAAAGGAAATAGAAAATCCAAGGATAAGGTCAAAGCTAAGAAAGGTTCTAAATCTTGTTGACTCAAGGTTTAAATTGACTAAACCCTTGTTTTGATGATGACTAAGCATTCCATTCATTTGTGTATAGCAATTCTACTTGAGTGATTCCATATTAGGTAAGACACAATCAAAATCCCTAAACTTGCACATTCTAACTTGGATAAATCAAGTCATACATGCATAAAGATCAACATTGAAGAATAGATAGTTTTCTACATAGATATTTGATGTAAATCACTTGTAATGATTGCATGACTTGTAATTAAGCTTAAGAAAAATTGAGAGAAGTTAATGTAAATATTTAAGCACTTTTTTTACAATTTTCAAAAGTAATTATAGGTTGCATTGTCGTCTAAGTTTGTCCTGATGACAACTCAGCCAACAACTTGTATGACCCTTGGCAAATGCTCAACATCAGCAGGGTTTGTCTTAGTGACAACTCAACTGACAATTGCACTTTGACTTGTCATATAGTTAGTCAAATGAGTTTCCCAAAAGTCAACTTTGTTGACAACACCGGTAAAGTACAGAAAAAGTGTTTCTAGCTGTTAGAGTATTGCAAAAGTAAAAAATATATCCATTAGAACACCCAAAATAGCTAGAATTCATTCCTAAGTGTCTCTAATGCCTAGTAGGAAACCTCAACTATAAATAAAAATCCTTAGTATTCATCCCATGGTTATATTAACACTATGAAGTTCCCTATATCATAGTTGAGAGAGATTAGCCTCCTAAGAGCCTCCATCCATTCTAATGAGCTAAATCACTTACTAAATCCATTAGAGTGAGTAGGAGATATGTAAAAGAGCTAGTCCTACATGTATATCTTGTGAGTCTCTCAGTTCCTCCACCTCCTGATCTCTCTTTATACCTTGAAGATGAAGATTCTCTCTCTTGGCTAAGAGAGGTGAAGAAGAAGGGAAGGAGTCCCTTGTTGACTAATTCTCCTTTGTCAAGGTGAAGTCAAAGGTAGAAGATCCAAGAAAAGAGTGGGTAGATCCTTGAAGGCAGAAGACTTGTTGCAAGAGTGGGTAAGTCCTTGGAGAAGGAAGAAGACTCATTGCAAGAGTAGGTAAGTCCTTGGTTAGCTAGAAGACTATTGGTCATGGATATGTAAGTCCTTTGTACTATTATTGAATCCCTTGTCCTCAAAGGTACTGCTAGGTACCCTTGACCTTGAACATGGATGTCTTATGTTGTAACTCTTATAATGGACTATAAGGAGTGAGACATGGTTGAAAATCCTAGAGCTTGACCTCTCTAGGTTGTGGATGTAAATCTCCTAGTTTTGAGGTTGGAACCACTACAAATAACTTGTGTTATCTTGTGCTTGTTCAATCTCTATCTCCTTTTCTATGCATGTTTAGTTGCACTCAATGTTCATACTAGCAATTTTATCTTATAAATATCTTGAAGGTCTAAGGAATTGTATTTAAGTGGTTTGAGATATATTCACCCCCTCTATGGCCCATTGTAGATCCAAAAAATCTAACCCAAAGTCTTCTTCCCTTAAAGAAAAAGAGGAGTGGGTAAGGGAGGAAATTGTCACCAATGTCACTGGATTTTACATTGGAAAAGAAATTGCCCTCTCTACCTTGAGGAATCAAAGAACAAGAAGCAAGGGATAGAGATCTCCACTTCAGGTATATATGTTACTAAAATAAACGTATATACTTATTCATCATGGGTATTGGATACGGATGTGGATCTCACTTATGCTCAAACACATGATCTTAAAAGAATTAGACCCTTGAAGAAAGGGGAGGTTGAACAACGCATTGCAAATGGAGCAAGAGTTCCTAACACTTCTATAGGAATCTATTCCTTATCTATACCCATTTGGCTTCTAATAGAGTTACAAAACTGCTATTATGTTCCTTTCATAAATATACACATTATTTCTATACCATGTTTGGACAAAAATGGTTTTGAGCTTCTATAAACAATGATTGTATTTCCATTTCTAAAGATTAGATATTTTGTGTTGATGCCCTTGTGTCTTATGGTCTTTATTTATTGGATCTTAGGACGAATGTGTATAACATAAATACAAAAAAGTTAAATCAAAATTACTCAAATAAAACATATTCTTGGTACTTTCGTATAGGGCTCATAAATGAGAAGCGCATAACTGCACTCCACAAAGATGGTTATCTAAAATCTTTTGACTTTATATCATAAGACACTTGTGAGTATTTTATTGGCAAGATGACAAAACCACATTTCATTGGAAACAATGAGAGATCAAGTTACTTATTAGGAGTCGTACATATTGATGTATGTTGGCCTTTTAGCACAAGTGCTAGAGGATAATTCTAGGCATTCACTACTTTTACTTATGACCAGTAGGTTTGGATGTGTGTATCTAATGAAACACATGTCAGAATACTTGAGAAGATCAAGGAATTCATGAATGCAGTACAAAATCAACTTGGTAAAATAATTAAAGCACTTAAATCAATTCAAGGTGATGAATACTTAAACCAAGAGTTTGAGTCCCTTTTGAGGGATTGTGGTATTGTATCACAATATAGTTCACTTTGAACACCACAACAGAATGGTGTATCCGAAAAAAGGAATCACACCTTATTGACATGGTATGATCTATGATGAGTTTATCTGCTCTTCCCATTTTCTTTTGCAGATATGCTCTTGAAACTATTGCTTTTACACTTAACTGAGTAACTTCCAAATTTGTTAAAAAGACACCATCTGAGATATGAAATCACAAACAACCCAATATGTCTTTCATGAAAGATTGAGGATGCAAAGATTATGTCAAGAAACAATTATATGAAAATCTTAGACCCAAATCATATAAGTGTATCTTTGTTAGGTACCCTAAGGAAACAAAGGGTTACTACTTCAATGTTGCATCTAACAACAAAGTGTTCCTTCTCGTAGATGATATATTCCTTGAAAAGGAATTTATTTCTACATGAACCAACAGGAAGAAAGTATAACTTGAATAAGTTCATGACCAACAAGAACACATTGAACCTATAGAAGTCGATAAGGAACCAAAGGAACCAAAAACTATTATGGTACCTCAAGTCCTTATCATAACACAATAACCTCAAAGATACAATAGGGCACATCTTTCGATAGAGAGATATGGATTTCATGTGATCAACAAGATGATTGGTTGGTCATTTATGATGAGCCAACAAACTACACTCAATATCTTAAGGGATTGGAATCTAATAAATGGATTGGGTCCATGAGATCTGAGATTTACTCCATGTATACCAACAAGGTATGGACCTTGATGGATCAACCTGAAGGAGTAAAGTCCATAGGGTGCAAAGGGTCTTCAAGAAGAAGGCTGACATGGATGGTAATGTACAATCCTACAAAGATAGATTGGTTGCAAAAGGTTTCATACATGCTCAAGGTGTTTAATATTATGAAACCCTTTCAGTAGTTGCCATAGTTAAATACATCAGGATTGTTCTTGACATTGAATCTTGTCATGAAAAAGAAATTTGGCAAATGGACCTTAAAATTTCTTTCCTTAATGGGAATCTTATTGAGGATGTGTACATGACAAAACTAGAATGTTTTATCTCTCCAAATGAAGCCAATAAATCTATAATCTACAAACGCCAATCTATGCATTGAAGCAAGCATCTAGAAGCTATTCTTCATTTTGATGAAATAGTAAAACAATTTGGATTTATTCAATACTAATATGAACCTTGTGTTTACAAGAAGGTTAGTGGGAGCATAATTGTATTTCTCATATTGTATGTAGATATCATACTTTTGAGGGAAATGACATCCCTACTCAACAATCAGTTAAAACATGGTTGGGAAATACCTCCTCTATGAAGGACTTAGGAGAAGCACCCTATGAACTAGTAATCAAGATCTATAGAGATATATCTAGAAGGCTTCTTGGTCTAAGTCAAAGTACATACATCGATAGAGAGTGCTAAAGAGTCTTAGCATGTAGGATTGTAAGAGAGGAAACTTACCCATGTTGCATGGAATACATATCTCTAAATCTCAACGTCCCAACTCTTTGGAAGAGTGGGCACACATGAGTAAGATTCCATATGCCTCAACAATTGGATGTATAATGTATGCAACAATATGCACACGCCCATATGTTTTGTATGCTTTGATCATGACGAATAGGTACAATTCATATCCGAGTGACGTTTGTAAGATAACTATGAAGAATATCCTTAAGTACTTGAGTTATAACTACATACCAATTCCTAATTTATGGATGTGAGGAAGATTTAGTTGTAAAGGGTTTCACTAATGCAAGTTTCCTAATTGAAATGGATGATTATGGATTGCAATTAGGATTTATATTTTGCCTAAATAATGGAGATGTAAGCTAGAAGAGTTCCAAGCAAGATATACTGAAATGTTCTACAATAAAGGCCTAGTATATAACATTATGGATCAAGAATTTCATTAGTGAACTTAGGGTGGTTCCATCCATTGAAAATGTGATAGAGCTTTACTACAACAACAATAGAGATATTGCACAAGCTAAGGAACCCATATCACATGAAAGCTCCAAGAACATACTCATACATGAGATTGTACAACATAGATATATCATGATTTGCAGAGTATCAACTGAAAGAAACATTGTTGATCCTCTAACAAAAACACTTTCACAAAAGAAACATGATGGTCATGTTAGATACATTGGACTTAGGCTCACAAGTGATTAGCTCTAATACAAGTAGGATATTGTTTGTTGTATGCCCTGAAAGCCATCATGTGATGATTGTAATAGGGATATGATACTTTATACTTGAATTGATCATTAATAAAAGGTAGGTTCACATATTATGCTTGTTCAGTATTAAGATAATGAATAAACCTAAAAATGTATTAATGATGATATGAGTTGGTGATATATGGCTTAGATTGAGGACCTAAAAATGAGATCATATGTATGATAAGAGTACTCATTCTTTTTATGTTCCTAGTCAGTTATTTTGTGGATATTATATGACAAAATTAATACACAAGACTATCATGTATGGTGAGTGATGACCATGTTTCTTTAGTCATGACATTGAATATCAACTAAGATGCATGGCTACTTGTTAGAGAACACATTCTACTAAATAAACTGACCTCGACATTTACACATGGAAGTCATGTAATGACATGTCAAAGTCATATCTCAATGTGATAGTGGTGATTGTGATCCTTGGACCTGAAGTCACTATAACAATCACAAGTCATCCTCTGTTCTTTGACCATTAGCCCAATGTGCTCTGAAATTTGAGTCGCCAAAAATGTAGTGATTGGGTTCATTTTGACACTCTGAGATGGTTGGGAGTGATGTAAATGTAACTTTTCCCTCCATTAGGAGTGATATCATAGCCACTTAATAAGTGAGACTATGAAATGTAGGGCCATGCACATGTGAATCAATATAAAATACGAGCTCACAATATCTCAAAAGTCTTTGCTAGTTCAAGGAACATAGATGAGAGTTAAGAGGATGGAATTCCATGCCTCAGTTTAAGTTTGGATATCTATGACAAAGGGATTATATAGTCATGGAAACATTGATCACTTTATAGGTTGAACTTGTTCTACAACTCATTCCTATACTTGGGTTGAAATGATGTGTGGCTAGACACCAATATTTTCTTGTGTTATTTTGAATGTCACTACCAACATATATGGAACCTATCGGGTCACATACACATAAGGATACATAAGGAACTGAAGTTAACAATCAAACATATGATTAGAATGGTTCTAAATTAGAAACGTGCTTATATACCCCATGATCAAGTGACAAAAATGTTTGATGAGCCAATCATATTGATTGGGTTAATAGACCAACTGAGACTTCCACTTGACAGATGTGACCAGCCAATCATGTCAGCACATGGGGCGATCACAATGTTACAAAGAAGTTTGAAATTGGAAAATAACTCAGGTATAGATCTTGACACTCATGATCGAACGATCGTCTAATGTGATCAGGCGATTAGGGGTTGTGATCATGCAATTACTATACATGATTCTTCAGTCACAATCCAGTCTGAATTTTTCAGCAATGTACTATTTTTTAGACTGCAAATAGGAAAGGGATTGGAATTAGGTTTTCCAAAGCCATGAATCTCCTATATAAAGGGGGCACATCCCAGAGGGTGAGACACATTTGTGAGATACAATTTGTGAGACAAGTGGGTTGTCCTCTCTCTCTCTCTCTAAGAGAAAGAGAACCCTAAGTTGCTACCCAAGATATGAGAAGAAAGGAAGTTTCAGGATGACTAGCACGTCCATAAATTATGTTCCTCTTCAATGGGGTGACCAAGGTGATGCAACACATACTCTGATATCCGTGTAGACGAAGTAGAGGCCAAGGAATGATGTGTTGGAGAATATCTTCCACAAGACAACAAAAATCTATTATTTGTAGGACAATCCAGATCCTCTCTTTTTGATCTGGATCTCTTAGTTTCCAACTCATATTTTAATACGGTAGATGGATATATTCACTAAAAAAAGTCGTATCTAGTTATTGGACAAAAAGTGTGCATAAAGATATCACATGTATGCCTCTTTTATTCTTTTATATACTAGAGTTTTATAGACATGAAGGATCTTTTGGCATGAGAATTTTGGGAAGAAAATGTTAATATACTGTTGTGCCTCCTACCCACAGATTCCCTACACTATGATCCCAACCGACCAAGAACCATATAGTCTACCCGTATGGGAATCCAGACAGTGAAACAAACACACATTAGCTCAAGTAAGGACTAAATAAAAACCAAGTTTGGGGTCCTCCTAGTTCCCAACAAAACCAAAACTACCACCAAAACAACTATATCCTAGACAATACTATAACAATTCTACTCAAAGAAACAACTAAAATCTAGGACAAGAACCCAACTATAATCAATGACAAATTCTCCCATGGCAAGGTAGCCAACTAAACATGCCTTCCTCTAACAATCAAGGTCGTTTGGAGACTTTTGAAAAGATGCTAACAAGTTAGTATGCATACAATTAATTTATGGAGACTCAACTAGGGAAAAATGTTGCCACCAATCACCCTACATTGGTTCATTTTCTAATCAACCCAAAAACAACCCCTAGATTCATGAGAATCAATTGAAGGATGTGACCATAGGTTCTAGTCATGCGCTGCTAGAACTAACAACCCTAGTCACCAACAAGTCGATCCATTAAGAGGGTGAGGATGATGAAGTCACCCCTATGGTTGAACATATTGAAGTAGTTATTGTAACACCAAAGAACAGTGATACATCTACTCTAGAGACGAGCATCACATGCAATGTTGAGAATGCCCCATATGCTACTCTCATGATTCATGTCTACAACCCATGAATGACATACCAAATCCAACTATCTCAAACATGGCTAGACTCAAGATTCATGAATTTCATGGTAGAGATGAAGAAGATGCATTGTGAAATTCCCTTCCTTGACTCTTCTACCAAAATTCCCTCAGGACCAAGTCCTTTAAAGCTCTCCTCATAAGTACACAATAAAGGAGTACGAGACTATGAAGCTGGTGAAAACAAAGTCTAACATTATGTAGAGAAATATTCCATAGAAACTCAAGAATCTAAGAACCATCGGCATATCCTATTTCATTGGGGATTCCAAATTCCAAAAGGCATGCCTACCTTGGGGCAAGTATTTCTATCATGTCCTACAACTTATGAGAAAGACTCAACTTCACCATTGGCATCCTTTCTACCATCATAGTGATAAAACTTGATGATTCTTCTACGCCAACTCCTATGGGATTGTAGAATATATTCATGTGAGATTGGGATTCAAATATTATGTAGAGGAAAAAGTATGTCATGTAGTGGGTTCTCAAGAGGAAACTACCTACATTTTTGGGTTAAGGTGCTAGGTGTCAGATACACCCAGTGGGATTCACTCCTGACATGCTTTTGTGTAGAAAATGATGATAAGAATATGTTTTGATGATTAGAGTGCCACTTTTGCAGCTTGATGTTGTTACATGAGAGATGCCTATGTTTGGTGGATCTTTTAATTGAAGTCTGAATGGACATTGATTTTAAGTGACTTTGTATGGGATCTTGGGTTCCTTGCAAAATGAAAGAGATTTTCCAAGTGAAGGGTTTCCCAACTTGCTGCTTCCCAGTTGGTTCATATGAAGCTTGGTCTCACCTCCTTTCAAGAGAAGATGTGTGGGTAGACACAAGGGGTTTCGACCCCCACTCTGGTCCACATGTCCTTCTAATGTCTGGTTGACTAGAGAAGACATTCCTGTTAGCATGAAGACTATGTTTGTTTCACCCTTATATAGGTAGTAGAGTTACTCGACCTTTCAGACTAGGTATAACTCATCTATGGGATATTATAGCCTTAATAAACCTCCTAGTATAGTCATTATTGTAACTATGGGGTTTCATCTTGTCCCAACCACAAACATGAACATCTAAAGAGTTAATTATAGTTGGTAAACCATTGGGTACTCTACATAGTGGTTGTTATCCTTTTTTTCATATACCTATGGTTCTAATTTGACCTCCTCACTTTAGTGGCACATGAGACGCGTTGAGGTATTTGCAAAGATTTTAGGTTTATTCTAAAGGATATGAGTTTTACTCCCATACATGTCTCTTTTCCAAAGGCTTGGTGTTGATGGACATTGCTTGTCAGTAGTAGTGGTGCTTGATGAGGCTGGAATTGGTGTGATGGATATTGATATCCTCATCCATGTCTTTTAGGTGTAGGACACCCCAATTGTATATGTCATGCACAGTGGCCCTTCATATTTGGGATTGAACTTGCCTGTGGCATTAGCATTCTAGACAATAAAGAGAACAAGGTCACCCTTTTGAAAATTTATGGGAAAATTCTTTGATTGAATGCTCTAAATCTCTATCTTGATAAAATTTTCAATGGTATAGATCCCTCATTTGTTGTTCTTCCAACATATTGAGACAATAGACTCGGTCTTGAATCTATTCTGCTTTGTAAATCTCAACTTCCTATAGTATGTAGAGGGATGGAATATCTATTTACACTAGAAAGACTGCTTCCATTCCATACAACTAGTGATTTGGCTCTCTAGATGTTCTAATAGATGTTTAGTACACCCATACAATTATTGAGAAATGTGTGTGCTAGTTGGCATGATTGCTAATTGTCTTCTTGAGGATTTCTATTATATTTTTTATGGTAGCCTCTATAGGTCTATTCATTTGGTGATGCATGATCCCAAATAGCTCAAATACTCTTGGACAATCTTGGTGGTTAACTTTGTACCATTGTCAGAGACAATCTTGAGCAATATGCTAAACTGACTTAAAAATTATTCCTAAGGAACTCAATTACTTGCTGAGTGAATGTATAATTGATAGAGATGGATTCCACCCACTTTGTGATGTAGTCAATGATGACAAATATAAAGAAATTCATGTTCAAAGATTTAGGATTTATATTTCCAAATATGCCAATTCCCTAAGCAAAGAAAGGCCAAGTCATGGCCATATCGTATATATGGTTAGTAGGTGCATGAATGTAGTCACCATAGATTTGACAGACCCGACATATGTAGACATATTGGCAACAATCATTCTCCACGGTTTTCTAGTAGTCTCCCAATAGTTTTATCTCTCAAGCATGACTCAACTCATGTGTGTACAACATGATTCTCCATGGACCTCCTTCATGATGGCTTTAGCTTACGTGTTTACGACACATCTGGGGAGAGTGATTATAGGATTTATAGTATAGACTCCCTACCCTCAGGTTGTAATACATCAAATATCATTTAATCACTTGATTCTCTCTTTGGAGGAGACTTCCAGGGATGAATATATTCTTCATGTATGTTTTTATGTCATAGAACCAAGCTTTTTCTTCATTATTAACTGCATTGTCTATGACCATGAAATACTTAGGCTAAAATATTGTTTGTACTTTGTAAGAGAAACTTTTGATCCCCATAAATGTTTATCCATGATGTGAGGGTTGCCAAATCATCAATGTAGGTGTTGTTTTCTTTTCATGAATTTGAATGATATTTACTCAAAATCTCTAGCAAAGGAACACGATTGTTCATGACAAGGGATCAAATTCTGATGGCAAGTCCTCCAATTATTTTTTATAGGAGATATTACAAGGAGGGAATCACCATAGACTTGGATATGGAATGCTCCTTATTAGTGAACTAGAGTCCTAGAATGCATGCTCCATACTCGACTACATTGTTGGAAGCTCTAAACTCAAGTCATCTTGTTATTGGGAGTTTCTTGATGTATGAATCCCAGAAGACTACTCTTATCATGAATCCTTTACGAATGACAACTCTATAAAATAAGATTGTCCCCAAGTTAGGATTTGGAGGAATATTGGCATCAAGTGAGTCGATCAATCTAATGTCTCTGTATGATATCTCATGCTCATGTGTTGGTTTTTCATGAAGTGGGAAATTTCCTAGTTGATCAGCTAAAGCTTAAGCTTTCACTAACATAATTGGTAGATAGGTGATGTTGAATTTTGATAGCACTAATTACCGCTTTTTCATTATCCAGTGAGGGTATGGAATTCACACAAGTAACGGAATGGGTTCATTTTGGCAATTCATTTAAGGAAATGTGTCATTAGGTAATGAATTGGCTTTCTTTTTGTGAGTACTAGAGCAAGAAACACTTTATTATTGTACCATCCCATGATTTGAGACCTCACATAAAATGATCTTAAGAGGAATGACGGGACTACCTATATGACTAAGGTGCACTTCCATTTCAGGGTTTCCATCGCTAAGAACTCTATGGTCAAGTGTGCTCGACCCAATGTAGTACTAGGATGGGTGACCTATCAAGAAGTTGATCCTAAACTATGTTAGAGAATTAGGGAGGCACTGATCATTGAAAATGGTATTGGAGCTATTCCCCTTTAGTAGGTGGGGTGCACATGTGTATGTGACATGCCAACCTTCTGTCATGCAGTTCAAGCATGTTGAAAGGGATATGCACTGAAACAAGGTGGAGCCACCTTTGTGTTGGTCATCATAAAAGAGGGTTGGGTGTACATAGGACATTCTAGGTTCACACTGAATTGGGGAAGAAATAATAAGGCCATATAGTTGAGCCTTAACTGAGACATCAAGAGTCTATGTGGGGGAAACAAGTGCAAAAGTTAGTTCACATATGGTTTACTATATCGCCACCCTGAAATATGATCATTCAGAAGATGAAGATGTCAATCTTATTGATGTACTCTGGATCAAGGTAGTCATTCGTCAGGATAGTGGCACACACAAAGTCATAAACTAAGAGATTTTGTAGGTCATATCCAAGCATCCTCTAGGATCCAAAATGGAGGGGAAGAAATTAGGGAAACTCTTTGTGATTAGATTGAGTGGCTTCTACTAGTTAGATCTATTTTGCCTTTCAATTTCTTCTGAACTTGAGACATGAATTTAGGGAAGTAATGCTTTTATTTTCATTATACCGAGAAATCTTATCAAGTTTCCTATTATCAAAGAACCAAACAAAACAACAAAACAAAACTAAACAACAAGAAAAAGCTAATTGAATTGAGAAAAATTGATCTGGAAAATGTAATGAAATCTTGATGAATATGCATTCATAAGAGCCACCCTTACGCTTGTTACCGTGAATGGGAGTTGGGTGTACATAGGGTAATATAGGTTTGTAGTGAAACATGGAAGAAATAATGAGGCTATATATTTTATCCTTAACATAAACAGTAGGACTGAGCATTACCATCATAGTGTATTGGGCCTCAATGTCGTTGAACTTCTTATAAATATGGTGTTCTTTCCTTTGTTTTTTGATTGCATCAAGAATTCTTCCATTGACATCCCACAAATTGTTAGTTGAAGGGTGAGAGGATATCCTAGTAATGCTAGTTTCAAAATTTACATCTTTTTGAGGTAGCCTTGAGCTACTACAACATTTCCTCACACTATTTGTTCCATCCTAAGTAGAGTTCTTGTTTAGAAGCTTGAAAATGGGCTTACATATAGGTGTGATCATGGAGATGAAGTGGATAATATATTGGAGACAACTGTGTAGGCCACATATCTCATCTTCTATTTTTGGAGAAGGCATTTCTTGGATGGCTTGAGCTTTCAAATTTCAAATTTCATTCCTCTTTGGATAATTATGTAACCCAGTAGGTTACTGAATGTAACCCAGTAGGTTACTGAATGTAACCCCGAATGTGCACTTTGTTAGCTTTAGACTTAGTGAGAATCATCATAATCATTGAAACAACTTCTCTAAATTGGTGTTGGGATCTTTTGGACTCTTAGATTTAGCTATTATATTGTCCATGTAGACCTCCACCTCTTTATGCATCATGTCTAGGAACAGAGCAATCATTTCTCTTTGATAGGTAGATCCAACATTCTTGAGGCTTAATGGAATGATCCAGTAATGAAACACTCCCCATTATGTGATGAAGGTGGTCTTCTCTTTGTCTTCCTTAGCCATCTTTACTTGATTGTAGCCTAAAATCTCATCCATAAAACTCAAGAATGCATAACATGTCATGTTTTCGATGAGTAAATCAATGTGCAATAGTAAGAAATCATGTTTAAGAGTCAACTTGTTGAAATCATGATAATCTGTGGACATTCATACTTTTTTATCTTTCTTTGACACAAATACAATGTTGGTAAGCCATGTGGGATAGTTGACCATTTATGAGAAACCAACATTGTACTACTTTTAAACTCCCTCTTTGATTTTAAGACTCCTTTCCGGTCTTCATCACCTAGCTTTCTATCAGATAGGGTGGATCTAAGATGATAAGGAGTCAATGAACCATGATCTTCTCGTCCAACTCGGGTAATATCTAAATAGATCCATGCAAACACATCTACATAGTTGCATATGATATATATCAGCTGCTCTTTGACAGTATATGGTATATGTGTCCAAATTTTGACTTTGCATGGCTCATGGATTGAGATGAGGTTGACCATTTTGTCTTGTCTAAATTTTGAAAGGGTTGGTCATCACGTAGTTTGGTATAGTGACATTTTTGAACTTTGCATCTTCATCATTCTAGATCAGCGCTACTTCTGTGAAGTAGTCACCAAACTCTTAGAGAGCCATATTGTATATATAGTGACCTCCTTTGAGTACCCCCAATTAAGGTGGAGCATGAACTAGAGATCCAATACCTAATTTCTAGGATTCAAATTTAACAAATAACATATAATAATCAACAATTTGCATTATTTCAACTT
Organism: Alisma plantago-aquatica; assembly: GCA_963693085.1. Lineage (NCBI taxonomy): Eukaryota > Viridiplantae > Streptophyta > Magnoliopsida > Alismatales > Alismataceae > Alisma > Alisma plantago-aquatica. The sequence continues at coordinate 877,429,034 of OY856413.1, read as the reverse complement.
AAATTGATTGCAAATGTTTAAACCATATTCCTTTAATTAATTACATGATTATTCAAAGGAAACTAACATATACATTAGGGAAAGTACTAATGTATCTAACTAATCCTTTTTGTGACATTAGTTGTAAAATATTCAATATTTGCTAAATCTTCAAGTGTTCGATTCTTTAAATCAGATACCTAAAATGTTGAAAAACAATATGAATTAATATATTGGTATACCATGTATGTGGGTGCATAGAAAAGTGTGCATGCATGATAACTACATATATTTCTCAAAAATCAATTAATATCATGTCTAAATTTGTATACTCATTATGTATTCTAACTCATACTTAGTATACTATCTTGGGTGTCATCATTGTCCATCCTTGGATTTATGTGTATTACCCCTTGATAAGTTTTACCCTGGGTTTGGAATATCATATTTATCATTACGGGGCACACATAGGGTATTATACTTGCACTAGAATTAAATAAACAGCAAAATAGTTTATTTCATCAAACATAGAAAAATCTTGGGAGATCTTCAAAATTCAATATATGTGGTTATTCATAAATAACCATGTACCTCAATGAAGACATCAAAAATATGTCCTTCAAGCAATTCAATCATATTATATTTAACCAATCCACAATCGATGAATATTATTTTAAAATACCTACTACCATTGGGTTACCATTGTATCCATATGACACTACTAAATTCTAACTTAGGTTCTAAACTAGGGTTTTGGGTCATCTTGAGTTTGGACTAGGAATAAGGGTATAGAACCCTAATTCCACAAAATCATGACATCTAAGGTTGTGAAATCCTAGTTAACAATTAGGTATAACCCTAATTCCCAGATTGAACATATCATGTCATTATGAACACATAAATCAGGTTATGTGGATTAAGATCATAACATTAGTTTCAAAACCAAAATTGCACATGCATAAGTTTTTGAATTTAGAAACCCTAAATTTTCATCATCATCATCATTATTGGGATATCATTATATACTATAATAATAGATATTATCACAAATAACCAGATTTTTTAATTGAGCATAATATTCATCAATCTAGGGATCATATGCAGAAATCATTTTATATTTATGTATTGCTTATAATTTTTGAAATACAATTAGATCTAGGTATTCAAACCAATTTATTGAGGTTTTTACACATTGTATGAGAAATTTGATATGTAATTTTATTATCATCAGATCTACTAATAGATCCCTACATTATTTGCAAGATAACCTTACTTGAACCAATCATTAAATGCCACATCAATAATTAAGGCATTATCTTATTAGTTACATGGGGTCGTGCCCATATAATGGGATTATGCCACATCAGTGGCCTTCTCAACACAAGGTTTATTAGGTTAAGAGAAAATGACTATTTTTACCACATGCAATGAATCAGAATGTCAAGCATGCTTAGGACATTCTAGTCCAATGGCCATAACAATTGCTTTCTTCTTCCTTGTGCTATCATAGGAGTAACCAGGGAGGTCAATTCCCTAGTTGAATCCCTTCTTCAGGCCCTGTAGTCTCCAGCTCAAGATGCATTGTCTTGGGCCAAGGCCGAAAATATTGGCAACCTTAACAATAGGATATATGAGTGGCCTGAACAACAAGTTGGAGGTCTTGAGTTCAAGTAGAAGAAATGAGACCATGGGTTAGGCAATTATCGTACCTTGGAATAATTCAAGGATAGAGGATGTTTCATGGACTCCTTGTGGTTGTCTAGACGTCATTCAAGGCCAATGTATTGGCTTCAGATGCCTCCCATCTCATATTTGTGGACTTTCATCACAGAGAAGATGATGGATATTTGTAGACAATTTAAGGGATTCTTGGGAGAACTTGAGAGTAGGTTTATCATCTTGTCATTGTGGAAAATCCTCTTGGTACCTTAAATTGTCTTGGGGACCAGGGAAGAGTTTTCATGGTTCTACCCTAGATATTAGGATAAGTTGGGTTTTGAGCATTATTGTATTCTTCCTTGCAAATCGGATTTTTGTGGTTCTTTGTGTTGATCATAATCTCTCAAATCTAACAAACTTAGATTTCTAGAAAATGATGGAATCCATGTAAAATATAGTTAATTACTCATTTAATGATCTAAATCATTAATTACTTTATAATATTCTATAATCTTACTCATTATAGCATAATTAGATTTCTAACCAATTCATCATATTTCCAGTTTCATATTTTTGCATGAAATTAGAACTGTAGATCCTATTGGATATGTTTGACACTAAATAGTCCAATTGGGTCTGAAATGGATCCCAAGGTCCATGGCTCATACCTAGGCCTTCCAATGGGTCCACAACTCTTATTACTTTCTTAGTTACAAAATTAAGACTTGCCTTATCATAATGTCTCTGTTTGAAGCCGCATTACATTATTTACTTATAGACTTACTTTAAGTCTGGATCTTATATTCCAATTTAGTCAAACTCATAATATTGATCTCATCAATCTAATGTTACCATGACTATCTTATAGTGAATCTCAAAAGTTATCATTAAGTTCATAACCATAGAATCTAATTTACAAATTTGAGGATCTTACATTCACCCCCACCTTAAAAAGGATCTTACAATTTCTCCTCAAAATTCAAACCTAATCAGGTTAAGCTAAATGTCAGCTCCATTAGCCTCATACATTAGGGATAGCAACCTTTCTTGGATAGGTTTTATTTATATTATCATTAATTAATTTCATTATAGTAAACATTATCTAGTTATGATGTTGGACCCAAATTAACTCCAAAGGCATCTTCTCGTCCTCATTCATAACATGATATTAGCCTTTTATAATTTCATTTTCACACAAGTCTCAAACCTACTAATCATTATTCAACTATATTCATGAATTGAAGAGGTAATACCTATGTAACCTAAATTATATTATTAATTTAAATCTAGGGTATTCATATTCAAATGTCATTTCTATTTATCACATGTGGCTACGCAATCTCTCTCACTCATAGTAAGATAAACTAAACATATGGGTGCAACCCAAATACAAAATTCATCCTATTCTATGTGAATAGATGGTGTACACACAAATTATCTTTTAGTTCAGATTTTTGGTTAAATCATACTTAACAATGACATGAAACCATGAATACATTTGAACTCCACAAATCTCCTTATATTTCATGAACCCAAGGGAAGTGCTTTTCTCAAACTCCTGAGTTTATGCACAACTTCCCTTAAAATTCGCTCTCAAAAACTCTTATTTAACCTCTTGTATTCTTTATATCTACATCTCACATATGATTAGCCTTAGCCATTCCATTAAGGTGTTTATAGGTATTGGTACCTTTGGTGTGATTTCCTCTTGAACCCAAGGGTCTTATGTACTTATGAAGTGTCTTTCACATCGACCCCTCAGTCCTCATGTACTTATGGAGGTGGTAATTCTCCTGACCACATGGGCCTTATGTACTCATGTATAGATTTTTCTTGACCCCAATGGCTTAGGTACTTGAGATTCACCTCCTGACCCCTTGTACGTTTAAGCCTCCCTATCCGACCCCACAATTGACTTAGGGCTCTACCCTTATGAGGATTTATTGAGATGTCATAGCTTTATTTCATTTTATCTTATCAAGCATAACTTGTTATAGGATAAGGGTCTCCAATTGTATCACATGACTCATCTTATCCAAGGAGAGTCTATAACTTAGGTTCCTTTCATTGGATTTCTTTCATTGTGTCAACTTTATGTACACATTCTCTTGTGATTTCTCTAACTAAAGTTTCTATACTTATATCCATATATGTACATAGAGGACAATATGCCAAACAACAACCGTGTTTTACATACTTGGTGATAGTAGGCTTACATGCCTTATATTTTCCATTATCTCTTTCAAATTTCTTTATTTTCCATTACATATTTACCTTGGGATTTCTCTCACCAAGGTTTTCACACTTAATACATGTTGGAATTACATTTTTCATTTATTAAGGACAATTATTATGACTAGGTATGGGTAAGGGATTTCCAACCTTCTTCCAATGACATCCTTATAACATGTCCAACTCAGTGTATCTATCCTAGTTCTCATTATCTTTTTTTAAATATATCCTTAATAAGATTTTTCCTGAATTAGATCTTATTAGGATCTATGGAAATTACAAAATATGTTGTTTCAGTTGACAAATATTTTGAGGCTTAATTAGAATAATATTTTAATAGGGGCTAGTATTATATTATCACCACTACAATAGGTTTTAATTTGAAATTATTTGTCTAGATTTTTTCTATAACTAGTTGATAGAAAAAAAGAGAGTCAAAATTGAATATTGAGAAGTTAATGAATAAAAGGAAAGATAAATACATTAAAAGTACACATCACCTAGAAGACATGTTATATATGTGTATATACATATATATTTTAAAATATCAAACTGAAAAACTAATGAGATAATTAATTTTCTCCTTTCTTATTCATCATAATAATTGGTTTCATATATTAGGAAAATTAACATAAGTTTGAAATTTTAAGTTGTTGTTTCCCGAATGAATTATAACAAAAGTCTAGATGGAAACTTGAAAAAAAATGGAAATATAAGATATTTTGGCATTTGGAGAAATATGTGACAAAGTAAGTAAACTTAATATTTACTTTATAAATAAATAAATGAATAAATACACACATACATAGATATTATATATATGGGTCCATATTCAATACCCGTGCGGGTAGTTACATGCCTCCTATTTCGGTTACTTTTTTAGAGTTTCTTACTTTTAACATGTAGAGGGTTACTTCACCATGCAAATTGTTACTTTTGATGCATAGATAGTTATATTTGCAATAGCATATTCAAAAATACAATTATATATATATATATATATATATATATATATATATATATATATATATATATATATATATTATGTATTCTGCCCAGATTTACTCTTTTAGTCATATAGTTACTTTTTTGTCCATCGAGTTACTTTTTTGGCTGATGGGTAGCGAAATCTAGGCTACCCGCGCGGGTATTGAATGAACGTCATATATATATATATATATATATATATATATATATATATATATATATATATATATATATATATATATATATATATATATATATATATATATATATATATATATATATATATATATATATATATATATATATATATATATGTGTGTGTGTGTGTGTATATATATATATGTATGTATATATGTATATATATGTATATATACATATATATATATATGTATGTATATATATACATATATATGTATGTATATATATACATATATATATGTATATATATACATATATATATATATATTAATGTTAAAAACATGCATAACTATCCAATAAATAATAGTAGGTATTTCATACAAGTGGGAAAAATTATATTGCCTTCGGCTAAATTTTTTTTATATGAAAACTATTATATTAAGTGTAGTAAATGTGTGAAATTCCTCCCCATCATTAAATGAGTTCCACTCATTTAATAAAAATTAATGACATTACAATATATGAATTAATAAAAGACACAAAATTCTAATTTAGTATATATCTCTATCTTATTTTAAAATAGCATGTAGGTAGTATTATCATCTCTAGCCTACTGTGAAGAAATTAGACTTCCATGAAGTTACAATCAACTGGAAGTATGTTGCTTCGTAAATCACATATAATAAAAATGAATACCAATTGAGAAATCATAATAACATTATTTGCACATTTTTCTCAACAAACTTCCCTCTTTCCTTCACAACTCCTCAAACATGGAAAATCGTCAATTTGATAATCTCATCATCATTAGATTTAAACAACTTGGAAACAAATGTATATTATCGATACCATAAATATCAACACATGTTTTCTTTTATAAGTGGTTGTCATAATTCTGTTTGTGATTTGCATGAATGGAATAGTTTTGGAATGATTGGAAATAAATATTTAAATCTAACATTATAGTAATTAAATAGATGCCTTTTCCTATAAGAAAAGTATATTTTACATAATTAATGATAAATTAGCATCACAAGATGTTTAAAGAAATATAAAAATAGTATACACTTGCCTCACGAGTGGTAATCTCTAAAGGGCCACAAATACAAAATATAGTAACACAATATTCAAACTTGGGAAAGTCATTAGTTGGATTTACCTTCTACAAAACTATCTTTCTTTTACCAAACTATTTGAAAAGATGTTATGCACCCCTTTTATTAAAACACTATTACTATGTGGTTGTGAATGAATATGATTTTATGGATTATTTTCTCAAATTAAGGATGTTGTTCATTAATTCTTATTATGTGGTTGTGAATTAATGGGGTTTTATGCATTATTTTCTAAAATAAAGTGAGGAGTGGTTCCCTCATGGGTCCCACTCCTTACAATCCATGATATCGCATAAGTTTAGTGTTAGGTCCCTTAAGGATGTCCGAAGTTACCTCATATGTTAAAATGTGGTTGGTAAGCTCACCACTTCTTGATAGGGTCGTAACCTATGGTGCCTTCTAGGATTTCAGGAGGAGGTTAGGCTTTCTAACCACAATCTGACTCCATGGGTTTAGGGTTTAACCTTCCCCATTGGTCTTTTCCCCATTCTTGTATTGATCCATCCCAGGTGGACACCACCCCTAAAAGTGTGATTGAGTGTGTTATTCTTATTCTTATGTAACTACTACTTACCTACATTTCATATATATTCAAAACCCTTTACAAATATCATTCATGCATTACTCCAAGTACTGGCATGCTTGGGAAACTAGGGTATTAAATTTTTCATACCCAAAAATTAATTATCCAAACCCATTTGAGTTTTCTCTTTCCTTTACCCCTTTGTAGGTTTGTTTGGGTAGGGATATTATTTCACTCGCACTACTCCCCTTACCCACGATTAGGATTTAGGTTAGGGATGAAGACTGCACCCTATATTTTAGAGTTTATGTTTCCCTTGACCCACTAAGGTTCTCATACCATACCGACTTATCCCACTCAAATCCTTTATGGGAGACTAGGTTTTCCCACCCATATTTTGGTCTATCTAGGCTTTATCCTTATCAGAGAAAAATCCATATAACAATTAAACATTTTCCATAACCATATCATTATTTAATATTATATGTACATTAGTTGGTGGAGTATTTCTTAATCCTACTTCTCAAAAACCTAACTTGAGATGAGGAATGAAGTGTATTTAAAGTTTATAAATCAAAGAGATGGGAAGAGGATGAAACTAGAAATGATGAAACTTAGTGAAATATTATTTCAATAAAACCCTAGGTTCTAGCCAAGCCAATATCACATTGTCTTAGGGAGTCCTCGTATACCAACTTAATGGTTTGAAGGAATATTTTCCCAATCCCTAGAGATGCAATCCTTTCTAGATACCATTACCCTTAGAACATGACCTAATACTTTTTCTTATAATCTTATGGATTATTTTGAATTATCAAACTGTTAAATATTGTTTGATAAATCTATGCTCTGATACAAAATGTGAGGACCCCTACTTTTGAGTATTCCCCAATTAAGGTTGACCATTAAGTAAAGATTCGACACCTAAATTTCCAAGATCTAGATTTAACAAATGATAATCAACAATTGTCATTATTTGATATTATAAACTACTAAATATTGTTTGATAAATCTGGGCTCTGATACCAAGTGGAACAAACCCCACCTTTGAGTATCCCCAAATAAAGGTAAACAATAAACTTTAGGGTTGATACCTCAATTTCTAGGATCTATATTTAACAAATAACAAATGATAATCAACAATTTAAATCATTTGACCTTAAAATGAATAGAAATCTTTAAATAATATTCCTTTAAGGAGTTACATGAATCTTCAAAAGGAAGTCAACATATACATGAAGAAAAGTGATATTGTATCTAACTAATCCTCCTTGTGACTGCTTTATTATCTTCCATATTTCCTGAATCTCCATGTCTTCAACTATTTAGTTAAGTCATATATATAAAACACCAAAAAACATTACATATCAGTATATTTCTACGATGTGTAAGTGGGTGGATACAAAAGTGTGCATTTATTATCAGAACATTTCTGTCTCAACCATCAAATAATTGTAAGCACTTGTATTTCATTAAAGATTCTAGCCCATCCTTGGTATGCTATCTCAGGTGTAATGTTGTCCCCCTTAGAATTATGTGTATTACCCCTCGATAGTGTTATTACAGGTTCATTATTTCATATATATCATTATGTAATATACATAGGGCATTATAGTTGAATAAGAATTAAATAAACATTTGAATATTTTATTTCATCAAATATTATAAATCTTCAACAATATTCAGAATTCTATATATGTGATAATTCATAAATAATCATGTACCTCAGTGAATACATCACACACCATGTGGTTCAAGCAATACAATCACCAATTTCATATGTAAGCAATCAACATTATCTCAAATATACATACTACCAGTGTGTTACCATTGTTTCCATATGACACTAACTAATCCTTACTCAGGTCCTAAACTAGGGTTTGGGGTAATCTTGAGTGTGGTCTAGGAATAAGGGTATCAAACCTAATTCCATCACATCATGACTTCTAATATTTTGAAAGACTAATTAATTAGGTGTAGCCTTTATTCTCATATTGAACATATCATGTCATTATGAACACCTAGATCAAATTATGTAGATAAAGATCATATCATGTGTTTCAAAACCCTAATTGCTCATGTACATTATTATTGACTTAAGTAACCTTAAATATATGTCATCATCGTCATTATCTTGGGATCTAATTATATACAAAAATATCAGATATTATCATAATACAAACAAAATATACCTAAATTGAACATTATATTCATCAATCTAGGGTTTACATGCACACATCACTTTATATTAATGTATTTACTATAATTTTTTAATTACTATTAGATCTAGGAAATCAAACTATTTTTTTCATATTCTACACATTCTCATAAGTAGTTTGATATATAATTTCACTATAATCCGATCTACCAATAATTTCCTACATTATTTATAAGATAAACTTATAAGGACCAATCATAAAATGCCACATAAGCAATTAAGGCCTTATCTTATTACTATGTGTGGCCAATCCCTACCAGTGGGCTTATGCCACATCAGTGTCCTGCTCCACATGAATAAGGTTTGGGGTAAGGGGAAAATGACCATTTTCCTTATATGTAGCAAATCAGAATGTCACACATGCTTAGGGCATTCTAATCTAATGGCCACGGGGATTGTTTTATTCTTCCTCGTACCATGGTTGTAGTAACCATAGAGGTCACTCCATAGTTGAGTCCATTCCTCAAGCCCTAGAAGCTCCAAACCAAAGGTAGGATTTCTTCAAACAAGGTTGGCGAGATTGTTGACCTTCACACCAAGTAGTGTGATGGCTGGAACAACAAGTTGGAGGTCTTGGGTTCAAACAGAAGAACTAAGACCAAGAGTAATTAGAATATTATCGTACCTAGGAGTAATTTGAGGGTTGCACAAGGTTCCTGGAGTCCTCATGGATGTTTAGAGATCCTTCAAGGGAAATGTAATGTCCAAATATGCCTCCCATCTTAGATTCAAGGACATCATCAATGGAAACGATGGTGGAAGTTGGTGGACATTTTTAGGGATTATTATGGGGAATTGAGAGTAGGTTTACCATATTGTTCTTGCGACAAATCCCCATGGGCCCTTAAATAGTCTTGGGGATGAGGGAATAGTCATCGGGGATCTATCATGAAGATTAGGATAACCTAATTTTTAGGCATTATCTCATTCTTCCTCAAAGATTTCTAGGGTTTGTCATTGTCATAAATATCTCTTGGATCCAAAAAAACTCAGTTTTTGATAAAATGGTGGGGAGAGGAGAATCCATGTATTGTGGCACTCAAGCTACAAGATTGAAGATGACTCATAGGTTGTCTGATCCATGATCAATAGCTAAAATCTGTGATAATATCTTATGTCACACCCCTAGGTCCCGAATTATCCAGACTGTGGTGTCACATTGATCAATCAATAATCAACATCAACTTCCACACTATACTAGAATTATCCAAATATCTAAAAATACTATATGTATCTAGTATTATCTGATTAATCCCACATTTTAGAATAACCTTCACATTATCCCATCTCACATTTTACCAAGTTTGGAATTAAAAGGAGAAATATAAACATATATTTCTTGTATTCCAGGTATTTACTCTCACCTAGGTCACCAATATTCATGGTATCCATTCAAAATTTGCACTTATCTTTATAAGTTCATGTGGTACTAGGAATTAGGTTATGTTAAGTTTGACAGATATTTGAATACTTGGAACCCAAGAAAAGGCTAAATATTTACTCATGTAACTATCCAGGTCATTAATTAATTTTGAATATTTTATAATATAACTCATTATATCCTACTTAGTTTACCAACCACCTCATTATCAAATTCATATTTTTATACAAAATTCTAGTCATAGATCCCACAGACCTCTTTGACACTAAATAGTCCAATTGGGACTGAATTGGATCCCAAGGCCCATGGATCATACCTAGACCTTCTAATAAGTCCCCAAGTCTTATTATTTTCATGATTACAAATTTAAGACTTGCCTTAACATAATTTCTCAATTGAGCCTCATTACAATATTTACTTGAAGACTTACTCTAAGTCTAGATCTTAAATTCCAATTTAGTCTAAGTCATTGTGACAACCCCAATTCCAGCATACTTTCCATGATGACATTCCATTGGTATGTTTGCACTGATATCGATAAGATGTCAAGAGGGTAAATATGAGGAGTTGTGGTTATCATATATAATAATAGAATTTGGATCGCGTTCACAAACATTATGTATTGCCACATAAACACATAACTCATAAATGGGAAATAAGATAGCATTTACATTTATTTGGAAAGAAATTTCTAATTGTGGAAAGAAGAAAAGTACATAGGATATGATCTCCATCCTATACATCAAACATATATGAAAATGGAAGTAAATTATCTAAGAGAAGTAGAAGGAGACATCTATCTACTTTATATCCTCCAATATGCTTCATTGTTTCTTTCAAGTAGTTTCCTTCACTGATGGATTCCTTACATCTACAAAAAATGTGAAACAACATATCAATAATAGGTGTTGTGTAAGCGGATAAAAATACATACTATTAATCTTGCATAATTGAAATAATCTGATAAAGTGGAAAATACTAGGAAAACCATTGTTTAGGGTGAAAAACCAGGTAAACATATATTTTTATAAGTCTTTTGATGTGATTGTACTACTAAGTGTGTCAACACCTAATATTCTTTTATGTTGGGCCCTCCTCGCCCCTTGGTCTATGGGGATCCCCACACCAAGGACTATGGGATGTGCTAACCATAGTTTCATAAAAGAGAGAGAGAGAGAGAGATTATCTCTCTTAGTAGATACAATCCATCTCTTCATTTACGTTCTCATTGTTATGGTAAATATCGTGTTATAATACTTTACATCGAAGAACCATTCACAATTAAGGCATGCAATATTTCATACTTATTTCATACAAGAAAACTATGCATATACTTATATCTCCCGCGTACTTGATCCTATCAGATCTTGGATTCCAAATGATCTAGTGAAGATGAAAGTATTCACTTTGAAAAGACATTAAGGCCTAACGTCATTATCTGTCCATAATATTCAAGTTTTAGGGTTTTGTTTTAATCAAGGTTGTTGTTATCAACTTGTGATTAGATTAGGGTCACAAGATGTTATAAACTCATTTTAGGGTTATTAGGACGGATCTAAAGTCTAGAAGAATTAAAAGTTCATTAAGTACTTTCATCATGTAGAGAGAGAAAACTAGCATTACATTTTGTAAGGAATTTCAGGTCATTATTCATTTCCTAATTAAGTTTTCATTATCTAAATGCATCAAAGATGTCATTAGGATTTATGAGTCAAATGTTACTGATATCAGACCATGAACAACATTTTTCATCATTTTAATTTAAGGAAACAAAATCAATAAATAAAATAATTATTTAGGCCATCATTTTTGAAAAAAGGAATCATATCCAGGTCAGTATAGTATTTTCTTTAGATTCCTTGCATTTTTAGATGAAAATGGTATATATATGTTCTCATTCGATAATCTTATCATTTACTATAATATTCCATATATAAATGGGTTTTCTTATTAATAAAATAGATAAATGGACAATACTTGTTGACGTGGGAGATGGTGATTGGTCCCAATTAGTCAAGGTGATGTGGGTCCTCCTTGATGTACCCTACTGCCCCACGATCACAGCTGAGGTGGCATCCTCTGGTTGGCCACCTTGAGCCGAGATGACACTACGTGGAGCTGAAGTGGCGCTCTCCTCCTAGCCTCCTTCTAGCTTGAGTAGGGTCTAGTTCCTCCTCTGATAAGGGTCCTACTCACAAGGAGAGGCATTAGCGACAGGTTGAAGATATTAAAACCTTTGTGGGGTTTCTCTGCACTCAGACAACATTGTCCCATGTTGTGACTCCCTTGGAAACTCTGTGCCGCCAGGCTGAGGAAGAGCAGGTCATTGGATCAAGGATTTGAGGTAGCATGGAGATATATTGGGTGTGATAAAGGATCTGTAGGGGTGTTCTTGGACTCCTTAGTTGTGAGGGTGGTGATCGATTGTAGCTTAGAAAGTTCCTTTCCATCATAGAGGTTGAGTGGCGATGGATGGAAGTGAGTAAAGATAGCAGTGGGTATGGATGTCTTACAAGCAATTGGAGTTTGGGGATTACTAAAGGGTCCTTGTAGGAGGTGATGGTGGTTTTATATAAGGAGGGAGCATAGGAGATTAATCCATAAATTGCAAACTGCCGCCAGTGAGAGCCTCGAGAGGTGGGAGGATGGTTCTCACATATCTGAGGGAGAAGGGTGACGTGTGATAGGTTGTTTTCTTCGCAACTATGAGGGAGAGTAAATATATGAAGGGATTCATGAGATTCTTTCTAGGGTGGGGACGTGAGGTCGGGGCTATATGGACGGGATGTTGGGAGCAGGGACGGAGTATATCGGGAGGTTGAAGATGAAGTTGCACCCCTTGAATGTGATCTACATGGTTGAGATTAAAGAAGTCAAGGAAGGTACCAACACCTAGGTAGTTTGTTTGCCATGTGACATATAGTATGTCACACCTTAGTTATTTAATCGATAAACTTAGGCCCTAAGTTTCATAATGAATGGAATTATGCTTATAAAATCAAATGCTCATATCTTTTAATTGTTACGTCCAATCATTATGAATTTTTTTATGAAGCTTTATGATTGAGTTATCTAACTGTGATAGAAAATTGAGATTTGAAAATGTTGACTATTATAATTCAACTAGGTTCTTAATATACATGAAGTACCCTAATATGCATTTAGCATTTCTATTATTTCAAATTTGTGTGTATGCACTTGGTCAATGCATTAGAATGAGTGTTTGAGAGCATTTAGGCAATTAATTTTAATAATTATTAACACCATTAAATTTTCAAGAGAAAGAAAATTGGTGTAAAAACTCACTTCATCACATTCTCTCCTTTCACGAATTTTGCCCTCAAAATTCAACCAGCTTGAAAGAGATGAAGATATTTCTGCTCGATCTCAGACTTGAGCTCTCAGGTAGTATCAATTTGATCATGGTGCCTCCAAAGAACTTCTATTATATCGATGTGTCGATTACTACAAAGATCCTTTGTCTTAGAATAAAGGATTTTGACTAAGGATTCAACATAAGTTAGATTGCCCTTTAGTTCTAGAGGATCATTATTCAGAATGTGACTAGGATCTTTGACATAAGGCTTCAAATTAGATACATGAAATGTGATGTGTATTTTACTAAACTAAGGTGGAAGAGAAAGATAGTATGCACATTCATCGACCCTTTCCAAGATCTCAAAGGGTCCCACATAGCGAGGATTAAGCTTCCTTTTTTTTCTTGGCCAAGGCTTGGATAGGCTTGATATTTAGAAAAGTAGTATTGCCTTCTTTGAACTAACATTCCTACTGGTGAGCATCTGCATAATACTTCTTCTTGTCCTATACCCAATTCATCCTCTACCATATCTGTGCAACCTTGTATGTGTAAAGATGCATGTCCCCAAATTTCATCAAGGTGTGTCCCCAAACATCATCCCAGTGTAGAAGAAATCTACATGGTCTGCCATAAAGAGCTTCATATGGAGGCATCCCAATACTCGATTGATAGATATTATTATGTGTGAACTCAACTAAAGGAAAATAATAGTCCCACAAGCATTTCCAATGAAGCACACAAGCTTGCAGAAGATCCTCCATAATATGTACCATTTGATCGGACTTCCCATAAGTATGTGGATGATAAGTGATACTAAATGTTCAATGTTATACCCAGTTCTTCTTGAATCTATTTCCATACCTTAGAAGTGAACTTTGGATCCCTATCTGAAACAATGGAATATGGACCATACATACGCACAATCTCCAGCATATAGAGGTTGGCAAGCTCAGACACCTTTGTTGTTGTCTTCACTAGTAGGAATTGAATTGACTTGGTGAGATGATCCACTATTACCCATGTGTCATCATATCTGTAAGACCCTGACCTTGTTTAATGCTCGATCTTACCTGCTTTAGCTTAATAAGATGCTTAGACCTTAATATGATCATGTGATGTGTAATATCCTCAATTTTGTTAAAAAATGAATTATACAAATATAATGCATGATTTGATAAATAATGTTGCCCAATGGTATTATTGGTGGAATAATAATGTGAATCACCTTTATGGTGTGGGTTCTTGTAGCACAAGTTAAAGTAATAAAAGGAATCTCGAGCATTTTGTGGTTTGCAATAATCCAATAATGATTTTGGCACAAGAAAGAGGGGGGAATCCAATAAGTAAGAGATTCCTAAAGTAATGGAAAATTGATATTTTTAAATATAGAATTATGCGGAATTCTTTGAAAAAAAAGAGTTTTTGGTGCATAGATAAAGAATGGTGGCTTTGTTCATTGTTGAAAAATTAAAATGCAAGATAATATGCAAATTTTAAAAAGAAAATAAGATGTGTAGTGTTTTAGATAATTCAAGGAATAATTATCTAGTCAGTTTGGCAACACATGTTTGGGACATCAATTAAAATTATTTTTTATTTAACTTTTGGTATGGTAAATAATAATTAAGGAAAGGAAGAGCATTCTAGAATTCATAGAGAAAAAAGATATTCTATGAGATAGTGGTGTTGTTTTAAATAAAGTTTATAAGGAGCACATTTTGATAGTCTAGTAAAATCCCACATATTATATATACATTGGGATAACATTAATTGGTTTCTGTATTTGATTTAAGGAATACTTTAAAGAGAAAGAAAAGGAACAATCTAGATTCCAAGTCATAAGATGTTGAGAAACAATTTAGTGATAAAGTACTCAACATACTCCATATAAGTATATGTCGGCCTTTATGACTTTTGGTGTGATACCAAGCAAAGTGGACATCTAAATTAGGATGATATGTGTCCCTATGTTGAGAATTTATTGAATACATACCGTTTGACAATCATACATGTTCTATCCATGAAAATTTGCCAGGAGCGTGAGAGAGAAAAATAATAATAGAATATTATGGACAAGCCAACTATTCATGTACATAAGGAAATAATAGAATCAGACACTACTATAGAAATGACTTATAACGTCACTTTTAAAGGCGTCGGTTGTATAAATACACCGACACCTAACACATAAAGTGTCGGTTTAAAAAAAAACTGACATCTATTTGTGAAGGGCGACCAGACACGGGTATCGCTTTTATTCAGTGTCGGTTCCTGATGCAGCCCTATTTTAGGGCTTCATCTTGTGTCTTTTTGCTCTTCAATCACATATATACTTGTTAGATTGCATGTCATTCCTCCCAATATGCTTATTTGTATAAAATGCACTTATGGACATTATTTGCATGTTTTTCAGGCATTTTGACCACACTTGATGGAAGAGAGAGAGAAGGAGTGATCCTAGGGTTCCTCTACCCTAGGAGAGACCCAAAGTGACGTCTGAGGCCCCCTCGACCTACCCCTAGTGACCAAAGATCAATTAAAGCAAATATGTCCAAGAAAAGCCAAAGCACTGAGTCAAAGTGTTGACCCAGGACCCAACACGGCCATGGTACCACAAAACGGCCATGCTAGGTCACTTACGCATCAACAGAACAACCTCCAACAGAAGCAGAGAGCAGCACGGCCATGCAGAACAAAATGGTTGTGCTAGTGACAGACACCACAGTCGTGCTCCACAAAACGGTCGTGGCTCAGCAGACCAGAATAGTCGTGCAACACAAAACGGTTGTGCTACCCTCAGACCTCCATGACCGTGGTGACCACCACGGTCGTGGCATTTTCAGCCATCAACCTGACATTTGTCCTATTTTAATTCCCACGACCATGCCCATACACCACGGTCGTGTCCTATCCTACCCACCACGGCCGTGGTGACCCACCACGGCTGTGCTACTCACATAATCGACCCACTTTTCCACTGCTTTCCCCATTTTACCCCTAACTTAACCCTAGACCCCCTAGACACCTATATATACCTAGGTGGCGGCTGGGGCATGAGGCTAGCTACCTTCTACCCCCTCCTAGCTCCCCAAATCGCCACCCACTCCATTCCACTCCATATCCACCTCAATTCCACTCCATTTCACCATTTCCACCACATAACCCCCCATATCTAAGCTTTCCATCCACTTTCCTCCATCATTCCACACCATTTCATCCAAGGAGAAGAAGGAGGATGCCCCTACAGCTGCTGGAGAGGAGGAATTCTTCATCTACACCGAGCTCCATGGCTTCTTCTACCTTTTTCTCCTTTCTTTTTGTATTTTCCATTTCTATGAGTAGCTAGGCCCCTGTGGGTGGGCTGTTTGGGGGAAATTATGTTACTTTGATACCATGTTGGGGGAAAATGACATGTAAACATTGTAATTCCATTTGTTAATGATTATATTCTATTTGCATCTCATTCTCCATGGATTTCTTGTTGGTTTGTGTGTGAAATCACCTAGGAATTTAGGCAAATTGCTTATATGTATGAATTTCGGGATTTGCCCCTAGGTCCAATTCTTAGATCCCTAGGTTGCCTCCCATCTTCCTATATCCTAATCAATCTCCCTAAACCTAAGTGAGAGATCTAAGTAGCTATATTAGGTAATTCTAGTGAAATTAGCATGGAGCCTTCTCAAGGCTAGAATGTGGGGGAATTGGGGTCCAAAACCCTAATCTCACCTCCCCATTACTACCCTCAGCCCCTAATTTCCCTAGGAATGCCTAATCTAGAAACCTAGACTTGATTATACTCTAATTAAATTGTACCTAATCCCTAACCCAATTGAGCCTTGTAAGGGTAGTAGGAGGTGTTAGGGACTAGTTCCCCTATTCACAACCTAGCATATCCATGGCCAGTTAGTAGCTTAGGTTAATTCATTAGACTCTAACTTGTTGTTTGGTTTAGATAATCTAAATGGAATCATAATGTTCATATGTCATCCCCCAACTTAAGTGATAAGTGCATACCCCTAAACATCTCACACATCTCTTTACTGCTTGAAACCCTAGTTTTGTGCTTGCTTAGCTTAATTAGTTCTTTCCTTTCTTAGTTAGCTTCTTATTTTGCTCTTGTCTTGTTCATGCTAGTGTAGCTCTTTAATTGCTCTTTTACTTCTCTCTTGCTTGCCTTAGTGTAATTTGCCTTTTCATACCTAGCTTAATCCTTTCTTGCCTGTTTAGCCTTAATTTAGTCTAGGGTTAACGTACATTTCATTCTTACCTTTAATTCATCACTTGTTCATAGTAGTTTAACAATCAAAACAACCTTCAAACCCTTAACCCTAGTCTCCGCAGTAGGAACCCAGAAAAACTAACCTAGCTCTAGCGCCCCCTCTTTTCCATGTGGATCAACCCTATACTTGCCACCTTCCTATACTACGACATGACCCCATATGCTTACAGGTGTAGTGTTTTAGTAGACGTAGGTAGTCAGTTTAGGTTTTATAAAATTCAAAAGCAAGATCACATCCCGTGCGTTCTGACCTCGTGGAGTGCATCTAGCCACCCTAGTTGGCTGGTGTGTACACCTCTAGCAGAAGCGCACCAGTTCCTTATTAAGAAACTGATGCCTAAAATTAACTGCCAAATCCAAAATTTCTAGCGAAGAAAATTACCTCCAAAATTTAACATATGGCGTCGGTTATTAACTCTTAAACCGACAACGAAAGGTTTTTCGCGAGACAGAAATTGGGCACATTTTCCCACGCTATTCGCGGGAGAATTTTCACACCCCTTGGGTGTCGGTTTGTTAAAGAAACTAACGACTATGGTAATTAATCGAGAACAATTTTTTTAATCGGCATATGTAGATAGACGTCGGTTTTTTCTAGTAAAAATTGATGAATATCATTGAGCATAAGTGTTAGTGTTTTTAGATAACTGACGCCATTCATTCTTGGGTGTCAGTTTTTTAAACAACCGATGTCGATGGTGTAGTTAATAGCACCCACACGATTGAATCTTCCCCACTCTCTCTATTTCATTGGTTGATCAGTTAGGTCTGGCGATCCTATCGTCGTTGCTCCCCTACACCTCCGCTGCTCACTGCTACTGCTCTCCTCGTCGACGTCGCTGCTACTGTTGCTCTCCTCATCGGCCTTCTCCTACTCTCCGGCTGCCACCCTTCTTTGCTAGCTCCGGTGCCTGAGCCTGCCCATGGTTCGTTGCTCCGGCGCCTACCTTCTCCTACACCATGGTTCATTGCTCTGGCGTCTGCCCCTACTCTCTTCTCGCCCCTGCTCTCCAAACCACTACTCTCCTGTCCAGGTAGGCCGCTGCCCTTCTTCTTCCTCCACCTCTTCTTCCTCCTACTCCCTCTCCTTACCAAATGGATTAAAGCAAGGCCACGACCGTGTGGGCTGGTCATGGTCGTGGTTGTGTTGGCCGACCATGACCGTATTGCCCCTAGGAAACACGGCCGTGCTGGCCAGCACAGCCATGGTAGGCCAACACAGCCACGGCTGTGGCCAGCCCACACGGTTGTGGCCTTGCTTTTATCCATTTGGTAAGGAGGGAGCAGGAAGAAGAAGATACATTTGCAATTGAATACTAATGCTTGACCTAATTCTATAAATTTTGATGCATGTTGAATTAAGATATTAAAACCCTAATATACATTTCACCATAATCTTAAATTAACTATATTGCTGAAATATTGTGATCAATCAATGTAAGATATTAAAACCCTAATGTTAAATCTCTGATTTTGTAGTGATGTGTCACCCTAACATCTACATGAATCCCTATTGTATGATGTAGATTGATGATAATGCATGAGCTAGTTTGAAATTTTGAAATCAATTATGAATCTCTCCATCCCTAGGTCATACTAATTTATGTGTAATCTTTATCTTGATGATGAACATGCATGGACACTCGAAATGTTGAAATCAATGTTATAGAATGACAGCACATGTATTTGTTGGCCTAGAAACCCGTCCAAGATTTACTCATTAGGAGTAAATCTTGG
Source organism: Alisma plantago-aquatica (assembly GCA_963693085.1). Classification (NCBI taxonomy): domain Eukaryota; kingdom Viridiplantae; phylum Streptophyta; class Magnoliopsida; order Alismatales; family Alismataceae; genus Alisma; species Alisma plantago-aquatica. The sequence continues at coordinate 877,409,467 of OY856413.1, read as the reverse complement.
ATAGACCCCGGTTTGGGATTGTTCTTGAACACCTAATCTCACTTAGGATGTAAGTGTATAATGTGTATTTGGTTTTCAAGAAAATTCTGGTAGCATTTCCCCGTTTGTTCTATAAGTACATATGTACTTGGAGAACAGCGGGGAAATGCTGTCCAAATTTTCTTGAAAACCCAATACACATTATACACTTACTAGTGAGATTAGGTGTTCAATAATGGGATAGGTGGTACACATTTATTATAGATAAGAATGACAGCACATGTATTTGTTGGCCTAGAAACCCGTCCAAGATTTACTCATTAGGAGTAAATCTTGGATAGTCCCCAGTTTGGGACTGTTCTTGAACACCTAATCTCACTTAGGATGTAAGTGTATAATGTGTATTGGGTTTTCAAGAAAATTTCAGCAGCATTTCCCCATTTGTTCTCTAAGTACATATGTACTTAGAGAACAACGGGGAAATGCTGCCGAAATTTTCTTGAAAACCCAATACACATTATACACTTACTAGTGAGATTAGGTGTTCAAGAATGGGATAGGTGGTACACATTTATTATATATAAGAATGACAACACATGTATTTGTTGGCCTAAAGTTTTAACCATGCAAAAACTCTAACCCTAGACCCTAATCTTGTTGTAATATATACTTGTTTTCTCTTTGATCATAGAATGGATAGATCATGGATGTCCATTCGCAATTGCTGCACCCCAGAGTTTATTTCTGGTCTTGACCAGTTTATTAGATTTGTTGAGGAACATAGGAAACAACCTGGAGATAGGTTCTACTATCCATGTAGGCATTGTGGTAACAACTTGAAAGTCAGCACTGGTGATGAAATCAAAAGTCACGTCATGTACAACGGGATTATACAAGGCTATACAGAATGGCACTGGCATGGATAGATTTCAAACCCAAAACCAGTGGATGTCAATAGCAGTGCTTGTGTGGAAGAAGAAATTGCCTCCGATGACGTAGATGTGAATGAACCAGTTCTAGTAGATCGTTGATGTGATGCTGGATAGTTGTGGAGTAGAGCACACCGATCCACCTCCCATTTTTAGAAACATTGTGCATGATGTTGAGATATCATTATACACATGTTGTACTAATTTTACGAAGCTTAGCACTGTGTTGAGATTGTATAAGCTGAAAGCTAACAATAGATGGAGCGACAAAAGCTTCATGTCATTGTTGTCTTTGTTGAAAGAAATGCTTCCTGAAGGAAACGAGCTTCCAATCTCAACATACCAGGTATTATTTCACCCAATGGGAATGAATGCCAAGAAGATACATGCATGCCCAAATGATTATGTATTATTTCAAAAGGACTATGTGGATTTGAAATATTGTCCAAAATGTGGTGCGTCACGGTATAAATTGATGACTTCGAGGGAGTCCAAAATTGGTTCTCCTGCCAAGGTGATGTGGTATCTACCTATAATATCACAGTTTCAACGCTTGTTTGCCAATCCAATAGATGTGAAGAATTTGAGGTGGCATGCAGATGTTAATAAAAATAATGATGGGATCCTACGACATGCGTCTGATTCCCCACAGTGGAAGAAGATTGATCTATTGTACCCTCAATTTGGTGAAGAAGTTAGGAATCTAAGATTTGGGCTTTGTACAGATGGGATGAATCCGTACGGGACATTGAGCAGCCAACATAGAACTTGGCCAGTCATGCTTGTTATATACAATCTTCCTCCCTGGCTGTGTATGAAAAATAAGTATGTAATGTTATCGGTGTTGATATCGGGCCCTAAACAACCTAGAAATGATATCGATGTTTATCTTGAACCTATGATTGATGACTTAAAGAAACTCTGGGGTGAAGGTGTGATGACCTATGATGCTTCATGAAGAGACACATTTCGTTTGCATGTTATGTTGTTTTGCACTATTAATGACTTTCCAGCATATGGGAATTTGTCTGGATATAGTGTCAAAGGAGCTAAAGTGTGTCCTATATGTGAAGAGAATACTGATTCAATAAGACTAAAACATGGTGGTAAGACTGTATATCTCGGTCATCGAAGGTTTCTTACAAAATTCCATCTGTATCGTAGGAAGCACAAAGCATTCAATGGATTGAATGAGGAACGGAGTGCACCTAAACCTATACCAGGGGAGGTTGTTTATGAAAGAGTAAAAGACTTTGTCAATGAATTTGGTAAGAGATCACAATGTACTATGGCCACACGGAGTGACAAATCTTTATTCAAGAAGAAGTGAATATTTTGGGATCTTCCTTACTGGAGTTCTTTGACTGTCAGGCACTGTATCGATGTCATGCACGTTGAGAAAAATGTCTGTGAAAGTGTCATTGGTACTTTGTTGAATATACCAGGTAAGACTAAAGATGGGATAAAATCTAGACTAGACCTATGTGAAATGGGAATAAGGTCAGAATTAATAGAATTATGTGAAATGGGAAATCAGAGAACATACTTACCTCCCGCTTGTTACACATTGTCTAGAAAGGAGAAGAAAGCTTTTTGTGAATGTTTGGTAAATGTTAAGGTGCCACAGGGTTACTCATCCAACATTCGTAGATTGGTATCAATGAAAGATGTGAAGTTGATAGGTCTTAAATCTCATGATTGTCACACTCTAATGCAACAAATATTGCCTGTGGAAATTCGATCTATATTGCCGAAGCATGTAAGGTTTGCAATCACCAGACTTTGTTTCTTTTTCAACAGTCTGTGCAGCGAAGTTATAGACCCTGATACTCTCGATAATTTGCAAAGAGAAGTGGTTGTTACCCTATGTCATCTTGAGATGTATTTTCCTCCGCCGTTCTTTGATATCATGGTACATCTTGTTGTCCACTTGACTAGGGAAGTGAAAATGTTGGGAGCAGTTTTCTTGCATTGGATGTATCCCTTTTAACGATACATGAGCGTTTTTAAAAGTGATGTTCGAAACTGTTATCGGCCTGAAGGGAGTATTATTGAGGGTTATGTAGCGAGAGAGGTTATGGATTTTTGCAATGACTTTCTCAGTGGTAATGACACTCCTGGTAATGACAAGAATATTGAGGAGAAATTTGGCAAAGGAATTTTGGGATCACAGGTGAAAGTAATCAGCCATGACCAGTTGGAACAAGGTCACTTGTATATTTTACACAACATGGACGAAGTGAGTGTTTATATCGAGGAACATACCAATTTCATCAAGAGACAATATCCTTGAGCCAATACAATGTGGCTTGCTTGAGAGAATAACAAGACATTTATTAAGTGGTTTGAAGATAAAGTCTTACATCAACTATCTCAAACACCAGATGATATTTTACTAAAACTATCAAATGCCTCGCCTTTAAACCAAAATTGAATCTTATGTCTTATGAAGGGTATGATATTAATGGATTCACATATTACACAAAGCACCAAGATGATAAGAGTGTCGTCCAAAACAGTGGGGTCATCCTTCAAACGTCAACTATGTTTTTTGCAAGTGCAAAGGATAAGAGTCCACGTGAAGCTAAAATGTCATATTACGGTGTCATTGAAGACATATGGGAGTTTGACTACATAGATTTCAGAATTCCGCTCTTCAAATGTAATTGGGTTGATAACACCAAAGGAGTTATCGTGGATGAATTGGGTTTCACTTTAATGAACTTTGAAAAGATTGGCAAGAAGGGTGAACCATTCATATTAGCATCACAGGAGAAACAAGTATTTTATATCGATGATCCTGCAAATGATAAATGGTCGGTTGTTCTTCATGGTAAAAGACAATTCATTGAAGATCCTATAGATGAAGAATAGTACTATGATAAGTATGATGACTCCAGTCCATTCTCAGTTGGGTTGCTAACACCAACAAATAGTGAAGCTAATGATGACTTGTATGTGTGCAGAGATCACAATGAAGGATTGTTAATTGATAAAAAATCGCAATATTAGAGGCATGTTTATATTTTTTTATATGTTTTATTTTTCTGAATGTGAACTTTACAATGTGAATTACTTTACAGTGTGAATTTTACAATGTGAATTACTTTACAATGTGAACTTTACAATGTGAATTACTTTACATTGTGAATGTGAACTTTACAATGTGAGCTTTACGGTGTGAATTACTTTACAATGTGAACTTTATAATGTGAATGTGAACTTTCAGATGGTTGATCATTCTCTTGATGACTGTGCTGATGATTACCGTGAGGGTGAGGACATCAATGCGCCGCCTCACAATGTAAGTTTTAAAAATATATCATATATTTATATCTACATGTCCATTTATAGTTATATCATGTAAGTGTGTTTATTTTGTCAAATTTTAGGTTGATGATGCACATGTACCCTCTGAAGCACTTGAGGCACTTGATGAGCAGCACCAAAAAGTTGACAAGAGAAGGGGCATCACTATGATGAAGAAGTTAATAGCGCAAAGGGGCAATGGACACAAACTTGTTGTGGATTTTGATAATGCAGGAAATGCAATTGGAGTTAATCGCAATTCGTTTATTTCATATCTTGGGTATGTTACTCGTAGCCATTGTGGTTGTAAGATAGATTCTTGGCATAAAGTTCCTAAGGGGAATAAAGATGTAATATGGAAGGATTTATGCATGATTTATTATTAATTTGCAATTCTATTTTGTAGATTACTAATTTTTTGAATACTAGTTAATAGCAATTCTATTTTGTGGAGTATATTTGAATTGGATGAAAAGTTGCATCGTAAATGTGTGATGCAACATCGTGGGAGAGTCCTAAGGAACTATAGGACAAATCTCACCCGAGAATACATAAAAGAAGGTGACAAGAGGAAGAAGACAACCACTGAACAGTGGAACTTCCTGGACCAAGAAGAATGGGACGCGTTTGTTGCTTTAAGAAAAATTGATGAATTCAAGGTATTAGGCGTCACTCCCAATTTAATTAATAGACATTGTATTCACCTATTCAAGATTAACATTTAGTGTTACTAACCAAATCATTAATGTGCATACTAACTAGGCCCTCAGTGAGGCGCAAAAAGCAAGGCGTGCACTAAATGTGCATGACCACACAATGGGTCCAAAGGGGTATGCAGGCATTCACCAAAGACTACAGGCCGAGTCTACTTCTCAGTCTGCTGCTACTCAGGAGTCCTCTACTATAGGTACCACACCTCTACATCACCATGATGTCTGGATAGCTGGGAGGCAAAATAAGAAGGGAGAAATAAGGAAGCCCGCAACTGCTGAGGCGGCTGCAAAAATGATAAAATACAACTCTTAGAGCAATCGTTCGAATATTGATTATTTGTGGTGTTTACTTAATTACAATTTTTTTTGGCGATTAGCGGGAGCTGCACGAGATGAGGAAACAAGGCAAGTTCATCCCTAAGGGCACAAGGGATGAATTGACAGTTGTTCTGTGTAACCTAGAGCATCCTGGATGTGTTAGGGCTGCAGGCGCTGGTGTGGGCATCAACGTGTTCTTTGGGCCATCCCAACGCAAACATGTCCCAAAAGTAGGAATTTCACAAGAAGAGGTAACATATTCTTTATTTATATTGTTATTGTAAAAGAGAATTCAATAATCAGAAGCTAACGTTTCTTTTATCTATGTATAGGTAGATAAGATAGTTGATAGGAAAATCGAAGAAGCAATGAGCAAGTGGTAGGCATCTCTGACTGCCACTCAGCAGACAGTACCTATGGCGTCCCGTTCTACTCCTAGTGCAGAGGTTGGGAGTAATCATGTAGACCCAACACCTAGCACATCCACTGTAAGTATTTTTATGACATAGTAATTAGTCTTTTCAAGATGATATGTTTTCAAGATGATATGTATATATGTATATAACATTCTTTACATAAAAAATTTTAGGGGTTGAAGCCATGTCGTCTAAAAAGTAAAGAATTTGTCATTGTAGAGGTTTCGGCTTACCCATCCCTACCAGGGGAAATGTTTCATGGGTCTCCTTTACCAGCTGGTTGGGTTCGTGTGAGCCCAGTACATATATTCCCCAATTGGATGGATCTTCCATTGCCATATGTCCACCCAGATTATGAAACACTTGGTGAGGCAGAAGATGGAGTGATATTGTGGCCAAAAGCAGATGTCCTCTATACTGAAACTGTATGGTAAATTTACATTACGTTAAATTGTTAGTGTGTGTATATGATGTCAATTGATCTGAAATTATATATATATACAGGTTAAAAAGAAGACACTCAGAGCATCTAGGCCTCCACCTCCACCTCCTACATTACCAAGTTGGGTTCCACAGGACCTACCTATCCCGTTAGGTCCTAATTGTAGGGGTATGGCAATCTGGTTAGGCGAACATGATATAAATTTCCCTATAATTGTTTCTATAGATGCGGATGCTGCAGGTCAATCATACGAAAGCAAACTATTTATACAAGATATTTTGGAGTTGTTATGATATGATTGCCTGAATACATCTGTGATAGAGCTATGGATAAGGTGAGATCTTCTTTATACATCCATATACCTTGTGTAGGATCTGGTGATCTGGTTTCTTATTTATTAATGCATACGTAATACATGTTTTGTAGCTACTTAGACAAGATATATGTAGATTTTTCATTCGAACATGTAGGATTTTTTATTCCACCTTTGATTAGTCTAGTAGCTAAAGACCCTCCGTCAGTTCAACAATACTATTGTGATGCTTTTACAAATTTTGCTCAAAATAACAAGATGGTGATAATAGCTCCATTCAATGTGGAGTAAGTTTACTTTGCGTATAATTTGGACTTAAGAAAATTACATTTTTATTGTGGATTTTGAGTTATTAATTTTTAACTTTTTAACCTCTAGTGGTATGCATTGGGAGTTACTAGTTATTGTCCCCGAGACGTTCACTGTCTATTATCTAGATCCTAAGGGGACTAAATTGAATTCAAAATATGGACACACAATGAAAATGGCATTATTCCGGTGAGAAATATTTCATTTTCATATTCGTTAACATATGTTATTATATTACTATTTAATTATGCAATGTACTGTGTTACATTAACATGTAGGGGTTTAGATGAGTTCAAAAAGGCTGGAAGAAAGGTCCCCAGGAAAAAGAACCAACCAATAATTTAGAAGAACGTGGAAGTAAGCTCCCGACTGCAATGTATATATTATTTATGTGAACAGTGCTTAATTAGTTGTATTTTTTTATATTTTGTATATTTCAATTTATAGTGTGCTACACAAGACAACGGATGGGCATGTGCATACTATGTGATGCGATTTATGCACATGATTATCAAATATGCCACAGTGGACATCGATACCATTCCTGAGGTATTATATATAGTCTCATTAGATAATATGAAATATATCAATCTTATTTATATATTATTAATTATATATACATCATTCTCTTTGCAGGTGTTTAAAACTGACCACACTACAGGAAAGGCCTTACCAAATGTACATGCTCCCTATACGACGGAAGAATTAAATGATGTAAGAGAAGAATGGGCAACAGCCATACAAGTAGTGGGGTTTTTTAAATATAATTGGGATGTTGATTGCGAATAATGACTAAAGAATGATATTTTGTAAATGAATTTCTGAATTATAATATGTGTGAATGTTTCTACATGTTTGAATGTTTCTACATGTGTCTGAATGTTTATACATGTGTGAATGTGAAAATGAATGAAACTGTTGATTGCTATATGAATGTTTCTACATATGTGAATGTGAAAATGAATGGAACTACAAATTGGTACATGAATGTTTCTACATGTGTGAAAATCGAATAGAACTACAGGTTGTTAAATGTGTGAAAATTAATGTTGTTAATTTTGCAGGTTTGTGGCCTGTTGTTGGCTGATATCAATGGATATCGTAAAACCGGCAGTTCATAACTGAAATGCAGGTTTCTCATCCTGTGACCAGCCACAGTAGGCCTGGAGACTGATAAGAAAAAAAATGAAATAGGCATCAATTATTTATTTAAAACTGACGACAAATGATTACAGCGTCGGATAAATAATTATTACTGACGCCTAATTCATGTGATGTGGCGTCGATTATCAATAATAAACTGACGCTGATGGTTTTGGCTTCGGTTGCCCTACTAGTAACCGACGTCGATTTTCCTAATGAGGCCAAACAACACGGTCGTGCTAGTCAGCACGGTCGTGGTAGCGGGCCAGACACCACGGCCGTGCTGGCCAGTACGGCCGTGGCAGCGGGCCAGACAACACGGTCGTGCTGGCCAGCACGACTGTGGCAGTGGGTGAGATCGCATCGGTTATCACTAATAAACTGACGCTGATAGTTCCCCAGATGGCGCCCTTTATGTGGCATGAAGGTTTTTGGCATCAGTTTCAAAACTAATAACTGACGCCTATAACCCCATGCTGGCGTGTTTTCGGTGGCGCCGAAGGGTTGTGGCGTCGGTTTGAAAACTGACACCTAACGGTTGTCCTTTTAGCGGCGCCCACATAGGTGTCGCATTAAAACTGACGCTAATGGCCTTAAATAACTGACACTAAAGGTCGATTATGTACTAGTGATAAAACTATTCAATTCTTAGATTGAAACAAGTCTTGAGGGGGGAAAACCAATAGATAGTTTCCCTAATATAGTATATATATACGGGTAGTTCCCATGTATCTGTCCATTATTCAGAGACTGCAGACAAGATCGAGGGTGAGGCCTTGGCTTCCCCATCCATCTCATGTTGTTGAAGCTTGGTTTGGCTCTATAATGTAGAAGCACTCATGAGCGGAGAATTTGGGAATGACCCCTAGGGCAGTTGGGAGTCGGGTGCTACTTAAGCCCTAGTTCACACCAGCGCTCGCAGAGTAAGTTTTCCCTACTGGAAGCGTCAGAAGTCTCCAGGACAAAGAGTGTGACATCCCCGGATTTTCTAAAACTTAATCTGATGTGTGACGTCCAAATTGAAACCTCACCACAGCAAGAATTCCAATTTAAACACCACACTCTAGGCTAAGAAGAAGAAAATTAGAGGACGTCAGAAGGAAACAATCAGTAGCTCATGTACATGAACAATAATAAAACCATACAAAACATGTTCACCATTCAACATATAATTACAACATGAATTGTTACAACATTTGATATTACATATTGACAACACACTTTAACATATACATGTACTACGACTTAACTATAGGACCTTAAGACAACAAGTCCACCTATACATCAGCTCGCCATACAACTCACAACTATCTCGGTCTTCAAGATCACATGTCCACAACCTAAACAAAAGATTACATGTGGTCAAAATCAGCACAATATTCAAGAATATTGTACTGAGTACGCCTACGTGTCTTTCATATACCTCTCATCATATCTTGGCAATAAGATAAAACTAATACTTGGTAGATATAAAGAAATATAAGAAAAGCATATACTTGCATAAAGATGTTCATTAACAAAGATAACACATATTTTAAGCACATTTTCCATTATATATCCATGTATTGACCGCCGAAGGTTTTGATGCATTCTCTTGACTCTCTAGGATCTCAAGATTAAGGTCTTTATGATCGACTACCAAAGAGTTAGATCATATGTACAATGTAACCAACTACCAAAGAGTTAGGTCACTTCCAAGCACTATACTACAAAGAGTTTAGTGTTTTCATATAATGGAACGGATATATTATGCTTGATGTGTTCATATCCATAAGTATGGAAAAATCAAGCAACATATCATTCAAGAACAATCATATCTTCCTTATCATATTCCAAGTATTTTACTACACATATAACACAAGCATATTGTATAATAAGCCAAGTAAGAGGTAATGGCATACATTCCAAAGAGATAATCTAAACCACATTCCTAATGTCAACTCTAACCTTGGTCAACCCTGATTAAGATAAGATCATATATCACCATCAGGTTCTCATCATCTTAACCTTAGTTATGTCCATTTTAGGGTATGCTTAGTTCATTAGGATATGTGCATCATTACTTGCATTCTTGTCTTAGATTTATCTTAATGATGTCAATTTCTAGATGATGGTTCATTATCTAAAAAATAGGTTCCATATCCTTTTCGTGCATGTCTTAACCCTAGTTTATATATACATTATTCAAATTAGGGTTACAACCCATGCATTAAGGGTCAACTTCATATAACATGGATTATATGCATCTAAATGATATCAGAGTTCCACATTAGCTTCCAGTTACATATATAAAGGCATTCCATAAATTCTAGCATTTATTGAGCATGTATGTATTTATTGCATTTTATATAGTGCTAAAGCCCTAATTAGCCATATGGAGAAAATTACATGATTTTGTGCATCAACATCATAATATCTGATTTCAAATGGATTATACATACCATTTTAGAGTTAGTGATGCATTCTCATAATATTAGGTCTTCATTTGATATTTATTATCCTTTAAATAAGTATTGCACATCTTACATGATATAACTGAGATTAATGCATCAAAAGTCTGTTGTTATAGTTGCATGTTGTGCTAACCATTTTTCTAAACATTTTGGTAGCTTACTTGTATTTTTCTGATGAACACGTTATTACTACGATTTATCTGGGATCTGTAGATTTACTAAAGTTTTACCTTTCCTAGCCAATCGGTCGTCGCCACGTGACCATGTGGGGGTGCGCTGCTTCTTGCTTGGGCTAGCAGGTTGATCTGGTTCGTGGCTAGTCTAGCTGGTTCAACTTTTGTCCAGTTGGTTTGAGCTGGTGTTCAGTCGGTTCAAAGCCTTCCTTTCTCTTTACTTTCATGCTCTCTCTCTCTCTCTCATCTCGTGATCTTAGTGCCCTGTGTGTGAGTTAACTGTGGGAATTCCATCGTGAAGAAGGTCTCTGATGGGGGATATGCACCCTTAACCTCCTCCTCGAGGACTAATAACAGGGCCAATAGATTCGGCCCCACTCCCTCCGTGCTGCTGGCCTTGAGGCTACTCATTTTTTGGTGGATCCTAGCGGCTGGAGAAGATTACCGCCATCTGTTGTAGGTGGCGGTGGAGGAAAAGAGTCAAAGCACCTTAGCTCACTCCGAATAACATCTAAAGATTCCAAAAGCTTTGCAGAACCTCCTTGAACTTGATAGAGGTGTCTGAACATGAAGGCAAGCACTCGAGAGCCTCCTCTCATCTCATCTTCCTAGTCGGCTGAGTTGAGTTGGTTTTCTACCAAAACCACTGTGGGAGGTCATGGAAATGATTGGGATGGATTCATATGGATCCGAGCTTCCTTTTCCCTTCTTTGTCCTCCTCCGAGTTGCCTTCTTTCTTCATCCTCTAATCCCAGCCACCACATGCTCTGTGTGGTGGAGAGCCGCTAGCAATGGAGGGCCCATTCTCTCTATTTACTCCATCAAATGATTCGTTCAGGGTGTCAAATAGTTCATAAAGGGGAGGCAAATACAACTCATTGGATACTTGTCCCCATCATCCAACAACCTGGATGATCATGGTGTCATGGATGGACACACCAGGATCACAATCTAACTGAAAGGTTGAATATGATATATGTGTCGTTGGTTCCTCGTATGCGGCGGAGATAAATCCTACACAAAGCCAGATATGTGGCTTCTCCCTTACAAGGACCACAGTTGTTAGATTTGAGATGCAAGGCTAGAGAAGGTCCACACATCTGGCTCCAAACAAAAGGGGCACGTGACACGGCCACTGAGGCTAGAAACTCAACACTTTGGTTCATTATCATTTAATACATCACATTATTTCACTAAAAATCAAACCTAAATAACTTCTTCTCAGATACTCAAATTGCCACTTTAACCAGAGCTTCCTCACCACACAAGCTACCTTTTACACGAATTTGGTGCCAAAACTCAACTATTTGACTTGTCAACTAAATTCCTCAAAATACATTAAATATAGGGATCCTAATCATGGTATAAACATCAATCCCCAAACAAACATTATCAAAACACTTGAAACTCTCAAGATAACTCAACATATGAATTTCAATATGTCATTGGACATTTAAGGATTCCAAAAGTCCACTCCATCACATCCTACACACCTTAAAAGATATTTCATCCTCAAAAGTAAGTCAAAATTCTAGTCCATCACATCATATACGTCTTAAAAGAAATTTTGTCCTCAAAATTAAGCCATCCTCTTTCTTTAAGGAACTTGATCTATATGTAGGACACTACTATATGTGCTACATATCCAAAACAAAGCTCCTTAAACATATCTGAACCACTATTAGGAGGTTTTAAAACATCTAGGGTGAAACATCCCTTCATAAAAGATTGAAACAAGGATTTAAAAACTCTAATTAAGTCATGTCATATCTAATATGTTAGGGTTGCATCCTCATATTTATCCATGAATTAGGGTTCCCACATCATATTACCCTATTCTAAAAGAGTTAACTAAAGTTAGCCCATTATATCAAAGTGTCGTCTACATTTTATTGAGCTAATTGTTATAACATGTTCAACATTAACATATGCCTTTTAGGAGGGAGTTAACTATATTTAACCCACTTTATCCATCTAGATCAGATCAAGGTGTCATAATTGTTATGTTGTGCTAACTGTCAATTAATATTTGTCATCTTTATTAAGCACTAAGATTAAACCTCATGTAACATGTTTCATTCACAATATCTTATTTCATTACTCATAATAAATTGCAACATTTACTAATGATTTCATCACAAGATTTAACAACAATATCATATTATCATGATTATTCAAATATATGGTTAACCATTTATGCCTAGAGATCTATCAAATTACACTCGTTGTTCCATCATCATTCCTACTATCATATCGTGTCTATATATCATGTCTCAAGATTCGATCATGTCCTTGCATATATTATATCATGGTTGTGCTAAAAAAACTTATGTGAGTGTCTAATCAAACATATATCAAAACTTTATCTAATCCATATCAGGTCCTAACCCTTATTATGAAGGTTGTTTCATGCTCAGTCTCTCTGAGCTCACTCAACTCTATGAGTATCTCATATGCATATACTTTATCTTCCCTCTCTTGGTCTAGGGTTCTCATATTACCTCATTGGTACTAGTTAATTAATTTCACAAGATCTAGCCACATAAAGCAAAACCAAAACATGATACTCTCTTCATAGGTTCTCCACCCACGAGACATGCTTACCCAAAACTCTCTTATATACGCAACCAATAGATACCTACAAGGAATCACCAACCTGAGCATGAGGCTTCACAGAAACTAACACAGTTACCTCCTCCAGGATCTTGGGTATCTCTCCCTCACCCAGATGGTAGGTTCTCATATTCATGTTCACAAATGCACATATAACTGGCCTCTCTCTGAATTTAGGATTTGGTCTTCCAAAGGACATCTAGAGTTCAACAAGACTAGGAATCATGCATAACGCAAATCAACTCAATCACTCAAGAGTATTATAGTTTAGGACATATCATATCACATATTTCTCATCATTCTCATATCTTGGAGTTTAGGTTCTACAACCTTCTCCCAATGGGTCTCACTCGGAGTTAACCCTAAAACTAGTCCTAACACTAGAGGTCCTCCTTTGTAAAAGAGCTTGAGGCTCATGCTTATCCATATCTTATCTTAACTTCACATACATTATCTCATAAAAGAATGCATACTTGCATCATAAAAACTAATCTTGCATCCTCAAAACTGAATTTAAGTTCTCAAAGACAAACATTGATCATCATAAACCATCTTATATCGTCTATATAAAACCTACATCATATTAGCAAAACTTATTTCATCTATTCCATCTATCATATATTCTAACAAGGCTCTAGACATCTAATCTAGAACTATTTCCTCTTCTAGAGTGATGTCATACACTTTCACTTAGGTTGCATGGTCACATCCTACTCGTACATGTGTTGGGACACATTTTTGTAATACATATATATAATAAAATATTATATAGTTTTTCTTCGATAAAACATGCGTCAGAGAAAACTATCAAGGTTCGATCCTATTGGAATCAAAAACCAAATCCACAAAATGAGTGTCCCACACATAGTAGAGAGTCTAGTGTCATGAAACTAGTGAAAAGGGTGAGAACATGGTGTAGACTAGTGTAGCTACTCTATACAACGAGTGTCATATGTCTAGGGTTTCTCTTCCCTTGATGTACGTCATTTCCAAATAATGCAACATCCCATACCGCTGCACTATAAGGAAAGAACAACATCTAAGGACTTGCTATGCGACAAGCACTAGTCTAGACCTAGTTCTCAGACATCTAGGTGCTAACCTAGAGGGTAGGTCAGATCGAGCATCTAAAAGACAACTAATCTAACCCTAAATATTATTAAGTTTAAGGTTCTTTAGTTTTGAGTTGCAAAATGAGAAAATGTTAGGCTTTTCTATTGTTCATACTCTGATACCATCTATGATGTCCCCGGACTTTCTAAAACTTAATCTGATGTGTGACGTGTAAATTGAAACATCACCTCAGCAAGAATCCCAATTTAAACACCACACACTAGGCTAAGAAGAAGAAAAATAGAGGACGTCAGAAGGAAACAATTAGTAGCACATGTACATGAACAATAATAAAACAATACAACACATGTTCACCATTCAACATATATTACAACATTGGATATTACATATTGAATAGCAAACTTTAACATATACATGCACTACCAACTAAACTACAGGATCCTAAGACAACAGGTCCACCTGTACATCATCTCGCCATACAACTCACAACTATCTTAGTCTTCAAGATCACATGTCCACAACCTAAACAAAAGATTACATGTGGTACACATCAACACAATATTCAAGAATATTGTACTGAGTATGTCTACGTGTCTTTTATATACCTCTCATCATATCTTGGCAATAAGATAAAGCTAATACTTGGTAGGTATAAAGAAATATAAGAAAAGCATATACTTACAGAAAGATGTTCATTAACAAAGAGAACACATATTTTAAGCACATTTTCCATTATATATCCACGCATTAATTGCCGAAGGTTTTGATGCATTCTCTTGACTCTCCAGGAGCTCAAGATTAAGGCTTTCATGATCGAATACCAAATAGTTAGATCACATGTACAATGTGACCGACTACGAAAGAGTTAGGTCACTTCCAAGCATTGTACTACCAAAGAGTTTAGTGCTTTCATATAATGGAACAGATACATTGTGTTTGATGTGTTCATAGCCATAAGTATGGAAAAATCAAGAAACATATCATTCAAGAACAATCATATCATCCATATCATATGTAAAGTATTTTACTACACATATAACACAAGCATATTGTATAATAAGCCAAGTAAGAGATAATGGTGTACCTTCCAAAGAGATAATCTAAATCACATTCCTGATGTCAACTCTAACCTTGGTCAACCCTAATTAAGATAAGTGCATATATCGCCATCAGATTCTCATCATCTTAACCCTAGTTATTTCCATTTTAGGGTTTGCTTAGTTCATTAGGATATGTGCATCATTACTTGCATTCTTGTCTTAGATTTGTCTTACTGATGTCAGTTTCCATATTATGGTTCATTATCTGAACAATAGGTTCTGTATCCTTTTTGTGCACATATTAACCCTAGTTTATATATACATTATTCAAATTAGGGTTACAACCCATGCATTAAGGGTCAACTTCATATAACATGAATTATATGCATCTAAATGATATCAGAGTTCCACATTAGCTTCCAGTTACATATATATAGGTTTTCCATAAATTCCATCATTTATTGATCATGTACGTATTTATTGCATTTTATATAGTGTTAAAAGCCCTAATTGGCCATATGGAGCAAATTGCATGACTCCGTGCATCAACATCATAATATCTGACATCAAATGGATTATACATACCATTTTAGAGTTAGTGATGCATTCTCATAATAGGTCTTCATTTGATATTTATTATCCTTTAAATAAGTATTACACATCTTACATGATATAATTGAGATTACTGCATCAAAAGCCTGATGTTATAGTTGCATGTTGTGCTAACCATTTTTTTGAACATTTTGGTAGCTTACTTGTATTTTTCTAATGAACATGATATTTACTACGATTTATCTAAGATCTATAGATTTACTAAAGTTTTACCTTTCCTAGCCAATCGACTGTTGCCACGTGGCCATGTGGGGGCACGCTACTTCCTACTTAGGTTGGCAGGTTGATCTGGTTCGTGGTTGGTCTACCTGGTTCAACTTTTGGCCGGTTGGTTTGAGCTGGTGTTTAGTCGGTTCAGAGCCTTCCTTTCTCTCCGCTTTCTGGCTCTCTCTCTCTCGTCTCGCGATCTTAGTGCCATGTGTGTGAGTTTGTTGTGGGAGTGCATCCGCGAAGAAGGTATTCGGTGGGGGATAGGCACCCTTAACCTCCTCCTCAAGGACTGATAATAGGGCCAATAGATTCAGCCCCACTCCCATAATGCCGCTGGCCTTGAGGCTACTCATTCTGTGGTGGCTCCTAGCAACTGGAGAAGATTTTCGCCATCTGCTGCCGGTGGCGGTGGAGGAAAAGAGGCAAAGCACCTCGGCTCACTCTGAATAACATCTAAAGCTTCCAAAAGCTTCGCAGAACCTCCTTGAACTTGATAGAGGTGTCTGAACATGAAGGCAAGCACTCAAGAGCCTCCTCTCATCTCATCTTCCTAGTCAGCTGAGTTGAGTTGGTTTGCTACCAAAACCACTATGGGAGGTCATGGAAATGATTAGGATGGATTCCTATGGACCCAAGCTTCCTTTTCCCTTCTTTGTCCTCCTCCAAGCTGCCTTCTTTCTTCATCCTCTAATCCCAGCCACCACCTGCTATGTGTGGTTGAGAGTCGTTAGCAATGGAGGCCTCGTTCTCTCTGTTTACTCTGTCAAATGAGCCGCCCAGGGTGTCAAACAGTTCATAAATGGGAGGCAAATCCAACTCATCGACTACTTGTCCCCATCATCCCATGACCTGGCTGATCGTGGCGTCGTGGTTGGACACACCAGGTTTGCAATCTAACTCAAAGGTTGAAGATGATATCTGTGTCGTTGGTTCCTCGTAGGCAGATGAGATAGATCCTACACAAATCCAGATCTGTGGCTTCTCCCTTACAAGGACCACAATTGTTAGATTAGAGATCAAAGGCCAGAGAAGGGCCACACATCTGGCTCCAAACAAATGGGGTGCATGACATGGCCACTAAGGCTAGAAACTCAACACTTTGGTCAATTATCATTTAATACATCACATTATTTCACTAAAAATCAAACCTAAATAACTTCTTCTAGGATATTCCAATTACCACAAAATTTTAACCAGAGCTTCCTCACCACACAAGATACCTTGTACACGAATTTAGTACCAAAACTCAACTATTTGTCTTGTCAACTAAATTCCTCAAAAGTCATTAAATATAGAGATCCTAATCATGATATAAACATCAATCATCACACAAACTTTATCAAAACACTTGGAACTCTCAAGATAACTCAACATATGAATTTCAATATGTCATTGGACATTTAAGGATTCCAAAGTCCACTCCATCACAAAGAGGGGCCGACAGATCTGTGGGTCATGTCTACAAAGGGCCATTGAGTAGATATACGACCATGGACCTTCTGGGAAGCTTCTTCATACAGTGAGGAAGGAACCACAGTGGCGAGTAGATAGAAATGCTAGAAATGATGGTTGAAGCACTCGCTCATGAGGCCCTTCTGGTAGGTGAGGAGTAGGTCATACCAATCGGTACATACAGTCCTGGTCGCTGGTTGTTTGACAAAGAATAGGGAGGTCGAGTTTAGGTGTAGTGGATACGTACGAAAGTTAGGTTGTTCTTCATAGTGGCGGGAGCTTTCTGGGTGATTGAGAGATGATGTAGCATCAAGAGGAGAATCATGATGGATGGCACCTTCAACCACATTGGCATTAGAGGTGGTGGAAAGAGGAGTAGTAGGTTGGTGTCCATGTCAGGCAGACTGATGCAAGAAAACCCATGACGTTGGGGTGTCTATAGTGCCCTAGCGCAAGAAAAGGGATGAGGACACAGTCAAATGACTCATATACCATGTGTGCACGCTCAAGAAGTAGGGGCTCGAGCATCTTTTTGATAAAGTGACAGACCCAACTAAAATAAAAGGGAAAACAAGTAAGTGTTGACTAGTTAGCTCTCTATTAGTTCAATAAGGTTAATTTTTCAAATTTGGTAATAATTGCTAGGATGATCGGATCAGGGCAAGTTATATATGAAAATTGATCATCTGAACGAAAGAAATCTAAATAAATCAGTTCTAGAATCTAATTATGCTCCTTGTTTTTAAAGTAGTGTAAATATGGGTTTAAGTGATAGTTAGTATTTGAAAATCTTAGTTTTGGGTATTATAATGTTAGAAACATTAAAAAGCCTTTCTTTTGTAATAATATCTGATATTGTTGAATGATATGAAAAATAAAGGTGATCACAATAATGATGATGTGTAGTTAGGGTTATAGACCATATTTTGTTATGTGGATTAATGAAGTTAATCTGTTCCAAGTTTTATAATAAAAAGGATATGGTAGATTTGATGATCATGGTACACTTAATAAGAATTAGGTTTTCTAAGTAATTAGATCAACGAACATGGATACTGGGGAATCAAACATAATGACAACTTGAGGAAAAGAAAACATAAACTCTAGATCACGACCTAAGTTAGGTTCACGAAACATGAATATATAGTGACACATATGTAGTATGCATGTTTCAGATACTATGATCGATTGTGGATTTCCTTGATGATTAGATTTCATGACAAGTGAACTTCAAATATTCTACATGAATTATGCATGGAAAAGGTGTGTGGTTACTCTTATGATTACATGTACCGACTTCAGACGTTTGCTGAGGTTTCTCAAAGATTGAATGAATAATATATGTTGGATGTTTATTTTTTCCATTAAAATTATAAAATCCCTATGAGTATCATATTAAGTAAACAATGATATTTTGAACCCTAGGTTACACTAATCGAAGGGTAACCCACATAACTCCAATGATGGATTAGTGGATATACTTGAGATAGTAGACTAGATATGGGTTAGAATATGAAATCAAATGCATGTTCTTATGTGCAAATAATTGATGGTTGATTACATGTACTTGTGATTATTCGATGAACCCATGTACCAGTATAGAAATATGATTATCGTGTTTTGTTTGTTGGCATTTTAGGTAGTTGATACACAAGATACAAACATAAAGATAAAGATGAAATCCATGGATGACATTAAAGCTATGCACGAGGATTAGATAGCTAGTTACTTCTTCTCAACAGGTATTAGTTTTATGAGAAATATCATTGTATAATTGGCAAACAATATTTGAAATTTAATTGAAATTGTTCTCTATTATTTTTTATTTGACAAATATGGATCCTTGGGAATATAGAAAATGGCTCTCAACTTGAAGGTCTTTCCTTAATTGAGAGACACAGAAAGTGAGGTCGTTACATTTGGTATTAGAGTGCCATATTTTTCAAATAATATTTAATAGTTTATAATTGCAAGTAATCTGTAGAAATATGAGGGAATTATTAGGGCATTTTCTAAAGATGATGGTGTGTATAAGGGACCATGACCGGGGGCTGGCAAAATTTTCCTCCGCATCGCTAGTCAGTTTATGAGGACTCCTGAACCCATGCATCCTACCTGGCCAAAGTTTAAAGTCTTTGCCTGAAGTAAAATACCTTTGGGGTTCCTTCTCATCTTGATTCATCCACTTCTCATCCTCTTACTTAATAAACCCTAAAAGAAACTTCCCTCCTCATCTCAAGTTAGGGTTTTTTAGAAGAAGTAGGATTAAGGCATCCTCTGCCAATTAATGTACATGTAATGTGAAATGATAATGTACATCTGGAAATAATAATGTACATGTAATGTGGAGTAATTATATACACACAATGTGGAAATAATATTGAGGTAAAGAAAAAAATTTATGGGCTTTTCCTGGCAAAGGTAAACTCTACATGGGCTAGGGTTGGTCTAGAATAACCTGAGGGGGGTCAAGGGACATGGAAACCCTAAGAAGTAGGGTGTAGTCTCTAACCCTAACCCAAACCCTAATCATGATAAATGAGAATAGTGTGGTGATATAGAAACCCTACCCATATGAATCCAATTGGGGTAAGAGGAAAGAGAAAATAGAAATGTCTAGGTAACCCATGCATGAAGGATGCATGTGAAAGAATCTAAATATAAATGAGGTTAAGTGATATGGTCTCCCATGCATGCATGTATATGGAGCATGACGTTCGTGAAAAAGGTTTTGAGAAACATAAGAATTCAATGGCTATATATATATGAAAATGAAAATCTAAATGCAACTTGCTCGAACTCCCCATGCTATCTCTGGGAGTTTGGTTATGGAAAGAAAGTCATCATGATCAACCCCCAGATTGGGAAGATCATAAAAGGTCAAGCCTCAGATTGGGAAGACCAGTACGTCACCAAGTCCCAAATAGGTAAGGTGGCATGAATTCACAATGTGGACGACCAAGCCCCAGATTGGGAAGGTCATGAAGTGGTTAATCCCCAGATTGGGAAGACTCATATGGCACCAAGCTCCAGATTGAGAAGGTGGCCCAAGTCCAATGTGTAGATGACTGACCAAGCCCTGGATAGGGAAGGTCACAGAGAGGTCAAGCCTAGATAGGGAAGGCCGACATGGCATCAAGCTCCAGATTGAGAAGGTGGCATAAGTCTAGTACATGCACAAAACCCCATGAGAGGGTTTCCTAGAGATTGAGCAAACAAGGGTTGAGAAGTTATAATAGTAAAAACAATGCATAAAGATTAAAATATGAAACCTTTAGGGCTCATGTGACAACCTGGGGTGGGTCAATCCAATAGTGTGAGAAGGACCTATGGAGGAGGCAAAACCTTAGACCTTGGGGGTCAGGTTGTGGCTAGAGAACCTAACTTCCTCTTATGAGCCACAAAGGCGCCCTAGGTTAGGACCTTGCCTAGAAAGGTAAGTTGGCTAAATCAAATTAAAGATTGAGGTAACCATGAATGTCACCTAATATAAAAGACAAAAGCACATACATTGAGTATGATTCTTTGAACCCAAGTATGCCATCTCTGAGGAACATGAGGAAAAGCCACTATGGAAGTGGTTGACCGTATGAGACTGAGTCTGGAAAGAAATGTTGCCATGAGTCCAATGAGGGGACATAAAATGAACTTTGAGCATCATAAGAGATGGAGGAAATCCAGTTTGAAGAATTGCATATGAAAATAATATGCTTGAAATGGTTAAAGTGTGACATCTCAAAGAAACCCTTAGGAAGGGTAAAGTCCTAAGTCGATCCTAAGGTCAAGTAGGGTGTATAAAAGGTACATAGGACCAATGGGATTAGGAGTTGATTGTGCCCTGAATGCATAAGACCATGTAGTCGGGAGGTAACAACTACGTTTGCTCGAGGCCTATGTCTCAGGAGGTTGGCCAACTTCATGATGTTCATGTAGCCCAAGGGGTGAATGTGAAGGGCACTCCCTAGATGCATAAGGATGATATCACTTCAAAAGTATATGTACCCCTAGAGATCTCAAAGAAGTGGCTAAGTCTCGTAATAATGAGGAGTAAATATAAAAAGATATAAAGAAGTCATGAAAACTTGAGAGAAGTTGTGCCCAAACTTAAGAGTGAGAAAGGGGAACTTGACTTCATGAAATATAATAATATTGTGGAATTAAAAAGCATGTATGGTTTAGAGGCATGTGGGGGATGATTCAACCTAAAATGTGAAATTGAAATATAAAGGGTGGATACACCATCTCTACTCTTGGAATGGGATGAACTTTGTATTTGGGCTGCAGTCAAGTGCTTATTTCATCTCATTATTAGTGGGAGAGATTGGGTAGACACATGTTCTTCTTAAAAAAAATTGACATATGAGAATGAATACCTTTAATCGAGTTTCATGACATGATTTAGGGTTAGAGGTATTGACCGGCCTAAATCGCGCATCCAAAATTGTAGGCGGATTTGAAGTTAGTCAGACTTTTACATTTATAAACCCAAACTCTTCTAGGCCCCCGCAACTTTGTTTACGGGGTCAAAGTAGATATACGGGGTCGAACACAGGGACAAGGGTGGTAGTGTTGGGAACTTAGAATCGACACGCTACACTCCGGCAGGTATAAAGAGATGATAAATTTCCCAAAAGGGAACAGCAAGATGTCACGAACTAAGCAAAGAAAACTATCTCCAACTGGAGCAACTACAAAGATTTAAGGTTTTAGTCATTTAGCAGTTTTAGAGGTTTTCATGTAACAGAAACAGAAAGATAAAACTAGAGCTAGAGAAAGGTACGAAGGATAAGACTTCGATAAAACAAGAGGAAGCAGTAACATCCTGCACCCCTCCTCTCAGAGTGGGTACCTCTAACCAAGCATCAACACCCCTCTTGAGGTTGTTGGACTTAAGTTAGAGTGGAATGTTACTGAAGCAACTCCGTTCCAGGCACTCTCGTACTCCAGAATCGGTCCAAACACTAGAGCCACAACACAACTCTCGAAGTTGTTGCGACGGGAAAACATGATTCGGTAGCTAAGTGAAACGCGATCCAAACATGCAAGCTAGAGTTCAGATATCAAACATAGCAGTCATCCAACATTTTACACCAAGAATAGAGCAGAAAGTAATTAAGCTTTTCCATTCCCATAAACAATAAAGGTCTTAATACATTGCATAAGTAAGGAATTAAATAACATAATTAAAAATAGATGTCGCCTTCTTGATGTAGAAGGGCGACAGGATATTGCGGCTCTCCATCCCGATACTGGTCAGGAGCCTAGCCCGATACAGTAGTGTCGGGCGGCACACCCTCTCGGGTGACACACCGTGACGGCCGACTGTATCGCTCAAGGACCCTGGCCGATACGCTCATGTCGGGTGGTGCACCCTCTCGGGTGGCACACATGACGGACGAAGTGTATCGGGTTCGATATCGTGTCGGGAATGGAGTGACATGTTCTACTATCGGATACTTGTGTCGCTCATCAACGTTGGCCGATATCGGCCCGCAGTGTCTCTCGAGACGGTCCTAAGTGAACTATCCCCTCCCTCTCGGGATGAGGAAGAGCTCACCTAGAGTTGTCCGGCATGAGCACTGGTGCATGATACTCTTGCTCTCGTAGTTTTCCTCTGAAGATCGCTCAAAGTCTCCAACTGTCTGAACTGTCTTTTCGACTTCCTGTAGCTGCTATTTATAGGCAGCGGTTGGGGGAAGTTATGGTGCTCAAAGCTCCACGTGTCCTCCTTATTCATGGGTCGGTGGATGGCCGATACAGGTATCGCTCGGCACAGGGGTGTCGGTTGTCAGTCACGTGACGGGCGGCACCTGTCGGTGGGTGGCCAGTGTCGCACAACAAGATGGTGTTTTCATGGCGAGCTCGGCTCCAGGTCGGGTAAAAGACATGTCGTCCGTCAGTTTCTTCTCGCGCGGCGTCCCCATATCGCGCGGCGTTGTGTCGCACTGCCCTTTCGGGCAGAGGTTGTATCGGGCGTCAGGAAGGTCGATGCAGTTTGGACTTATTTGTGGGCCGGGACGGCCTTATTGATGATAAAACGGACCAAAATGAGGAAAAACACTACAAAAGATGGAAGTATTGGATTAAGAGCGTGATTTGGCCAATTATTACAAAAGTGCTTATAAAAGAGAGGAAAATAGCAGAAAAGGGCAGTTTTGATAACAGAATAAAGGGAAAAAACGTCACCAAAATTGGTGTTATCAACTCCCCCAAATTTATCATTTTGATTGTCCTCAATCAATATTTAAACTTTATTTAGTGATGCTTCTTCTGCTCGGAGTAGTTTTCAGGCCAAGAGGTAAAACAAGTATCGTAATGCCTTAGAGATAATGTTGTGTCACTACGAACAAAAAGACTTTGTTTTTCCTGCCTTATTGTTTAAGTAATATTCTTCTCTACAGCTTCAGCAAGACTTTGTTGTATGATTCCGAAGTTAGCTTACACACCAATCAGCTTTATTTTTGGGGCAGAAAGTTGTGTGTTGGGTAGGCTAAGGCTTTTTTGGAGTTTTTCTTGTTTCCCATCAGTCCATCT
Organism: Alisma plantago-aquatica; assembly: GCA_963693085.1. NCBI lineage: Eukaryota > Viridiplantae > Streptophyta > Magnoliopsida > Alismatales > Alismataceae > Alisma > Alisma plantago-aquatica. The sequence goes on along the minus strand of OY856413.1, from coordinate 877,385,435 downwards.
AGGTAAGGGTCCGTTAGCGGGCAAGTGGTCCCTGCAGTCTAAGCCAGTTGGCTTTAGAGCAGTGATTTCCCATCCTACGTACCACTGCCCCAGATCTACCATGCCTAAAGATGGGTACTTTTGGAAAACAAGTGTGTATATATATTTTTTTCTTTTCTTTTATTGGGCACAACTCTCATGTTTTTATTCACCCTCATAAGGCTGCTTTCTCTTTTTGGGATTTTTGTTGGGTAAGGGAAATGAAAGAGATTTCTGCTGTTTGGGCAGCTTTTTCCTTCTCCATACTCGTCTCTTAGCTATTGTGAGATTATTAATTTTTTCGAAATTTTTGGCACGGGAAAAACGTAGTCTTTTGTTTGTTTGAAGCAACATTATCAGAAAGATACAACAAAACTTGCATTTCGTTGAGCACATAGAAAGCAATCTTGGCAAGAAGTCGCATCAGGTTTTTACTATACATCAGCTTTGTACATATGCATGGGAATAAAATCAAAAAAATTCAAAAAAAATTATATGATCATGACATTTTATGCGAGCATGGGTACATATACATACACATGATAAAGAGCAAGAACAAAATGGCACAAAGGGTGGAGGTGAAGAAAATTTTTATACCTCCTTCAGTGGTACATGGGTACCCCCCCCCAAACTTACTCTGCACTCTGTCCCAGAGTAGCGAAGAATATAGGGTGAGGTCATGTTAGCCCAGTGAAGGTTATATAGTGGGTTCACTTGTGCCTTGTAGAAGCTGCAATATGCTTCTTTGCTGCAGCCATTTTATTTCCCCATTTGGAAGCAGCCGGAACAAGTGGAAAGCTCTCAAGAAGGAAGCTCGAAGCTCGTACATAGTATTTAGGGAGATCTTGAAAACACTTGTGGATACTTTCCCTTTTTTAAGAAGATGGAACTGGAATGCCCAGATTCCATCCGGAGGCCACCGACAAAAGACTCGTGATGTCTCTGTAGATGGTCCTAAACCACCGTAGAAGACAGACTATGATAAGGAAGTGATCCTCCTCTGGAACTACCAAATCAAGAAAAATCCACCCTCTCTCTATCTTTGGTTGTTAATGGCTAGCTGCCTCAGGATTCTGACGTTTTTGTCTGACAGTTGTTGCTTTAGCTCGGCTGGAGGTTTGCCTTGTGTGAGCCATCCCTGTTATCAAGTCCAATTGTCATCTAAATGTTAGGTCGGGAAAAACTGGAATCATGATAAGAATTAACTTATTTCAAAATCCAGGTATCGTCCATTAAAAGAAACTCGAGACGATACAAGATTGGACGATACTAAGGGAGTTGCACGGCACAACAAACTGCCCGACACGGGACGGGCATGTCAGGCGATACGATCGCATGAAAACATTTGCCCGATAGGTCATCTCAGAAGAAAACATGTCGCCCGATATGGCATATCGGGAAAACACTATCGGTCATTGTGTCTTGCTGAATTAGTGTCGGGCGATATACAAAATCGACTAAGCTCGTAAACTGGAGGCAACGGTGCCCCTGATAAGCAGCGTACGATAAGAAAACCCGTGTCGGGCGATAAGTCTGTCGGGCTATACCCTTGCTCTTTGGAGCCATCGCCCGATACAAGGGTGAAGGCAAGCTGGCCGACACGCGAGCAAAAAAGGGATGTTACTGCATGTGGTACAAGTGGCTAAAAAGAGTAAGTGTATTGCCCCGACACGTTGAGCCCCCTTGCTATATATAGCAAACTCAGCTGGGGGTAAAACGGGCATTTTTGGGGCGTGCATCGGCCGTTTGAGACATGTCGTTCCCGTGACAACGATACCGTCAGTCTAATTAAGGGCATTTATTCCCATGCACGTTACGGTTGTCGCTCGGGAATACCATCCATCACGGCCCTTGTGGTGCCCAAGAAACTGCAACCCGATACAAGTGTGACCACACGCCAGCTGAGTTGCTGATCGACACGGCATAAAAGAAGGCTTCTGAAACTAAAGCAAGGCGGAGAAGAAGTAATTGATGGGCAAGACATCATCGGTTTAGGGTAGAGTCCCTGACCTCAGACAGAATCGCTCCTCAAAGCTTTGTAAAATGCAGCGATCACCCATAAAATAGAAGAGTCGGTACGCTCAGTGTGTGCGCTGACTCGAGCCTTATTACAGTCCATAAAGTTTGTTTTTACAAGTAATAAGAAAAATGCATCCTATTCTAGGAAAGAAAGAAAAACTCGGGCTGCCTCCCGAGGAGCACTGAAGTTTGCGTCACCAGCTCGACTGGTGTAGGATCATCTTGTTCAGCCCTCGATTGTACCCATGTCTTACAGGTTGGTCTCTGCTCTCCTGAAAAAAGCTTCATCCTCATAGAAACTTTTCACCCTATGCCCATTCACTTGAAAGACTTTGGTCGAATTGTCCTTGTCATAGAGCTCCATCATTCCTGATGGGTATATCTTTGACACAGTGAACGGTCCTGACCACCTTGTTTGTAGCTTCCCAAGAAAAACACGAATGGAGGACTTGAATAACAATACATTATCTCCTTCACTTACATCTTTTCTCCTGAGGTGAGCATCGTGCCACAATTTTGTCCTCTGTTTGTAAATTTTTGCATTTTCATAGGCATTCATTCTCAGCTCTTCGAGCTCTTGAAGCTGCAAAGACCTCTTTTCTCCTGCTTTGTCGAGGTCCATATTTAGGAACTTGATTGCCCAGAGGGCCTTGTGTTCCAATTCTAAAGGCATATGGCAGGACTTTCCGTAGATAAGCCGGCAGGGGGTGGTTCCAATGGGCATTTTGTAAGCGGTCATGTAGGCCCACAGTGCGTCGTCAAGCTTCATAGACCAGTCTTTCCTCATTCGGCTGACAGTTTTCTCAAGGATCTTCTTGATTTTCCTGTTAGAAACCTCTACCTGCCCTGACGTTTGTGGGTGGTAGGGTGTAGCGATCTTGTGCTTTACTCTGTATTTGCACAGGAGTGCTTCAAACTGTCTCTCTCCAAAGTGTGACCCTCCGTCACTTATAATAGTGTGCGGTACACTGAACTGAGGAAAGTTCGTTTTCTCAAATAGATTGATTACCAACTTGGCGTCGCATGTTTGGGTTGCTACCGCTTCCACCCACTTCGATACATAGTCTACTGCCACTAGTATGTATTGATTCCCCCAGGATGGGGGAAACGGTCCCATGTAGTCGATCCCCCACACGTCAAAGATTTCTACCTCGATCCAGCTTGACATTGGCATTTCATTCCTCCATCCTATATTCCCTGTAGACTGGCACTCCTTGCAAACTTTTACAAATTGTGCAGCATCTTTAAATAGTGAGGGCCAGTAGAAACCTGACTGTAGCACTTTTACAGTTGTTCTTTCGCTACCCAGGTGTCCACCATAGGGGGAGGTGTGGCATTCTGTTAGGATATTCGCGATTTCTTCCTCTGGGATGCATCTCCTGTATAAGTTGTCAGCGCATCTTCTGAACAGGAGAGGATCATCCCAGTAGTAGTTTTTAGCGCCCGCGAATAGCTTCTTTTTCTGATTGTAGGTAATGTCAGGAGGCAGTTCCCCACAAGCAAGATAGTTGCAGATATCTACAAACCAGGGAAAGTCTTATGCTTTAGCTTCTACCAACATAAGGGCCTCATCGGCGTAGTCGTCGTTGATCGGTTGTCCCCCTGGTCTTTCAGCTATAATCCTAGATAGGTGATCGGTGACCACATTTTCTGTTCCCTTCTTGTTGATAATTTCGTGGTCGAACTCTTAGAGCAACAAGGCCCACCTCAACAGTCTGAGCTTCACGTCTTTCTTTTGCATTAAGTATTTTATGGCCCCGTGATCTGTGTATACCTTGACCTTAGCTCCGACAAGATACGACCTGAACTTATCGAATGCGAAGACGATCGTGAGCATCTCCTTTTCAGTTGTTGTGTAGTTTACCTAAGCCTCGTCCAACGTGCGACTAGCGTAGCAAATCACATGGTGTTTTTTATCTTTCTTTTGCCCCAGGACTGATCCAACTGCGTAGTCGCTAGTGTCGCACATCAGCTCAAAAGGTAAATCCCATTCTGGCGCTTGAAGGATGGGTGGTGTTATTAAAGAGTTTTTTAGGGCCTGAAAAGCACTAAGACAATCGTTAGAGAAAACAAATGCAGCATCTTTTACCAGAGGATTGGACAGCGGTTTGGAAATCTTCGAGAAGTCCTTGATGAATCTTTGGTAGTATCCGGCGTTCCCGAGGAAGCTTCTCACTCCCATCACAGAATTTGGTGGAGGAAGCTTAGATATCGCTTCAACTTTGCTTACGTCCACCTCGATCCCACGCCTTGAGATCTTATGCCCTAGAACGATGCCCTCCCGCACCATGAAATGGCACTTTTCCCAGTTTAGGACCAGGTTGTTCTCCTCGCACCTTTGAAGAACCAATGCCAGATTTTTCAGACATCTATCGAAGTCCTTTCCATAGACTGAAAAGTTGTCCATGAAAACTTCTATGATATCTTCTAGAAAATCTGAAAACATTGATATCATGCATCTTTGAAAGGTGGCGGGGGCGTTGCAGAGTCTGAAGGGCATCCTTCTGAAAGCGTAAGTGTCGTAGAGGCAGATAAATGTTGTTTCGTCATGATCGTCGGGCAAGATGGGTACCTGATAGAATCCTGAAAAGCCATCAAGAAAACAAAAAAAATCGTGATGTGCTAATCTTTCAAGAACTTGGTCAATGAAAGGTAGTGGAAAATGATCCTTTTTGTAGCCTGATTTAGCTTTCGGTAATCGATGCACATCCTCCATCTGGTGACGGTCCTAACTGCCACCTCATCGCCCTTTTCACTCCTTACCACTGTCACCCCGCCCTTTTTGGGTACTACGTGAATCAGACTCACCCAGTTGCTATCGCTAATCGGGTAAATGATCCCCGCATCCCTTAGCTTGATTACCTCTTTCTTGACGACTTCCTTGAGCATCTGGTTCAGCTTCCTCTGGGATTGAGCCAAAGGCTTGGTGGATTCTTCCAAGTTGATGTGATGCATGCATAAGGCGGGGCTAAGGCCTTTAATGTCCTTCACTGAATATCCTATAGTCCCCCTATGGAGCCTCAACTCCTCAAGGAGTCGGTCCAACTGGTTTCTCATAAGTGTGGCGTTTACGATGATAGGGTTTCTCTCTTCTTCATCTAAGAATTCATATTTCATACCTTCGGGCAATGGTTTCAACTCAGGCTTTGCTCTGGGTGCCTTCTCTTGAGGCTCCTCCTCGAGAGAGGCATACTTCACGGGCTCCACCACCTTATCTCCTTTGTGCAGATCTTCGTCAGACAGGTCGAAAAGGTCGAGATATTTCGCAATTTCAGGATCTTCGAAGCTAGAATCCTGACAGCTTATAGCCCTCGCAAGGGGGTCTACTATCCGGATGTCCTCCTCTATCTCCTTGCAGAATTTATCGTAGTTGTCCTCAAAACATGCAGATTCAGACAGGGAAGGACCCCTCATGGCTTCTTTCAGCTTGAAGTCCAGGTGGTCATCTCCGACCCTCAGCGTGATAATCCCCTCATAGACATCAATCAACGCCCTTCCTGTCGCCAGAAAAGGGCGTCCAAAGATAATCGGGCAGCGGGGATCTTCTGCTGTATCAATTACGACTAGGTCACAAGGAATGAAGAAATTACTGACCCTGATCGGCACATCTTCAACAACGCCGATTGGTCTCTTAAAGGTATGGTCCGCCAGTTCGATCCTCATATTGGTACGAACCATGTCGGTTAAACCCACCCTTTGCGCGAAGCTCAGGGGCATGAGGCTGATGCTTGCCCCTAAATCGGCAAGACATTTTCGCTCGACGTTGTCCCCGATGGCAAATGGGATCATAAAAGCTCCAGGATCCCTTCTTTTGCTTGGCAGGTCAGGCTTCACGAAGGCTGAGGAAGCAGATGCTAGGTGCACAGTCTCAACCCTTCCTCCCCTTATTTTCTTCATGATAAGGTCCTTCGGGAACTTGGCGTAGGTTGGCATCTCCTCCAAGGCGTCAAGGAAGGGGACTTCAAGATGCAGTTTCCTGATCGAGTCCATAAACCTTTCGTGACGCTTTTTCAGATTTGCCTTGATCAACTTGTAAGGAAACGGCAGCCTGGGAGCGTAAAGATTCCTCCCACCAGATAGCTCATCGGAAGGCTTCTGTGCAGGCTCTTGAGCTTCTGCTTGTCTACCTTTGTCCTCAGCCAGAATCGCACTCTCAGGCCTTGGCTCAGGCTCTGGTCTGGTTTCATCAGTGCGCTCCACCATCTTCCCAGACCTAAGTACTGCCATTCTGGCAGTTTCAGGGCAGGAGAGTGTCTTTCCTGCAGGGTCTTTTCTCAGAGCGGCCATCAGGGCCAATCATTGATCGACTTTATGTTGGCGCATCTGCAAACTCGCCATCTGGCGTTGCATGGAATTCAGAGCTCCAGGACTGGCTAGCGCTCCATGTGCCAGCTGGTTGCTGATAGTGTCTTGTCTTTTTATGTAAGCGAACAGCTGACCAACCAAGCTGGGTTGGTGCGAAATCCCATCTCGGCCTTGACGTTCACCCTCAGACAGAGATTGCTCACAGCGAGACATGGTGTCTGAGCTCGATGGAACAGATCGCCGTTCTAAAAAGTTCCTGAAATGGCACGAGAAATCTAGTTTAGAAAATGGAATTATTATTTTGTGCAAAGAATAATGATAGTAAAATAACAAAAGAAAAGAGTGTTGTTAAGCTCATTTCTAAGCTTGAGGCATGGGAGTGTAGTTAGTGGATTCGGATTCATCAACAGTGTCGTTTTTTTTTGTCCCCGGTAACGGCGCCAGAAAGTTGACCGGCCTAAATCGCGCGTCCAAAATTGGAGGCGGATTTGAAGTTAGTCGGACTTTTACATTTATAAACTCGAACTCTTCTAGGCCCCCGCAACTTTGTTTACGGGGTCAAAGTAGATATACGGGGTCGAACACAGGGACAAGGGTGGTAGTGTTGAGAACTTAGAATCGACACGCTACACTCCGGCAGGTATAAAGAGATGATAAATTTTCCAAAAGGGAACAGCAAGATATCACGAACTAAGCAAAGAAAACTATCTCCAACTAGAGCTACTAGAAAGATTTAAGGTTTTCGTCATTTAGCAATTTTTAGAGGTTTTCATGTAACAGAAATAGAAAGATAAAACTAGAGCTAGAGCAAGGTACGAAGGATAAGACTTCGGTAAAACAAGCGGCAACAGTAACATCCTGCACCCCTCCTCTCAGAGTGGGTACCTCTAACCAAGCATCAATACCCCTCTCGAGGTTGCTGGACTTCAGTTAGAGTGGAATGTTACTGAAGTAACTCCATTCCAGGCACTCTCGTACTCCAGAATCGGTCCAAACACCAGAGCCACAACACAACTCTCGAAGTTGTTGCGATGGGAAAACACGATTTGGTAGCTAAGTGAAACGCGATCCAAACATGCAAGCTAGAGTTCAGATATTAAACATAGCAGTCATCCAACATTTTGCACCAAGCATAGAGCAGAAAGTAATTAAGCTTTTCCATTCCCATAAACAATAAAGGTCTTAATACATTGCATAAGTAAGGAATTAAATAACAGAATTAAATATAGATGTCACCTTCTTGATGTAGAAGGGCGACAGGCTACTGCGGCTCTCCAGCCCGATACCGGTCAGGAGCCTAGCCCGATACAGCAGTGTCGGGCGGCACACCCTCTTGGGTGACACACTGTGACGGCCGACTGTATCGCTCAAGGACCCTGGCCGATACGCTCATGTCGGACGGTGCACCCTCTCGGGTGGCACGCATGACGGACGAAGCGTATCGGGTTCAATATCGTGTCGGGCATGGAGTGACGCGTTCTACTGTCGGATACATGTGTCGCTCATCAACGTTGGCTGATATCGGCCCGCAGTGTCGCCCGGGACGGTCCTAAGTGAACTATCCCCTCCCTCTCGGGACGAGGAAGAGCTCACCTAGAGTTTCCCGGCATGAGCACTGGTGCACGATACTCTTGCTCTCGCAGTTTTCCTCCGAAGATCGTTCAAAGTCTCCAACTGTCTGAACTGTCTTTTCGGCTTCCTATAGCTGCTATTTATAGGCAGCGGTTGGGGGAATTTATGGTGCTCGAAGCTCCACGTGTCCTCCTTATTCGTGGGTCGGTGGATGGCCGATACAGGTATCGCTCGGCACGGGGGTATCGGCTATCGTTCATGTGACGGGCAGCGCCTGCCGGTGGGTGTCCTGTGTCGCGCGACAAGCTGGTGTTGTCGTGGCGAGCTCGGCTCCCGGTCGGGTAAAATACGTGTTGTCCGTCAGTTTCTTCTCGCGCGACGTCCCCATATCGTGTGTCGTTGTGTCGCTCCGCCCTATCGGGCAGAGGTTGTATCGGGCGTCAGGAAGGTCGATGCAGTTTGGACTTATTTGTGGGCTGGGACGGCCTTATTGATGATAAAACAGACCAAAATGAGGAAAAACACTGCAAAATATGGAAGTATTGGATTAAGAGCGCGATTTGGCCAATTATTACAAAAGTGCTTATAAAAGAGAGGAAAAAATCATAAAAGGGTAGTTTTGATAACAGAATAAAGGGCAAAAACATCACCAAAATTGGTGTTATCAGGTATTACCTCACCCTTATGTGAAAATGAATGAAAAATAGATTAGAGACCTAGGTGAAAGGATAGTCACCAAGTGAAATTGAAATCACAAAATCAATATTTGAATATTATGTAAATACTAAGGATGTGGATATACCTTAAACTGAAATTTAAGTATAAATCTTAGTAATAATATGATAGATTTGCATATATATATATATATATATATATGAGTGTATTTTTAATACCCGTGTGGGTACTGTAGCAATTGCTACCCTGCTGTGAAATTCGCGGATCATTTTACCCAATTAGTCTACAAATCACGGATCTTGTATCTTCATCGGTCTTGTCCGATCTTCCGCCACACCAGCCCTCAAAATTCCTAATCTGTGGCGTCTAATCAGGAAGTCATCCAGCCCCGGCGTGCCTGGAAATATCAGAGGGGGTGAACGAGCTCCAACGGCACACACCCCTCTTCTTCGTCATGGACAGCGGGTTGTGAGCATAAGACGTCGACTCTGGACCCCTTGGAGCAGATGTCGCCGCCGACGCGAAAGAAGCGGCGGACAAGGGTGGGAAGAGTTCAGTGGATGTAGGCAAGGTGTTGCGGTGGCTGGATGAGTGTCACAGAGGGTCTGTGGTGTACGCGTGCTTCGGGAGCCAGGTAGTGTTGTGGCCGCCGCAGATTGAGGCAATCGCAGCCACCATGGAGTGGAGCGGAACGAGGTTTGTGTGGGTCGTCAAGAAGGAACATAAGCATAAGTGCTCAGAGGGAGAGTCGGATGTCTTGGAGGAGTTCGAACAGAGGACGGCGGGGACAGGGCATGTGATCCGTGGGTGGGCGCCGCAGGTTGCGATCCTTAGCCACCCGACAGTAGGGTGGTTTTTGAGCCACTGTGGCTGGAACTCGTTACTGGAGGCCGTGATAGCAGGTGTGGCGGTGCTGGCGTGTCCCACGACCTCCGACCAGTACTTCAACACCAGGTTGCTCGTAGACGAGCTCGGCGTTGCTGTGAGAGTGTGAGAGGGCTCGGACGCCGTGCCCGATGTTGATTTGGATTGATTGGTCAAGGAGATGTGGAAGCTAAAGCTAAGCTCTTGAGATGGCGCCGATTTGTTATAATGTAAATTATTTATTTAGTTCATATGTAAAAAGTGACAATTCAAGCTATCACGATTTCATTCTCCTATAACTTGTGGGCCTGAATAGCGATGCACTAATGATAAACCATTTTATCATGTCTCCTCCAACCAGCCAAAAATGATAGTACTGGAGGCATCTTAAGCTTTTTCTTTAGGTCGGCGGCCAATAAGAAATCGACAACAAATATTCAAACTTGGCCTCTAAAAACTGTCGTCAAATCAGCTGTTTTTAAGAGCATGTAGCTCAATGCTTAAATTTATACCAAATTAATACTCGTTGTATTATTTGGAATATACAACTTAAATGGTGTAAGGTTACACAAGAATGTAATTGTGTGGAATTAAAAGTAACTAAATGTATTGAAAAGAAATTATTTTACATAAATAATAATTATTATTCTCCAAAATAATGATTAAATTATGAAAATCTATAAGAAATGACTTGTATCTTTTTTCTCTTTTGTATTTTAAATATAATACATGGATGTTTGTGACCAAGTCTTTTCCATTCTTGGCATTCCTATTCTCGATTATGTGAGTAGCATGAGAGTCGGGAGAGTTTTGACACTGAGTTACTCAAGAAACCATTGATGCACTACTTCCAAATGGTCCAGATGGAGAATGGTGACTCTTCTTGGTTGAAAAACACACTCATCACACAAAAACTAACATCATGGCACGAAAAGTAACTATCCGACATTAAAAATAACATCATGACACATAAAGTAACCATCCGACATAGAAAGTAACACTAGGACACAAATAGTAACTGTAAGAACACTAAGGGTAACTGTAAGAACACTAAGGGTAACTGTAAGAACACTAAGAGTAACTGTAAGTACACTAAGAGTAACTATAAGAACACTAAGAGTAACTGTGACAACCCTGCGAGTAACTGAACAAACAATGTGAGTAACTGTAATAGCAGTTAGAGTAACTGTGAAAACACTGTGAGTAACTGTCACAACCCTGCGAGTAACTGAACAAACAATGTGAGTAACTGAAAAAAGACTGTGAGTAACTAAAACAAGCCTGCGAGTAACTGAACACTGCAAGTAATGGTTGAGTAACGTAACTGAACAAACACTCCGAGTAACTGTCACAAACCTGTGAGTAACTGTCACAACCCTACGAGTAATTGAACAAACATTGCGAGTAACTGAAAAAACCATGTGAGTAACTGAAAAAACCATGCGAGTAACTAAAATACCCTACGAGTAACTTAAAAAAGCCCGCGAGTAACTGTCAAACACTACGAGTAACTATGACAACAATGCGAGTAACTAAATGAGCACTACGAGTAAATCAAATAGCAGTTAGAGTAACTATGAAAACAATACGAGTAACTGAAAAAGCACTACGAGTAACTGTGAAAACCCTGCGAGTAACTAAACGAGCACTACGCGTAACTCTAACAATAATAAGAGTAATTGTGATAGCCTAGAGAAAAAACACTATGATTCAACCCTGTGAGTAACTGAAAAAACCCTGCGAGTAACTGGCACAACCCTGAAGTAATTGAAAAAACACTGCGAGTAACTGAAAAAGAACTACGAGTAACTGAAAAAACCCTACGAGTAACTGTCACAACCTTGAAGTAACTGAAAAAACACTGTGAGTAACTGAAAAAGGACTATGAGTAACTGAAAAAACATTGTGAGTAACTGTGACAATACTGCGAGTAACTGTGACAACCCTGCGAGTAACTGAACAAACAATGCGAGTAACTGTAATAGCAGTTCAAGTAACTATGAAAACACTGCAAGTAACTGTCACAACCCTGCGAGTAACTGAACAAACAATGCGAGTAACTGAAAAAAGATTGTGAGTAACTGAAACAAGCCTGTGAGTAACTGAAACAAGCCTGCAAGTAGTGGTTGAGTAACTGAACAAACACTGCGAGTAACTGTCACAAACCTGTGAGTAACTAAACAAACACTGTGAGTAACTGTCACAACCCTGCGAGTAACTGAACAAACATTGTGAGTAACTGAAAAAATCATGCGAGTAACTAAAAAACCCTGCGAGTAACTGAAAAAAGCATGTGAGTAACTGTGAAACACTATGAGTAACTATGACAACAATGCGAGTAACTGAACGAGCACTATGAGTAACTCAAATAGCAGTTAGAGTAACTGTGAAAACAATATGAGTAACTGAAAAAACACTATGAGTAACTGTTACAACCCTGCGAGTAACTGAATGAGCACTACAAGTAACTCTAACAGCAATAAGAGTAACTGTGATAGACTAGAAAAGAAACATTATGATTCAAACTCAGTTACTCTTATACATTGTAAGAGTAAATGTGACAACACTAAGAGTATCCATTGCACACAAAGACAAACACATATCTAGAATGTAGCAACAAAAGATGCTTATAATAAAAAATATATGAACATAAGGTTACACGGTTGTTGTGTTACTGCTGCTAACAAAAAAAATGTGATCGTTCTAACTACAAGTAACTATCTGAACATAAAAGTAACTATATGAATTATAAATTAACTATTTAAACCATAAAGTAATTATTAGATATAAAACCTAGTCATACTCCATAAAGTATTTGCGTGAATAATAATTTTATAGTTGAATGCAAATACTATACATCTGACGGAGTGTAGTCGTACTCCATAAAGAAATTCATCTATAAATAATATACTTGCCAAGGATTTTTCATCAACTCAACGATACATGAGCCTATTTTGGGTCAAGCACATGTACCCAAACTAAGTTACATAAAATAATAACATATTTCAAGTAACCTTGTGTCAGTACATGTGCCTGGTGTCCAATTGTCCATGTACGATGAGAAAGGGTTGTTAGGAAAGTCTTAGCATGGTAAATTGGACTAGCGATAGATAGAAAAAAAATCTGATTTCAGGGGATAACTTCAAAGTTAATTTTAACGTAATGCTTACAATGTAAAAAATGTACGATCTATTGAATCTGACAGGTTTGCAACATGTATTGTAATGGTCGCATCAAAAAATCTTTTAATAAAATTGAAATTGACATACATATGCTTTTAAAAACTGGCATATACAAGATGTAAATACTCTCCAACACAGGCACCCAATTTGATAGGACAGGAGAAAGTGAGTCTTTATGTCCAAAAGGGTCGCCAAAATCTTGTATCTTGCAAGCTTCAGAGTTCAGACCATGTGTTCAAATTACTGGTTGCATCATTGCATTGTTGAATGTCATTTCTTATTCTACCAACCAACAAGGCATTGTACAATGGACATCACAAACTCCAATAGTACATCAGTTTACCAGTGAAGGAACCTTGTATCGCAACAACGGACCTTCTTCCGATCCCAATGAGGATAAAGCACAAAATTGGGTACGATAACAATCTCAGCCCGCCGAAATCAGGCTTTGTGATCGATAGCAAAGTTCAACATCTTTTCTAGACTTGCACGCATTTCGTCAAACAATACATGTGCATAACAATTGGTACCAAAATTAGATAACTCCTTCCGTCATGCTCTTCCATGATCCATCATGCACGATGCTTGATGTGTGTAAAGCCATTGCCTTTTGTGGATCTCTATCGGCGCTTTGTAAGGACATTGCTTTGTAGCCAACTGGGTGTGGACCTCCTTAGCCACCCATGTACTCCAAACAGGTTGTCGAAGGACTCTCCCTGCCACAGTCCCACCCATAGTCGCTCCACACAGAAATTCAGAACTCCACCTCGCATTCAGGCGTGCCCCCTCTGCGTTGTACTCAGCTGAGATGTTGATCTCCAGTGCCCAGTACTACTGGCTTTAATTTCCCAACAACATGACATGTTGCAGTACCGGCGACAAGGACCTTGGAAAATTAAACATGAGTCTCAAATGTGTATTGGTGCCAATCGATCACCATAGGACGGCGGATGAGAGGTTAGATGCATTTGCTGTTGTCAAGTCGATGAGGAGCCAGGGGCAAGTACTCTACGCAGATGACAAAGGAGGGCATGAATTGTAGGTCGGTTGGATTTCTAGTGGTTGTCTTTGTGGGAGAGAATGTCTTTGTTCATAAGGAGGTGGAAAGGAACCACTAGGACAAGTCTGTGTCACTAACAAATTGGAAAAGAGGGGCTTAACATGGTTGAAGTCACCGCTGCAATTCCGATATTCTCCACCCACTTCTTGCTACAACATCGGAGGCCTATTGGTGTATGGACGACGAGATTTCACCAATGCTGGAAGCATGGCTTCACTGGATCATGTTTTCCCCAGGGGTCTAGGAAACGACACCATGGCCTTCGTGAGCGTGGTCGTCAATGACACTGTATAGCCCATTGCTTTCCAACTCCCACATCACAGTGTGCCTGGTCGGCGGCGCCAAGGGCTTAAAGCTGACAACGTTCGGAAGAAAATTTTTGACGACGGGAGATTAATTTTTTTGATATTTACCATTGATGCCACCGCGTCCGTGGAATGGGTAAATAAGGTAAGATACCCACGTGAGCATTGAATAAATATATATATATATATATGTGGAATTTTTTCATTACCCGCGCGGGTACCATAATCTTGTTACCCGGCACCTGCACATTGCTCTAAGGTGTAGACTCCAATTCTCGCAACACGCTGATCTTGACGAAGCCACGCTGATCTACTACGAATCACACCCTCCCAGTTGCAAGCTCCGCCTACTATGGCGTAATTGGCGCCAAGTTCCCTTCCAATCCTGCTTCTTGGGACGTCTCCTACAGTGCCCCCACCCAGTCACCCGCAAGCTACCCCTATAGCCGGATCCACCTACTCCGACTGCTGCCAGGGGATATGAAGGATACCGGTACAGAGCGCCCCCATCTAGATACATACCCTGCCTCCGGATGGATATGCCACCTATCATGGCGTGCCATCGGCTAAGTGAGTCAGCGTCGCCCCTGTTGTAGCTCCTCCCACGGTGAAGAAGAAGCCCAATTTCAGAATCTAGATGGGCGTTGCTGTCAATATGACCGAAGGGCTTATTTTTAGGCTTATGATCGTAGAAGCAATCGGTCCCCATCACAGACGATACTGTGGAGGACATTGCCAAGAAGATGCAGGATGACATGTATGTGAGCACGATGGAAATGACGATGACTACTGGGACTATTTCAGATGATCCAAATTGTTGGATCACTTTTTATTTTTAGCTTCTGCCTTACTGGCCATTGGGTTTTTTATATACGCAGAGCTCTGTTTTGTATTTCTATATCTGTGTTATTGGTTTCACCATTATGGACATAAGGAGTTCTGTTAACAAGATTGAAAATGAGAAGAGTCTCGGTTTAGGTAGATGTTTTATTTTCTGCCTACTAATTTTGTTGCCAGGTAAAGGCCTTTGAGCTTGACAATGATCTTCTCAATCACGGCCTTTATACTCATCATAATCTCTATTGGAAAAACATGTCTCAAGTATCATCGTTAGGCAGTCTTCACATCAAGCGAGCAATAAACTCTTATTTGGTTTAAGAACCCCGACTGGGTACTGATTGATTTTATCAGACCAACATGTTGTTGTTCTTCTAGCTAGATAGAGGATTAAATTGAGTTGATGAATGTCGTTACTCGGAATGTCCTTTTTTTGAGGTTGTATTTAATTAAATGATAACTAATGAATGCCATGCACCACGATGTCTACACAAGATACTTATGGACTCTTCGATTAGTTGTGAATTGCTCTGTTGGCTGGTGATGATTCTGTGGATGTGACCTGTCCAGGCATGGGTTGTACTATGAAGGATGACACATCAAGTAGAAGCTTGCTTTTATTATCTTCTAGTCTATGCTCTATAACCTTGATGGAAGATATACAATAAGTTTTGGCACCAGACAGACACATGTAGATGAGACAAATATCATATGATTCAGATTAGCTCCAAGCCACATGTTTGTCAATAAGGTGTTCGACCTTTGGCCTGGTGACTCTTTTCATAAAAACACAATATTATTCTTATCATGTGAGGACTTCAGAGGGAGGGAGTTAAGACAATGATTTTGAATTCCACCATCCTATCTAGAGGCATGTGTCCAGGAAGTGATGGCCATTATGTTTTCAACTCCCAAAAATAAAGCATGGAGCCAGCAATTTGATGTAAAAGTGCTTAGGTGAAAACACGTACTTTGCTACCCTACATGAAGGAATTATAAAACCGTCAGATGAATTTCTTGCTACAATTACTGTCCAGATTGATGGCCAAGTACTTACACATCCATAATTTAAAATTGACTTGTGTTTAGAATATATTGTTGTGTTACCTTGAGCTCTAGTGTTTCTTTTCTAGGCTATCACAGTTACTCTTATTGTTGTTAGAGTTACTCGTAGTGCTCGTTCAGTTACTCACAGGGTTATCACAATTACTCGTAGTGCTTTTTCAGTTACTCGTATTGTTTTCACAGTTACTCTAACTGTTATTTGAGTTACTCGTAGTGCTCGTTCAGTTACTCGCATTATTCTCATAGTTACTCGTAGTGTTTCACAGTTACTCGTAGGCTTTTTTCAGTTACTCGTAGGGTTTTTTAGTTACTCGCATGGTTTTTTCAGTTACTCGCATGGTTTTTTCAGTTACTCGCAGTGTTTGTTCAGTTACTCACAGGGTTGTAATAGTTACTCGCAGTGTTTGTTCAGTTACTCATAGGTTTGTGACAGTTACTCGTAGTGTTTCTTCAGTTACACAACCATTACTTGCAGTGTTCAGTTACTCGCATGCTTGCTTCAGTTACTCACAGGCTTTTTTCGTTACTCGCATTGTTTGTTTAGTTACTCGCAGGGTTGTGAGAGTTACTCGTAGTGTTTTCATAGTTACTCTAACTGCTATTACAGTTACTCGCAGAGTTTTTTCAGTTACTCGCATTATTGTCACAGTTACTCGCAGTATTGTCACAGTTACTCACAATGTTTTTTCAGTTACTTGTAGTCCTTTTTCAGTTACTCGCAGTGTTTTTTCAGTTACTCCAGGGTTGTGACAGTTACTCGTAGGGTTTTTTCAGTTACTCAAGCATTACTCTCAGTTACTCAAGCATTACTCTCAGTTACTCAAGAATTAATTTCAGTTACTCAAGCATAGTGTTTCTTTCAGTTACTCAAGAATTAATTTCAGTTAATCAAGCATAGTATTTCTTTTCTAGGTGAAAAGAAACACTACATTACTACTACTATATGTAGTTCATACCTAGATCAGGGCATAAGAAAAGTTGGTCAACATTCCAACAAACGGTCAACGAAAGGGGTATTTAACTGTTCTGATAGGGGTTTGGTGTTGGCGCAACATTGTTGGTGCCACTGGGGTCTGCCACACTAGATGTCTTGTTGTTGCCTCTCACAGTGAGACCCTTACGTGAAGACGTGGAAGCATGTGGCAGACTTGAGAAGTGTGGAGACCAGCAGGAACTGATGTTGTTGTTTCTACCTAGAGTTGGGCTCTGTGAGAACCAGTGACGCCGTCGTAGCGGCACCAACACAAACAACAGTCTCACCAACAATGGGTCAATTGTTATAGGTACTATCTTCACTCCAAAGCAGTGCTTCATCGACAGCAGCTATGCTGGCCTGATATGCCTTCATGCTACTTCTAGAGGGCTACCGCAAGCAACCTCGATAACACCTGCTCTAAGATAACCACCTTCTTGTAAGAAAAAGATTTCATATGCCGTCATTACGGGAAAGATCTAAAATCGTAAACACAGGTGTGTAGCTCCCCTTCATTTGGCATATATACGGCAAGGAGGCGAACAAAGTAGGCTAATGCTTCATACTCATCATCACGATTTATAACACTGTCATGAGCTGAATGCCTCTAATCCAGTAGAGAAGATAATAGGCCGCCATAAAGGTCCCCCAATGAGGAACAATAAAGTTCTGCAGTATCCTTTTTAGCCATCTTACAAACATTTAGTCAAACAACACGTGGTCATCACCATGAATTGTTTTATTAGAGCAGCTTCCTTCGTACCAGCAGACATACAATATATATCTTAGAGAAGAAATTAGAATGGACACCTCGGCACCCTTGGGGATGACTCTGGTGAGGAACGTGACCAATGAGTTGGTGGCCGAGAATGCGGCCAACATGGCCAGGAGGTAGAACAAGAACCCCTGCCACCCGCCGGCGAGACCCAGGGGGAAGAAGGTGGTGACGGCGAGCGCCAGAGATAGGGACACCAATGACGACAGGGTCAGCGCCACCACAAAGGAGCTCCAGCGGTAGGTGCGGTGAGTCGTTTCTCGAATGAATATGTATCGGTCGTGGAGGAACGCCGGGAGTGCTTCTGCGGATCGGAGGTGTAGAAGACCGTTGAAAGCGTCGTAGGGTTTTTTCAATTACTCGCATGGTTTTTTCAATTACTCGCATAGTTTTTTCAGTTACTCACAGTGTTTGTTCAGTTACTATTAGGGCTGTGATAGTTACTCGCAGTGTTTGTTCAGTTACTCACAGGCTTGTTTCATTTACTCACAAGCTTTTTTCAGTTACTCGCATTGTTTTTTCAGTTACTCATAGGGTTGTGACAGTTACAGTATTTTCGCAGTTACTCTAACTGCTATTACAGTTACTCACAGGGTTTTTTCAGTTACTCGCATTATTGTCACAGTTACTCGCAGTATTTTTTCAGTTACTCATAGACCTTTTTCAGTTACTCGCAGTGTTTTTTCAGTTACTCCAGTGTTGTGACAGTTACTCGTAGGGTTTTTTCAATTACTCAACCATTACTCTTAGTTACTCAACCATTACTCTCAGTTACTCAGCCATTACTCTCAGTTACTCAAGCATTACTTTTCAATTACTCAAGCATTCTGTTACTTTCAGTTCAGTTACTCACATGGTTGTATCAGTTACTCGTAGTGGTTTCAGAGTTATTCTTACAACATTCAAAGCATAACTGAAAAAACAATGCGAGTAACTGAAGCATTACTCTCAGTTACTCAACCATTACTCTCAGTTACTCAAGCATTACTCTCAGTTACTAAAACATTACTTTTCAGTTACTCAAGCATTCTGTTACTTTCAGTTCAGTTACTCGCATTGTTTGTTCAGTTACTCGCAAGGTTGTGACAGTTACTCGTAGTGTTTTTTTAGTTACTCGCAGTATTTTCGTAGTTACTCTAACTGCTATTACAGTTACTCACAGGGTTTTTTCAGTTACTCGCATTATTGTCACAGTTACTCGCAGTATTGTCACAGTTACTCGCCGTGTTTTTTTAGTTACTCATAGACCTTTTTCAGTTACTCGCAGTGTTTTTTCAGTTACTCCAGGGTTGTGACAGTTACTCGCAGGGTTTTTTCAATTACTCAACCATTACTCTCAGTTACTCAAGCATTGCTATCAGTTACTCAAGAATTAATTTCAGTTACTTAAGCATTACTTTTCAGTTACTCAAGCATTCTGTTACTTTCAGTTCAGTTACTCGCATGGTTGTATCAGTTACTCGTAGTGGTTTCAGAGTTACTCTTACAGCATTCAAAGCATAACTGAAAAAACAATGTGAGTAACTGAAGCATTAGTTTCAGTTACTCAACCATTACTCTCAGTTACTCAAGCATTACTCTCAGTTACTCAAGCATTACTTTTCAATTACTCAAGCATTGTATCCCAACACCACGATAACACTAGTAATGTTATTTATTCCTCGGTTAGTACCCAGGTTTTGGATCTTTTGTGTTGCTCGATCGTTGAAAATGTCACATGTGCATGACATGTTACTCCATGAAGACCAGACAATTTGGTGTTGCAAATTAAGGAAGGTATTAAGGAAGTAGAAACTTGGAAAAATTCTACTTTGACGTACGTCTAGGTGCGAGTTAGATGATCATTGACTTGTAGACAAATTGGTAGGAAATTAATTTGCGAACTGAGTGGGTTAATACAAGTAAAGGCACCAAATTCAACTAATCGTTTGAGAGAGAGAGAGAATAGAAATTCAACAGTTTAAACCTAATTTACCTTCAATGAGCGTACACCAAAATCAGACAGTTAAACAAACAACTAGCATGGCATCGAGAGCATTTAGAGAAATGATGCATAGCATGGTTGAAAGGATCTTGAATGTTTATAAAACAAGGCAGAAGTGCTCTCTATATATCTATCTATCTATATCTATGGCTGATCTTGGTCAATTTGAGTACATGAGACCTAGATCTGCTTAATTTACAAAATAGCAAGGCAACCCATGAGGTAGTGGACGTGTCGACGTCAGATAAAGCAGATTTAGAGGATAACTAGGCAGCCATCAGCCTACTGGCATGTTTGAATTCTTGGCAACAAATTTTGATTATATTACCTTGGATTATATGTACGAACCAAACAACTAATTCCGACGTCTGCAAATAGACACTTTCATACAGAACGTGGAATCGGGAAAGACCTACATGCTCCGCCTCATCAACGTGAACCTAAACGGTGAGCTCTTCTTCGCGGTATCCAACCACACACTCACCGTCGTCAAAGCCAACGCAGCATACGTGAAGCCCTTCACAACTCCAGCAATAATGGTTGCACCAGGCCAGACGACCACCGTCCTACTCACAGCCGACGTCCAAGTCTCTTCCGGTTCCGTCTTTACAATGGCCGTCCGTCCCTACGTCACAGCCATAGTACCCTTCGACGGCACCACCGTTGTTGGGTTCCTCCGCTACAAGGTACTCCATGTTAGATAACTAATAGCTATTAGTTAGTTACTGTAGCAGCTCGTTACTGTAGCTAGACTATTGTGGTAATCACTTATTTAGCATGGGTTAAGCCCAATGTAGTGCAGCAAGTACATGTGAGAATGTAGTGTTGTTTCTAGTGCAAATGGCAAAGAAGTTTTATCCCATATTGCTCACACCTAGAACTTTTATTGTCCTCATATGTAGGATCACATGGGGCACTAGTGTCCAAAGGAGTCCTAGGAAGGAGGTATGCTCACCTCCTTGGTGGGTGGGATTGCCACATCACAACGCACGCACGCGCGCGCGCCACGCCTCGCCTGGCCTGGCCTGGCTCGGGGAGCTCGGGCTCGGGTTAATTACTCGTGTAATTAATTGTTGCTTTCTTATTCGGATTTCTTAAATCCTAATTAGAAAGTGTTTCTTTTTTACGGATTATTCCGTATTGTGTACGAGAGCAACCGAGTGTTGCGTCTAACTGGGAATAGGATTAGGGATGCGCGTGACTATATAAATGACTCCGGTCATTAGGGTTAAACACACCGAAAATAGTTTTTCTGCCGCCGTGTGTTTTGTGAGCCCTAATCCCGAGAGCAAGAGTCGTCATCCCCAGATTTGTTTTGCGGAGTTGTCCTCCTGTGCAAAGCAAGACTCATCCTTCCCTTCAGACGCAGTTGTCAGGCGGTGGTACCTGCGGTGGCTGTGCTGCACTAGTAGCAGTGCGACGTGTGCGAGCAAGACGTGCAACTTCTAGGTTCGTGCTAGATCGAGACTGTGAGAACGGTGCCTATCCGCGAGGATTGCCGGGCACTGGTTTCTTTAAGTAACACGTTCATTTCTCAACGAACGATCTAGTTTACGAATCTAACTCATGTTTTCTGTTCTCCTGGTTTGTTTGTTCTTTGCTTCTTATTTTAGATCTTCCTGAACTGTTAATTAAATTGCACCTGTCGTTGTTGCATGAACGACAATAACCAACATAAACAACAGTCTTAAAGAAACCAGTTCTGTCGTTAATTAACATGGCCGGTCAGGGTAGTTCGGGATGTAAGATTGATACAACCAATATGCCTAAAAAGTTTACTGGTACGAACTTTTCCCGTTGGCAGAGTCGTATGGAAATTTGGCTGAATATTGCGGGATATGATCAGTATTTAATTGAAACTGAACCTGTATCTGATGACACAATTCCTGATAATGCAAACATTATTGCTAATTGGAAGAAGGGTGATAAAACGTGTCGCGGTTTGATTCTGTTTGGTTTAAATAACAAACTGTATGATTCTTACTCAAAGTCGCCAGTCACTACGTCCAAGGTTTTATGGGAATTGTTAATTAAGAATTTTAGCACTGAAAATCAGGGTGTTGAAAAATAATGTGTGTCTAAATTCCTTAAGTTTCAGATGGTTGAGGGTAAGTCAGTTTCTGATCAAACACACGATCTACAACTCCTAGTTCATGAACTCTCAGATGCCAAGATGGTGTTGCCTGAGAAATTTGTTGTTATGTCTATCATAGAAAAATTCCCTAAGTCATGGGAGTCGTTTGGTATGTCTCTGAAGCATCGCAAAGGGACACACACCATGGATGAATTAATGATGGATATTAATATACAAGAAGAACACTTAAAGGAGAAAGGGGTCAAGGTGCCTACTGATGCTAATCCAACTGTTAATCTTACTTCTACGGAAAACACCAAAGATTAGAAATCTAAGAATGCACATAAATCCAAGGCAAAGATCCAAAAGAAACCGAAGAACAAACCTTGTTGGACTTGTAGAAAGGTTGGCCACTGGAACAAGGATTGTCCTACTAAGAATGCAAAGAAAACTACCGCATCTGCAACTGAGGAGGCTGTGGTCAACATGATGACTGCATCCTTGAACCTCAGTGATGGGTACGTGTCTATTAAACCTGAAATTCTTTCTATATTTGAACCACTTTACTGGATAATTGACATTGGGGCTAATGTACATGTATGTGCTGATAAATCCCTGTTTCTGTCTTATCAGGCCTCTTGAGGTCGGTCCGTGACTTTGGGCGATTCCAGCTCTGCATAAGTCAAAGGCGAAGGACGGTTGGACTTGAAGTTCCCTTCGGGGAAGGTTTTGACTCTTAACAGGGTCAGACATGTTCTAACCATTCGACGCAATATCCTTAGTGGCGTCATATTAGTTAGAGAAGGTTATAGAGTAGACTGTAAATGTAATAAGGCTATTATTACACGTCTTCGTGATTCTTTGTTTTTTGGCAAGGGGTACTTATGTGATGTGGAGAACTTGTTTAAGATTCATGTTGAACTTGTTTCAAATTCCGTTTTAAATTTGAATGATTATAGTTCTGTTTGCATGAATCTTGTTTCATTCGATGTATGGCATTCACGTTTGGGACATGTTAATGTTGCCTCAATGAAGCGTATGATGAATCTAGATTTGATCCCTAAATTTGAAGTTAGCAACAATAAATGTGAAATCTGTGTACAAGCTAAATTGCCTAGGAAGCCTTTTCATTCTGTGAATAGGAATTCAGAAATTTTGGATTTAGTTCATACAGATATCTGTGAATTTAATGGTGTTTCTACGAGAGATCAAAAGTGTTATTTTATAACTTTTATTGACGATGCGAGTAGATACTGTTATGTCTATTTACTTAGAAGTAAAGATGAGGCATTGGATACATTTCAAATTTATAAGAAAGAAGCTGAAACTCAAACCGGTAAAGTACTTAAGCGATTAAGGTCTGATAGGGGAGGAGAGTATACCTCGAATTTGTTTTTGGAATTTTTCCAATTGCATGGTATAGTTCATGAGGTAACTGCTCCTTATTCACCACAATAAAATGGGATAGCTGAACGTAAAAACCGAACCTTAATAGATATGGTAAATACCTTACTCCAAACATCTGGATTACCCAACTTTATGTGGGGGAAGCTTTTAATACGGCTTTCCATATTCTGAATAGAGTTCCCCATAAACATTCAGAGAGTAGTCCGTTTGAGTTATGGAGAGGAAGGAAACCGAGTCTTAAATATCTTCAAGTGTGGGGGTGCCTTGCAAAGGTACTTGTCCCTGAACACAAAAGGAAGAAATTAGGACCGAAAACGGTTGATGCCATATTCTTAGGTTATGTAGAGACAAGCTATGCTTATAGATTCCTGATTGTAAAATCAGATATCTTTGGCATTGAGGTCAATATAATTGTGGAATTACGTGATGCTACATTCTTTGAGGATGTGTTTCCTATGAAAACTGGTGTGCCCAATGAAGTTTCTCAAGAAGATTCATTTACCACAGGTTCCATTCCCGAGCACGTGGAAAGGATGACAAATGTGGGGGGCGACTCAGAACAAGCTATCTCTGAATCTGATGATTCTGAAGAAATAGTTGAACCAAGGAGAAGTAAACGGCCTAGGACATCAAAGGACTTTGGAAGTGAGTTTCTCACTTACAATGTTGAGGATGATCCTGTTACTTTCAAACAAGCTATGGAATCTCCAGAAGCTAAGTTTTGGAAAGAAGCCGTTAATGATGAAATCCAATCAATTCTCTCGAATGGAACTTGGGAATTGGTGGATTTGCCTCTTGGTTGTTCTGTAGTTGGTTGCAAATGGATTTTTAAGAAGAAACTTAATGCAGACGGGACAATCAATAAGTATAAGGTTAGGTTAGTTGCTAAGGGTTACACACAAAGGGAAGGAATAGACTATTTTGATACCTATTCACCTGTTTCCCGCATGACCACAATCCGAGTGCTACTAGCATTGGCTTCCATTTATAATCTCTATATCCATCAGATGGATGTGAAGACCGCATTCTTACACGGTGATCTTCAAGAAGAGATATATATGGAACAACCTGACGGATTTTTGGGTCGTGGGAATGAGTCCAAAGTGTGTAAACTTGTTAAGTCATTATATGGCTTGAAACAAGCCCCTAAGCAATGGCATGAGAAGTTTGATTATGTGATATCATCGTTTGGCTTTATTTCTAATGAATTTGATAAGTGTCTCTACTGCAAGGTTGTCGATAATGGATTCATTTTGTTATGGTTATACGTCGATGATATCATGCTTTTTGGTTTCGATATGAAAGTAGTAAAAGAGACAAAGTCATTCTTGTGTAGCAAGTTTGAGATGAAGGATATGGGTGTCGCTGATGTGATTTTAGGGCTGAAAATCATAAGGTCTACTGATGGTATAGCTCTCTCTCTCAGTCTCACTACGTTGAGAAGATACTGGAGAGGTTTGAGTACACATCACGTAAACCTGTTAAGACTCCATATGATTCATCCAAGCCCTTGTTCAAGAATGAGACTGGAGTTCCAGTGTCTCAATTACGATACTCTCAGATTATCGGAAGTTTGATGTATCTTATGAACTGTACACGTCCAGACATTGCGTTTGCCGTGAACAAGTTAAGTAGATACACCAGTTGTCCCGACAAGAACCATTGGGAAGCTCTTGATAGAGTTTTGAGGTATATCAAGGGAACACGTTCCCTTGGGCTGCATTATGGTAAACATCCTTCCGTAGTCGAAGGATATAGTGATGCAAGCTGGATTGCCGTGAATTCTGGGAGTAATGGTGTCTCAGGATATGTATTCCTGTTGGGAGGAGGAGTTGTTTCCTGGAGGTCTAAGAAACAGACCATATTGTCTCGGTCCACTTTTGAGGCAGAGTTGTGTGCTTTGGATGAAACTGGATTGGAAGCTGAATGGCTACATGGACTTATGTCTAGTTTACCTATGGTAATGAAGCCGCTTCCTGCAATTTCAATTCACTGTGACAGCACTACAACTATTGCTAAGATAAAGAGTTCCAAGTACAATCAAAAACAGTGAGACACATCCAAGTCAGATTGAAATCTGTAAGGGAGTTAGTGTCTAATGGGGTCGTGGTTGTGGACTACGTCGGTACCAAAGATAATACAGATGATCCTTTCACTAAAGGTCTTACCTTGGCTTTAGTGGAAAAATCCAGGTTGGGAATGGGACTGAAACCCCTATAGATTTACAGGCAGTAGCAACCCAACCCAAAAGAGTGGAGATCCCACAAATTGGGTTCAATGTGGTAATAACAAGCTGTCGGGTAAATCAGATGACACTATGTATTCTTGTTTGATGCTTCTTGCATCTGTGTGTCTATTCCCTGGGAAACCTGTTAGTGTCATGATTGTAAGTTAGTAAGAGAGTAGTCTCTTAATGGTGTCAAGTCTTAGGACAGGATGTTAGCAGTACATCCTTGGAGACTCCAGCTAAGTGATTGATGTTGTGTAGGCCGCAACAGGAGAATTGGGTTGTTCTCTGTTATCAATCATGATTTATATTTTGTATGCATGGCCTTAATGCATTGTTTTCTTTACTACCATGTCTTTATTGTGTTGTTACCAACCTATACTCTTGTACCCAAGGTTCAGGTTCAAGACTTTTGTTCACCTAGTTCCTACGAGGGTCACAGTTGGATAACTCAGGTAGATTCAAACCGAAAGGTATCTGCTGAAAGCACAGTATGGAGGACTGAATGGTAGAGCACACTACACATTGGACTTTGTGGGGGATTGTTAGATAACTGATTACTGTAGCTGATGTAGCTATTAGTTAGTTACTGTAGCAGCTCGTTACTGTAGCTAGACTATTGTGGTAATCACTTATTTAGCATGGGTTAAGCCCAATGTAGTGCAGCAAGTACGTGTGAGAATGTAGTGTTGTATCTAGTGCAAATGGCAAAGAAGTTTTATCCCATATTGCTCACACCTAGAACTTTTGTGGTCCTCATATGTAGGATCACATGGGGCACTAGTGTCCAAAGGAGTCCTAGGAAGGAGGTATGCTCACCTCCTTGGTGGGTGGGATTGCCACATCACAACGCACGCACGCGCGCGCGCCATGCCACTCCTCGCCTCGCCTCGCCTCGCCTCGCCTCGCCGGGCCGGGCTGGGCTGGGGCTTGTGGCTTGTGGATTGTGGATTGTGGATTGTGGAGAATGTCTTCCGTCTTCCGTCTTCTTTTTGCACTAGGATACAACTACGTAATTAATTACTCGTGTAATTAATTGTTGCTTTCTTATTCGGATTTCTTAAATCCTAATTAGAAAGTATTTCTCTTTTACAGATTATTATGTATTGTGTACGAGAGCAACCGAGTGTTGCGTCTAACTGGGAATAGGATTAGGGATGTGCGTGACTATATAAATGACTCCGGTCATTAGGGTTAAACACACCGAAAACAGTTTTTCGACCATCGTGTGTTTTGTGAGCCCTAATCCCGAGAGCGAGAGTCGTCATCCCCGGAGTTACTTTGCGGAGTTGTCCTCCTGTGCAAAGCGAGACTCATCCTTCCCTTCAGACGCAGCTGTCAGGCGGTGGTACCTGCGGTGGCTGTGCTGCACTGGTAGCAGTGCGATGTGCGCGAGCAAGACGTGCAACTTCTAGGTTCGTGCCGGATCGAGACTGTGAGAACGGTGCCTATCCGCGAGGATTGTCGGGCACTGGTTTCTTTAAGTAACACGTTCGTTTCTCAACGAACGATCTGGTTTGCGAATCTAACTCCTGTTTTCTGTTCTCCTGCTTTATTTGTTCTTTGCTTCTTATTTTGGATCTGCCTGAACTGTTGATTAAATTGCACCTGTCGCTATTGCATGAACGACAATAACCAACATAAACAACACTCCAAGGCAGCACCAACACTGCCTCTTCATCCGCACTCGCCACACGCAGCTCTGACGTGACGATCCCGGCCAACCTCCCACCTCTACGTGACACGGCGTTCGCGGATTCTTACACCAGTCACCACCACAGCCTCGCCACCGCACAGTACCCATGCAAGGTTCCTCAAACCGTCGACATCTCATTCCTCCTCCTCATCAGCCTCAACCTCCAAGACTGCTGCGAAGGCTGCACATGGAAAGGCAGCAACGGCAAGCGTTTCCTAGCATCGATCAACAACCAATCCTTCATCCTTCCCTAGATATCTCTCCTCCAATCCTACTACGCCGACCCCAAAAACTACACCGGGCTAGCATCCAGCGACTTCCCAACTCAACCTCCTGAAAAGTTCAACTACACCGTCGATCCTTCCCCAGACGCCAACCTCAACGCCGGGTACGGGTCGAAAGTCATGGTCGTCCCCTACAGCAAGAACGTGGAGTTCGTGTTGCAGGACACGGCGTTCATCAACATCGAGAACCACCCGATACATATCTACGGGCACAACTTCTTCGTTGTTGGGAGTGGGGTTGGGAACTTTGAGAAGGAGAAGGATCCGATGAGGTATAATTTGGTGGCTCCGCCAGAGAGGAATACGGTCGTTGTGCCTAGTGGTGGGTGGGCTGCTATTCGGTTTAAGGCGGATAACCCTGGGATCTGGTTCATGCAACATGACTACTGGGGGTGTCGCGGCCGGCTCCGAGCTGCAGTCATGGACCGGTGTCGTCTGCGACGTAGACATGTATTTACAGCGGATGCCACCGCGTTTATGTGCAGGGGTAGCATTCCTATTATACCCGCGCGGGCAACCAAAACCTACTCATATATATATATATATATATATATATATATATATATATATATATATATATATATATATATATATATATATATATATAGGGTAGTGATCCAGTGAGAAACATCCTACGGTGAGAGCATGAGAGGCTTTTGAATAACTACAAATAAGTAACTGTTTTTTAAAATCCAACCATATAGATGGAAAAATCATCATTTCATTTACCTTGTCACAAAAAATCATTGCAATCAGACATTGTTTACATGTCCATATGTACAATATACAGTTTTTACATCCAACGGTCAGCCTGAAATTCAATGTAGAGCGTTGAAAAATATTTAGTTGTTGTGAATGATCTACAAATTGGATGGTGATAAAATTTTATAGGAAGGTAGATATTAAGGTATACTTGTAATCTATATGGTTGGAATATGAAAAATTAATCTATGTGGAGAGTTATTCAAATGCCTCTCATGCTCTCACCAGATATGTTTCTCGTTGCCCTATATATATATATATATATATATATATATATATATATATATATATATATATATATATATATATATATATATATATATATATATATATATAAAGATGTTATTGTATCCAAGAAGGGTTGCTAACCCTAAGTTGTGAAATCAAGTTGAGTTCGCATTCACCTTAAGCTTACTATGTGTGAATTTCGAGGACAAAATTCCTTTTAAGGAGGGGTGAATGTAATATCCTCAATTTTGGTAAAAATTGAATTATACAAATATAATGCATGATTTGATAAATAATCTTCCCCAATGGTATTATTGGTGGAATAATAATGTGAATCACCTTTATGGTGTGGGTGCTTGTAGCATAAGTTAAAGTAATAAAAGGAATCTCGAGTATTTTTTGGTTCGTAATAATCCAATAATGATTTTAGCAAAAGAAAGAGGGAGAAATCCAATAAGGAAGAGATTCCTAAAGTAATGGAAAATTGATATTGTTAAATATAGAATTATGTGGAATTCTCTAGAAAAGAGAGTTTTTGGTGCACAGACAAAGAATGGTGACTTTGTTAAATGTTGAACAATTAAAATGCAAGATAATATGTAAAGTATGGAAAGAAAATAAGATGTGTAGTGTTTTAGATAATTCAAGGAATAATTATTTATCCAGTTTGGCAACACATGTTTGGGACATCAATTAACATTATTTTGATTTAACTTTTGGTATGATTGAAAATAATTAAGGAAAGGAATAGCATTCTAGAATATGGAGAAAGAAAGATATTCTATGAGATAGTTGTATTGTTTTAAATAATGTTTATAAGGAGCAAGTTTTGATATTCCAGTAAAATCCCACATATTAGATATACATTGGGATAACATTAATTGGTTTATATATTTGATTTAAGGAATACATTAAAGAGAAAGAAAAAGAACAATCTAGATTCCAAGTCATAAGATGTTGAGAAATAGTTTAATGATCAATTAACCAAAATACGCCATATAAGTATATGTTGTCCTTTATGACTTTTGGTGTGATATCAAGCAAAATGGACATCCCTATATTGAGAATTTATTGAATATTTACCTTTTCACAAACATACATGTTATGTCCATAAAAACTTGCCATGAGTACGAGAGAGAAAGATAATAATAGAATATTATGGACAAGCCAACTATTCGTGTACATAAGGAAACAATAGAACTAGAAAATTATTCAATGCTTGGATTGAAACAAGTCTTGAGGGGGGCAAGACCAGCAGATGGTTTCCCTAATACAGTATGCACTTCCCATGTATCTGTCCATTATTACGGACTGCAAACAAGGGGGCACGTTTGGTTTTCTGGATTTTCACGAATTTTGCATTTATGTCATCCTATATTTGTAAAATACTGCATTGTCAAAATCCTGCAAACATAAATTTTATGTTTGGTTTTCTGGATTTATAAAATATATTATTTAATTTTTTTTTGTCAACGGGCCAGCCACAATTGAATTTTGGCGTCCAGGAGAATTTTGATGGAAACCAAAATGCGAGATTCCTATTATGTTCAGAAATCCCGGAATTAGCCTCGTTTCCCAAATCATATAAACCAAACATAAACTTTATGCAAATGGATGCCAAAATACAATCCAATACTGCAAAATCCAGGAAAACATGGGGCAAGGCCCTGGCTTCCCCATCCGTCTCACGTTGCTGAATCCTAGTTTGGCTCTATAATGCTGAAGCACTGGTGGGCGGTGGATTTGGGAACGGCCCCTAGGGCAGTCGGGGGTCAGGCGCCACTTAAGCCTTGGTGCACGCCTAGAGTAAGTTTGCCCTACCAGCAGCGTCGCGTCATAAGTCTCGCCGACAGATCTGGGGGTCGTGTCTGCGAAGGGCCGTTGAGTAGCTATACGACCATGGACATTCCAGGAAGCTTCTTCAGATGGTTAGGAAGGAACTGCACTGGAGACTGGCGAGTAGATGGCGGGGCTGGCCGAAGCACTCACTCACGACACCCTTCCGATAGGCGAGGAGCAGGTCGGACCATGTGGTACATATAGCCTTGGTCACTGGTTGTTCGGCGGAGAACAAGGAGGTCAAGTCCAGGCGCAGCGGCTGCGTACGAAAGTCAGGCTGTACTTCGTAGTGGTGGGAAATTTCCGGGGAATCATGATGTACGGCACCTTCAGCCACGCTGAGAGGGCGTTGGAGGTAAAATATATGTAAGTATAAAACATGAGGTAAAATATAACATATAACAAAGGTAAGATTTGAACATGAGACCTTTACGAGTAATGAAGCTACATTTGCCATTACACCATTTAAACAATCACAATAGAGATGTTTGCCATTACACCATTTAAACAATCACAATAGAGATGTATTATACTCTATATATATCATATTAGAGACAAAATAGCACGATAGAAATGGTAATAAAACTGGCCTGCACATAGAGGTTCAAACCCAAGCCCTGGTATTAGCAACACAGTCAACAAGCCGGGGCACCAAACAATGATTGTTGCTCTAAATGCGGTACAACTGATATATATTTATCTATTACCTGAACATATGTACATAACGAACATTTAAAAAAAGTTCTAGGGGACGCAGAGATTTGAACCCACGCCCATCTATTAGAAACAAAACCCACATGCCACCACACCAAAGGCAGATACTCGCTATACATACGGTACAAGTTAAAACATGAGGTAAAATATAACATATAACAAAGGTAAGATTTGAACATGAGACCTTTACGAGTAATGAAGCTACATTTGCCATTACACCATTTAAACAATCACAATAGAGATGTTTGCCATTACACCATTTAAACAATCACAATAGAGATGTATTATACTCTATATATATCATATTAGAGACAAAATAGCACGATAGAAATGGTAATAAAACTGGCCTGCACATAGAGGTTCAAACCCAAGCCCTGGTATTAGCAACACAGTCAACAAGCCGGGGCACCAAACAATGATTGTTGCTCTAAATGCGGTACAACTGATATATATTTATCTATTACCTGAACATATGTACATAACGAACATTTAAAAAAAGTTCTAGGGGACGCAGAGATTTGAACCCACGCCCATCTATTAGAAACAAAACCCACATGCCACCACACCAAAGGCAGATACTCGCTATACATACGGTACAAGTTATATATTTTTTAGATTTATTTCCTGAACATATGTATATATCTACTATTTTGAACAAAATTGGGGGTGGCATGGCCCATGCTTTCCCCCTGATTCCGCCCTTGGAGGTGGTGGCAAGAGGCGTAGCAGGTTGGCGTCCAAGTCAGGCAGACTAACATGAGAAAGCCCACGACGTTGGGGTGTCTAGAGCGTCCTAGCGTGAGAAAAGGACTCATATACCCATGTGTGCACACTCAAGAAGCAAAGGCCCGGGCATCTTTTCTCTAACCTGGCCGACCCAACTAAAAGAAAAGGGAAAACAAGTACGTGTTGACTTGTCAGCTCTCTATTAGCCCAATAAGGTTAATTTTGCAAATTTGGTAGTAATTGTTAGGATGATCAGATCGGGGCAAGTTATATATGGAAATTGATCATCAGAATGAGATAAATCTAAATAAATTAGTTCTAGAATCTAATTATACTCCTTGTTTTAAAAATAGTGTAAAGATGGGTTTAAGTGATGATTAGTACTTGAAAACCCTAGTTTTGGGTATTATAATGTTGGAAATATTAAAAAGCCTTTCTATTGTAATAATATTTGATATTGTTGAATGATATGAAAAATAAAGGTGATCATGATAATGATGATGTGTAATTAGGGTTATAGACCATATCTTGTTATGTTGATTAATGAAGTTGATCTATTCTAAGTTTTATAATGAAAAGGATATGGTAAATTTGATGATCGTGGCACACTTAATAAGAATTAGGTTTCCTAAGTCATTAAATCAATGAACAAGGATACCGGGGAATCAAACATAATGACAACTCGAGAACAAGGAAACCTAAACTCTAGATCATGACCTAAGTTAGGTTCATTATAAATAACATGAATATATAGTGACACATATGTAGTATGTGTATTTCAGATACTATGATTGATTGTGGATTGCCTAGATTCACTATAAATAACATGAATATATAGTGAGACATATGTAGTATGCATATTTTAGATACTATGATTGATTTTGGATTGCCTTGATGATTGAATATCATGAAAAGTGAACTTCAAATATTCTACATGAATTCTGCATGGTAAAGTTCGTGGTTACACTTATGATTACATGTACCGACTTCTAACATTTGTCAAGGTTTCTCAGAGATTGAATGAATGATATCAATTAGATGTTTATTTATTCCATGCAAATTATAAAGTCCCAATGAGTATCACATAAAGTAAATAATCATATTCTGAACCCTAGGTTACACTAATCGAAGGATAACACACATAAGTCCAATGATGGATAGTAGATACACCTGAGATAGTAGACCAGATATGGGTTAGAATATGAAAGAAAATACATATTCTTATGTGCAAATAATTGATGGTTGATTATATGTACTTTTGATTATTGGATGAACCCACGTACCAATATAGACATATGATGACTGGGTTTTGTTTGTCAGTGTTTTAGGTAGTTGATATACAAGATACAAACATAAAGATAAAGATGAAATCCATGGAAGGTATTAAAGCTATGCAGGATGATTAGATAGCTAGTTACTTATTCTCAACAAGTATTAGTTATATGAGAAATATCATTGTATATTGGTAAATAATATTTGAAATTTAATTGAAATTGTTCTCTATTATTTGTTATTTGACTAATCTGGATCCTTGGGAATATAGAAAATGGCTCTCAACATGAAGGTCTTTCCTTAATTGGGAGATACGGAAAGTGAGGTCGTTACATGATGTGTCCTAATAACATGTGACGTGCTTAAGTTTTTAGCTTGGTCCTATTTGCATGATGGTTGGGCTTGTTATGCTTTATGTGTGCTTGTATTGGACCAAGTTGCAATTTACCCATGACGAGAGTTTTACTTGTAATTTTTCACATGTTGGTTGTGCCTCCTAAGTTTTGTATCATGAGAGAGAGAATGATGTATAAGAGTGCTTTGTTGGACCTTGGTTGATGAAGTGGCATCATGTGTGTTTAAGCTAGGGTTTGCTTGGATGCTCAAATTGAAGGTGGTGTCCACCATGTTGTTGATCCTTTTTATATAGCGCCCGATGTGCTTTGTGTTCCATGAGAATGTTGTGACCTAAGTGATTCTTCTTAGTGAGTTTGTAGCGACCAACATGCCTTGTCCTTGATCTTGGTCACTAGGTCTTGAGCTTGTGCTTTGGTTGTAGTGACCCTTTGTTTTGGGTGACATGGGTAGCGGTCACTACCATGTGGTAGTCCTAGTTTGCTTTGACTGGTTGGGTGTAGTGGACCAAGTGGTCGCTACATAGCTTTGGTTTCCATGATCTTTCTTGCATGCATATCTTGAGTTCCTGCATGGCCACATTTTTTAGGGACAAGTGTCACTAGTGGTTGTAGTATCTTGACACATCCTATTACCTGACCTCTCTCTTAACCTTGGGTATTTATACCCCTTCTTTTTCTTGCAAGTAACCCCTTTATCTCTCTCTCTCTCTTCTTTCTCATTTCGTGCTTGAAGTCGGCCTTATTCTTGGTGGTGCAAGTGGAGGTGCTTGAGCTTGAAGAAGGTGGCCAAACCCTTGCATGTGGTGATCTAGGGTTGGAGCATATCTTCTTTGTTGATCTTTTGGTGATCCTTGTGCTTGATAAGTGATATAACCTTCTTGATCTCATTTTATCTTGAAACCATACCCTCCTTTTCTTTTCTTGGCCGAGACTATGATTCTCTGTGGTATCCTTCTTGAGAAACTTCTCTCCAATAGAGGTCGAATCCATGGTTCTCCCATGGTAGTACCTAAGCGATATGAATATCTCCTCTTTCCCCTTTCTTTTTCGGCCTCGGGTGTGTACCCCTTCTCTTTGAGTTTTCTTTGACCTTGGTTTGATCTTCTTCTCTTGAGGTGATCTTGCTTGGCCGTGGAGTTGATCCAATCTTGGCATTTCTTCTCTCTCTCTTGGAGCTTCTTGGATTTTGGAGTTGATCTTCACCTCAAGGTAGGTTATATAACTCTCTCCTCTACTATTGTTACACATAATCTTGCATGCATGTTATCTTATCTCTAAAATGTGATCATAAGTGGCTTGATGATGATATCTTGTCTTAGGGTTTATGATTATGTAGTAATCTTGTGTAGATTTTCTCTTTCTCTTAACCCTAATTCTAGTACCCGAGAATGAATGGATGAAGGAGTTGTTGGTTCTTACATGCATCTTGAACGTTGGTTTTATAACCATGATCTTGGTTCAGTTACCATATTGATGATGGAGGTTTTGGCTTGTGTTTTCATGCATTTGACGCTTGATTCTCTTTCCCTTATCATGGTTTTCCATGTTGATTCATGTGATGGCCGATTTAGGGTTGGATGATCATCTTCTTTATGAAGATTTCTTCTTGGTGACTCTTCGGTTTCTTGGCATTATACATCTATTTTGATCATCAAGTTCCTCATGTTCTAAGTGGTTTCTATGATCCATGATGGGCATTGTGGTTTGGGTTTTGGCTGGTCACAATAATCCTATCCCTAACCACCTTGGTCGCTATGTTATACTTTAATATTTGTGTTGTGGTCGCTACATATGAGTTCCTTGTTGGTTGCTATACATAGGCACCTTCCATGTGGTTGTTACATGTCTTGGTGGTTGCTATGTTGGGCATGCATGTGCTATGGTCGCTACACATTATGTGGTCACTATGACTGACCTAACCCTAGTGGTTGCTAGGGAAACCAATGCCTAGTGGTCTCTAGCGGTGATGTAGTTTATATGGTCGTTGCATGAATGGTTTCTACATATGATGATGTACTTGTTCAGTTTATACCACTTGTTTGGTTATGGTGATGAAACTTAACTAAATGTGCTCCAAGAATGTGGGAAGAGGTAATCGATAGGGTATAATGCTAAGTGATGTTATGGAAATGCTAATTGACTAACTATGAGAAACCCTAACCCTAATGGTTGAGTACATGGTAATTAATGCTTACTTGCTTGAGTGGTTATCATATTTTGAAGTGTTATATGTCTCCTACTTGTGTGACTCTAATGTTGCAGGTTGAATGGACCTCATATCTTGTGATTGCTATGGTATCTCTTATGTAACACAGAGTGATGATTATAAGCCTTGATGAGGCATGGTGAGCTAATGATGTTCCCTGCAAGAACATGAATAATGTGAATGGTCTAACGACCTTAAAGATGGCCTTGTACCTAATGTGAGGTGGTGCCCTTTGATGAAGTGATAATATGACAGCCTAGTGTAAGACAGTGAGACAAAATCATGTGATGATTTGATTATCTTTATGATTTTTATGTTTTATATCCTCTGACGTTGCAATCTACCCCTGACTTTATAGAATATGTTTAGGGTTTGTACAATGTAACTTGATTGATGCATTAAAAGACACCCAATTGGCAATAATTAATCAAGTGAAACCCTAATCTTTTCGTATCCCTAAGCCATAGATCTATTCCAGTGTCAGTATTTACTAGATGGTGAAACGAGTAATTCTTAAGGGAAACTCATAGCGCGTATTGTTGAATATGTGGGGGTGCAAGTTGAGGGTATATCCTTGCATCCAGAATTACAAGTTATGGAGGATGAATGTGGTGATGCCTTGGTAGGAGAACGGTTGCGGTCGTATCTTAGTATGTGATGTATAGAGGACAGCTACGGTTGTACCTCAAATGATTGGGTTTGTATACCATGTTTACTAGTGACATGCATATATACCAAGGCAGACTAGGCTATTTTGCAGTTGGACTCTATATGTCATTGCGACAGACTCAGACTGACTGAGGGTGTGGGAGATCATAGGAGTTCATCTCTCCTAGATCTTGTATGGCACTAATTTCAACTTAGCAGTGGTCAGTTGGAGTATGAGTGGTATACATATTCTCCACAAGGCATAATAAAAGACGTAATACAACTGTGTAATATATTTTCTTAGGGTTAAGCATGATTAACATCAAATGACCCTTTGCCTTATTTCTTCAATTGTTTAGTCAATAACTATCATACATGTTCTTTATATTCCTTCTAAAAGTATATGATGTTCTATTGATCAGTTGTAGTTGCATAATCTTCCTAATTTGTGTTATCAAGTTCTTAACTGTTCATTTAGCTGAATTTGCTTATAATGCTTAACTTGTTATTATTTATCTGTGTTAAAAATAGTTGTTGGCAAACAGTTACATCTCTTGTGGGGACGTTGGTCTCACCCCATGGGTTTCCATATCTTTTAGGTGGTTGTGCTCATCGTGGTAGAGAATGTGTAGTTGAGGAAGAACAAGGAGACCAGTAGTTGTTGAAGGTTAGATATGCTACTAGTGTTTTGTAGTATAGTCTTATGTGTCGTCCCTATACTCTCAGGTCCTTGGGGGTGTTTTGTATATGTTGTACATTGATACGAGGTTTTTAGTAATATGTCATGGTTGTACATGCATGTGTGGCTTGTATATGTGAATAAGTTATCTTTGCAATAGGTTGTGGCAAGATGGCCAGTATGAAGTGATATTTGTACCTTTATAGTATGATATGTGATACATGTGGCATAGTTTATGGACTATGATGTATATATTTCCACTTGAGATGATTATCTAAGATCGGTTTTAATTTACCCTGCTTTGGGGAAATGTGGTTGTTATTTGATACTTCTGCTCTTTATTTTGAGTACTCTTGCTTTGATGTGATCGTTGTGTCACACTTGGTTGGTACCAGAGCTTTAGGTTCGCTGAGTCTATAGCGACATAGGACTAGGGTTTGTGTCTATTCTTGCATTATCTGATTGCAACTTCTGCTTATGTAGAAGAAGAAGATATGTATGAAGAACATGAAGAACATGTTGAGATCAGTGTTGCTACACTAGGAGGTGGTGCCTAGAGGCAGACAAGAGTAGATCTAGAACATGCGGCCAATCCCTCTTTCCAGTCAATGTCTGGACAGTTTATGGCTACAATTTTGCATATGGCGGATAGGGTGCCCATACCTCAAGCAAGGGCACCTATTCCCAATGTGGAATCCC
Organism: Alisma plantago-aquatica; assembly: GCA_963693085.1. NCBI lineage: Eukaryota > Viridiplantae > Streptophyta > Magnoliopsida > Alismatales > Alismataceae > Alisma > Alisma plantago-aquatica. The sequence goes on along the minus strand of OY856413.1, from coordinate 877,347,984 downwards.
AAGGTTCTAGGAAGACCTTTGATAAGTTACGACGCATTGGAGCATTGGAGTACATGGGTACGATGGACCCGACAAATGCTGATATGTGGCTGACAGAGCTAGAGAAGGCTTTTAAGATCCCCAATATCCCTAAGGAGGATATGGTGAAGTATGAGTGTACCTGTTGAAGAGCAGTGCTCGCCATTGGTGGGCCATTGAGGAGGAGAAGAGGCCTGGTGTGGTGATTAGTTTGGAGGAGTTTCGACGGGAGTTTATGAGCTGATACTTCCCAAAGACATACATGGATGAGAAGATCTCATAATTTGAGAAGATCTGGAAGGGATCTATGATGATCAACGAGTACAAATCCAATTGATGGAGTTGTTGAGGTTTTGTCCTCACATGGCTGTAACAGACAAGGAGAGGATCCAACATTTTGAGAAGGGTTTGAGCACATAGTTGACGAGGACGGTGTTAGCTTTGGAGAATAGAGAGAGGTTTGCCATGTTTGTGGAGTATGTGAGGAGGATAGAGCGATTGAAAATAGAGAAGCATGAAGCTAATGCTAAGAAGAGGCTGACATAGTTTCAGGAACAGTCTTCTAGAGGCTTGAAGAAGTCTAGGTTTTCAATATCGCAGTCACAATAGATTTCAGTGGTTCAGTCTCAGTGGTTTTCGAGCAAGGATAGAGGTGACATCTTTCCGTCGGCAAGATCTCACAATGCGACGTCAGTTTCAGTGATAGGGCCATCTACGTCATAGTTTGACACAATGGCAAGGGAATCTGAGGATGTTTTTCCTAGTAAAGGATGAAGAGGTGACGCAAAAACTAAGACAAAGTCAGTAAGGGTCACAACAATGACAATAGTTCATCAGTGGCGGAGGTAGAGGATGCGGCCAGACATCATAGGTAGGATTGTATAGACAAGCCAGTAGAGGATGGGGGCGACAATAGGCAATGGCTCAATTCTATGTCATGAATCAGTAGGAAGGAGTGGTCACTCCATGGGTTGTGACAAGTCAGATGGATTTATTTCATTCTGATTTGTCTTTTTCCTGCTTTATATCTATTTTGGTTGACTCAGGTGTGACACACTCTTTTATCATTAGAGAGGTGATAGCTACTTGTTCTTTTCCTGTTAGTCATAGAGCTAATAGTATTTGCTTAGAAACCCCTTTGGTTGGTTTCTCCAAGTTGCGGGAGATGTGTCCATCATGTGTTCTTTCTTTCTCAGGACACATCATTCAAGTGGACCTTATACTACTTGACATGCACGAATTTGATGTGATCCTTGGGATGCATACCTGGGAGAAGTACCAAGTGATCTTGGACTATAGTTTCAAGGCAGCTATGTTCATTGATGGTGATGTCTCGTGGATTTTCCAAGGACATAGGCTTCCGACATTCTTGGTGTCAGTGATGATGGTAGATATGCTGATGAGGTAGGGGTGTGAGTCTTTCTTGGTGCATGTGGTGGATACCAAGGTTAGGAGTCCTAGTATCCAGGAAGTACCAATGATACATGAGTTTAAGGATGTATTTCCCGATGAGTTTCCCGGTGTTTCCCCTCCTAGAAAAATTGAGTTTGAGATCAATTTGGTTCACAATACACATTCGATAGTGCAGCCGCCATAAAAATTGGCTCTAGTTGAGATGCAAGAGTTGAAGAAGTAGTTGCAGGAACTGTTAGAAAAGGAATTTATCAGACCGAGTGCTTCCCCTTGGGGTGATTACGTGTTGATTGTGAATAAGAAGTACAGATCTATGAGGTTATGAATCGAATAATGACAGTTGAACAAGGTGATTATCAATAACAAGTACCCTTTTACTGGGGATAGATGATCTGTTTGATCAGCTATGAGGTGCCACAGTATTCTCAAAGATAAATTTGAGGTTAGGATACCATTAGTTGTGGATCAAGGCAGATAACATACTCAAGTTAGCCTTTAGGACTAGGTATGGTCACTACGAGTTTGTGGTTATACTGTTTGGGCTAAGAAATGCACTGGCAACGTTCATAGATCTGATGAATAGGATGTTCCGACATCATATTGATTAGTTCATGGTTGTGTTTATCGATGACATCCTGATATACTCCCAAGACAACTAACAACATCAGCAATACCTATGGCAGGCGTTGGGTTTGTTGAGATAGTACAAGTTGTATGCCTAGTTTGGCAAGTGTGATTTCTGGCGGGAGGAGGTGTCTTTCCATGGACATGTGATATTTGTTGAAGGTGTTCTTATAGATCCTAAGAAGGTTCAGTAGGTGATAGAGTGGGATCAACCTATGACACTGATGGAGGTTTGCAGTTTCCTAGGCCTAAAAGGCTATTATAGGAGGTTTATCAAGAACTTCAGCGCAGTGGTGTTACCCCAAAGGAAGCTGACAAAGGAAGGTGTGCCATTTGTCTAAAATGGCAGGTGTCAACATTCTCTCTAGCTTTTGAAGGAGAAGCTGACTAGTGCATTGATGTTGGTTCTACTAGAACCAGGGAAAGGTTATATTGTTTTTTGTGATGTGTCAATGAATGGTTTGGGATGCATGTTGATGTAGGATCAGAACATGATTTCTTTTTCTTTGCAACAACTTAAGAAACATGAGGAGAACTAACAGATGCATGATATAGAGCTTGAAGTTGTGGTCCATGCCTTGAATATTATCTTTATGGTGAGAAGTGTCAGATCTTCGGCGACCACAAGAACCTATAGTAAATCTTCTCAAAGAAGGAGATGAACATGTGGCATCGATGGTGGATGGATTTGATCAAAGGTTATTATTGTATGATAGATTACCATTCAGTGAAGGAGAACATGGTGGAAGATGCTTTGAGCAGAAAGTCTTCTTTGTCATCATTTGATGATGAGGCACAATTATGTTCTTTGATGTGCTATAAGTGAGATGTGTTGGTGTCTCATCGCCAGATGAATGTGAAGATAGAGGTCTCCTTGTTGGTAGACTTTTTGGCTCAGTTACAGGTAAAGCCTATGTTAAGGCATCATATCAGAGATGCAAAATGTGATGATATAGTGATACAGTAGATTCGAGTAGAGTTTGGAAGAGAGAAGCGTGAGGGCTTCCATGAGTCAGAGGATGGGACAGTGTGTTACCATGGTAGAGCAGTAGTTTCTGATGTTGATAATATGATGAAGTTGGTTCTAGAAGAGGCTCACTCTTCAATGTACACTATGCATCCAAGTAGCACTAAGATGTACCACAATCTAAAAGATCTATACTAGTGGCTCGACTTGAAGCATGACGTACCTAAGTTTGTGGAGAAGTGTCCGGTGTGTCAGTAGGTCAAGGCCTAGCATTATAAACATGTAGGGAAATTACAATTGTTACCTATACCACAATAGAAATGGGATCATATAACAATGGGCTTTGTATTTGGTCTCCATAGGATAGCCAAAGACCATGATTTCATCTGGTTGATAGTGGACAGGTTGAGCAAGTTAGCACACTTCCTCCCTATGAATACAACATATTTACCTGAGAAGTTTTCATAGTTGTATGCCGATGAGATAGCACATCTACATGGTATTCCAGTGATAATAGAGTCTGACAGAGGTTGTCAGTTTACTAGTTGGTTTTGGGAGCGTCTGCATTTAGTGATGGGTACGTAGTTGAGATTCAGCAAAGCATTTCACCCATAGACAGATGGATAGTTTGATAGGACTATACATATGCTGGAGGATCTGTTGAGAGCTTGTATTCTATAGTTTTTGGGCAATTGGGATGTGCACCTCACTTTGATAGAGTTTGTCTATAATAGCATGTATCAAAGGAGTATCCACATAGAACCTTACAAAGATCTATGTGGGAGACGTTGTAGATCTCTGTTGTGTTGGTACGAGACTGGTGAATATCATCTTTTGGGTCCTAAGCTTGTACAATAGATGACAGAGAAGATCAAGATGAAACAACAACAGTTGAAGGCATCCCATGACAGACAGAAGTCTTATGCTGATAATTTTCATAGATTATTAGAGTTCCAAGTTAGAGACAAGGTGTACCTTAAGGTCTCTCCTTGGAAAGGCATGCTGAGGTTTGGGAAGAAGGTTAAGCTGGATCCCAAGTTTATGGAACCTTACCCTATGGTGGCACGAGTTAGGAAGGTGGCTTACAAGTTGGACTTGCCACATGAGTTGCACAGGTTACATACGGTCTTCTATGTTATGATGTTAAGGAAGTGTCACCCTGACACTGAGTTGGTGCAATATCCTGTAGAGGTTGAGTTGGAAGAGGATATGTCGTTGTGGAGGGTCCTGTGTTGATCCTTGATAGATGGGTGAAGAAGTTGAAGAAGAAGGATATAGTGTTGGTTAAGGTTTTGTGGCGTCACCGTGGGGTTGAGGAAACCATGTAGAGCTTGAGGAAGAGATGTGTAGGAAGTACCCTTATCTTTTTGCATAGGATTTTGGGGGCAAAATCCTTGTTAGGAGTTTATGGTTGTAAGACCCATGACCTAGCTTAATGCTTGATCTTACTTGATTTATCTTAATAAGATGCTTAGACCTTAATATGATCATGTGATATGTCATAATAACATATGATGTGCTTATGTTTTTAGTTTGGTCCTATTTGCATGATGGTTGGGCTTATGCTATATGTGTGCTTGTTTTGGGCCAAGTTGCAATTTACCCATTATGAGGGTTTACCTTGCAATATGTCACATGTTGGTTGTGCCTCTTATCTTTTGGCATCATGAGAGAGAGAATGATGCATAGGGGTTCCTTGTTGGACCTTGGTTGATCAAGTGTCATCATGTGTGTTGAAACTAGGATTTGCTTGGATGTATGAGTTAATGGTGGTGTTGACCATGTTGTTGATCCTTTTTGTGTAGCGCTTGGTGTGCTTTGTGTTCTGTAACACAACTATCACACCAAAGTGAGATTACTCAAAACAAGAGCAAAATTATCAACTAACAAACACATTACCACAAAAAAAGGTAAATTAAAACCGATCTCAGATAATCATCTCAAGTGGAAACATATACATTAGAGTTTACAAACTATGCCACCTATATCACATATCATACCATAAAGGTAAAAACATCACTGTACAGTGGCCATCTTTCCACAACCTATTACGAAGATAACATGTTCACATATACAAGCTATACATGTACAAGCATGCCATACTGTCAAAAACCTCGTATCGATGTACAACATCTACAAAACACCCCCAAGGACATAAGAGTATAGGGATGACACATAGGATTCTACTACAAAACACTAGAAGCATATCCAACCTCCAACAAAAACTGATCTCCTTACTGTTGTTCCTCAATCGCACGATCTCTACCACGATGAGCAGGACCACCTAAAAGATGTGGAAACGCATAGGGTGAGACCAATATTCCAGCGAGAGATATAACTCTCCGCCAACAACTATTGTTAATACAGATAAATAATAATAGGTTAAGTATTATGAGTAGATTCAACTAAATGAACAGTTAAGAACTTGATGACATAGATTAGGTAGATTAAGAAGCTACAACTGATCAATAGAACATCATATACTTTTAGAAGGCATATGAAGAACATGTATAACAGTTATCGACTAAATAGTATAAGAAACAAGACAAAAGTTCATCCAATGTGAATCATGTTTAACCCTAAGAAAACATACTACAAGATTGTATTATGTCTTTTATTATGCCCCATGGAGATGAGGTATACCACTCATACTCCAACTGACCACTACTAAGTTGAAATCAATGTCATACAAGATCTAGGAGAGTCAGACTCCTATGATCTCCCACACCCTCAGTCAGTCTGAGTTCGACGTAGTGACATATAGAGTCCAACTGCAAAACAACCTAGTTTGCCTTGGTATATAGGAACGACACTAGTAAATAGGGTATACAATCCCAATCATCTAAGGTACAACCGTAGGTGTCCGTAGGTGTCCTCTATACATCATATACTAAGATATGACCACGTTCGTTCTCCTGCTAAGGCATCACATCAGTCATCCTCCATAACCCATAATTGTGGATGCAAGGATATACCCTCAACTTGTACCCCCACATATTCAACAATATGCGCTCCGAGTTTCCCTTAGGAATTACCCATTTCACCATGCAACAAGTATTGACACTGGAATGGATCTATGGCTCAGAGCAACTACATGATTAGGGTTTTACTTATTTAATTATTGTCAATTGGGTATCTTTTAATGCATCAATCAAGTTACAACGTACAAACCTAAACATATTCTACAAAGATAAGGGTAGACTGCAATGTCAGAAGATATAAAACATAATAATCATAAAGCTGATCACATTATCACATGATTTTGTCTCACTACCTTACACCAGGCTATCATCATTATCACATCATCATGGGATAACCATCCCTTATCACATTATCAGAGGACATCACCTCACATTAGGTACAAGGCCATCTTTATGGTCATAAGACCATTCAAACTGTTCCTATTCTTAAAGGAAACGTCATTAGCTCACCATGCCTCATCAAGGCTTATAATCATCACCTTGTGTTACACAAGAGATACCATAGCAATCAAAAGCTATGAGAGTTGATTCTGACTACCATTACATGATCTCAATGTATCACTCTCATGGTGGGTCTATCTGATACATTGTTCTCTAACATGTATCTGTGTGAGTGACTTGATATCATATATCATGACTAATGAGACTTTATCATCAATCAACACACTCTCTAGTCTTACGTATTATTGTTGTTTATTTTGCTTTCACAATAATATCCGACTAGGGACATCTGTATAATCTCATTATTCAAGTCATGTACTTGTAGACATACGTCATCGAGTAACTTCATTCTTTAGACATCTACTTACGTTTGTGTCATCAACTCATGTCTGAGACAAACATAACAAACAAAATTACTTTTATTATTATTAAATTATGTATCTGATGTCACATCCCAATCATCATATGATTAGCTCTCTGGGCATACATACCAACAGGTTTTGCCATCTAAAAAGGATTGGCGGCACAACTTATTGCCTGTGTACCTACCATCTCAAAGTAATTCATGAGACATGACTATTAAAGATAGATTGATAAGCAATTCTAGTCTAATCTCTTGTAGGATTATTATATATCACATCCTACATGTATTCTTAATAATGTTAGGGTTTAACTCTTTTTACACAAACCCTAATCCAACTTAGGGTTCTATCAATTAAACCTATTACACATTCAAGATATAGTCATATTCTATTTCAGTTGGATACTTACTCAAGAATTTACATATCATATCATTGATTTATCATACTAAAAGAAAACAAGAACATGCAAAGCAAGTTTAGGAGGTAAATGTGAACACGGTTATTACAACTTTCACCTTGAACTATCTTGCAATCTTACTAAAAGAGTGCACAGAGCACATGTTGGCCATGGGAAGAAATGCAAGATAAATATACTAAATCAATGTGATTGAGCTTATGCATTCGACACCCACAACAATGTCCTATAAGAAATCAATAAAGAATTTACAATGTTTGTCTCTACCGTGAAAGATACATCAGTTGGTAGTAAATCCTCACATGTTTAGTAAATCCTCACATGTTTTGACAAGTATATTCTGCACTGTCTAATGTTTTTGTTAACGACGTGTTGTTTTGGGAATCTAAGACCACAATATTTATGCATTTCTAAAGGGCACATATCTACCACCAACTGAAAGCTCACTCAAGGCCAAATTGGAATTCACGACAAACACTACCATTTCCAAGTTGTGTGCAACTTCAAACCTAAAAATATCACAAGTATAAATGCACAGAGAAACTACAAATATCATAGAAAATGATACTAAGTTGAAATTGTGATCTCCATCACTCTATTTGGAATTAGTAGAACTCAAATGACAATCTTAGTTCCATGGAGACTTGGTGTTTGTCCTATGTTTATAACCAACATAAAATAGACATGTATACAAGTACACAATCAATTAAATTGTTGTATGATTGTGTTTGTCCTAAGTTTATAGCCAACTCGAAATAGGCACATATGTAGGTTTGCTATCAATTAAATTGTTGTACGATTGTATAATTTCCTCTTGATGTTTATTTATGACATTTATGATTATCTAGTCCATGACTTACTATCTCTTATAATCCAGTATGATACATTTTTGGAAGCAGAAGAATTGCACTACTCTTCATATGGGGGCTTCCTCGAATTGCTTAGATGGTATCTAGGGTAATTACAAATTTAATATTACCTCGGCTTGCCTAGAAGCCATATTCAAGTAACATAAGGTCAAACTTGCATCACAATAAATCATACACCAACGTCGCTCTTTCTTCAAAGCAGTAGATTATTCATTCAATGATAGTGCCAAACCAAGTAGGAACAATGACCAGGAGCGGAAATATCTAAGTGTGTCTAAATGTAGCGCTGTGTTTGATAATGACAAATTCACTTGTGTTATTTCTGTGATAATTCATTTCTAGGTTTATTATGCAATCACTTATATAATATATATATAATAAGTTCTATCAATCTATGGTCTGCACGTGGCAAGAAACGGTTATTTTAATTCCACCAATATGTTCATTGCAAGTGACGATCAAAAATTACAACGGACAAATATGTGATCAATATAGATCTACTACTATAAGAATTGACAGTAATTATGCACACAGTTTCACATTTTGGTTACAAGTGAAAGATCAAGTCAATTGTACTACACATCTAGAGACAGGCAAGTATGTTCTCATAATCATTTGATGGCTCTACGCATATAAATAAATACCTTTAAATGATAAAATATTGAGCATATATTGTAATCGTAATGTGTCCCTACAAATAAATCCAGTCTTTATATCATCCTACTCTATAAGCAACTATCCAAATAAAATCGGACCAAAACCGAGCCAAGATGAGGAAACCCTGTTGTTACCCGCCATGTACCGTCACAATCCCGCAAAGACGGTCATCCAGCAAGACTACACCATTACTAGATTCCCAAGCATCAAGCTAACCATATCCGAGTTTCAATCCCGAAACCAGGCTGGTTCAAACTAGACAACTCCCATTTCAAAAGTGAGAAACGCTCTTAATAATATGAAATGAAAACATCCCTGGTGAAATAAATCTTGAACCACATTAAGCTACTTCTTAACAGACTTGAAAGCCAAACATGTTACATTTATAAGATCACATCTGTTGCCCATGTAAGTTTTCTCCACAATTTAATTTAGCATAAGCATTGAGATCAACTAAAGGCAGAAGAAACAACATTATCAACCTATGTGACTAAGTTCAGTTCAGTAATAATTATACACAGCAACTACAACATTCTACTGTGATAACTATGAATGGCAACGTCTAGCAAACTACAATTGCTGTCCAGGACAAGGTATAATAAATTGGAGCTAACAAAAGAATAATTATGATTACATCAATATCAAGGAAGCTATCATTGTCCTGTCCAGCTTAGTACAAAAAATGAACTGTTCAAGTTTCATCTTTTCTCCTCATCAGACTGAGAGCAAGCTCCGGCCACATTGTCTACAAAATAATCGTCCACTGGAACAAAATAAAGTAATCAGTCTCACGACTACGATAATATCTTTATGGAAGATCCTACTCAGCCATAAAACACTTTTTGGGATGGCACTATTGTAGACGAGTTGTGGTATCAATACCAACATATAAGACTTCATTTCTTACTTCAAAATTCCCATAGTTAAGTTCCTTTTCATTTTAAGTCCACTTCATTTTAACTATATAGCTTTTCAATAGACCATCGATGAACAATTTAAAGCTCTACTCTATCTGATTAGTGTAAATCACTCAGTGGTAACTGCTACGGTACATTACTAAGTAGGCTTCGCCAGAACAATTTGACTAGCACCAGGTTTCTAAGTTTTCGCCAATCCCTTTCACAGAAAGATCCGTCAGGATATTGCATCTATAATCTTATATTCACTCATAAGTGGATTTGTAATCAATCAGAGAATACAGTTCTACGATTTCAGATTCTGATACCGTCTATAGATGCAGGCCAAGCTACTTATAATATAGCTACAACAGTAAAACTATTAACGTACCAATATCATCCTGTTCAGGAGAGTCGAGCAGAATGTCAGACTCCGAAGCCAGAAAAGGTGAACCATTGTAGTTTCCCAAAGCTCCTAAATCTGGAAAAAGAAAATTGTACATTAGCAGCGAAGAAATACAATGTTCTCGGATTAATGATGAAAACCGCAAGTTGTCAAACACGTTTAATCCAATTTAGTTCTTACAAGCACCAAATTTCATAACAGTTTGAGTGGGACGGTTAAGTGTAGTTGTCATATGAAACATAGCAGCGACCACCACAAGATTAGGACAAAGTGGATTGCGCCCAACTCTAAATATACTCACAAGGATTTATAGCATATTCCAGAAAGTAATTCCTTCAACTGTGAATTGAACTCAAATGAACATTGCTAACAACCATACAGTAAATTCCAGATGGTACATGTGACATTTTTGTTTAAAGCTAATCATGGTTAAAATCTATACTAAACATGACTAAGAATGATGACAGCTGAGTTTAACTCAAATCACTTACAATGTAAGGAGGCAAAGGTATAAGTAACTATACGTAAATGGTGGTAAACTATATGATATATTTGTTTATACAACTATTCTCATGTCCATAATAAACCTGTAGCATAAAGCAATAGTCAACATTCACGTGTCCATTCTGAAAAGTCCATAATTCAGGAACGATGTTGACGAGTTTCAGGTGACATGTACAATAGTTTAAACCAAACAAGATAACATTTAAGGTAAAAATAAATTATTTGTAGATATCTTCCGACTTATGGAGAAATGTAAGCTCGAAAACCCATAAAAATAATGACAAGATTTATGTGGTTCAAAAATGTCTAATTATGCTAATCCACGGAAGGGAAGCGTTAAATTCGTCTCACTGACTGAGGATTAATGTTAGAAAGAAAAATCCTATCTATGCGAGAGCCATAGATCAAATTTTACGGATAGATATATACACGGGTCATGAGAAGAGCAGTGAACCTTCAAGCAAGGTCTGATCAGACAACTATCCCATAGAATATATAAATTCATATTTTATAAACAGAGATTTTGAAAGTGTATATGGACTCCTGCATAAGTAGTAAACATGAATTTTAACTGCACAAGCACGGCCATACATGAGATTGAAACTAGGACAGAAATAAATATGCAATTTGTTCAGCAATGCACAGGAATTAGGATAACATCAGTCGTTCATTTATTATATGCATTTCTTCCAATGATATCATGACTAGGCATAAAAGCATCATCATCTAACTTGACGATTGTAAAACATACAATCAGATGTTAGAGTTTAATGTTTTATTCAATAAACAAGTACAATCAGTCTGCAAAACCTACATTTTAGAAAATTACATCCAAACAAGAAAATGGCAAGTGTGAAAGTACCTTCCAAATTAGTTAAATCAGCAGTTAAATCTGAGAGGCTGAAATTCCAAGGGATCTGTCCCAGTGATCGAAGGGAGTCCCTTGATGATCCCACCCCACTATCTATCCCTAAGTGCAGACCTCCAGAACTAGCAACATCAGATGTGAAAGCTGCATCGAGCCCTGTATCCATGCCCATTCCAGACATTTCTGATGGTGTAAAAGGGAAGTTGCCGCTGGATGCCACAGATGTAGGACTCACAGCCATCTCCGAGATGGAAGACATGCCACTACAAGGTGGTACGGTAGCAGTAACTTCAGCTGTTGTGATATCCATCATGTTTCTTCACAGGGAAAATAGAGAAGTGATGTCAAAGTATGCCTCTGAAAAGGTTAGATTGTAACAAGAAACAAGCTAAATGTTAATTTAAATGGAAAAAAAACATACAATCCATGACATTGCGTGTTTTGTGGGTAGTTCGTACAGTGACAGATATACATAAAGAGGACTGGCAGAAGCCTGGACCCTGGAATGAAGGGATGCCGTGAAGGCATATGCTTATAGTTGAGAGGTTTCCAAATTCCAATAACAATACAATTTTAACTTATCTTTTCATATTACATTCTTTACATTCCGCATATGAAATATGTAAAATCCTTCAGTTCTCCAGCAAATAACCAAAGTTATAGTGGCCCGTGGGCAACTGTAAACATATATACTACTATATGACGGTAATTAGGGAAAACTGCAAACCCAACTCGTGAGAATTACCTTTTTTTTATATTATAACGGAAGAAATTATTGTTCATCCCATCTCCCCTGTGTGGAGAAATCATTAGAGAGAGAATCACAACAGAACTCGATATAGTTTTGCGTAAGCCTCCATCACTATGCTAGCAAAACTGATGTATATTGATTCGTCAGTGACATTATTTCAGATCCAAAATGTCTTTTGAAAATAACTTTATTCAGATATAGTATATTGATATGATATATTAGTCTTTAATTATGCCTGTACTTTTGTTTTAGACCCACACAGTGTAACAGATCTAAATCACCTTGCCTATATCTCCACATGGTATCATTATCATAGCAGCGAGATTGGAGAAAGGAATCCTCCAAGTGTGTCCCCTCCACTGCTGCCACCGTCGACTCCAATATTTCTTTTGCAGTAGGGGCACTTAGTCAGTTCATGGACACTCCTCGGCAACGTCTTCATATAGCTTATCGTATTCTCCATTATCTTAAAAAGGTTCCTGGTCAAATTCTGTTTTACTAGAACACCTGAAGATTGAAGACATCTCATATGTTGATTGCCATCTAGGAAGCACGGATACTCCAAGATAGGTGACTGTATCCGTACCGGATACATATTGTATACTAGTACTTCTTGGATACACTCGGATACATGTTGGATACTTCTGCAAACCTAACTAGATTTTTTTCCACTTTTTGAAGAATGGATACTTTGTGGATACATCTTGGATACTTTGTGGATATGGCCCGGCCATTTATATAGAGATGCATACATAAATCAGTTTTAGTTCGTCACTCTGTGGCTAATATTACTTTCTTTAGAGCTGCCTATGGTACACTTATTAGTTTGAGCTTGTATAGCTAGTGAGGATGGACTAATGTAATGGTAATAGTACTACCAATTTTATTTCTGTGCATGAGTCTGGTGTTTGTAATGAGTATTTAGATTTGCTTGCAGGAGGGAGGCAAGATGAATAAGAGAGCTCCCTGATTTTTCCAAAAAAAAATTGTCTATGTTTTCGTACATTTTATGGCATGTCTATACAAATGCAGCCGGTCCCAAATCCACATAAAGGAAGAGGGTTGGTGGTAGGTTGATAGCCAGCCATAAAACTGTCACTCTTTTTATGGCATGGATCCTTGTAAAAATTTCGTTGGAACGTCCCTACCTAGCGACGCGCTGCATCGGCACCTGGATACAGAGTTAAATATGTCGAGGGGTTTCAACGCAGCGGCGCCCGGCTATGTTGCACAAAAAGCAAAGGTTCTCACACCTTGGGAGGATGTGAGTAAAGAAGCTATAGTCCTTCTGCATCATTGACCGGATGTAGTGAAAATGTGCAAGGGCAATCTTTTCGAAGGAGACAGTTAAAAAAACAAGTTCAGCAAAAACAAATCATAGTGGATCTTAGAATATTGGCTCTTTGACAGGAAAGTCTTCAGAGGTAGCTGATACCATGATTAGAAGAAAAGATAGCGTTATTTGCTCGCGATGCAAAGAGATTGGAGACATAGGGTACAAAATTTGGTATACATGTATTGACAAACATAGAAACAGGGTTGGAATTATTGTTGATAAGATGTTTGTTAGAGAATCTATTTGCTTAAGTTGTTTTTGTCTATTTACTTAAGTTGTTTTGTCTATTTGTAATACAGGCCCAATTGTGTTTTGAACCATTAGGATTCTTCTTGTGTCAGTTGCTTCCCTCTTATCCTATTTATAGGAAAGGGCAGTTGCCTCCTATCAATAAGAAAGACCACTACACAAAATGGGATCTTCCCCACTTATATCGTTTTGTACATGGTATCAGAGCATCGATCCTAAACTAGGGAGACAAAGAAAGAGCCTCCTCCTGCGAGGGGGGGGGGGAGCTTTTTGCGGTGGCAGCCTGTCAGGCATCATCATCTCAGCCTCCACAGTCGTCCCCTTTCTTCGTCTTTTATAAAGATTCAATCTTTTCCTTCCTACGACGACACTCCTGGTCATCACCAACCGAATTTATGCGGTCATTTTCATTGATTCGCCCTTCTAGGCTCTTGATTTCTTCTCCAACGCACTCGACTCCCTGCTTGTCTGGATTCCCCTTTCAACATAACGTACTCCCTTTAAAATTGTCATCATTGATTCATAGATCGAGAAGAGGGTCAGATCTGTCTCTTCCTTGTGTGTGCTTCAAGCAAGTGATCTGAGATCTCCCGCGCTACATAATAGGGCGGCCATGAGTTATCTTATTGTTACTCGTCATCCACTATTTTATTGTTGTTGCTCATCATCGTTCGGCCAACCATTGCATGAGTCATCAAATCACGTTTGAATGGATTTTTTATTATCAATTCAACGTGTGACAAAAGGGGATCTTATTTTTGGGGTGGCAGCCCGTCAAACATCATCATCTCGGCCTCCACGGTCGTCCCCTTTCTTCGTTTTTTATAAAGATTCAATCTTTTTCTTCCTACGACGACACTCTTGGTCATCACCAACCGAATTTATGCGGTCATTTTCATTGATTCACCCTTCTAGGCTTTTGATTTCTTCTCCAACACACTCGACTCCCTGCTTATCCAGATTCCCCTTTCAACAAAACGTGCTCCCTTTAAAATTGTCATCATTGATTGACCGAGAAGAGGGTCAGATCTGTCTCTTCCTTGTGTGCGCTTCAAGCAAGTGATCTGAGATCTCTCGTGCTACGTAACAGGGCGGCCATGAGTTATCTTATTGTTGCTTGTCATCCGCTATTTTATTGTTGTTGCTCATCATCGTTCGATCAACCATTGCATGAGTCATCAAATCGCGTTTGAATGGATTTTTTTATTGTCAATTCAGCGTGTGACTACGCCTTTCCATTCTTTGTCGTGATGGTCTATTGCTCTGTTTGTGATGATTTGACGTGTTCAAATCACGTGGTGCCTTCCAAAGCGAAAATGGATCCGACTTTAGCATGCTTCAGCCGTGACACTGTCGCCGTTGCAAGGCCCATGAAGGCACTACCTAGTTGATCCCACCAAGCTGGATGTGATGATCAGTAAACACTTGATGAATTACCTCCTTAGAAAAATGGAAGGAAAGAAAGAAAGTACTTCTGACCGGTTAATAAATAAATCACTTTCTTTGACCAATCTATGACCAGTGTAATGAAGCACTCATTGTCGTTACCATTACCAAAGTAAAGAAGCTGGTAAATACTTTGACTAGCCTTTAACCTCCAAAGATTTGATCTTTTTAATTATTTACTTGGCAAACAAAAAGATTGTGCTATTTAATAAAGAATCATTTTTAGTCGTTAAACGATCCATTTATTTTTCTATCTGGATCTATATAATCGGGTTATGTTGCATATTGACTCGAGTTGTCAGTTACCTCCTCCACATATTTGCCTACATAAACACTACCGCTATCATTGTTTTTTGCTCTCCACCCCAATCACTATTTTGACTCTTTTTGTGGTTGGCGTGAAGGGGAGAATAGAGGATGATGAGTAGAGGGAAGAAGAGGAGGGAAGAAGAAGACTTCCATTTTGTTGTTCTATGGATTTTCATGCTATATGTACTATATGGATTCTTCTACTACTATGTGTTCTTTTTGCTTCTATGTGGATCCTTCTATTGTTATGTGGACTAATCATGCTAGTTTTGTTGCTGCTTTTTCTGCTATGTGGAGTTTTCTGCTGCGATTATTACGCATTCATCATCATCTCGACCACCGCCACGGAGTTGTCTACTTCATTGATGTCATTTGTTGATTGCTTTTCCATCCGGCGACGTCATTCTTGCTACCTGTGCTATGCTTAGCACATTTTTACTTACTATTTTTGTGCATCTGCACAATCTGTTGTTTGTGCTCTGTTTGCACGTTGACCCTTTGTATGTGCCTTGCACATGTCTACTACTACTATTGTTGTGACCCAGAACTCTCTGGGAACCATGACCCAATACTTTCTAGACTGTGACATCTGCTACTAGGATGGAAGTTATATGTTGAGTTGATGGGATCTTTGGTGACTTACTGTGACATCTGCTACTAGGATGGAAGTTATATGTTGAGTTGATGGGATCTTTGGTGACTTACATGCGTATCATGGAGCTTCATGCTTTTCTACTATTGTTGCTCATCTTGGAGTCTTTTTGTTGCTATCTACTTCATGCACAATGGTTTTTTATCCGGCTACATCATCAATTTTCTACTACTGTGTTCCAGCACTCTGGCTTGTCGTGCCTTGAGCATGTTGACTCCTTTCTTGTTCATGCCTCGTATGCACGTTATATACTGCTTCTTGTGTTCCAGCACTCTTTGGTCTACTTGATGATGATAGCGACTATGATGAAGACCATGATGCCTACCAGTTGATGTTTTATCTACTCCAAATGCTACTTCATATTAATCAAGAAGTTCCTGCTACTTGCTTTTGGATTATCAGCTTGAGGAGGAGTATTTGAGTGCATGAGTGATTTATTGTAACATTGAGGAGATATTATTGTACGGCATTGGGTATCTTTTTATTTTTTTTTAGTCTGTGTGTTTATCTGTTTGCAAGCTGACTTGAGATTCTCCCAAACTCCAGCTTGAGGGGGTGTTAGAGAATCTATTTACTTACGTTATTTTAGTCTATTTACTTAAGTTGTTTTAGTCTATTAGTAATATAGGCCCAATTGTGTATTGGCCCATTAGGGTTTGTCTTGTGTCTGCATGCTTCCCTCTTATCCTATATATAGGAAAGGGGGTTGCCTCCTATAAATCATGGTTGTATAGGCGGCCAGGCGACCGGGCGTTCCATATGGACGCCCAGCAGCCTAGGCGCCCAGGCGTTTTTATATATATCTTATTTTAATATATATATATATATATATATATATATATATAGAGAGAGAGAGAGAGAGAGAGAGTCAGGCTAGAATACACTCGAGTGTACGGATCGCACGAATACACTCAAGTGTGTTTGCATATCAAGACTATTTTTTGACTGTTGATCTTCACCGTCATACTATAACTAGGATACATACAAATTTTGAGCCCATTTGGATGAGTGTAAGTCACTCATCCAAGGGCAACAAAATCAACGCGCGAAACTAATTTGAAATGCATAATTTTTGCGGTCTTCATAACATGAGCTATACATATCCAAATGTGCTCAAATTTTGCGTATGAGTTGTTCACGAAATGTTTAAGAAGATCAACGGATTAGATTTTCAAAAAAAATATTGCATCATGAAAAACTACTTGAGTGTATTCCGCTCTGAATACACTCGAGTGTATTCTAGCCTGACTATATATATATATATATATATAATCTTGTTTCAATATTTATATATAATATATATATATATATATATATATATATTAGTAGATATATCTAAATTGCTTATATAGCAGAAATAGTACATTCAAAAATCTGAATTTGTAGCACTTTTTTAGAAGATATTTGCCATTTTCCTTTATTGGGTTTTTGTAAAGTCAAATAGTAGACAAGTTAAAACAGTACATTAATACTAATGAGTAGATAAATTAATAAAAACCAGTAGATAATAAATACAAATCAGTAGATAAGTAAATACTAATCAGGAGATAAATAAATACAAATCAACAGATAAGTAAATACAAATCAGTAGATAGAAAATTCAAAAAATTAGATAAGTAAATACAAATCAGTCATAAATAAATACAAAACATTAGATAAGTAAATACAAATCAGTATATAAAAAAAATCAAAGTGTTGGATAAGTAAACTCAAAGCATTAGATCAGATCAGTAGATAAAAAAATTGAAAGTGTTAGATAAGTAAACTCAAAGCATTAGATAAATAAATATAATCAGTAGATAAACAAATACAAAGCATTAGATAAAAAAGTACAACTAAGTTGATAAACAAATATAAATCAGTAGATGATTAAATAATTTGAAAAAGTAGATGAACAAATACAAAGGCCTAAATTTAAATAATGTGATGAATCAAAAATCATTAGATGAACAAATCAGTAGATAAGTAAATACAAATCCGTAGATAAGTAAATACAAATCAGTAGATAAGTAAATACAAATCAGTAGATACATAAATACAAATCAGTAGATATATAAATTCAAATCAGTAGATAAGTAAATTCAAATCAGTAGATAAGTAAATACAAATCAGTAGATAAGTAAATACTAATCAGTTGATGGAAATCAGTAAAATAAAAAACTTTGTTACATGTATTACTTCTGGGCGCCCAGGTCGAGGCAGGCCTTGGGCCGCCTGGGCGCCCGCCTGTACAACACAGCTATAAATAAGAAAAAACACTACACAAAAGGGGAGCTTCCCCACTTATATCGTTTTCTACAATCTTGAAAGATGATGTCATCAAGATCACACGGATGGGGGACAAAATCATAGCTATCAAGGTTCTGGGGGAAAAGATTTTCAATATTATCAGCGCTTATGCCCCAAAGTTGACCTTAGTGAGAAAGCAAAGAAGGTTTTCTAGGATAACATGGATGAACTGATGCAAGAAATACTGATAGAGGAGAAGATCCTTATTGGGAGTGACTTAAAAGGCCATGTGGGAGTAGCAATGTTGGATACAAGCGATTCATGGAGGTTTTGGATATGGCAGCAGAAATGGAAGAGAGGATTTTAGATTTTACAGTTGCTTATGATATGATCTTGGTAAGCATACATTTCAGGAAAAGAGATCCTCATAGTATTACTTTCAAGAGTAGGCGCAATTGTAGCCAAATTGATTACTTCCTTATAAGAAGACTGGATAGAAAAGTATGCAAGGATTGTAAAGTGATCCCTAAGGAAGAACTCACCACCAAACATAGCCTCGTGGTTTTGGATGTTAACATGAAGATCAACAAAGGTAAGCATAATAGAAGCCAAGATAGAAGGATCAAGTGGTAGAATATTAAAAGAGAAAAGAAATTGACATTTTATGATAAACTTATCAAGGAGAGAACTTGGAACTTGAAGTCTGATATTAAATATATGTTGTGAAGTATGAGCACATGCATAAAAAAAATTTGTCAAATAGGTTTTGGGAGAGTCCAAAGGGTGTGGGCCTCCACAAAAAGAGACTTAGTGGTTGATTGATGAAGTATAAAAGGCTATTAAACTCAAAAGGGAGATCTATAGAAGCTTGCCCAAATCTAGAGGTGATGCAAATTTTCAGAGATACAAACAAGCAAAGAAAGATGCTAAGAAGCCAGTTCAAGAGGCAAGGTCCAAAAACTTTGATGAGATATATAAGAAGTCAAACACTAGAAAAGGGGAAAAAGATATTTATTATATGACCCGTATAAGAGAAAGGAAAGGAAGAGACTGGAGTCAAGTAAAATGCATCACGAATCAAGATGGCAGAGTGTTGGTAAGGGATGATGACATAAAAAATTAATGGAGAAACTACTTTCATAAGCTTTTCAGTAGAGATAATGTGAACAATGTAAGGGACTTGGTTGACATGAATGCAAGAATATCACTTACACGCGACGAGTTTCATTATCTGAGGTCAAGAATGCTTTGATGAAAAAGACATGTAGTCCAGACACTATTCATGTTGATGTATAGAAGAGTATGGGGAATGAAGGAGCTATGTGGTTAACAAATTTCTTTAACAAGATTATGAGGAGAACAAAGATGTCAAATGAATGGAGAAATAGTACTATAATCTTGATCTACAAGAACAAAGGAGATGTTCAGAGCTGCACAAACTACAGAGGTATCAAGTTCATGAGTCACACTAGGAAGCTTTGAGAGAGGACTAGTAAGAAAAGGCTAAGATTGATTACACAGATTTCAGACAACCAGTTTGGTTTCATGTCGGGAAGATCAACAACTGATAAGGAGGCTTATGGAGAAGTACAGAGAAAACAAGTTTATTGATCGGGAAAAGGCCTATAATTTAGTACCCAGGGAAGCGTTATCGAGGGTTTTGCACAAAAAGGGTGTGCATATCCAATACGTTGACCTAATTAAAGACATGTATGATGGCTCAACTGCAAGTGTTAGGACTCTTGGAGGAAACACAAACTTTTCCTATTAGTGTTGGAGTACATCAAGGATTGGCACTCATGTATCTATTTGTTCTTGTTATGGATGAGCTGACAAAGCATGTTCAAGATAATATCCCTTGGTGCATATTATTTGCTAACGATATTGTGTCGATTGATGAAAGAAAAGAAATATTGAATGATAAAGTTGAACTTTGAAGAAATGCATTGGAATCTTATGGATATTATTAGTAGAAGCAAAATAAATATATGCATAGCAATTTTACCAATCTAGAATTGTGAATGGTTGGGTCAAGTTGGATGGAATGAATGTACCAATGTGATAAGTTTTGTTACTTTGGCTCTATTATTGAAAGAGAGGGTGAGGTTCAAGATGTTGTTTGTCATAGGACCACAGTAAGATGGTTGAAGTGGAGGAGTGCAACTGAAAGTATGTGACAGAAGATCCCTCTCAGATTAAAGCAAGTTTTACAAAAAAAGGCTATACAGCCAAGCTATATGGGAGTGAATGTGGGGCAGAGAAAAAATAAGGTCTCAACAAGCTGAATATGGCCAAAATACATATGTTGAGATGGATGTGTAGGAAAAAGAGAAAAGACCGTTTGAGGAATGACTATATCAGAAACACGAGGGGTGAGCACCAAGAAGAAGTTGTGTGAAGGTGTTAAGATGGTATGGACACGTGCATCGCAGTTCGACAAATGCACATATATTCGAAGCAAGGTTATTGAGTTAAACACAACTAAAAGAAGCAGAGGCAGTCCTAAATTAACTTGGGAAGAGCCTATAAAGAGGGATTTTAAATTTTTTACATCTTGATTAGAGTATGACCCATAACAAAGCTGATTGGAAAAGAAGGATCCATGTAACCGACTCCAGGTTGGGATTGAGGCTTAGATGATGATGATGATGATGATGATGGCTCTCAAATAAAACTTGAGAGATTTAGGACTACCACAAAAATAAATTTGTACGGCAATTATGGAACTAAACAACATTGTTCTCTAAACCAAGTTGACATTCTAATAAAACTATTGTTAGTTTGTTACTAAAAGTAACTTATTGTTACTTCTTGTCAGTAACTTACTGTTAGATCAAACTTCTTGAGACTTTTTTTTGGAGAAAACCTTAGTTAGTTTTACATGCCTTCCTGGCCTTCGTTTTGACACAAACTATCAACAAAGGATTTTAAAACAAGGCTTATGTTCATATTGCTTTCCCTGTTCGCCAAAGTCTCCTCAGGTATGAATTTGAAGTAAGTCGCCACGAGGTTGAAACCAATAGGTCAGACTTGCTCTTTCTTTCAAGGTCTTCTTTGCCAAATAGTTTGCTTCTTTATTGAACTCACGACGTTCACATCTGATATCCCAACATGGGCTGTCAACCAGCAACTTTTGAATCCTCCATATCCACCTCGCGAACCTCAGGTTCTTCTGAAGTGCTCCCCTCAACATGATCGTGGTTGATTCACAGTCAGTGTTGAACTGTACTTGTTCCACATATGTTGCCATCAGTTCCATAGCGAACAGTAAGTCCTGAAGTTCTGCTTCGGTTGAGCTCTGAGCAGAGTGCATTCTTGAACTTCCACCTACCCAGCTGCCTATGGCATCCCTGATCACGGCTGCACTAGCACAATGTCCTCTCTTGAATGTTGCATCTACATTTACTTTGAACCACCCTGGTTGCAGTGAGGCACAACCTCCTTGTGTCGTGGCTTCCATAGTATGCCTTCGTGTTGTCCATGTGTCGTTGATCATACGGCATTCACGTTGAATATGGCTCACTAGTTGGCTAGCCTCATGGTTCCTCCCCTCAAATACATTCTCGTTGCGGCATTTCCATATGTGGTGGCACGTTATTAGAAACAATTATGCCTTCCCTTCGCTAGACTTAAGATTATTTTGGATCCAAGACATGGGGTCTGCCTCCCCCATGAAGCTGGGCAGTGCGTTCTGTACAAGTAATTGCGACCAAATCTCCTTAGCCATTCGACAATCTCGGAGAGCGTGGAGGAGTGTTTCGTCATCTGTTCTACATCTACTGCAGGTGCTATCAAATGCCATTTTACGTATCATTCTTTTGTGGTTTGTTAACAGAGCATTATGGTTTAGTAACCAACCGAACTGCTTAATTTTAGCAGGCACCTTGGTTGCCCAGATTTTATTCCATTCTCCTTCAACCATAGTTTGTTTGTCTGCTCTAAGTGTGTTATACGCTGACTTCACCGAGTATATTCCAAAATCGGAGTGATTCCACACTCAAATGTCATCTGGAGCATCATGTGCGGGTACCCTCATATTCGGAATTTTCAGAACCTCCTCCGCCAGCCAATTCTTCAGGAACTCCGTGTCCCACTTACCTTCTAAGTTAACTAAGCTCTGCACCTCCAAGTCTTTAAGCTCCACAGGTATCACATGATTAGATACGGTTCTCAGTGTCCCGACTCCACTGACCCATTAATCGTCCCATACCATGGTATTTCTTTCGTTAAGCACTTCCATGTGTGAATTCTCCATAATAAAAGCCTTACCTTTCAGAATTGCAGAACACAATCGTGAGTAGCGGTTAGTGGACTCATTCTCATAGTTCCTGAATCTCTCCTTCATAGTTTTGCACCATATGATGTCCCTATTGCAGCAAACATCCCAGGCGTTCTTCATAATGAGCACCCGGTTCCAATCCCTCATAGTCTTCAGTCCCAATCCTCCCCTTCTTCTTACAGCTGACTACCTTGTCCCATGCCACTAGGGAAATAGGCCGAGTTTTCCTTCCTCCCCAAATAAAGCTACGAATCGTCCTATCAATTGCGTCGCACACTTTGAGTGGTATGGTCGTCGTTTGCATCACAAATGTGGGAATTGTTGTTAATGTTGCCTTTGCAAGACATACACGTCCAGCCAAGGACAGATATCTCAATGACCAAGCATTAATTCTACTTGATAACATGTGTAGTATTTTTGCATAAGTGTTCTTGTTCACCCGAGAGTGTATAAGTGGTACCCCCAGATACCTGCCCAAATCATTCGTCTTCTTGAATCCGTTGATGCTACAGATTTCCTCCTAGACCCTTCTAGTCAGACTCCTCGAAAAGAATATGCGAGATTTCTCTGTTGATATTGTCTCCCCCGAAGCTTCCTCGAACTGTTTGAAGCATTCCAGAATTGTTTGAATGTTGGCTCTGTTGGCTTTAGCGAATAGAATTATGTCATCGGAAAAACACTTGTGCGCCACCTTAATATTACTTCTTAGTAGTTTTACTGGTGCCCACCGCTTCCCCATCACCCTCATATCTATCATTTGACTCAAGCATTCGATACATAGTATGAAAATATAAGGAGAAAGAGGGTCGCCTTGCCTGATACCCCTGGAAGCTTTAAATGGTTGCGAGGTTTTGCCATTCCAGATTACAGATGCCTCTCCCCCAGTGATCGAGTTCATAATGTACTCTTTGATGTTCTGTGGGATGTTTACTTTGATCAGCGTATCTTCAATAAAGCTCCATGAGATTCTGTCGTACGCTTTGGTTAAGTCTATTTTAATAGACATCGTTCTCACCGCTCCTTTCTTCCTCATCCCGTGTATGATTTCCTGGACAACTGCTATGTTATATGTTATTTTCCTTCCTGGTATAAAGCTGCTTTGGGCAGGCGAGACCCATCCCGATATCCAAGGCTTCAATCTCTCCACCACCACTTTAGAGATTAACTTCAGCCCGATGTTGTTCCACGAGATTGGCCTAAACTGGCCACAATTCTCTGGTTTAGGGCATTTTGGAATCAGAACAATTGTGGAAGTACATAGTTCCTTGCTGAGTGCACCTCCTACAAGTGCATGTGAAATTGTTTGCATCATAGAGTTCTTAACTGTCGGCCAATTCTTTTGCATGAATAGTGTTGATGCCGTCGGGACCCGCTGCCTTATAAGGGTCCATCGTCTTCAAGATAGACCACACTTCTTCCTCCGTCGGGGGGGGGGGGGGGGGGGGGTTGAGATAGCGTCATATTGTTCTCTTTCCAGGGCAGTAAAATCTGTCGGAATGACCTGCAAAGCACCCGGGTTAGTATAAACTGGAGCTGTGAGCAACTCCTTGAAATAGTCTGTCACATGTTGCCTTAATCACTCCTCTTCCAACCACCTTCCAGTACCATCCTTTAGCTTGGTTACTGTGTTGGTTCTTATCCTTTGGTTAACAAAAGCTTGGTAGAACTTCGAGTTGATGTCCCCGTTAGTCAACCAATTAATGTGGCACCTCTCCTTCCATTACTCCTCTTCCCAGAGAGTTTTGCTCAGCTCCGCTTGCATGTTTACACAAAGTCTATCTGAGATGACATTATACCCTGTGGCTAGGTCTTGCTGCAGTCGACTAATATTATTGAGTAATCTGGTCTTCTTCCTCCTCTGTTGTAGCTCCCTGTCCCACCTAATTATATTGTCTTTAGCTTGGTTCAACGCTGCATTGAAATCCAGTTCATCATCCCATGACCTCCTCAGCTCAGCCCTGAAGCTGTTGAAATCGGCTTCATACCAAGTGGCCCTTGCTCGAAATCTCAGTGTCTGGATTTGTCTTTGTTTAGTTCGGACCAAAATCGAACAGTAATCTGATTCGATTCTCGCAAGATGCTCCACACTAATATTGTGGTAAGAGGCGATTAAGGCATGGTTTGCTACAGCCATATCTAACCTCTCCTGTAAGAGCCCATGCCTATATGTAAACTTTTGACCCGAAAAACCCAGGTCTGTTAATCCTGCGTCCAAGAGAGCATCTCTAGAGGTTGTCGCCTCATTAAAGTTAAACAGCTTGCTCCCGCTTTTCTCAAAAGGTGAGATCATGGTGTTAAAATCTCCGACTACTAGCCAAGGTTTCATAAACTTACTGCCCATATTGATTAGATGCTTCCATAGCAGATTTCTAGTGCTCACCTGTGGGCTGGCATAGACGAACGTCACCAGCAGCTCACCATTAACACAGCACGTTACAAATTGTCTACGTGTGTTCACAATCCTCACACAACATTGCCTTTCGTTCCAGCACACCCATATACCTCCAAAGAAGCCCCTGGCTTCAGAGCGACGAGAATTTGAGAAACCTAACGTTTTATGGTTTGTGTGGCTCTATTATCGCTAATCCAGGGTTCACAAATGCCAACCACCAAAGGGCGATGTAAACTGATATACTCTTTTGAGGACTCGGCAGGTATCTTTATTGCCCATCCCTCTGACATTCCAGTGTAGGATCATTAAACAAATGACATTAGGATATAAAAGAAGGCCTTACTGACCCGGTTCTCTATTCTCCTCATTATCGTCCTTCCTTGCCTCGTCGCCTCCATCTGTGCCTTCGAAAATCTTTGCTATGTTGGCTAACCTTGGGCTCCTTTTAGTCTGGATGGCTGCCAATTTTTGTTTGCCACTTCTCTTCATTTTCGTCCCGCTCATATGGTCCTCGTCAACCATCGGTATGTCAGTTGCATCATTCTTGACCAGTGACTCGCGTTCTCCCTCACCATATATGCTGATAACTTTGACTACCTCATCTATTTCTCCACTGCATGATTCTTCTGGTTATCCTCTTGCTCCTTCCTCCCCAACATTGCCACATTGGTGCAATCCTTCAGTATTGTGCCTGATGAATCCTCTGAATCCACTTGTTTCCTAGTGGCTTTCTTCTTCCAAACTTTAGGTGGACGTGTACCCGTATTATATGTTTCTTCAGCTCCCGGTGATGCTTGGGTATCTGCTTGTCCTTCTTCCTCATTTACCAAGATAGCAAACTTGTTTGTTGTTTGATTAGATCTATGTTGGTTGTGTGCCCGCTTTCTCCGCATCTTTATCTCTCGTGTTCCTGCGTCGTCTCTTTTGGGTATGCCATGTGTTGGTATTGTTGATATTCTCGCAGTTACCCTGTTGACTTGTGTGTCCTCCCTCGTTGGTTGTAGTAGTTCCCGTTGAGTTTTTTTCCCCTCCCCAACAGCTCCTCGAATTGTGGCCTACTCTGAACTCTCCCACAAAGTGAATAGCTCACGAGATATAATTCGTACTCGACTATATACTCATTGTCGTTGATTATAATCGCTGAATTGAGTTCCTTTGTGGTATCGACCTCCACGGCTAGTCGGGCATATTTGCTTCTCGACCGATTCACTGTATGTTCATACACCTTCATAAGACTCCCTAGAGCCAACCCTATGTAATCAAACATTGTGGATGCATACATTTGCAAGGGAAGATTAGGATTTGAACCCATGTGACTATATAGGTAGTTCATCGGAAGGAGTAAAAGTTGGGTACCAATCCCATACTGCAAGACCATGTCCAAAGAGCTTCCAGGGGCCACCGTACATGGCAGTTTCATAGTCTCTTCTACATGACAGCTGCACCACGAAGTGACCCAGATCCAATTCAAACATATTGAATCTTCCACTTAATTTCCATAACAATTTTAAGCGGACCGTACATGGCAGTTTCATAGTCTCTTCTACATGACAGCTGCACCACGAAGTGACCCAGATCCAATTCAAACATATTGAATCTTCCACTTAATTTCCATAACAATTTTAAGCGGTCCCTTAGGGTCATATACCCTACATCCGTTTTGATCGGCCTGACAATCATTGCATACCTCCAACATCGCATCAGATCTTCCTACGCGTCCGGATCTATGTACAGCGATGGTTTCCCTTCTTCTACTTTCAACGAAAAATCTTTCACATCGAGATTTGCCTCAAATAACTTTTCCAAGAAAAAGGTTTCCTCCGTAGTTGGTGGTTCCTCGTCCATCGTGTCGTTGTTAATCGTGTTTTTCCATACACCCTCGCATCCCCCTGCACCTCCTCCCCAAACATTATTGTTAGGGTTAAGAGAATGGTTAAGACGTATGATTTTCATTCGGCGGGAGCCCCTCCTTCGACATGTTTATGGAGTCTTCAGTGTGTATCTCTGCAGACGTGTTAACTGGCCCCTCCATATTCTCCGCATGTTGGCTCGCGGCCATCCCCCTCATCCCCGCATATTGGAAAAGCAGTCCCGCCTGCGGCACGCATACCCCTATCCCCTTTGCTTCTCTTGTTCCCCCAATCCTCCCCTCAGATCCCGCCATGGAATAAAATTTCGATCGAAATTGTGAAATTTCGCTCAAAGTAGCGAAATTTCGCTCGAAATTTCGTTTTTTTCAATCGGACATCAAAACATCAGTTTGCATGAACTCGTCAGCAATTTCGTGAAAATTTCATAGCTACAGTCGAAATTTCACAAAACAGGGGGTATTTTATAGTGCAAAACAGCCCAGTTTGGGCCTTGATATTGCAAAATCAGTGTGAAATGCAGCACCTATTTCGTGAAATAGTGTTCCATCGACTGGGTTTGTTGGGAATTTGATCTTTTAGCAATTTTTTTTGTGATATCTTGCTCTCGAAGGCTGCTTTACTTGATTCTAAGATATGTAAACCCCCTCCCTAGCCCATCTACTACTACTTTTTTTTACTCCCTGTTAGACATATCTTAATAAATACTCCAAAAATCCTACATTTCTAAGTGACATTTCTCTTAAAATTCTCAAGATCTTGAAGTGAACTTGTAAATCTAAGAAACAATAGTGTGAAATATGTATATCTATACTTATTTTGAGAATCTAATCAATATATTTCATATTTATACACAAAATGGCTACAAAAGCTTTTTTAATGGAAGTTCTTATATTTTTATATTTTTCACTTATTTTGAGAATCTAATTAATATATTTCATATTTATACACAAAATGGCTACAAAAGCTTTTTTAATGGAAGTTCTTATATTTTTATATTTTTCACTTATGTAACCCTATATATATTATAATAGTAGCCTTATACAAAATGATGTGTAAGTAGTAACTTGTAACCCTAAATATATTTTTTTATTATTCACTTATGTAACCCTAAATATATTATAATAGTAGACTTATACAATAAATTTACTGACCTACAATATTGTAACTTGTAAGTTTATAACTCTAAGTTATGAAGTCTATTACTCTAGTTGTTTTAACTTGAAGTGTGCAAGTTTGTAATAGTCTAACTGTCTAACAGACTTGACAATTCTGTTCATTTGTGCACTCACTCATCAAGACATGGATCCCACCCTAACCTCTAAACATATAATTTTATTATACAATCTAGTGTGTCTATGTTTAAACATTGTGTTTACAAAATGCCATAACTTAATTCCTTCATTTTATCATCGAAATTCTGTCAAAATTGTTCAGCTTCCTTCACTTACAAATGTGGGAGACCCCCACCCCCACATATCCAATATGAAATATTATTGCATATTTGAGTAGATCTTGGCGATTAGAACGTCCTCGTAAATTTTCATGATTTAATTCGCTTATTTGGTCGTCGAAATCGTTAGGGTCGTAAATATCGAAATTTCGGCCGAAATTTCAAAAAAATCTGTTTTTGGGCCATCAGACACGACGTCAAATCGAAAATTTATTTCTATGGATCCCGCCGGATCCCGATCAAAGCCGCTACGGCCCCCAGCCTCCCCCCTTTGTTTGGTAACTTAATTTTTGTTCTAATCTTTCTTAGAACTCTTTGGATCAAAAATTAAAATTAGAAGTTCAAACTATAATGAAATCGAATTGAGTGTTAATTTTATATATTTATATATACACACTAATGCATACCATGTTGCACAAAGAAACGAATTTTTATAACTCAACTTTGTTGGACAATATCCCCAAGCATAGGCCTCTATATACAAAAAACTCACAGGAAGCCCTAATTGGGTTATTTCCACTGATGACCTATTGATATAACAAATAAAACTAATTAATTAAGATCTTACAAGTGAATCCCTAGTATTACAATTAATTCCTAAAACTGAGAACAAATGCAAAATAAACTCTGGAAAAAAAAACAAGATGCAACTACTATAAAAATACAAACATAAATAACAAATGCAACAACTACTAAAAGACAAACATAAATAACAGACAAATCATGACACTCTAATCAAGAGGCGGCAAAACCTAACCATGCTTTGGAAGAGCAAGTCGTCCTACATCACATTATTTTATAAACTTAGTTGTAATTAAGATAAACCCCTTCTAGACTATTGGATCGAATGTATGACAGTGGCCATATTAAGTTCACGTTATCAATTCAGTAGGGTACTTGTTAGAACTTTGAACCATTACAACGCTAATTGAACGTATTGTATTATGTTGCTTATATATATCTTATATTCTCACTTTTGTCAAAATTCTAAGATCCTTCTGTCGCCTAGCTCTTAGGGTTTGTTCATGTGATTCACATACTCCATCCCCTTCAACAATATTAGAGAGGTTGGTTAATTTCGTTAATTAAACAATTTGATTTTATTTGTATATGGGCCTAAGTGTGTCTTGGCCCATTAGGGTTTAGTCTAAAGTCTGTATGCTTCCCTCTTCTCCTATATAAAGGAGAGGGGGTTCCTCTTATCAAATACATTGATTAGCCTTCTTTTACTTTCCCACATGGTATTAGAGCAGTGATCCAACCCTAAACCTAGAAGAGACAAAAATAGTTTTTCCTCCTGCGATCGGCAACCGTCCTCGACTTAGCCACCCGTCGGGCATCCATACAACTTGGTATCGCCGCCTCCTTGTTCTAACCCATCCATCCTCTACGCTATACTTGCTACTGCCGCCAGATCTCCCTTTCCTCCCCAACCTTGATGTCGACAACCTACAGTCGGTCATCACCCCCAACTTGCATCTTACCAGAATCCCACCGTCGTTGAATCCCCACCAGTCACCCAATCTGTTGAATTGTGGCTTATTGCAAACCACTCCCTACGGCTGATTGCAATCCCGTTAATCTTGTTCTCGGTTGTAAATAGTCCCCTCTATCTTTGTCTACCTAACCGAATCTCACACCCTCTCTATCACCTCCGATACGGCAATCTCAGTAGCCTAGTGATAACCCCCTCTTCCTTCACCGAGGAGCTAGGAAGCACGGACACTTCTCGAAGGCTGCCATGTCTGTGTCCAACGCGTGTCCAACATGGACACACTTTGGACACGCCTGGACGTGTGGCGGACACGCCTCTGGCGTGTCCACTTTGATTTTTTTATTGAAGTGTTGGACACGGCTTGGACACTCCATGGACACCTCCAGGACACACCACTCCGACCCACTTAAGCCTAGGCGTATGAAAAAACCCAAGCCTTCTCTAAATCTTTGCCTCCTGTCCTCCACTACTCTCCCTACTACCATTAGTTAATTAAGCTTCAGGTGCTACATGCAAGTTGTTGACACCCGTCTTATCATCTCCACCAGCTGTTGCAACATCCGGGGACTGCCACATCAACCATGAGGAGGAAAACAATTGGATTCACGTCCTCTTGATAGTACATGTTAATCATTACTTCCATTGGAAATATTGTCCCCAGAATTCTACTGCTCTTAATTTTTACAATTCATATTACAACAATATCATATAATCAAGCATCGTAATGTTTGTTGTGAACTAATCCATATTGCGACTTGTAAAAATAATGTTATATGTTGATTGCTTGTTGGATTTC
Organism: Alisma plantago-aquatica; assembly: GCA_963693085.1. Taxonomy (NCBI): domain Eukaryota; kingdom Viridiplantae; phylum Streptophyta; class Magnoliopsida; order Alismatales; family Alismataceae; genus Alisma; species Alisma plantago-aquatica. The sequence goes on along the minus strand of OY856413.1, from coordinate 877,317,308 downwards.
ATGGTGATTGCCCATGCGGATAATTTATCTAGATCATTTTGTGTTAATACACAGCATATTACACATTATGTCATAATATGTTATACAAATATATATATACATATACTTGTCGTGTCCATTGTCGTGTCTGTGTCCTATATTTTTGGAAATTGACGTGTCTCGTGTCCGTGTCCGTGTCTGTGTCCGTATTCATGCTTCCTAGCCGAGGAGACTTGTCATGGCGACTGAATCGCAGCTCCAGCAACCCCTCATGGACCAAGACGATCACCAGAACGACGACGTCCACGAAGACCAAGAGCACTTCCAGTAACTCGACTTCGTCCAGGCTGCCGTTGCGCAAGCCCTACCATGCTTCACTCGCCTCTATGAGATCGCCAATGACAACTTTGTCTCGCTCCATCCAGGTGTGCAAGCCGTCCAGGGGAGCATCAAGACCGTTCTTGCGCCTGTCTATGATCGGTACTATGGTGTGCCCTACGATCTCCTAAAATTCAAGTTCCAACAGTGGTCTTGAGTCTCATCTGCCTTTTTTCTTCACTGCACTACCATTGTGCCAAAAGGAGACGGTGCTTTTCCCTTTTATTTTAATTTTTGGATCAAATGTACAATTGCTAGCATGCTCGTTATCCACTTGTGCGCTCTGCAGATTTCTTATCTATCGTCTAGAATGGTTGATCACCTTTTATTAACGATATGTTCATGCTTCGTTCTGTGCAATACAACACCACTCTGTCATGTAAAACCAGTGGTGGTACCCTGAATACAGAAAAGGAGGACGAGGATACTACAATCCTCCAAGAAATTTTTGGCTGAGCTTATTAGCTTCAAGAAGAAACCACTAAATTTTTTGACTTGCTAATACAAATTTGTATGGATTCTATTTGTTATAGTATTCATCTCTATGAAGATGTGTGCTTAATTTCTCTTCAAAATTCTCTGTAGACCTTTTTTCAGGGGATTTGCCCCTGAACCCCCGTGAGGGGCACCCTCCCCTCGACTCCCGCCTATTGAGGCAGCAGGACCCCCTAATTGCCCCCCCCCCCAAACACCCTAGCAATGCTACGGTCTGTATTTCTTTTGGGGGCGTTTCTTTATCTTTGTCCACCCCAACCACTCTTGGTTCTTCCATGGTTGGTATGAGGGGGAGAAATAGAGGAGAGATGAGATGGAGTCAAGAGGAAGATTATATTCTACTGCTTTATATTTTTGTGGATCTTGATGCACTTCTTGAAAAAACTTGTAGACTTCTACTATTGACGCTTACTGCTATATGCTTCTTAGAGTACTTACTATCTGGAGATTCACGTCTCTTGCTTGCCTTTTCAAGATGATGGTCCTTCTATCCGGCTATGTGACTCTTCTTTCTATTTATTTTTGTGCTTTATTTGTGCGTTGACAGTGTCCATGTTTTGCACATTTTGACTCTTTACTTGTCTGTGCTTTCTTTGCAAGTTGACTACTTCTACTGTGAACCACTAAATTTTTTATGACTTGCTAGTACAAATTTGCATGGATTCTATCTGTGATGATATTCATCTCTATGAAGATTTGTGCTTAATTTCTCTTTAAAAATCTTTGTAGACCTTTTTTCCGGGGGCAACTTCGCCACCGAGCCCCCGCAAGGGCGGCCCCTCGACTCCGGCATGTCGAGGGCAGCAAGACCCCCTAATTGGGGGCCGCACCCCCAACACCCCCCCCCACAATGCTACAGTTTGTATTTCTTTTGGGGACGTTTCTTTATCTTTGTCCGCTCCAACCACTCTTGGTTCTTTAGTGGTTGGTATAAGGGGGAGAAATAGAAGAGAGATGAGATGGAGGAGACAAGAGGAAGATTATATTTTGTTGCTTTATATTTTTGTGGATCTTGATGCTCTTTTGAAGAACTTGTGGACTTCTACTGTTGACGCTTACTACTGTATGCTTCTTGAAGTACTTACCTTCTGGAGCTTCATGTCTCATGTTTTCCTTTTCAAGTTGATGGTCTTCTATCCGGCTACGTTGACTCTTCTTTCTATTTTTTTCCCGTGTTTTATTTGCACATTGACATTGTCCATGCTTTGCGCATGTTGACTCTTTACTTGTATGTGGTTTCTCTACAGTTGACTACTTCTACTGTGAACCAGCACTCTCTGGACTTTTCTACAGTGAACCAGCATTCTCTGGCTTGTCCGTGCTTTGCACACGTTGACTTATACTTGTCCATGCTTTGTGTGTATGTTGACATTCTGCTACTATGATCCAACACTCTCTGGTTCGTTTGTGCTCTCTTTGCACGTTGATCACTACTGGTGTTGTGAACCAGCAATCTCCGGACTACGATGATAGCGATTGTGATGAAGACTTTGCACCTTGCTGTTGTTTACTACTACTTCATATGCCACCTCCTTTTGATCAAGAAGCTTATGCTACCTGTTTGCGACATGCACCTGCGACTTGGACATACATTAGAATTGACCTATTTGCACAGCTGCTTTGAGTTGTTTACTTGAGGGGGGGTATTTAAGGGATGAGTGTTTCATTGTAATTGGAGGGGGGGAGAAATTCTTGTAAGGGCTTGGTTTATCTTTTTATTTTGCTGCTTTGTTTTTCGAAGGCTGCCATGTCTGTGTCCAACGCGTGTCCAACATGGACACACTTTGGACACGCCTGGACGTGTGGCGGACACGCCTCTGGCGTGTCCACTTTGATTTTTTTATTGAAGTGTTGGACACGGCTTGGACACTCCATGGACATCTCCAGGACACACCACTCCGACCCACTTAAGCCTAGGCGTATGAAAAAACCCAAGCCTTCTCTAAATCTTTGCCTCCTGTCCTCCACTACTCTCCCTACTACCATTAGTTAATTAAGCTTCAGGTGCTACATGCAAGTTGTTGACACCCGTCTTATCATCTCCACCAGCTGTTGCAACATCCGGGGACTGCCACATCAACCATGAGGAGGAAAACAATTGGATTCACGTCCTCTTGATAGTACATGTTAATCATTACTTCCATTGGAAATATTGTCCCCAGAATTCTACTGCTCACGCCTGGACGTGTGGCGGACACGCCTCTGGCGTGTCCACTTTGATTTTTTTATTGAAGTGTTGGACACGGCTTGGACACTCCATGGACACCTCCAGGACACACCACTCCGACCCACTTAAGCCTAGGCGTATGAAAAAACCCAAGCCTTCTCTAAATCTTTGCCTCCTGTCCTCCACTACTCTCCCTACTACCATTAGTTAATTAAGCTTCAGGTGCTACATGCAAGTTGTTGACACCCGTCTTATCATCTCCACCAGCTGTTGCAACATCCGGGGACTGCCACATCAACCATGAGGAGGAAAACAATTGGATTCACGTCCTCTTGATAGTACATGTTAATCATTACTTCCATTGGAAATATTGTCCCCAGAATTCTACTGCTCTTAATTTTTACAATTCATATTACAACAATATCATATAATCAAGCATCGTAATGTTTGTTGTGAACTAATCCATATTGCGACTTGTAAAAATAATGTTATATGTTGATTGCTTGTTGGATTTCATGGTGATTGCCCATGCGGATAATTTATCTAGATCATTTTGTGTTAATACACAGCATATTACACATTATGTCATAATATGTTATACAAATATATATATACATATACTTGTCGTGTCCATTGTCGTGTCTGTGTCCTATATTTTTGGAAATTGACGTGTCTCGTGTCCGTATCCGTGTCTGTGTCCGTATTCATGCTTCCTAGCCGAGGAGACTTGTCATGGCGACTGAATCGCAGCTCCAGCAACCCCTCATGGACCAAGACGATCACCAGAACGACGACGTCCACGAAGACCAAGAGCACTTCCAGTAACTCGACTTCGTCCAGGCTGCCGTTGCGCAAGCCCTACCATGCTTCACTCGCCTCTATGAGATCGCCAATGACAACTTTGTCTCGCTCCATCCAGGTGTGCAAACCGTCCAGGGGAGCATCAAGACCGTTCTTGCGCCTGTCTATGATCGGTACTATGGTGTGCCCTACGATCTCCTAAAATTCAAGTTCCAACAGTGGTCTTGAGTCTCATCTGCCTTTTTTCTTCACTGCACTACCATTGTGCCAAAAGGAGACGGTGCTTTTCCCTTTTATTTTAATTTTTGGATCAAATGTACAATTGCTAGCATGCTCATTATCCACTTGTGCTCTCTGCAGATTTCTTATCTATCGTCTAGAATGGTTGATCACCTTTTATTAACGATATGTTCATGCTTCGTTCTGTGCAATACAACACCACTCTGTCATGTAAAACCAGTGGTGGTACCCTGAATACAGAAAAGGAGGACGAGGATACTACAATCCTCCAAGAAATTTTTGGCTGAGCTTATTAGCTTCAAGAAGAAACCACTAAATTTTTTGACTTGCTAATACAAATTTGTATGGATTCTATTTGTTATAGTATTCATCTCTATGAAGATGTGTGCTTAATTTCTCTTCAAAATTCTCTGTAGACCTTTTTTCAGGGGATTTGCCCCTGAACCCCCGTGAGGGGCACCCTCCCCTCGACTCCCGCCTATTGAGGCAGCAGGACCCCCTAATTGCCCCCCCCCAAACACCCTAGCAATGCTACGGTCTGTATTTCTTTTGGGGGCGTTTCTTTATCTTTGTCCACCCCAACCACTCTTGGTTCTTCCATGGTTGGTATGAGGGGGAGAAATAGAGGAGAGATGAGATGGAGTCAAGAGGAAGATTATATTCTACTGCTTTATATTTTTGTGGATCTTGATGCACTTCTTGAAAAAACTTGTAGACTTCTACTATTGACGCTTACTGCTATATGCTTCTTAGAGTACTTACTATCTGGAGATTCACGTCTCTTGCTTGCCTTTTCAAGATGATGGTCCTTCTATCCGGCTATGTGACTCTTCTTTCTATTTATTTTTGTGCTTTATTTGTGCGTTGACAGTGTCCATGTTTTGCACATTTTGACTCTTTACTTGTCTGTGCTTTCTTTGCAAGTTGACTACTTCTACTGTGAACCACTAAATTTTTTATGACTTGCTAGTACAAATTTGCATGGATTCTATCTGTGATGATATTCATCTCTATGAAGATTTGTGCTTAATTTCTCTTTAAAAATCTTTGTAGACCTTTTTTCCGGGGGCAACTTCGCCACCGAGCCCCCGCAAGGGCGGCCCCTCGACTCCGGCATGTCGAGGGCAGCAAGACCCCCTAATTGGGGGCCGCACCCCCAACACCCCCCCCCCACAATGCTACAGTTTGTATTTCTTTTGGGGACGTTTCTTTATCTTTGTCCGCTCCAACCACTCTTGGTTCTTTAGTGGTTGGTATAAGGGGGAGAAATAGAAGAGAGATGAGATGGAGGAGACAAGAGGAAGATTATATTTTGTTGCTTTATATTTTTGTGGATCTTGATGCTCTTTTGAAGAACTTGTGGACTTCTACTGTTGACGCTTACTACTGTATGCTTCTTGGAGTACTTACCTTCTGGAGCTTCATGTCTCATGTTTTCCTTTTCAAGTTGATGGTCTTCTATCCGGCTACGTTGACTCTTCTTTCTATTTTTTTCCCGTGTTTTATTTGCACATTGACATTGTCCATGCTTTGCGCATGTTGACTCTTTACTTGTATGTGGTTTCTCTGCAGTTGACTACTTCTACTGTGAACCAGCACTCTCTGGACTTTTCTACAGTGAACCAGCATTCTCTGGCTTGTCCGTGCTTTGCACACGTTGACTTATACTTGTCCATGCTTTGTGTGTATGTTGACATTCTGCTACTATGATCCAACACTCTCTGGTTCGTTTGTGCTCTCTTTGCACGTTGATCACTACTGGTGTTGTGAACCAGCACTCTCCGGACTACGATGATAGCGATTGTGATGAAGACTTTGCACCTTGCTGTTGTTTACTACTACTTCATATGCCACCTCCTTTTGATCAAGAAGCTTATGCTACATGTTTGCGACATGCACCTGCGACTTGGACATACATTAGAATTGACCTATTTGCACAGCTGCTTTGAGTTGTTTACTTGAGGGGGGGTATTTAAGGGATGAGTGTTTCATTGTAATTGGAGGGGGGAGAAATTCTTGTAAGGGCTTGGTTTATCTTTTTATTTTGCTGCTTTGTTTTTCGAAGGCTGCCATGTCTGTGTCCAACGCGTGTCCAACATGGACACACTTTGGACACGCCTGGACGGGTGGCGGACACGCCTCTGGCGTGTCCACTTTGATTTTTTTATTGAAGTGTTGGACACGGCTTGGACACTCCATGGACACCTCCAGGACACACCACTCCGACCCACTTAAGCCTAGGCGTATGAAAAAACCCAAGCCTTCTCTAAATCTTTGCCTCCTGTCCTCCACTACTCTCCCTACTACCATTAGTTAATTAAGCTTCAGGTGCTACATGCAAGTTGTTGACACCCGTCTTATCATCTCCACCAGCTGTTGCAACATCCGGGGACTGCCACATCAACCATGAGGAGGAAAACAATTGGATTCACGTCGTCTTGATAGTACATGTTAATCATTACTTCCATTGGAAATATTGTCCCCAGAATTCTACTGCTCACGCCTGGACGTGTGGCGGACACGCCTCTGGCGTGTCCACTTTGATTTTTTTATTGAAGTGTTGGACACGGCTTGGACACTCCATGGACACCTCCAGGACACACCACTCCGACCCACTTAAGCCTAGGCGTATGAAAAAACCCAAGCCTTCTCTAAATCTTTGCCTCCTGTCCTCCACTACTCTCCCTACTACCATTAGTTAATTAAGCTTCAGGTGCTACATGCAAGTTGTTGACACCCGTCTTATCATCTCCACCAGCTGTTGCAACATCCGGGGACTGCCACATCAACCATGAGGAGGAAAACAATTGGATTCACGTCCTCTTGATAGTACATGTTAATCATTACTTCCATTGGAAATATTGTCCCCAGAATTCTACTGCTCTTAATTTTTACAATTCATATTACAACAATATCATATAATCAAGCATCGTAATGTTTGTTGTGAACTAATCCATATTGCGACTTGTAAAAATAATGTTATATGTTGATTGCTTGTTGGATTTCATGGTGATTGCCCATGCGGATAATTTATCTAGATCATTTTGTGTTAATACACAGCATATTACACATTATGTCATAATATGTTATACAAATATATATATACATATACTTGTCGTGTCCATTGTCGTGTCTGTGTCCTATATTTTTGGAAATTGACGTGTCTCGTGTCCGTGTCCGTGTCTGTGTCCGTATTCATGCTTCCTAGCCGAGGAGACTTGTCATGGCGACTGAATCGCAGCTCCAGCAACCCCTCATGGACCAAGACGATCACCAGAACGACGACGTCCACGAAGACCAAGAGCACTTCCAGTAACTCGACTTCGTCCAGGCTGCCGTTGCGCAAGCCCTACCATGCTTCACTCGCCTCTATGAGATCGCCAATGACAACTTTGTCTCGCTCCATCCAGGTGTGCAAACCGTCCAGGGGAGCATCAAGACCGTTCTTGCGCCTGTCTATGATCGGTACTATGGTGTGCCCTACGATCTCCTAAAATTCAAGTTCCAACAGTGGTCTTGAGTCTCATCTGCCTTTTTTCTTCACTGCACTACCATTGTGCCAAAAGGAGACGGTGCTTTTCCCTTTTATTTTAATTTTTGGATCAAATGTACAATTGCTAGCATGCTCGTTATCCACTTGTGCGCTCTGCAGATTTCTTATCTATCGCCTAGAATGGTTGATCACCTTTTATTAACGATATGTTCATGCTTCGTTCTGTGCAATACAACACCACTCTGTCATGTAAAACCAGTGGTGGTACCCTGAATACAGAAAAGGAGGACGAGGATACTACAATCCTCCAAGAAATTTTTGGCTGAGCTTATTAGCTTCAAGAAGAAACCACTAAATTTTTTGACTTGCTAATACAAATTTGTATGGATTCTATTTGTTATAGTATTCATCTCTATGAAGATGTGTGCTTAATTTCTCTTCAAAATTCTCTGTAGACCTTTTTTCAGGGGATTTGCCCCTGAACCCCCGTGAGGGGCACCCTCCCCTCGACTCCCGCCTATTGAGGCAGCAGGACCCCCTAATTGCCCCCCCCCAAACACCCTAGCAATGCTACAGTCTGTATTTCTTTTGGGGGCGTTTCTTTATCTTTGTCCACCCCAACCACTCTTGGTTCTTCCATGGTTGGTATGAGGGGGAGAAATAGAGGAGAGATGAGATGGAGTCAAGAGGAAGATTATATTCTACTGCTTTATATTTTTGTGGATCTTGATGCACTTCTTGAAAAAACTTGTAGACTTCTACTATTGACGCTTACTGCTATATGCTTCTTAGAGTACTTACTATCTGGAGATTCACGTCTCTTGCTTGCCTTTTCAAGATGATGGTCCTTCTATCCGGCTATGTGACTCTTCTTTCTATTTATTTTTGTGCTTTATTTGTGCGTTGACAGTGTCCATGTTTTGCACATTTTGACTCTTTACTTGTCTGTGCTTTCTTTGCAAGTTGACTACTTCTACTGTGAACCACTAAATTTTTTATGACTTGCTAGTACAAATTTGCATGGATTCTATCTGTGATGATATTCATCTCTATGAAGATTTGTGCTTAATTTCTCTTTAAAAATCTTTGTAGACCTTTTTTCCGGGGGCAACTTCGCCACCGAGCCCCCGCAAGGGCGGCCCCTCGACTCCGGCATGTCGAGGGCAGCAAGACCCCCTAATTGGGGGCCGCACCCCCAACACCCCCCCCACAATGCTACAGTTTGTATTTCTTTTGGGGACGTTTCTTTATCTTTGTCCGCTCCAACCACTCTTGGTTCTTTAGTGGTTGGTATAAGGGGGAGAAATAGAAGAGAGATGAGATGGAGGAGACAAGAGGAAGATTATATTTTGTTGCTTTATATTTTTGTGGATCTTGATGCTCTTTTGAAGAACTTGTGGACTTCTACTGTTGACGCTTACTACTGTATGCTTCTTGGAGTACTTACCTTCTGGAGCTTCATGTCTCATGTTTTCCTTTTCAAGTTGATGGTCTTCTATCCGGCTACGTTGACTCTTCTTTCTATTTTTTTCCCGTGTTTTATTTGCACATTGACATTGTCCATGCTTTGCGCATGTTGACTCTTTACTTGTATGTGGTTTCTCTGCAGTTGACTACTTCTACTGTGAACCAGCACTCTCTGGACTTTTCTACAGTGAACCAGCATTCTCTGGCTTGTCCGTGCTTTGCACACGTTGACTTATACTTGTCCATGCTTTGTGTGTATGTTGACATTCTGCTACTATGATCCAACACTCTCTGGTTCGTTTGTGCTCTCTTTGCACGTTGATCACTACTGTTGTTGTGAACCAGCACTCTCCGGACTACGATGATAGCGATTGTGATGAAGACTTTGCACCTTGCTGCTGTTTACTACTACTTCATATGCCACCTCCTTTTAATCAAGAAGCTTATGCTACCTGTTTGCGACATGCACCTGCGACTTGGACATACATTAGAATTGACCTATTTGCACAGCTGCTTTGAGTTGTTTACTTGAGGGGGGGTATTTAAGGGATGAGTGTTTCATTGTAATTGGAGGGGGGGAGAAATTCTTGTAAAGGCTTGGTTTATCTTTTTATTTTGCTGCTTTGTTTTTCGTTTGTCTGTCCGTTTGCAAGCTGACTTCGGACTATCAGAAGCTTCAAGTTGAGGGGGAATATTAGAGAGGTTGGTTAATTAAGTTAATTAAATAATTTTGAGTTTATTTGTATATGGGTGCAAGTGTGTCTTGGCCCATTAGGGTTTAGTCTAAAGTATGTATGCTTCCCCCTTCTCCTATATAAAGGAGGGGGATTCCTCTTATCAAATACATCGATTAGCCTTCTTCTATTTTCCCACAAATAAGATTTTTGTTTCTTATAGTATCCGATCTACAATAATCTTTCTATCACTTTTATCCAATCTTTATCTCTCTTATTGAAGGACACATCTCGCAACCCAGTGTGATGAGCAGGCATCTTTGTGGAAATATTTGATATAATAGCGGAATCATGAAAATGTAAAATAGTGAATGTCGTTATAACCATGGTTCAAAGTTTCGGTCGAAATTTTGAAATTTCACTCAAAATTTCAATTTCAACGGGTATCAGACATAGAAATGCACACATTCAGGAATAGATAAGTAAAAATTAAAAAAATTCGCAAAGGGGACCAAAATTTTGACAAAATACAACAATTTTGTTGAAAAAAGGCCAGTTTGGGCATGCATTTCGCAAAACACAACCGAAATGGGTTCACAATTTTAAAAGTCAACATCCCAAAGCTTGTTGCACTTGGACGGTTACATAATTACTTCTTTGGTGATTAGTTTGCATTTTCTTGGCTTTTTTCTTCAGATCTTAGGGTAACTTTACTCTCTCTCCTTCCCATCTACATCTATTTCTTCTACTTTTAAACCAGCTTGGTCAAAAGATTACTCTAAATTGCAAGTTACAAGTGATAGACTACAACTTAAACTTGAGGATTTGTGAAATTAAGCTATACAATCATTTACAAATCTGACTTGGTATATATCCGACTAGGCAAAAACCCATGCTATGCACGGGTGCCTTAGTAGACTACAATCAATAATTTATAGATTTAACCTAAAAAGATAAAAAAAAATATGTACAATACATATATTAATAGGACTTCTCATACACACAGAGACCAATATGTAATTTCAAAAAATAATAGAAAAAATTGCATGCAGCCCCCTTTACGGGCTTTTCTATATAGTATAGATGTGTCCCCTAATATTATATATAATTTAAAAAATTAAAGACAAAAGTGCAGTGTACACACAGAGATCAATATGTAATTTCAAAAAATAATACAGAAAATTGCATGCAGCCCCTCCACGGGCTTTCCTGTATAGTATAGATGTGTCTCCTATAATTTAAGAAATCAAAGACAAAATTGTGGTGTACACACATGGATCAATATGTAATTTCAAAAAATAATGGAGAAAATTGCATGCAGCCCCCTCCACGGGCTTTCCTATATAGTATAGATGTGTCTCCTAATATAATATATAATTTAAAAAATTAAAGACAAAAGTGTGGTGTACACACAGGGACCAAAATGTAATTATAAAAAATAATGGAGAAAAATGCATGAAGCCCCTCCACATGTTTTCCTATATAGTATAGTTGTGTCTCCTAATATAATATATAACTGAAGAAATTAAAGACAAAAGTGCGGTGTACACACAGGGATCAATATGTAATTTCAAAAAATAATAGGGAAAATTGCATGCAGCCCCTCCATGGACTTTCCTGTATAGTATAGATGTGTCTCTTAATATAATATATAATTTCAGAAATTAGAGACAAAAGTGTGGTGTACACACAGGGATCAATATGTAATTTCAAAAAATAATGGAGAAAATTGCATGCAGCCCCCTCCACGGGCTTTCCTATATAGTATAGATGTGTCTCCTAATATAATATATAATTTAAAAAATTAGAGACAAAAGTGTGGTGTGCACACAGGGACCAATACATAATTTTAAAAAATAATGGAGAAAATTGCATCCAGCCCCCTCCACGGACTTTCCTATATAGTATAGATGTGTCTCCTAATATAATATATAATTTAAAAAATTAAAGACAAAAGTGTAGTGTACACACACATGGACTGACATGTAATTTTAAAAAATGATGAAGAAAATTGCATCCAGCCCCCTCTACGGGCTATTTCCTATATAGTATAGATGTGTCTCCTATAATTTAAGAAATTAAAGACAAAAGTGTGGTGTACACACAGGGATCAATATGTAATTTCAAAAAATAATGGAAAAATTACATGTAGCCCCCTCCACGGGCTTTCCTATATAGTATAGATGTGTCTCCTATATAATATATAATTTAAAAAATTAGAGACAAAAGTGTGGTGTGCACACACAGGGACCAATACATAATTTTAAAAAATGATGAAGAAAATTGCATCCAGCCCCCTCCACGGGCTTACCTATATAGTATAGATATAGATGTGTCTCCTAATATAATATATAATTTATAAAATTAAAGACAAAAGTGTGGTGTACACTAACACGGAGCAATACGTAATTTCAAAAAATAACGGAGAAAATTTCATCCAGCCCCCTCCATAAGCTTTCCTATATAGTATAGATGTGTCTCCTAATATAATATATAAATTTTAAAAAAATATATAGAGCAAATTATGGTGTACACACATATGGACCAATACGTAATTTCAAAAAATAATGGAAAAAATTACATCCAGCCCCCTCCATGAACTTTCCTATATAGTATAGATGTGTCAAGATAATGGATACACTATGATTATTAACGTGATGACCTATAACCTAATTCCTTCATTGTGTTATTGAAATGTCATCAAAATCCCCTTTGAAATAGTTTTCAATCTTTTCAAACGTGTAGGACCACCCCCACCAAGATCAATATATGATTTGATTGCATAAATAGGTGTATTTATGTATGTAGATCATCCTGGTAAAATTTTGTGAATTAACTCCTTTATTTGGTTGTCGAAATCTTGTGTTGAAATAAGCGTAAATGTCCAAAATACCATCAAAATTTCTATACATTTTTTTTTCTGAACCATCAGAAACAGCGTCGAAATTGAAATTTTAAACCATGATTATAACTATGTTAACAAAAAGTGCATAGGATCATATACATGGGCAAAAGCACACTTGCTAAAGATTCCATGCAATGGGATCAAAATTTGTCCAAAAGTCACTATAGAACACCTAAGTGAAATGCAATAGGTTGTTTGTTCATGAGATCAAATAAAGATCAAAATATTTAATGACCAGGACATTTATATTGTCTATGAACGAAAACAATTTTCGTAATTTGCATTTTTATAAATAAATATATGTATGTTTAATTTTAAAATATATTTATGCCGTATTCATTATCATACACGTATTCTAAATTTTCAAAAACCTTCGAATGTTGTATTTGTACCCATATTCATATTTGTGTATGTATATGTATTCTTGCTTCATAGGGTGCCATGTTGATAGACAATCCAAAAGTTGCTATTGTTGTTGGTTTCATTTTAGTTACTTGATAGAGCAAGCAACAAAAAGTGTCTAGTGGTGAAGCGGGATATAAAATTAAGGCTTAGACATCATGTAAAATATTATGGATCAAATCCTTATAGACAAACTTTGGGCATCCAATCTCTTCTCCTATTTTCATGTATAGTGACAATCACATTGCCATGCCTGCTCTAAGTAAGCATGCGTTTATGAGCACACTAAACACATTGAAGTTGACAGCTACATCATACGAGAAGTTGTTTGAGCAACAAGATCGCCGCTCCTTTTGTGTCTTTCGATCAATCTCTTCTCCTATTTTCATGTATAGTGACAATCACGTTGCCATGCCTGCTCTAAGTAAGCATGCGTTTATGAGCGCACTAAACACATTGAAGTTGACAGCTACATCATACGAGAAGTTGTTTGAGCAACAAGATCGCCGCTCCTTTTGTGTCTTTCGATGATAAAACTGCAGATACTTTCACTAAAGCGCTTATGGGGGTGTTGAGATACAATATATTGACATAATATATTAATCTTTTATTATGTCTTAACTTCTGCTCTAATCCAACACTGTGCAAAAAGGATTTAACCGTTTATCCTGGCATATATAAAGAAAATGTACTAATGTTTATAATAAATACACATGAAAGTTCCTCTTTCTATATTTCTACGAAATTAACACAACGGCAATGACTTAATGATAAATTTAAGCCACTAATTCTGCATAGTTACCAACTCACTATCATATTTTTTTCAAAATCTTAGTTCAAGCTTGAATGCATTTGACAATTGACCAAAAGGTGGGAAGAACTTTATGAGTGATATGAAACAAAACTCTTTTCTTATATTGTAATCACATTACTAAAACTAAAATATTAATATCCTTAAACCAGTGAGCGACCCTTCATGATCTTATTAGAATAACTCAATTTAAATTTGAAGAAGTATATTAGCCTCTTAACTGCCTATCACAAAGCACAATCCTACATTGCAAACCAGAGTTCTACACACACCTTTGTATGCCTTTGTTCTCCTTTAGCCTCAAGAAGATGCAGTACTACTAATTACTTCCAAATATCTTCTGATTGTAATTGAGGATTTGAGATAATTAAAACAATACTAAGACCTTAAGTAAGAGTAACAACTTAATTACATATGAAGTCCATAAGCAACTCGTTGCGACCATATCTAAGCAAGTCATTTCAAGCTCAATGAAGGATACGGCCTAGCCACATTGGATGCCTCAGTTGCACTTTAATGCTTACCCCATTGATTGATTTTTAGAACCACAATACAACCTGGCCACATTGGCCAATACAATTATATGCCATATCATGTCTAATATTTTTCCTTGTGCAACTTGGATTCAAGTCGCAGGACTCTAGATTTTATATAAAGGACCTTCATTCAAATCATAAACAACAAATCGAGATACAAACTCATATCACCAAAGGAAGTGATAGGGGTGCAAACTAGAGTTCTACACACCCTATTGAATACCTTCATTCTTTTTCTTCAATCTCTGAATGATGCAATTTAACTTTTTGGTTCTAGTGTGGCTTCCAACTTCAATTGTGGGATATGGAGTCCTTTCATACTACCTTTTCTTAAAATTTGTTGTAACTTATCATGCTTCACTAAAATCATCATGTTGACCAGTGGCATTTTGACCCTCAACAGATTTAATTGTAACATGTTAATCAAGCTTATTGTGGTTGCTTCGTTGCATGTTGGTTTGATTTGTTGCTTCCCTTAAGTTGCGCAATAGACTGATGCAGACCATAGAATAAAGCCCAACTAAACTAAAGAGATAATTTGGTTTGGTTCTTGGGTCTGGGAGGTAGTGGTTTGGTTTGGTTGATTTTTTGAGTCTCCAAGCCATTAAACAATGGTTCGTTCCAATTTAAGGGTACATATTAACCGACCAAACCAAATTAATTTATACATCTATATATCACATCATTTTCGTTGCTCTAGATTTTATATATGCATTAGCAAAGGATAAACTCTACACGTGTCTCTAAACATAGTCGGTCCCTAGCCAAACAAGGGTGGGACGGTGGTGTCTCGGCAGACAAGCATAGACCTTTGCCACTTTTCATGACATGGATCGCCGTAACGCCTTTCCTACCTAGTGACACATTGCATCACTTACGTTTTATATAAAAATAAGCAAGGGGTTTCGACACATGTAGCTCAAATGGTCTAATTACAAGCAAGGATTTTCGTATCTTTAATGAGTGTGGGTAAAGAGGCAAGTCATGTTATGCTGGTGATCAAATATGGTGAATAATGAGAAAGAGTTCCCCAGTCTCTTTGGACGGAGTGCCGAAGGTAGGATTGATTAAAGAAGATAGCTTAAGACATAAAGCTTTAGAGTGCATTCATATAGCGTAAATGTGTCAAACACAAGCAAGGATTTCCATACCTTCAATGAGTGTGGGTAAAGAAGCAAGTCATGTTATGTTGGTGCAGATTTGGTAAAAAATGAGAATGAGTTCCTCAATCTCTTTGGAACGAGGTACAGAAGATTACAGAGGATTTTTTAAGAGTTTAGACATAAAGCTTTCGAGTGCATTCACGGAACACTGTCTCTTTGACTCCTTGATAGGCATATATGTGGAAACAATAGATGTTTGTAAAGATCGCATGAACGGGTGATAGAATAATAGCAATTAAGCTTATTCTTGAGACAAATATTCATTGCAATTAATGATTATGCTCCTCAAGTCAACCTAAAAGATTAAGAGTTTTGGAATAACATTAATCAGTTGATATGAGGAATATAAATAGAAGAAACAATCATAATTGGGATTGATGTTGATGGCCATTTACACCAGGAATTGTGAAGATGAGTCTATATTGGTATTTGTAGTTTTCACAACATGATATTGGCAAAATTAATTTAAAAGATATAGTTGAGTCGATCAAGAGTGGTGGTAACCGTAGTCAAGTTGATTACTTCCATACAAGACGAGTAGATAAAAAAAATATGCAAGGATTGGGAAAACAAACTAGGAGAAGAGCTCACCTTTGAACATATGTCAATGTTTTGGATGTTAACAACTAAGATCAACAAAACGAGGTATGATGGAGTTGAAATAGAAGAATCAAGTAGTAGAACTTGAAAGGAGAGGAGAAAGTTGATATAGTTAAGTTGTATAAGGAACGCAACAAGAGCTCAAGTTTTGATGTTAATACTATATGCTAATGAAGATTTAAGAGAATCAACAAGTAAAGGGCACTCTCAAAAAGAGATAATGGTGGAGTGCGGAAGTACAAAAGTATTCATATTAAAAGGGAAATTTATTGGAGTGACCGAAATGTGAAGACATTACCACTATCTAGAGATATAAATTAGCATAAATTAAATGAGCCAAGAGTCTTGACGTGTGGAGGACATATATAAGATGTTGGATACTAAAGAAGAGGAAGATTATACAATACATATTGGCTCATATAACAGAAAGGAAAGGAAGAGCCTTGGGCTGAGTGAAATACGTTGGAAATGAAGATGTTAAAGTGTTATTAAACAGCGATGATATTAAGAATTAATGAAAAATTAACTCCAAAAACTTTTCTATGGAGGCACCTTGAAGAATTTGGCAGAGGTGTACAATGGAAAAAGAAATATCATAGACACACAGAAGATACCACAAGTTCAGGTGAGAATGCAATTAAAAGATGAAGATGGGAAAGGCATGTTGACTAGATGATGTCCCTATAGATGTATGGAAGAGTATTGGAGATAAAGGAGCCATGTATTTAAGTGTCTTTTTAATAAGATAATGACAACAGGGAAATGGATGATGAAGGAAAATGTCTCATGAATAGAGAAATAATATCATTGCTCCCATCTAAGAAAAACAAGGGAGAAATTTAATACTACACAAACTTCACAGAAAAGCTAACGGAGTCACACTATAAAGCTCTTGGAAAAGGCTACTGAGTGCAGATTAGGACTTATAATATGCAATTCAAACAACCAATTTGGCTTCATGACAAGGAGATCAATTCAGAACTATATTTTGGTAAGAAAGCTTATGAGAGAACTATATAGAATACATAAATGGACACAGAATTTTCTATTTATTCAGAAATTAGGTATGATTGAGTATTGAGCAAAGTGTTTGGTGAGAAGGGACCCCAACCGGCCCACCTAATATATCGATTTGATAAAAGACATGTATCATGTCACAGCTGCCAGTACAGGGCTACAAGAGGTGAGACATCAAGAATTCCTATGACAATGAGTGCATCAAAGATCAGCTTTGAGCCCTTTTCATTTGTTTTAGTTATAGACAAGATAACAAAGCAAGTTCATAAAGAAATATCTCGGTCTGGCTTTTTGCTAATGATATGGCATTGATTATGAAACCAAAAACGGAATTTAATCGCAAACTTGAGATACCTAGAAATGCCTTGAAATCTGAAGGTTTCAAGATTAGTAGAAGTAGAACATAATGTAACATTGAAATTTTAGGTAATGTAGAAGTATGGAAGGAGATGGAAGTTGGATGAAGTATGTTGCAAACTTTGATAAGATCTGTGTTGCAAAATTTGATAAGATCTGCTACTTGGGATACATTACGATATCTCTCACTAGATCAAAGCAAGATAGAAGAAACGGTGTGTGACTAGAATATCATGCACCGTAAAAATTTCATTCAAATTGAAATGTAAATTTTAACAACATTATACGACCAATTATGTAATATACTAGTAATGTAGAACAAACATGGTGCTCTAGAGAAAGAAGTGGTAAATGTGTGGATAGACGAGGTCTTGAGGAGAGAACGTATTCGAAATTACTATAAGAAATAAAATAGGAGTGGATAAACTACGAGACGACTTCCTTAGATCAATGAAGATTTGTTGTACGTTGTGGATTATAGACTTTATTGAGTCAAGACAGTTAAAAGAGGAAGAGGTACACCTAAATTAACTTAGGGAAGGAGAGATATAGAGTCGTTGCTGCTTAGTTAGAATATGACCTTAAAACATAGCTGAATGGAAAAAAAGATCCATGTAGCCACCCTAACAAAATTGGTACTAACGGTAGATAATGACCTGATGGCGATGATAATTGGGCCTAAAGTTGGTACTAAGGGTAGATAATGATCTGATGATGATGATAATTAGGGTAGATAATGATCTGATGGTGATGATAATTAGGGAACAATCATTTTTAAGCACACTATCATGTGTTTTCTCAAGTGTACATGTGTAGTGTGTGTTGGTATCCCTCATTATTGGTTTATACTTTGTTTTAAAACTGTTTTCATTTTACCTAAGTTAGGTTGAATATCAATGGCATGATGATGATAACAAATTGATTTGGTCATGGAATCTTCGGGTCTTCATATTAACTCTGTGGTTTCTAGGATAACTGTTTGAAACTGCATCAAATCACATAAAAATCGTTCAAATTCAGGTTGGCTTTGGACTAGTTAATGGTGCAATTCAGCTTGATAGGCTTCCAGACTGATGTGGTCAGCTCGATTGCAGTTTTAGTGGTAACACGTACCACACAAACAATGTCCAGCCTAGTTTTCACCACATCTTGATTAATTGGCATTCTGCATTTAAAGATTTTTCTTCCCTGAACAAAATTCATTTTATTGAAGTTTGAGTGTCTACCCTAACAATAGAACCAAATCAACTGTAACTTAGATGTTAACTTTTTAGCCCCATAAAACTAAGTTCTATAATTCAAAATTTACTGGACACAGTTGATGAGTCTTCTGCTACAAAAGCACACTTATGAGAAAATGTTTCTCCAGTAGCATTAACAACCTTTTGGGTAGGAAAGTCCAAATTTTCAACCAATATAAGCAATTGACTATGTGATGAGCATAAACTAGTGTACAACAAAATTTGGTTAGGAATCATTAATATCAAACTAAAGTGATTCAATTAGAACATTTATATGTCATCATAGAATTGACGCCTGAAACAATATCGTACCAAACTATTAAAAGGCAAGAGCATCAGAAAATTCTAAATTCTTACTCATTTCCAGGGTTAATTCGAATAGGTTGGAAGTTGCCTGGTGCAGGAATTCCATTAACAACATGGCAGCTAGACAGGCCACAGTTCATAGCATCAAGATGGGGTTGTCCTGGGATTGGCATAGGAGGTTGGTGCAGTACAGGGTAACCTATAGGTAGATTATTAACTGCACTGCAAACAAGCAAACAATGAGAACACTGAATAGAAGTGAAACGAGAACAAGCTAACCAGAATTTTTTTTAAAAAAAGGTTATGGAAACATTTACCGGGCAACGGATGTATTCCATTTTGAATGGCGCCCATTGGAACTTTAGGAGGCATCGGGTATTTCATTAGATGATATTGATGCTCTAGTAAATGATTGAACAATATAATTTGCCTTTTTAGCTTCAGCCTAATGTAATAGGCCCTGAAAAACTCGGAATTTTCTTCTTCCAACTTTTGCCATACTGTACTCATCAAAAACAAAATATAATGAAAATCAGCATGTCCATCAGTGTAGAGGAATATAGACTGCAGAGATCACAAGTGTTCAGGATTTGAACGAGAATATTAAGCCGAGTGTGTACGGAAAAACACGGATGAGAGAAGAAGCAAACAATCACACAGCCATAGAACTCGGTCGAGATGATCTACTCCATGAGAGGAGACAATATTTCTACTATATCAGAGAAGAGGGCACAAGAGGAGCACTCTCGAACCCTGGAGTATGGCTGGTGGCTATCCTGAATACATAATAGATATGTCAACCCTAACATGGATGCATACACTTATACGTGTCGAACCGTAAATGGATCCTTATTCGGATCTAGAAAATAGTTCTGCGAAAGATCCATTTAATTTTGCACCGGATCTACAATCGAATTAGCATATTTCTTCGAGGCACATAACAACAAGGAAATTGGACCCACAAACAAGGAAAAATACAGAAATGCACAATAAAGTGTAAATGAACATGGAAAAGAGGCTCTATATATTGTACTCATCAGAAACAATATATATAGGAAACGAGTATGTTCATCAGCGTGGAGGAAGAAATAGGGTGCACTGATCACAAGGAAATTGCACCTTTAAACAAAAGAATTTACAGAAAAGCGCAACAAATTGTAAACTAACGTAGTAAAGAGGCTCTAGAAACAATAAAGAAAACATCCAAGGTGAAAGTTAACCTCCGGAGGTCCTTAGGCCGAGAAAATGAATACAAACTACAAAGTGACCTTGAAAAAGAATTTAGAAGTAACGGCCGCACTGTAGAATCTCAAATTTAAGAGACATGAATGAAGACCACCTTGTATATAGGAGAAAATTTAGTGAGTTCTCATAAGATAAAATTGTTTACCTCTCAAGTCGCTGTAGCATTTTGGTGACCAGAAACAACTAACATTCATAGGATATATGTAAGAAATTATAGATAACTTGACAGGTAGACTATATTATATCCGGAGTATGACCACATATTACTGCACTTGCAGCTGGCTGTTCTACTCCACTTATACCTGGATTTTAGTTCTAACTATTATATATTCAATTACAAAAATGCTGATGAGTGAATATTTTACCTAAAGTTGTAAAGCCCGGTTCTATTCTAGCTCGGTTGAGGAGAGTTCTCACTACTTCTGCTTTGTTCATATACAACTGGAGACATCGTTCAATAAGATTTTGGACCTAAACAGAGGCAGCAAATAAGATTAGTAGAACAGAAGATAGTACAACTTGTTGAAAACCTAAGACTTACAAGTTCAATATCCTCTCGAGAAACCTTCCTATTATCAGTGCTGGATATTGAGCCCGAGTCTGCTACAGCTGCTTCAGTAGCATGATTATTTTGTAGGTCTCCTTTAGAATCGTATGAGGCTTGGGTTTTTATTCCCCCCTTAGTTTTAGAGTCCTACAACATCCAATTCCTCTGTCATCAGAATCCATTTTTTAAACCAACAGTTATAGAAAAATAAAAAGGTGCTACGAGTCCTACAACATCCAATTCCTGTTTCGTTTAAATCCAGTTTACAAATACCCACGATTTTTAACAAATAAAGAGGTGATGTAAAATGGCTAATAACTTTCTGCATTTACCGCCCAGTACGAGGATCTACATAAAACCTAGAATATTATACAAGAATAATATTGAAAACCACGATTAATGTCAATTTAGAAAGGAAATGCATGGGAGATTGATGCAAACATAGCAAGTTCTAATGTCTTCATTTTCTATTCACACCCCCCCCCCCTCTTGAGAGCACTAAGCTTTGCAGTTGCGGAGATTATGCATTTCCAGCAGTATCTGAAGACAACGGACTTAATCACCTGAGTGGTCTTCATTTCAGTTCATTGCAGTTATTTGGCAAATCAAAATAGTCCATCAGAGAAGAAAATGAATGATATTTGCCAATGGTTCATACTTTTCAATCGTACTTAGCACCTTCCTGCAAAAAACAATCCTGAGAGCTTCAGAACTATCACCTAAAGAAAAACATACATGTCATTCAAAACTAACATGTATAAATTCTATATGACTTTAATGAGAAGTCTGGATCAGCAACGAAGAATACTTGGAGACTAAATGACACTTATCAAGAGGAACCAATCATGTACTCTTTGATTATCAAACATGCTAGCTCCCGAATGCCAAGCCCTCAGGGAAAAATGGTTGGTCTATATTTTCATGTTTGGAGTTTTCAAGAGAAACTCAATTGTATATTCAAAATATCACTGGAGTCCTATACTTCATCACCAAAAATAATGGTAAAACTAGTCAAGACAATATAAAGGGTACACCGAGATGATACAGAATCATCTAGACAGCATTAGGTATATACATAATACGTTTTCTCAACCATACAGCTCGAGCTTCAAGGCTTTTAAGTAAAATTGGAAAGGTCTAGTGCACATGTTAATAACTTTTTCTTTACACCACCATCTAATTGTCTACACAAGTTCCCTGGTGGACTGCTGGAGAAGGATAACTTCACAGATCCTTTCAAAATAAATGAGGATAAATAAAAAAGAGATTTGGTGACATGGGCAAAGAAATAAGGGTGGAGTAAAAATCAAGACCCAAATTCGGATCTCCTGGATGGTGAGAGTCCAGAGAGCCATCAACACACTCTCGTGGGCTACTGTCGTGCATTTTCATACACATGTACCCAGAACCAAAAGACAAACATCTTTTCTCAAGAATAAACGGTCCCAGAAAGGAACACGTGGAACTATGCTCATACCGAAGCACTAATAGTATCATGCCCATTAAAAAATGTTCCCAGAGCATCAATATAACATATTATTAAAGAAAGGTCATCAGTTGCTTTCCGTAGCGGTCAATTTAGCAACATGTAGGACCATACCACATAATATAAAATCACTGCACAATTTCTAGCAGTACAGACGGTATTGTCAAAGGATGTGCATCCGTGTGTACATTCTTTCATTGTTAACTATTCCTTGGCCCACTCGTCTGTAATCTATAACTTGCATTATGTGGAATCTTTTATACGCAAGAGCAAGTACAAAAACTCTTTCTGCATCAAACTGATATCACTATATGGAAAGGAACAGATTTGTGAAACAAATGTTCAACGTTTTCGAAATAGTCCAATGAGTGGGGGGGGCCACTTTCACTTGCCGTAACCTTCTCGTTTACCAAAGATCAACGGTTCGGGGGCAAAAAGCAACCTCTAAAACCGTCTCTAGCACGAATAGGAAAACCAATATAAATAAAAAAGCGACTTCAGGCCGTCTTACAAAGTTGAAGAAAGCAAAAATAATTACAAAGTAGGCCGAGATGCTAAAGTTGCATCTTTCCAGAACATGATATTAGGATACTAACCTAGGAAAATCCAGTAGCATCGTCAATCAAGTTAAAAGAGACAGGAGCGAAAGCATATCTACCCACAAGGAAGAAGAAGCGAATACATACATGAGAGCGCTTTGAAGTTTACAAAACCAGAGGCTCAAACGGCAACATTTGCTAAACTGATACAAGATCCAAGTTATTTGGTTTGGCATAGCTTTGGAGCATCCTTCCCTCCCAAAATTTCCAAGTCATAATTGGAAATTAGAGGTTTAGGGCTTCAGGATGTGAAAAATTAAAGGAACCAAGTAGACAGACAAACAGTAAAGTAAGAAGAAAGGGTGCTACCAATTCCAATAATTTAAAAAAGAGAACGCCTAGAAAGGAAAACGAAAAAAGGAACTTGATTCTAGATGCTTCGTCTAACAAGTTCGGTTTAAGTCCAGCACGGTGATGAAGCTAAGCCATCCAGATCCAGTCGACAATGAGCACGAGCAGAACAGTCGCATCAACCGACCAGATTCAAGCCATCTAAGCTAAAAAGGAAGGAAAACATTGAAGAAATACCGAAATAACTCAACTCACAAGCAGGGAGCAGGAAGCAGCGATATAACTGAAGCAAGAGAAGAGAACTACCCAAAAACGGAAAACGGGTAATGGGAAGCTCGAAAGAATCAGCTCTTGTTGTCAAATAAAACGGCTAAGTATATTTCACAGAGGGGAGAGATGGGATTACACCAATCATCAGAACAAGCAAACAGGTGGGTTTAGGCACACCTGTACATTCCAAACGACTAGCAACAGCTAGAAGTCTATACAGCAACGTCACGAATTCAGCAGCGATAGAAAGAGCAGACACAGGCGGCTGAAGAGACAGAGAACACATGGTATATACTTATTTATGGCAGCGTTTCTGTAACCAGTTGCCCCGGCCATACGGAAAAGTTCAGCACCAAGATCTCAAGCACGAAAGTCGGGACCGGGAAAGGAGACACCGAGATCTTCGGTGGAGACAAGAGGATCCTCCAGGAATTAAGGGAGTTACCTGTTAGGCCGATGAGATCGGGCAGCTCGTCAGCTGTACTGTCAAGGAGTCGAAAGGAGGGAGTAGAAGGCGACCACAGCAACGGCAGCTGAGTAGAAGAACGACTCAAAAATCTCGCAGAAGAGCTAGGGGACAGCGGCCAGAAACCCCACACAGGTACACAGGCACGCAGGCCCCTACTGGTCCGCTCTTAGTGTCTTTTATATCGCCGCTCTAAGAATCTAATTACAGATTTAACAATCATGTGATCGCAAGGAGACAACTTAGAATATTCTATTAAGTGGAGTATTTTAGTATAGTGAGATATATTAAAAATTGAAACTGGCAAACGGATTGGAACATAATCCTATGTCTCTTAATATAATATATAATTTAAAAAATTAAATACAATATAATATATAATTTAAAAAATTAATGACAAAAGTGTCTGTGTATCCTATATAATATAGATATATTTCTTAATATAATATATAATTTAAAAAATTAAAGACAAAAGTGTGTTGTACACATGTAGGGACAAATACGTAATTTCAAAAAATAATTTTGAAAATTACATCTACCCCCTCACAACTTATAATATATAATTTAAAAAATTAAAGATAAAAGTGTGGTGTGTACACACAAGGATAAATATGTAATTTTAAAAAATAATAGAGAAAATTGCATCCCGCTCCTTCACGGGCTTTCATATATAGTATAGAAGTGTGATGTACACACAAGGACCAATACATAATTTTAAAAAATAATGGAGAAAATTGTATCCCGAACTTTCATATATACTATAGATTTTGATTATATTAAATGTTAAAAGGGCGAGTTCGGGAGGTAAACGAATAGACTCCCCAATAAAATAAACGAGATCGAATCCTGCGTCATGGATCAAAAATAATCACGCCAAGTATGCCTTTGTCCACTCGGTGAGTGAAACGCACCTTTTGATGTGTGACTAGCCCAAGATAGGTTTGGGTGAGTATCCGCAAAGAAGCTCTTCCTCGGATATAGTTCCACTGGCATCCAAAAAAAATGTTAAAATTGATTAAGATGAATCGGTGTTATATAGGAAAGTGCACTGAAGGGCTCCAATGTTATTTCTTTCAAATTTTTAAATGACAAATTAGTCATTATATTCTAATAATATGTCGATCCATGCACATGTTTATACAATGTTTGCATTTGATATTTCAAATTACAAATTGTTTGTTTATATTATATATCAATATCTATATTATATAAGAAAGGTTGTGGAAGGCTTTCTCTATAATTTTTTGCTTCCGAATTTCTGAATTGCCAACTAATAATTGTATGATGGTCTATGTTCTAGTGACTAAGTGTGAGATGTATTTTATATAATTTTTCATAATCTTAGTTATAAACATCTTTTAGCTTTGAAAATCAAATTAATAACGGCATACGAGAGGATAGAAGGGTTTACATATAATTCTTTTATTTTTTAGGCTATACATTGGTCCTTCATTATTCTATTAAGGTCGTAGGTTTAAGAGGAGTTGAATGTATTTTTTATCTTTGTAAATCAAATTAATATCGGCATTTGTCTTATTGTATATGAAAAGATGTAGGAAGGGTTGCATGTACTTTTTATCTTTAATATCCTGAATTATTGATTGGGTCTCGTGTATTCAAATAAGCTTCTATTAGTACTCACACCCCCATCAAGTGTGGGCGACCAAGAGGTGGAGGAAATGATCGATTTGACGTCGGGAAGCATCCGAGAGACATGGTGAAGTAGATATCAGTCCGTTCATATGTAGCTTTCTTTTTTAAATATTGTTTTTTGTCCTTAACATTGTGTCAAGTATACCATGAGATGAAATAAGTTGCAACATATGTCTTTTTGTTATTGTCTATATGGCTCACGCTATAATTGTCAATCAACTCTAATCTTTCTTTTTTACTATATAAAACGGCTCAACAATGTATTTATGGTCTTCTGAGTATCTCATATTCTAAAACACACTAGGCATAAATCCGTTCTATGTATGAGTGCCTTAGTAGGCTGCAATGAGTATTGCTATGTTAAACTTTGTGAAAAGAAGATCAATAAATATGTGCAATAGATATCTTAATAGGTCTCCTCATACACACAGGGAGCAATATGTAATGTTAGACAATAATGGAGAAAATTGCACTCAACTCCCTCAGTAGGATTTTTGTATATAGTATAGATGAGTCTCCTAATATAATCTATATTAAAAAAATTAAAAGACAAAGTGTGGTGTACACACACAGGGATAAATGTGTGATTTCAAAAAATAATAGAGAAAATTGCATCCAACCATATAGTATTGACAAGTCTCCTAATATAATATATAATTTAAGAAATTAAAGACAAATATGTGGTGTACATACAGAGGGGGCAATATGAAATTTCGAAAAATAGAGAGAATGGCATCCACCCCCCTCCGCTGGCTTTCTATTATAGTATAGATGAGACTTCTAATATAATATATAATTTAAAAATTAAAGACAAAGGTGTTGTGTACACACACAGGGATCAATATGTAATATAAAAAATAATAAAGAAAATCGCATCCAACCCCTTATGCGGGATTTCCTATATCGTATAGATGAGCCTCCTAATGCAACATATAATTTAAAAATTAAAGACAAAAGTATAGTGTACACACACATGGACCGATATGTAATTTTGAAAAATAATGGAGAAAATCACATACAACCCCCTCTGTGGGTTTGCTTATATATAGTATAGATGAGCCTCCTACAATAATATTTAATTAAAAAAATTAAAGTCAAAAGTGTGATGTAAACACACAAGGACCAGTATATAATTCCAAATAAAATGGAAAAAAATGGATCCAAACTCCTCTGCGAACTTTCTTCTATAGTATAGATGAGTCTCCTAATATAATATATAATTTACAAAACTAAAGACAAAAGTGTGGTATACACACAAGGACCACTATGTAATTTCAAAAAATAATGGAGAAAATTACATCAAACCCCCTCTGTGGACTTTCTTATATTGTATAGATGGGTCTTCTAATACAATATATAATTTAAAAATTTAAAGACAAAAGTGTAGGATGGACACACATGGACCAATATGTCATTTCAAAAAATGATGGAGAAAATTGCATCCAATCCCCTTTGTGGGCTTTCTTATATAGTATACACGAGCCTCCTAATATAATATATAATTCAAGAAATTAGAGATAAAAGTGTGGGTACACACACATAGACCAGTATGTAATTTCAATAAATCATTGTGAAACTTGCATCCAACCCCATCTGGGGCTTTCTTGTATAGATGGGCTTCCTACTACAATATATAATTTAAAAAATTAAAGATAAAAGTATGATGTAGACACACATGGACCAGTATGTAATTTCAAAAAATAATGGAGAAAATTGCATTCAACCCCCTATGAGGCTTTCTTATCTAGTATAGACGAGCCTCCTACTACAACATATATTGTAAGAAAATTAAAGACAAAAGTGTGATGTGTACACACATGGACCAATATATAATTTTAAAAAATAATGGGAAAAAATGCATCCAACCCCATCCGCAGACTTTTTTATAGTCTAGATGAGTGTCCTCATATAATATATAATTATAAATTAAAGATAAAGTTGTGGTGTACAAACACATGGACCAGTATGTAATTTTAAAAAATAATGGAGAAAATTGCATCCAAACCCTTCCGTGGAGTTTCTTATATAGTACATATGAATCTCCTCATATAATATATAATTTAAAAAATTAAAGACAAAAGTATGGAGTAGACATAGGGACCAATATGTAATTTTAAAAATAATAGAAAAAATTGCAACCAACCACCGCCACGGGCTTTCTTATATAGTATAGATGAGTCTCTTAATATAATATATAATTTAAAAAATTAAAGACAGAAGTGTGGTGTACATACATAGGGACCAATATGTGATGAATACATATACATCAATCTTTTTGCATATTCTTCTTAATCCTTTTCATTAGATTTATTTCTTCTTTGGTAATTCCTAGACTAAATTGCAATTTAACCACTTCTTGATTTACTTTTACAAATACTTATCTATTTTCCTAATTTTTGCAGGGTTTTTCTCTAAAGTTGATTCTGACCCACTGAGCCAGCGAGACGGCCGTCTCACTGAGCCCTGACTGTCGGCTCGTTCCCAGAAACCTCCATGTTCAAGAGACAAACGGTCACCTTGGCCGCAGCTCAACTAGTCAATTTTACACGCCAAACGAGTGTCTCGCTTCAGCGATACGGTCGTCTCACGGTGTCAGACGAGCACCCGAGCAAGCCTGTATGGCTAGGTCAACTTGACCAACAATCGAATCAATGCTCAAGACTTGAATAGGGTTTCATTCCTTCATTACGCACACTGTGGTGCAAAACAGGCATCCTAATAACCCAGACGACCGTCTGGGACTTTGTTTCAAGCTCAAGTTTGCTCTCAAATGGCGCCACCAACACCCTCCTTAGGGTTTTGCTCCAAATATTCTAGGCCTGCGCCAAGTCATCACCAAATGACTATTTCGAGGTGTGCGATCAGCATATTCCAATAGTCGTCGTTCCCTCTTTCTCTCCCCCCATTCTCAAGATTTTCCACCCCTCCTTCCCCTATAAAAGGAGGGGGGCTCCACAAAGAAAAGGGTCCCAAAATTTTGTACTTGATTTCTAGTGAAACTCTATCAATTTCAATACTTAATGTACTCTTTACATTCAAGAAATAAAGTTCATTCTTTCTTCTACATTTGGACTTCTTTATTTCCCGTTCTTTCTTCTCGTTCTTTCTCTGGGAGCGGGGGATAAATAAAGCAAGCCATTTAATTGTCACCACCTCGATCTCCTCAAAGATTCTAGATTTGTGGTCTATGGCTTCTAATCTCTTTCTCCTTGTCTCTTCCTTCCTCATTGTGACTAGCAAGTAGTTTCCTTAACGAGACAAGGGGAGTAGCCCCTTAGCCATGTGTTGATCGAATCGAGTTTTACATGATTGTTTTAGACGAATGGTTTTCAATTTAGAAATCACTGATTTAAACAAAGTAATTAATCATTTTCATCGCAAGTTAATCTTGACGGATGTGACCGTGGAAATTGAGATTTAGAATGCCTAAATCGATTTCATAAGGATTTGGATATGATCGTGGAAAAATCCTCTTCTTGGCAAAGAATGAGGATACGTGAACACTAGGACCAATGGATTCGTGTGGATTTCCTCTCTTACATTTTGTTTATGAATAAATCACATACCTACTTCTATCTTGTTTATCGTGTAACACTTGATTCTGTTTTCACAAGGGATAAGGTGGTGGTGAAACCCCTAATCCTCAATGCCTTCTTTCTTGATTTCAAATTACTTCTAAAACACTTGTTTTCAATTCGCTCTTTTAAATTCAGCACTTTATTTTTTGCTTAGATAATCATGTGAGCCAGAATTTTCTCCCTTTACTTTATTGTCTTAGAATAATCATTTCTTTCCTTTGATTAGTTTAATCTTTTACTTCCTTACACTTTTAAATTTCTTATTCTAGTTTAAACAAACAACCCCAAAATCAAAATCTATTTCTTGTTCCTTATTTAAAAATACTAAAAAGAAATAATTTCAAAAATCATTCGGGATTAAAAGAGAACAATCTTTGGAATGTTATCTTGTGGGATCGACCCTTCTATAGCCTTATCTAGAAAGTTAAAAAGGATTAAACTCTAGGATAATTATTCTAGTAAATTAGTGTGCTCTTCGACTTATATCCATTTTGGCACCATTTCCGGGGACAAGGATCGTTTTCTCGAATCCCAATTTTTTTTGAATTTTTATTTTATTTTATTTTTTATGCCTTCTAAGTATCATTCTGGAAGTACTATCTCCTCTTTCTACTGAGTTTCTATTCCAGCAGTACATTTTTTCTGCACTCAAATATATATATATATATATATATATATATATATATATATATATAATTGTGTATGCACCGCCCGCCGAACGATTCTATGCTGCTAGTTTTCGATTCTGAGTTGGAGAGAACCTTCCATCGCCTAAATTGACAAAATAGACTTAGGATGGATGAAGAGGAGGTTGCTTGTAAGATTGAGCAGGCACTTACTGCTCAAAGAGAGTTTATGATGGTTGAACGTGTGGCCTAAGAAGACAATTTTTGCACAACCTATATCGCTGAGCAAGAGGTTGTAGAAGCCGCTCAGAGGGAGGCCGAGAGACAAAAATAACTAAAAGATTTTTCCACTCTAAAACTGGATATCTCCAAAATTGGATATGCACAACACCCAGTTGTGCCACCCGCGATTACCGCTCCCCAATTTGAGATCTGCACTTAGTGGATCACCATGCTCCAGGCCAACCCATTTTCTGAGAATAAGGGTGAGAGTTATCAAGATCACCTCCAACATTTCACTGACCTCAGTTCCTTGACCAAGATCCCAGGCATTTTGGAAGACGCCATTAGAATTAGGCTTTTTAAATACTCTCTCTCAGGGCAAGCCAACAGTTGGTGCAATGCCATGGAGAGTGAAAACCATGTCACCACTTGGGAAACGCTTCAAACAAAGTTCTTGGATAAATACTTCCCTCCTTCCCTTACTTATGAGATCTGGGGACAAATCCTTCTCTTTTCAATGGTCCCTGGAGAAACTTTTGGAGAAGATTAGGAGAGATTTAGGGAACTCCTTTGTCGTTCCCTCATCATGACACATCACAATCTCAACTCATTGAGATATTTTGTCATGGTGTTGATGATGACACCAAGAAATTTATCGATTCCTCATATGGAGGAAATATCATGTTTCAAAACTTGAGCAGCGCATGGGAGGTTGTTAAAAGAGCCTCTGAGACCCAAGCTAGACGAGGAACCAGTGGGGTCCTCAAAGTTGCTAAGGTTGAGGTAAACCCAGACATCTATACTATTGCCGAAGACCTTAAATTGATCTCCTTGAAACAAGATCGCTTAGAGTCCCCATTTAATGCTTATGAAAGGCAACCTCAACAAGTGAGGGTTGATTAATATTTATGTGAGATATGCCAAGGGTATGATCACGCTACCCTCTAATGGAAATATCTCTACAACACTCCTATGCAGCCTGATGTTGGTTAACAAGTGGAGGATCTTAATTCAATCCATAGTATTTAGGTCCAGACTAACTAAAATCCAACCCAAGCCAGAAACCATCCCGGATTTCAATATGAAAACCCTTCAGGAGCTGAAAACTCATATCAACTCCCCCCTCAATGAAGACCCCCACAACCCCAAGCCAACTACCTTCCACCACCAGACTTTCCCCGCAACAACAACCAAAGGGATTTTGGGAACCAAGGGACCTATAGGGGTAATATCCAAAATTGTAGACCTTACACTAGTACAGAAATGGGTTGTAACGTCACATTTACAGGTGTCGGTTGTATACAGAAAACTGACGCCTAAGCCCTACAATGTCGGTTGAATACACAAATCGACATCTATATGTGAAAAGTGGCCAGACACGGACATCACTTTTTATTCAGCGTCGGTTCCTCAACTATCAACCGACGCCTAAAATCGACCGCCAAATCTAAATTTTCTAGTGAAAAAAATTCCTCCAAAATTTAACATACAGCGTCAGTTCTTAACTAACTAACTGACGACTAAAGTTTTTTCATGAGACAAAAATTGGGCCCATTTTTATCGTCGATTTTCTTGCAACACTCGACGCCTATGTGTTTTCACGCGCTGTCCCCGCAAAAATTTTCACCCCCCTTTGCCGTCAGTTTTCTACGGCAACCGACGACTATGGTCAGAATTCAAGAACATTTTTTTTGTCGGCATATGTAGATAGACGTCAGTTTTTATAGTTGAAATCGACGACTATCATTGAACGTAGGTGTCAGTTTTTTTCTGGTAACCAACACTGATTATTTTAAGTGTCGATTGTTTTGAATAACCGACGCTAATGGTCAACTTAATAGCACCCGCATGAGCCAAGCTCTTCCCCTTTCTCTATTTGATTGTCGACTCTGCTTAGGTCTGGTGATTGATTCCCTACTCCGGCCGCTGCTCGCTGCTCCTCTGCTCACCGCCGCAGCCGCCGCTCGTTGCTCCGACTGCCACCATTCATTGCTCCGGCCACTGCCTGCTGATCCTCTGCTCGCCACCGCCTGCTCACTGCTCCTGGTCGCTGCTCTACGAAGGTATCCTTCTTCCTCCTCTTCTTCCTCCACCTAGTATCCCCATGACTGTGAACGTCAATGTTGCAATATCCCCATGACTGCGAAGGGCATCTCTCAGGACCATAAATGACATGTCCTTATCTCTCCATCCATAACCACCAAGCCAACTCAATCAACCCCATGCCTAGCTGATAAAATGGGGATAATAACATAGAACCACAAACTGACGTATGTAGTGTTGTTTGTCAATTTGTTTGCATATTTAATGTTGTTTGTTGTATTAATGAATTCCTATTCTTATAACTGATTCTCATTAGTTTAATGATATGATCATGTAATGATCAAGACACTAAAGAAAGAATAAGTTTATACACACACCTTACATCATAACTGATTCTCTTCCTATATTTGTGTTAGTAAAAATCTTGATTATAATCTAGTGGTCACTTACATATTGATAATAATTAGAACATTCTACATATAAGACTCTTCATATTGATATATAGAATATATTATCCAATTGCTTGCATTGTTTCATGTGATACTAAATTTACAAATAACCTAGGGAAATTGATCATATTAATGAACTAGTGAAATTGATTATATATGCAATTCAAGTAGAAATCCTAGAAAGAAAGATAATGAAACAAGAATGAAATTGCAAATAACCTTAGACGGGAAAGAAAACTTCAAATCAATGCATGGTGTTTCATGGTCTCTCTTACTAATGAGTTTTGTTACAAATATCTATATATTAGGTTAAGGACATGTTTCTGTTGTGACATGTTGAGTTTTTTGCTATGTTATACCCACCACGATTTGTGTTATAAAATAATACATTAATTAATTTAGGAAGCATTGATATGTTGTTATGGCTGTCCACAAGTGTTTTTATAAGAAAATTATGTGTTGAATGGGGTTGTAAACAAGGGGCTAGTGTTATATTTTGTTGGCCTAGAAACCCGTCCAAGATTTACTCATTAGGAGTAAATCTTGGATAGTCCCCAGTTTGGGACTATTCTTGAACACCTAATCTCACTTAAGATGTAAGTGTATAATGTGTATTGGGTTTTCAAGAAAATTTTGGTAGCACTTCCCCGTTTGTTCTCTAAGTACATATGTACTTGGAGAACAACGGGGAAATGCTGCCCACATTTTCTTGAAAACCCAATACACATTATACACTTACTAGTGAGATTAGGTGTTCAAGAATGGGATAGGTGGTACACATTTATTATATATAAGACCTTGAACCCTAAATTTTTAACCATAAACCCTAATCTTTTAACCCTAGACCCTAATCTTGTTCTAATATATACTTGTTTTCTCTTTGATCATAGAATGGACAGATCATGGATGTCCATTCCAAATCGTTGCACCCTAGAGTTTATTTTTGGTATTGATCAATTTATTAGATTTGTCGAGGAACATAGGAAACAACCTGGAGATAGGTTCTACTGTCCATGTAGGCATTGCGGTAACAACTTGAAAGTCAGCACTAGTGACGAAATCAAAAGTCATGTCATGTGCAACGAGATTGTACAAGGCTATACAGAATGGCAATGGCATGGAGGGATTTCAAACCTGAAATTAGTGGATGTCGATAGCAGTACTTGTGTGGAAGAAGAAATTGCCTCTGATGACTTAGATGTGAACAAACCAGTTCCAGTAGACATCGTTGATGCGATGTTGGATAGTTGTGGGGTAGAGCACACTGATCCACATCCGATGTTTAGAAACATTGTGCATGATGCTGAGATACTGTTATACACAGGTTGTAAGTTTATGAAGCTTAGCGTTGTGTTGAGATTGCATAAGATAAAAGCTAACAATAGATGGAGCGAAAAAAGCTTCACGTCATTGTTGTCTTTGTTGAAAGAAATTCTTCCTGAAGGAAACGAGCTGCCAATCTCAACATACCGGTTAAAGAAATTTGTGTGCCCAATGGGAATGGAGGCCAAGAAGATACACACATGCCCGAATGATTGTGTATTATTTCAAAAGGACTATGTGGATTTGAAAGATTGTCTCAAATGTGGCGCATCAAGGTATAAATTGACGACTTCAGGGGAGTCCAAAACTAGTTCTCCTACCAAGGTGATGTGGTATCTACCTATAATACCACAGTTTCAATGCTTGTTTGCCAATCTGATAGATGCGAAGAATTTGAGGTGGCATGTAGATGTTAAGAAAAATAATGATGGGATCCTACGACATGTGTCTGATTCCCCACAGTGGAAGAAGATTGATTTATTATACCCTGAATTTGGTGAAGAAGTCAGGAATCTAAGACTTGGGCTTTGTACAGATGGGATGAATATGTACGGGACAATGAGCAGCCAACATAGCACTTGGCTAGTTATGCTTGTTATATACAATCTTCCTCCCTGGTTGTGTATGCAAAATAAGTATGTTATGATGTCGTTGTTGATATCGGGCCCTAAATAATTTGGAAATGATATTGAATTTTATCTTGAACCTTTGATTGATGACTTGAAGAAACTCTAGGGTGAAGGTGTGATCACCTATGATGCTTCACGAAGAGAGACATTTCGTTTGCACGCTATGTTGTTTTGCACTGTGAATGACTTTCCAACATATGGGAATTTGTTTGGATATAGTGTCAAAGGATCTAAAGCGTGTCCTATATGTGAAGAGAACACTGATTCAATACGACTAAAACATGGCGGCAAGACTGTATATCTTGTTCATCGAAGGTTTCTCCCAAAATTCCATCTGTATCGTAGGTTACGCAAAGCATTCAATGGACAGAATGAGGAACAGAGTGCACCTAAACCTATACCAGGGGAGGATGTTTATGAAAGAGTAATAGACTTTGTCAATGAATTTGGTAAGAGATCACAATGTACGATGGCCACATAGAGTGAGAAATCTTTATTCAAGAAGAAGTCAATATTTTGGGATCTTTCTTATTGGAGTTCTTTAGCAGTCAGGCATTGTATCAATGTCATGCACGTTGAGAAAAATGTTTGTGGTAGCATCATCGATACTCTTTTGAATATACCAGGTAAGACTAAAGATGGGATAAAATCAAGAATGGACCTACGTAAAGTGGGAATAAGGACAGAATTAACAAAAGTAGTTAGTAGCGTTCAGAGAACATACTTACCTCCCGCTTGTTACACGTTGTCGAGAAAGGAGAAGAAAGCTTTTTGTGAATGCTTGGTAAATGTTAAGGTGCCACAGGGTTACTCATCCAACATCTGTACATTGGTATCAATGAAAGATCTAAAGTTGATAGGTCTTAAATCTCATGATTGTCACACTCTAATGCAACAAATATTGCCCGTGGCAACATCTCTACATTGCACGGATGAAAGTAATCATCCGTGAGCAGTTGGAACAAGGTCACTTGTTTATTTTACACAACATCGACAAAGTGAGTGTTTATATCGAGGAACATACCAATTTCATCAAGAGACAATATCCTCGAGCCAATTCAATGTGGCTTGCTAGAGAGCATAACAAGACATTTATTAAGTGGTTTGAAGATAAAGTCTTACATCAACTATCTCAAACACCAGATAATCTTACTGAAACTATCAAATGCCTCGCCTTTAAACCAAAATTGAATGTTCTGTCTTATGAAGGGTTTGACATAAATGGATTCTCATATTACACAAAGCATCAAGATGATAAGAGTGTCATCCAAAATATTGGGGTCACCCTTCAAGCGTCTTCATTGTTTTTTGCAAGTGCAAAGGATAAGAGTCCATGTGAAGCTAAAATGTCATATTACAGTGTCATTGAAGACATATGGGAGTTTAACTACGTAGATTTCAGAATTCCGCTCTTTAAATGTAATTGGGTTGATAACACCAAAGGAGTTATAGTGGATGAATTGGGTTTCACATTAGTGAACTTTGAAAAGATTGACGAGAAGGGTGAACCATTCATATTGGCATCACAGGCGAAATAAGTATTTTATATCGATGATCCTGTAATGATAAATGGTCGGTTGTTCTTCATGATAAAAGACAGTTCATTGAAGATCCTATAGACGAAGAAGAGTATTATGATAAGTATGATGGCTCTAGTCCATTCTCAGTTGGGTTGCCAACACCACCAAATATTGAAGCTAATGATGACTTGTATGTGCGCGGAGATTACAATGGAGGATTTTTAATTGATAAAAATCGCAATATTAGAGGCATGTATGTTTATATTTTTTTATATGTTTTATTTTTCTGAATGTGAACTTTACAATGTGAATGTGAACTTTACAATGTGAACGTTACAACTTTACAATGTGAACTTTACAATGTGAATATGAACTTTCAAATGGCTGAGCATTCTCCTGATGACTGTGCTGATGATTACCGTGAGGGTGAGGATGTTAATGCGCCGCATCACAATATAAGTTTTAAAAATATATCCCTGAAGTTTCTATCTATATGTTTATTTATAGTTATATCCTATAAGTGTGTTTTTTTTGTCAAATTTTAGGTTGGTGATGTACCCCTTGAAGAAATTGGGGCACTTGATGAGCAGCAAAAAAATTGAGAAAGTGAGGGGCATCACAATAATGAACAAGTTACTACAGCAAAGGGGCAATGGACCCAAACTGGATGTGGATTTCGATCATGCAGGAAATCTAATTGGAGTGAAACGCAACTCATTTATTTCATATCTTGGGATTCTTACTCGCAGCCATTGTAGTCCTATTTTTGAATCCTGGCATAAAGTTCCTAAGGGGAAGAAAGACTTAGTATGGAAGGAACTATGTGTGAGTTATTATTATTTGCAATTCTATTTTTGTAGATTACTAATTTTTAGGATATTAGTTAATAGCAATTCTATTTTGTAGAGTACATTTGATCTGGATGAAAAGCTACATCGTAAATGTGTGATGCAATGTTGTGGGAGGGTCCTAAGGAACTATAGGACAAATCTCACTTGAGATTACATACGTGATGCTGAGAAGAGGTTCTTGATTGATTTCCAATTCTAGACATTGATCACTTTTTGACTAACTCTACACTAATATTTTTTGTTTGTATTCTCTTTAAAAAATAAATTTAGGCAGAAGGCAGCCACTGAGCAATGGAACTACCTAGATACCAAAGACTGGGAGGAGTTTGTTACCCAAAGAAAAACAGATGAATTTAAGGTATTAAGTGCCACTCCCAATTTAATTAATATATGTTCTTATGTATTCACCTATTTAAGATTAACCTTTAGTGTTACTAACCAAATCAATGTGCTTACTAACAAGGCTATCAACGATGCTCAAAGAGAAGGTGTGCACTGAATGTGCATGACCACAAAATGGGTTCAAGAGGCTATGCAGGCATTCACCAAAGACTATAGGCTGAGTCTACTGCTCAGTCTGTTGCTACTCAGGAGACTGTAGAGTCCTCTACTATTGGTCCCGCACCTCTGCCTCGCCATGCTATGTGGATAGCTGGGAGGCAAAATAAGAAGGGAGATATAACGAAGCCCCCAACTGTTGAGGTGGCTGCAAACATGGTAAAATTCAATTCTTAGAGCAATCGATCGATATTGATTATTGTTATATTTACTTACCAATTTATGTTGATGTCGATTAGTGGGAGCTGCACGGGTAGAGGAAGGAAGGCAAAGTCATCCCTGAGGGCATAAGGGATGAATTGACAGTTGCTTTGGGTAACCCAGAGCATCCTGGACATGTTAGGGGTGCAGGCGCTGGTGTGGGCATCAAAGCATTCTTTGGGCCATCACAGTGCCAACTAGTCCCAAGAATGGGACTTTCACAAGCTGAGGTAACTTATTCTTTTTTTAGAATGTTGTTGTGAAAGAGAATTCAATAATTAGAAGCTAGTGTTTCTTTTATCCATGTATAGGTAGATCAGTTAATTGAAAGGAGAGTCGAGGAAGCACTTGATAGGAGAGTCGAGGAAACACTTGATAAGAGAGTCAATGAAGCAATTAGCAAGTGGTAGGCGTCTTAGACTGCCACTCAAACAATACATGTGGTGGGCCGCTCTTCTCCTACTACATAGGTTGGGAGTAATCCTATAGACTCACCACCTAGCACATACACTGTAAGTATTTTTATGACATATATAGTAGCTAGTCTTTTGAAGATGATTTGTTTATGTATATATATATATATATATATATATATATATATATATATATATATATATATAACATTCTTTACGTAAATTTGTAGGGGTTGAAGCCATGTCGTCTAAAAAGTTAAGAATATATCATTGCAGAGGCACAAGCTTACCCAGCCCTTCTAGGGAGATGTTTCATGAGATTCCAGTACCAGCTAGTGCGGTTTGTGTGAGCTCGATACATATACTCATTGATTGGAGGGATCTTCCAGTGTCATATGCCCACCCAGATTCTGAAACGCTTGGTGAGGCAGAAGGCGGAGTGATAATATGACCCAAAGCAGATGTCGTCTATACTAATATTGTATTGTAAATTTACATTACATTAATTTATTAGTGTGTATATATGAGTCAATTGATCTAAAATTATATATACAGGTCAAAAGGAAGACACCTCTACATCTCGGCCTCCACCTCCACCTCTTAAAGTACCAAGTTGGCTTCCAAGGGACCTACACGCCTCATTAGGTCCTAATTGTAGGGGTATGGCACTATGGATAGGCAAACATGATTCAAATTGCCCTATAAATGTTACTATTCTGGAGGATGTTGCAGGTCAATTATACAATAACAATCTATTTATATAAGTTTTTCATACGTCTTAATGCATACATAATACAAGTTTTGCATACACATTAATGCATACGTATTAATGCAGGTCAATCATACGATAACAAGCTATTTATACAAGATATTTTGGAATTGTTTTGTTATGATTGGCTGAACACATCTATGATAGAGTTGTGGATATGGTGAGATCTTGTTTATACATCCGTATACCTTGTTTTATATATTGTGATCTAGTTTCTTATCTATTAATGCATATGTAATACATGTTTTGCAGCCACTTACACATGATATGTACAGATTTTGCATTTTCCCATGTGGGATTTTTGGTTCCATCTTTGATTAGTCTTGTAGATACAAACCCTTCTTCAGTTACTTCATACTGTTGTGCTGCTTTTAAATATTTTGGTAAAAATAAGAAGATGGTGATATTAGCTCCATTCAATGTCGAGTAAGTTTACTTTGCTTATAATTTGGACTTAAGAAAATTACATTTTTATTGTAGATTTTGAGTTAGTAATTTTTAACTTTCTTACCTATAGTGGTAGGCATTGGGAGTTGCTAGTTATTGTCCCCAAGTCGTTCACCATCTATTATCTAGATCCTACGGGGAACAAATTGAATACATTACATGGACACACAATGAAAAGGACATTATTCCCATGAGAAATATTTCATATTTTTATATCCGTTAACATATGTTATTACATTACTATTTAATTATGCAATTTAATATGTTACATTAACATGTGGGGATTTACAAGAGTTCAAAAAAGCTGGAGGAAAGGTCCCCAGGAAAAAGAATCAGCCACTAATTTGGGAGAATGTGAAAGTAATTTCCCGACTCCAATGTATACATTATTTATGTGAACTGTGCTTATTTTTATTTTTGAATATTTTGTATGTTTCAATTTATAGTGTGCTACACAAGACAATGGTTGAGCATGTGCCTACTATGTGATGCGATTTATGGACCTAATCATCAAATATGCCACAATGGAAATCGATACTATACATAAGGTATTATATATAGTCTCATTAAATAATATGAAATATATCAATCTTATTATATATTATTAATTATATATATGTCATTCTCTTTACAGGTGTTTAAAACTGACAATGCGAATGGATGGGAAGCCCTAGGGCGGCTGTGAACGCCCTAGCCGGCGGCCGCCATGGTGGCCCTTGTCGGACTGAAGAAGATGGTGACGGGGATCCTAGGCAACACAGGAACTCAATCCCGATCGGAATGATGGGCATGCACTTGTCATACAGCTCTAGAAGAACGCATCCACCATGCCTAGAAAGTCCGCTATCAGCCATGGAAGTTGATGAAGGAACTCGAGTACAACATTTCCCCTCTCTCTCTGAGAACGGGGCTGCAACCCAAAGT
The DNA here is from genome assembly GCA_963693085.1 of Alisma plantago-aquatica. Lineage (NCBI taxonomy): Eukaryota > Viridiplantae > Streptophyta > Magnoliopsida > Alismatales > Alismataceae > Alisma > Alisma plantago-aquatica. The sequence continues at coordinate 877,277,166 of OY856413.1, read as the reverse complement.
GAAACGTAGAACCTACAACACCGTCCTTCCTACAGAAACTCAATCTCCAAAGATGTCGAGAGGGGAAGAGGAGCGGGATGGATTAAGATAGATGTCGACACCTACATGATCGAACTTAGTAAACAAGATATCGTGATCAATACCAAGAATGGCAGGAAGTCCTTCGACATCATAGATAAAGCTCTCTCGGAAATCCTTTAGCCCTAGAAGTACACGGTCATTGTAAAACTACTTTCTAGAGAGATAGGCTACATGACCCTCCGCGACCGCATCAAGCTACTGTGGAATCCAAAATGAATTGTAAATACACCATGGATGTGAAACTCAACTTGGTGAAAGCTTTTGATAAGACGAGTTGGGTCTTCATTGAAGACACCCTATGCAGAACGTCCATTCCAAGCAACATCATATCGATCATTCTTCAAATCATCTCATCAGGTGAGACCTCGGTCTTATGGAATGGTGAAGCAATAGGCTCCTTTAAACCTCCTTGTGGCATTAAGTAAGGCGATCCACTATCGCCATACCTTTTCGTCCTCTGTGTGGAAAGGTTGAGTTAGTACATTGAAGCCGAAATTAGTAGGGGGAGCTGGCGGCCCATCCTCCTAACTAGACAGAGGCTCCCTATCTCGCATGTGAGCTTCGCCGATGACATCTTGTTGTTCAGTGAGGCATCCATCCAGCAAGCCCAAGTTATTCAAAAATGTCTCAAGACCTTCGGCCAAGCCTCAGGCCAGCTCCTCTCCGAAGAGAAATCTATGATTTTCTTTTCAAGGAACACTCCACGGACATTAAGGAATAGAATCACGATGAAGATGAAACTACGAGAAACACAAGATCTGGGAAGACACTTGGGTATACCGATCATTCACAAAAGGAAGAGCAAGCATCACTACCAACACCTGGTTGAGAAGATGCAAACATAGGTTGGACTCTGGCAGAATCACTTCTTCTCTCTTGCAGGGCGCCTTACCCTAGCAAAATTAGTCCTTCTATCCCTCCCATGCTACACCATGCAAATGACCCAACTACCTACATCTATCTGTGAAAGAATGGATCAGATCACTCGCAGATTCATCTGGCAAGGCTCGCATCCACAAAAGAAAATGAGCTTGGTGGCCTGGAAATACATCACCAAATCAAAATCCATGGGTGGTCTTGGCATCCGGCAAGCTAGGGACTTCAACAAAGCCCTACTGCTCAAGCTATCCTGGTAGTACCTTCAAGGCAGACAAGTTATGTGGATAGCCCTCATGAGGGCGAAATATGCCTCACAAGGACCAAACAATACGTCGGGTTCACATACATGGTGTAGTATCAAAGGCCTCTTCCCGATCATACAATCCAACTCTAGATGGGCCATGATCTCAGGTGAGGATGTTAACGCTTGGTCGGATGAATGGGTGGGGGATGGGCGGCTTCCCCAAACCCAACCTAATAGACCCATCCCGGCGGACCTACACGACCTCAGGGTGGCGATCATGGTTAGTGACCAAGGCACTTGGGACACATATTTTATTGCAGCCTGGTTCCAAGAAGCCACAACCCAAACAATCCTCTCCATGCCACCTCCTCAATGGAGATTTGGGAGGGACATCAGATACTAGATTCATATACAAGATGGGGAACTAACAGTTGCGTCGGCGTACAAGATGCTTACTAACTCTTTGTAAGACACAAACGAAAGTTGCTACAAGGAAATATGGGCTCTATAGGTTCCTCACAGGATCAAGACCCATATATGGGTAGTTCATTGGGGCAGACTACTCACAAACTCATTAAGATTCGTGAAACATATGACAAACTCTAACATATGTTCGAGATGCCTGTCCACGGAAGAATCAGTACTCCATGCTCTCTGGGATTGTGAGATAGCGTGAAGAACGTGGACGCATCTGCTCTCTCCTCTACCTGCTACTTTCTTCTCCGCCACATCCCCCAAGGACTGGATCACCTATAACCTCAAGACAACCTGTAATAAAGACGGATGGCACACACTTTTCTCTATTACCTGCTAGAAAATATAGAAGAATTGAAACGAGTTCATCTTCAACAATGTGAGTAAACCTCCTGGTATCCTCACCACTCTGTGCCATGCGGAATCCAGATCTATCACGAACACATTCAAAGTCCCTACAGACAATAAAGCCAACCACAAACAAACTCAGTCGCCTTCGATAGTGATCAAACTGACTACAACGGTGGTCTAGGTAGATGTAGTCGTAGACTCCAATTCGAACAGATTGGCCACCAGCCTAATCAGGCGTAGTTGCAATGGTGAATGGAAAGTGAGCGCAGCCGAGATTCTAGAGGGAAGTGACCCAATCAGGGGCGAGCTCCTCGCCCTACTCAAAGGAGCCAAGCATGCGAAGGACCACAACCTAACCGACTGCATCATTCTCAGTGACTCCAAGCTTGCAGTGGAATGGACCAAGAACTAGTCCCCGACACCGCCCAGGTACTGGGGTCTGATACAAGCCATCAAAGATGAATTCACTGGGAACCCCCCTAAGGTCGTATACCATGTCCGAAGAAACCTCAACAAACTTGCTGACCTGCTGGGGAAACACTGTCTAAAGCAACCGGAGAGAAGCTACTCTTTCAGCGCTTGCCCTCAGTTCCTTACTAAGCAATATGCGGAGGACATGGCCTCCTTCTCTGTTCATTTTCCTGTTTCTTCTGATCTTGTGCCTTTGATGTAAGCGGACACTAGTCTGCTAGTACAAAAAAAAACTGACTTCAGTACAGGTGGAAAGTTATTAGATGTACATACTCCCTATACGAGGGAGGAATTAGATGTTGTAAGAGAAGAATGGGTACAAGCCCTACAAGTAGTGGGAATTTTTAAATATAATTGGGTATCTGATGACAATGATGATGATGATGAATAAAGAATGATATTTCTAAACTTTGTTATCATAATTATTTTTGTGTGAATGTGAATGACTTTTTCTAAATTTTCATATGTGTGAATGTGAATGACTTTTTCTGATCAATACATGAATGTCTGAATGTGAAAAGAGATGAAATGAATAGAACTGAATGTGAATATAAATGACTTTGCAGGTTTCTACATGTATCTGATCAATACATGTGTCTGAATGTGAATGCCTTTGTAGGTTTGTGGCCTGTTGTTGGCTGATATCAATGGATGTTGTAAACCTAAAGTTCAGAACTAAACTGTAGGTTCGGCATCCTGCTGACCAGCCATACAGCAGACCTGCAAATTGATAAGAAAAAAAAATCAGAACATAGGCGTCGATTATTTGTATAAAACCGACACCAAAGACATACAACGTTAGTTATTACTAAAAAACTGACGTCTCTTCCATGGTTGGCGTCAGTTATTACAGATAACTGACGCCTATTGTGGCTAGGCACGACTGTGCTTCCAGGGATATAGCATCAGTTATTATTTAATAACTGACATGTTTAACCATGATATAGTGTCTATTTTCTTTACTAACTGACGCTTATAGTTTCCTTGCTGGCGCGTTTTCAGTGGCGGGAAGGGTTATGGCGTCAATGTGTGTTTAATAATCGACGACTTTGATCATGATATAGTGTCAGTTTTTGTTAAGAATTGACACTTGTAGTTCTCTTGCTGGCATGTTTTCAGTGGCGGGAAGGGTTATGGCGTCGGTTAGAAACCAACGCTGAAGGTGTCGACCTTTAGCGGCGCCCACTTGGGTGTCGCTTGGAAACCGACACTAAAGGCTCTAAATAACCGACGCCAAAGGCCTTTTCTGTAGTAGTGTTACCAAAGACAACAATATCAAAACCTTCATCAACCACCCCCTCAACAGAATGTCCCCACTCCTATAACCAATGATAGGATATCTATCTTAGAGCAAATCATAATAGCACATAAGAAGTCCATCGATGCATAGTTTGCCCGTCTCTTTGCCCAACAAAAAACCCCTATGGATACCTTTGTTGGACAACACGAGAACAACCCAAAACATCGTGAACAACTAAACATTGTCTACACGCATTCGGGGAAGACTCATACTCCTCCCCCAGAGAAACCCACCATTATACCTTTGGACTTCGAGGATGATGATACTGTGGCCATCGAACCTCCTCCTTCACCCACTCCTGCCGTTCACACTCCTTTCATCCCTGCTCATGTGGTCCCACCTATGGAAATTGACGAGTCAAAAATTCCTATTTACAAAACTCGTCCACCTTACTAGGCCCGCCTAAAGAAAACTAGGTCTGATACTCGCTTTATGAAATTTAGGGAAGCCATGAAAAAAATGCATGTTGATATTCCCTTTCTTGATGCCTTAGCTGATATGCCTACCTTGTCCAAGTACATGAAATCCCTATTGACTAGGAAGTACCACACTAACGAGCATGAAACAATCATGATTTCTAGAACCACCTCTAATATCGTTCAAAGCAATGAAAAGAAGAAAGATCCTGGTTCCTTTGGGATTGGCTTCTACCTGGATGATAATGCTTGCAGGAATGGTCTTGCATATTTGGATGCTAGTATCTCTATTATGCCCTATAGTCTTTGTAGGAATTTAGGATTTGTTGATGTGCTTCCTACCGCCATGACCATCCAATTTTATGACTCATCCATGACAAAACCCATGAGTATCATTGAAGACATATTTTTAAGGTTTGGGAAAGATGCTTATGTCCCATGTGATTTTTTCATCATGGACATAAAGGAAGACTTAAGGTACCCAATCATCTTTGGCCGCCCCTTCTTGGCCACCTCTTATGCCCTGATTGATGTTGAGGCTGAACCATTTTCTTGTGCCTAGGAAAATAAACCCTAAAGTTTAGGGTATTTGAAAGAATGCATGGACCAAACCTACAAGAAGAGGGCTATCTCCTTGATTGTATTGAGAAGATGCAACAATTGAGACAAGAATGGGAACTAGTTGAGGATCCCCTCCAAAATGCCCTTGTGACCCCTATTGATTGTGGATTTGAAGATGAGTAGTTAGAGAAATTTAGACATCATCTCGACACCTTAAGGGAGATCCATGATGAAGAGTTTGAGGATCTCAAAATGGCCTTTATTTTAGATGCTAAACATGAACCCCCCAAGGCACCCGACATGAAACCCCTCCTTGAAGGTCTTAAGTATGTATTCCTTGATGAGCAAGAACTTTATCTCATTATCATTAACTCTAATCTCACCCATGAATACGAAACCAAGCTAATGAGTGAGCTTAGGAAGAGGAAATCTACCTTAGGATACAAAATGGCTGATTTGATAGGGATCGATCATGCCATTTGCATGCATAAAATTCCTATGGTAGAAGAGTACAAACCTTCTAGAGACCCTCAAAGGAAATTGAATCCTAACATGAAAGAGGTTTTACGTCTAGATGTTATCAAGCTTTTGATTATAGGAATCATCTACCCCATCTCTGACTCTCCCTGGGTTAGTCCTATCTAGGTCATCTCCAAGAAAGGGGGCACCACTATTGTGAAAAATGACAATGATGAGCTTATTCCCACCCATATTGTCACAGGGTGGAGGATGTGCATTGACTATAGGAAACTGAATAAGGCCACTAGGAATGTTATGACCCTGCCTCCCGGTAACCCCCAATTAATGGAGACCGAAAGGATAGAGCCGTTAACCAATAACCCGGATTAAAGGTTTGACAAATAACCATTAACAATTATTAAATTCTACCAACTATACTGAAAAATGGTAATACATTTTTTTTGCATACCTTTGAAAAGTTTGGAATATACTAAACTTCTAACCACAGTTGAACTATTCTAACTAGTTCCTCCTTATTCTTTAATTCTTGAATTCACAATGTGTCACTTTACCATTTGTACTTTTGAGATTTGTACCTAAATCACCAACAAACAAAACAACGGTCAGCCGACGCTGGTATGTGGAGGAAACAGATAATGTTCAACTATGTTAACAACATAATCATTCAATTAATCATTTAACAACCAAGATTACGTTTAAAGCCAAACTACTCAATCCATACCTATCCACAACTCTGTGTTGTCCCTGTAAGGACTTATATAATACCTCTCTAAAGGTAGAGTCGCATGGCACCACCCAAAGGTAGCCCAATATCTAACTCACTATGACTTGATGGACCTACCCTCTAGGTAGCCATATACTAAGTCATTCCACGACCTGATGGACCTACCCTCTAGGTAGCCATATACTAGGTCAGTCATTAAGACACAGAGGGGACCAGGGTCTGAGCTAGTAGGCACATATATTATGTGATAGTCATATTCACATTATATTTTGCATGAACTAAATTCATCCAACAATTTATTCAAGTCATCGGTGAAAATCTCAGAAAACCTCAGAAATCTATCTCGAGATATTCATAAGTGTAACCACATACCTGATTTGATGATTTCACAAGCATTACGTTAACCCAACCAAGAATGCAATCCAAGCAAGCAATTCAATCATCACATAATTCTTGAAAAGAATATGCACTCCATTTATTACCCACTTTATCAAGAATCTACTTTATTGACTTGGATTCACTTTCTAGGGTTTCTGTATCCATTTTAGGGTTTCGTTTTACAATTAGGGTTTCCCTTCATCTTTTACCATATTAAACCTTAATTTTATGCCATTACTCATAAACCCTAATTATCTCATATGTTATTCAATATTAAGGTTATCTTAACAACATATAACCCTATTTTCATATTACATGCACATTAATCATCAATTAAGCTTCTTTTTCATTAAAGCTACTATTTTATCCTTTTAATCCATAACAAGATCATTATGTGCATTTATCATCAATCCCAAGTTCATTAGGGTCTAATTAACATATGAACTCATTTGCCATAATTCTACCTTTTATTCATGAGAAAACCCTAATTACTACATTTAGGGTTTTTATCCATAATTAGGAACTTTTATATTCAAATTGGATTTAGAACAACATAAATCTATCCTATGCATGGATTTGCACAATTAAAACCATTAAAAGACATATTTTCCCAAATTAGGATTTCTAAGCCCATTAATGTAAACTTAGGTATATGAAACCCTAAATTAAGACAATTATGTACAAAGATCATTCTTTTAGATCTAAATAATCCTTTTATTATCACCATGTTAATATTGGCTTGAATTATCCAAAGAACATCATTAGAGGTAATAACTTTATGTACTTTTCAAATTTCAAGCATATTTATGCACATAATCTCTAAATTAACCTAATTACGTGCAAAGATCATCATTTTCAATCTTAAAGTACCGTTTCACAATTAACAGGTTATTATCAACTTTAATCACCCATTAAACTCTACTAACTACAATAATCATCTCAAAGTAGAGTTTCTTAATCATTAAAGTATTAAAGATGATTACTTCCATTAATTTTCGGATTGCAATTAGAATTAGACTTCAAACATAATTTCTTTGGGTTCCTCTCATTCTGAGGATCAATTTTCATATAAAGCTTGTTTTAATATGAGTTTCCTAGAATTAGTTATGATTTTTGTAAGATTTTACTTACCAGAACCGACCAGAGGCTGACACGTCACTTTTGTCCATGCAAACACGGCCCGTTTGAGATTATAACCAAGTTACCAAAGTACCCTTGACACGACTCCTTGTTCCTTTTTATTCTTGAGGGCAAAATGGTCCAATCTGCTTTCGGCTTCTTCAACCTCACGCCATCTTCCTTCTGCCGCCCTAGCGGCCACGGACAAAGCTTTCCTTCCTCCCCCGAACCCCGATGGCCCTTGGGGACAGGTCCCCTTGCTCCGTCGGCCTCCGTCGCACCTGTACAGGTGCTCCGCGCTCGACCAGCACTGCTGGTTTGGGTAGGTCAGGCCTGCCATCCATGGCTGACCTTGCAGCCGTACTGCAGCTAGGGCGCGTCGATGAGAGCATGGCGGCTCTATCTAAAGCCTGCTTTGTCATCGCCTTGTGACTAGCTACCATCGAAACCCCACCTGGGTTCCTCGTTGCTCTAGGATCACGTAGCTACCCACGGTTAGGGTTTAGGGATGAAAATAAGAGAGAAGAAGATAGGGAAGAGAGAGGAAAACGTGGGTTTTCTCCTTTGAACTCGAACCAGGGGGTCTAACCCTTTTATAGGGGGATATCCTTACCCTAAGATGCCCATCTAAGAGGAAACAAGTCCTCTCCTATTAGGAAAATATCTTTCCTTCATTAAGAAGCAACTTCTCTTTCTTCATAAACCCTTTAAACTTTATTTGAGTTTTAGGAATTCGAAATTCCTCTTTCATTTTCTTTGTACTTGCCCTTTTTAATACATTGGCCACAGATTTCTATTTTCTTTTAATAGAAAATACTCCTTTTTTAGTAATACTGCATATTTCCTTAATAATGCAACACATTATCCTCTTATTTTGCCTTTTTAGTATTTTCTCTTTCTTTCCTCTTTATTGGGACTCCTTGGATCCAAAGAAACTCTATGATTTCAAAATTCATTTTTAAGGATACTTATTATCCTTCTAGATGCATCTAAATGCATTATTTCACATTATCTTCTCATTAAAATATTTCCTTTTTGAGAATCTTTCTTTATTTCTCTTTTATTTTCCTCATTGGTATTCCCTTTAACATTAGAAATCCTTGGAATACGAAATTTCACAAAGGATAACTCAATTATACCTCTTTTCACTTGTTTTCCACATTTTATCATTATTTTCAATTTCTTTCTTAATAAAGAAATACTTATTTGATCTCTTCTTTTCTTATTGCCTTCTCTTCACAATCTTGGACTCCTTGTCACCCAAGGAGCCTAAGAGGCACGAAATCCATCCTTGGATTACATTATTGTTCCTTCTATAGGTTTCCACATATTTCTTTTCTCAAATTCTCAATTATTCATTAATTAATTGAAATTCCTTTTTATTGGGCCCAATAGCCAATAAAGCCCACAAAGCAACCAATCAAGGCTATTGTGAATGAAATTGGTTTATTCAAAACAAATTATATCATTATTTGTTCAATTATCTTTAATATGAACCCAAAATCATGGTTGTAACATCCTTCCCCTCTTATAGGAATTTTGTCCTCAAAATTCAATCAAACAAAACAAACAATTCAGGATAAGACTTTTCCATGTCGATCAACGGCCCCTATGTGGCTTTACCTTACCCATGGAACTTCCAAAGAACCTTTATCATCACATATTCTTTTCTCTGAGTTCTTTCATCCTAGCGTCTATAAACTGCACAGGTGACTCAGGTCATTTCAGCCTCCCTTGGGCTCACTAGGTTCATTTCTCAGCACATGGTCTGGGTACCTCACATAGTGCTCTAAATTGGACACCTGGAACTTATCACACATTATATTATCCTGAGGGGTAAGGTAAACCAAAACCTTCTCCACCAATCCATCTCAAATGGACCCATGTATCGGGGACTCAACTCTCTTAGCTATAACTTAGAGGGGTCGGATTTTCATGTCACATATTCTCCCACAGCGATATGCATGTCAGTCTACTCTACATCTTCTCATGACTCTCGTCGTCTCTAGGCTCCTTTCAGCCATTGCACGATCAAAGTGACTTCATCTACATACACTGTGGTCCTTTTCTAACCATCACATGGTCCTTTCACCAACATCACCTTACTAAAGTGGTGACCGACACAACCTCCCTTACAAAGCTTCTTTAAATCCCGATACTGGCTATGGTGTTCATCATCACATCTTTCATAGGACAAGAACTGTCTCTAGCTATCACCCTAATGAGCACATATGCTCTCATCAGACCCTTTAGTCTGGATCATACTAACCATTAGTTAGGGGTGATAAACTATACTAACATCGAGTTCTTCATGTACCTACTTCCACCTTTTGGAAGGGAACCTTAAGGTCAAACTTAAGAACCTTTGAACTCACATCATGGGGTAGTTGAACCATCTCTCTCATGGGTAGTCCAACCATATCTGTCCCTTGATAGAACTCTTTCTCTCTCATGTCATCTGGGTAAGACGATCTACCATACCCCATATCGCATGTCGACCTTCCTTGGTCCTGGGGAGACTTACAACATCCATAGTGATGAACTCCCTTTCTACTTCGGGGACTCTTTATCCCTTATATCGATACACTGGTAACTGGTGTTCACCCTTCACTTTTGGTCGTGTATGGCAACATACCACATGCAGCCTCATCTTAAGCATCCAAAGTGCTATCATCATTTACTATCTTGGTAGCACCACGGTGTATGGTGATCTTCAATCATGATTTTCTGTATATCATGATTCCTCAAGATCGATCCCTCAGAAACCCTAAACCACTCTCATTAGGGTTTTATTACCTTCCTATCGAAGTGGTGTACCTGAGGTTCCATCACCATCCTTTCATTGCATCAAGGCCTAGACTAGCTAATCCAATCAACCATCAACTTGTCCAACAGATCTCATTACATCTGAGTATTAGCCAAACATATCTTTTTTCCAAACTTAGGGTTAGCCTAACAACCTCTTTTTAGCTTCTAGCCAGACTAGTCAGATATATCTCTACCAGAGCATCCATTACCAATTCACATCCTTTAGGTATTAAGTAACGTTGAAGAAATACACTTCTATGTATTTCGCTTATCGTCTCACCTCAAACTCTATGTCTATCTCCATTAAGAACACTTTGAGCTCGTCTTTTTGGTGATCAAACTCAATCTTGTATGACTCATATCTCATGATAAAAACACCCTCATAAGGTGACTACCTCATTCCTCTTAGTGTTTGCAAACCATCCATGTATTATTCACTTTACCAGGGTATGTTATCTTCTCTGTCCCCATGTCTCGTGGCAACATTCCAACCTACATCATCTCTCATCCTTGGTGTATGGCATGCGTAATGTCCTATCTCTAACCCCCATAACAAGAGGAAATAAGAATTTGGCTGCAGTCCAAATACAGAGTTCTTCCTATTCTAAGAGTAGAGATGGTACATCCCACCTTGCCAGTATACCTTTAAATCCAGGTTGAAACGTGCCACATATGTCTCTACATCATAGACATCATGATATCAAACTAGTCTTGAACCTACTGAGGTTTATATCCTTGGTCATCTCCTCTAGGTCTATAGGGTACCAGCTCTTTTGGGGTCATCCCTCTTCCCTCATGCATCAAGAGAGTGCCCTACTCATCTGCCCTTTGGGTCCCATGAGTTCATGAAGGTGATCAATCTCCTAACCCATGGCCCTCAGACAATGATAGTTGTTACCTCCCGACCCTATGGTCATGTGCAACTGGGGAATTAGGCAACTCCTACTTTCATCGGTCTTATCCCTACCTGACCCTAGGATAGACTTAGGATTCTCCATCATAGTACATGTTCACTTAGAACCTTACCCAAGTCTTCATCATCTCTCTTTCTGCATTCATGGGCTGGCTTTCATCCTTTCATCAGGATCATGGCAACCTGCCTACCTTGGTCAAGCCCCATACCAGTTACCTCCATGGTAAAAGATCTGCATGCACTTAGAGATGGATATCTATGGGCCTATAGGTTCATTCTCATACCATGTACTTTTCACTTAGCTTCTCAAGATCCTATGAGACCTCTTTAGGTTACCTTAAACAGACAAAAATGACATACACCCTACCAAAGGGGTCCCTCTCCCAGGATGGGAGGAAAACTATCTCTCGATAACAAGGTCACAAACACCATTAGGTCTAGAGTTTACATCCATATGCTTAACCATAGTAAGCTATTAAGGAACAAGCAGACCACTAAACCAGGATAGGTCATCTGGGTTCTCATCCATCAACATTAGATCAGGGTCATACCTTCCCATGTCATCAACTTATCTGGGAGGGGTTCACCAAGCATACCTTAAACTTAAGGGACTTCCCTTTTCCTATATACATGAGGAGTAACATGCTCGAAACTATAGCAACTTAATTCTCGTCATGAGCATTAGGTATACCTCTTCCCCTCTTAGGCCTAGGAACCCTAGGTTCACTTGTAGGTGTCTAACTGCATGTTCTATTTCTTAACCATGAACCAAGCATGCAAAAGGCATGTCATGCACTTCTTGTCATCCTTCAACTCGAGCAACACTTAGAGTTGGGTCCTCCTTAAGGACAACCAACTAGGTACAAGGTCTCACATCCTGCTGCTATACCTCTCCCATTCTAAGAAACTCTTCTCCATATCTCATGAGGTAAACACCTATACCATAGGTACAGAGGTACCAGCAGACTCATCCTCTCTCTTGGTTTTGGTTCCTCTCATGGAATCCAAGACATCGTCAGCCTCCAAGGGTCAAGCATACAACAACTGCTATCATCCACCTAGGTCGCATCATCCTCAACTCCCACTGTTCCTCAAATTTCGGGGTTTTAGGCTTTCAACCTTCTTGCCTGGGGTCTGCTCTCTTTCTAGAGCTAATCCAACCTCTCTATAAGAGGTCCTTTCTTCATGAAGGATCAACCCCATAAGAATGTCCCTACCTGAGTGAAGCCTAAGCTTGAACTTATGTTTACTCAAGATTATCCATAACCCCCTTATGCTTATATCATAAGCCATCCATTATGATTCCTTTTCCAGGGTTTCATCCTACTATCAGCACTACTAACGTACTCTGGGTGCAAGCTATACCCTACTTGCACAAGCCCATAGGGTTCTATAAGTTCTCCTCTAACCTCATCATGTCATCTCTCTCTACTCATCCTCCTACCAAGGAGGTCCATCCTCAGGTCTCTCCTGAGGGCAATGACAACTCGTGTCATACGACCTAAGCATGTATCGATTCCTTTACAATTACTCTATTAAGCTTATGTCCATGACATCTTATTTACATGCTTTTTATTAATTTGGTGGAGGATTCCTTAATCCTTATCAATCTTACCCATACCTCAAGAGGGTGAGGAGAAGAGAGAGGAAACCATAATCCTTAAGGTCCTTAACCACATTGGAGTTGAGAAAGGATGAACAAGATGAGAGAGTCCTAAAGGTATCTTATTTCGATTCATACCCTAAGACTTTGGCCAGGCAGTCACACAGATCCGGGAGTCCTCGTATTCCGACTAGCGGTGTGGAGGAAAATATTGCCAGCCCCCGGACGTGATCCTTTTCTAGACACCTTAATCTTTCAGATAATCCTCTAATAACTCCCTTGGGTTCTACAAAATTTGTAAAATTTAATAATTATTAAAGATTAATTGAGGAACCTAGGCTCTGATACCAATTGTTACGACCCTACCTCCCGGTAACCCCCAATTAAGGGAGTTTGAAAGGACAGAGCCGTTAACCAATAACCCGGATCAAAGGTTCGATAAATAACCATTAACAATTATTAAATTCTACCAACTATACTGGAAAATGGTAATAATTGTTTTTTGCATACCTTTGAAAAGTTTGGAATATACTAAACTTCTAACCACAACTGAACTATTATAACTAGTTCCTCCTTGTTCTTTAATTCTTGAATTTACAATGTGTCGCTTTACCATTTGTACCTAAATCGCCGACAAACAAAACAACGGTCAGCCGACGCTGGTATGTGGAGGAAACAGATAATGTTCAACTATGTTAACAACATAATCATTTAACAACCAAGATTACGTTTAAAGCCAAACTACTCAATCCATACCTATCCACAACTCTGTGTTGTCCATGTAAGGACTTATATAATACCTCTCTAAAGGTAGAGTCACATGGCACCACCCAAAGGTAGCCCGATATCTAACTCACTATGACTTGATGGAACTACCCTCTAGGTAGACATATACTAAGTCATTCCATGACCTGATGGACCTACCCTCTAGGTAGCCATATACTAGGTCAGTCATTAAGACACACAGGGTACCAAGATCTGAGCTAGTAGGCACATATATTATGTGATAGTCATATTCACATTATAGTTTGCATGAACTAAATTCATCCAACAATTTATTCAAGTCATCGGTGAAAATCTCGAAAAACCTCGGAAATCTATCTCGAGATATTCATAAGCATAACCACATACATGATTTGATGATTTCACAAGCATTAAGTTAGCCCAACCAAGAATGAAATCCAAGCAAGCAATTCAATCATCACATAATTCCTGAAAAGAATATGCACTCCATTTATTACCCACTTTATCAAGAATCTACTTTATTGACTTGGATTCACTTTCTAGGGTTTCTGTATCCATTTTAGGGTTTCGTTTTGCAATTAGGGTTTCCCTTCATCTTTTACTATATTAAACCCTAATTTTATGCCATTACTCATAAACCCTAATTATCTCATATGTTCTTCAATATTAAGGTTATCTTAACAACATATAACTTTATTTTCATATTACAGGAACATTAATCATCAATTAAGCTTCTTTTTCATTAAAGCTACTATTTTATCCTTTTAATCCATAACAAGATCATTATCTGCATTTATCATCAATTCCAAGTTCATTAGGGTCTAATTAACATATGAACTCATTTGCCATAATTCTACCTTTTATTCATGAGAAAACCCTAATTACTACATTTAGGGTTTTTATCCATAATTAGGAACTTTTATATTCAAATTGGATTTAGAACAACATAACTCTATCCTATGCATGGATTTGCACAATTAAAACCATTAAAAGACATATTTTTTCAAATTAGGATTTCTAAGCCCATTAATGTAAACTTAGGTATATGAAACCCTAAATTAAGACAATTATGTACAAATATCATTCTTTTAGATCTAAATAATCCTTTTATTATCACCAGGTTAATATTGGCTTGAATTATCCAAAGAACATCATTAGAGGTAATAACTTTATGTACTTTTCAAATTTCAAGCATATTTATGCACATAATCTCTAAATTAACCTAATTACATGCAAAGATCATCATTTTCGATCTTAAAGTACCTTTTCACAATTAACAGGTTATTATCAACTTTAATCACCCATTAAACTCTACTAACTACAATAATCATCTCAAAGTAGAGTTTCTTAATCATTAAAGTATTAAAGATGATTACTTCCATTAATTTTTGGATTGTAATTAGAATCAGACTTCAAATATAATTTCTTTGGGTTCCTCTCGTTCTGAGGATCAATTTTTATATAAAGTTTGTTTTAATCCGAGTTTCCTAGAATTAGTTATGATTTTTGTAAGATTTTACTTACCAGAACCAACCAGAGGCTGACACGTCACCTTTGTCCATGCAAACACGGCCCGTTTGAGATTATAACCAAGTTACCAAAGTACCCTTGGCACGACTCCTTGTTCCTTTTTATTCCAGAGGGAAAAACGGTCCAATCTGCTTTCAGCTTCTTCAACCTCACGCCATCTTCCTTCTGCCGCCCTAGCAGCCACGGGCAAAGCTTTCCTTCCTCCCCCGAACCCCGATGGCCCTTGGGGATAGGTCCCCTTGCTCCGTCAGCCTCCGTCATGCCTGTACAGGTGCTCCGCACTCGACCAGCACTACTGGTTTGGGTAGGTCAGGCCTGCCATCCATGGCCGACCTTGCAGCCGTACTGCGACTAGGGCGCGTCGATGAGAGCATGGCGACTCTATCTAAACCCTGCTTTGGCATCGCCTTGTGACTAGCTACCATCGAAACCCCACCTGGGTTCCTCGTTGCTCCAGGATCACATAGCTACCCACGGTTAGGGTTTAGGGATGAAAACAAGGGAGAAGAAGATAGGGAAGAGAGAGGAAAATGTGGGTTTTCTCCTTTGAACTCGAACAGGGGGGTCTAACCCTTTTAAAGAGGGGAATATCCTCGCCCTAAGATGCCCACCTAAGAGGAAACAAGTCCTCTCCTATTAGGAAAAGATCTTTCCTTCATTAAGAAGCAACTTCTCTTTCTTCATAAACCCTTTAAACTTTATTTGAATTTTAGGAATTCGAAATTCCTGTTTTATTTTCTTTGTACTTGCCCTTTTTAATACATTGGCCACCGATTTCTATTTTCTTTTAATAGAAAATACTCCCTTTTTAGTAATACTGCATATTTCCTTAATAATGCAACACATTATCATCTTATTTTGCCTTTTTAGTATTTTATCTTTCTTTCCTCTTTATTGGGACTCCTTGGATCCCAAGAAACTCTATGATTTCGAAATTCATTTTCAAGGATACTTATTATCCTTCTAGATGCATCTAAATGCATTATTTCACATTATCTTCTCATTAAAATATTTCCTTTTTGAGAATCTTTCTTTATTTCTCTTTTATTTTCCTCATTGGTATTCCCTTTAACATTAGAAATCCTTGGAATACGAAATTTCACAAAGGATAACTCAATTATACCTCTTTTCACTTGTTTTCCACATTTTATCATTATTTTCATTTTCTTTCTTAATAAAGAAATACTTATTTGATCTCTTCTTTTCTTATTGCCTTCTCTTCACAATCTTGGACTCCTTGGCACCCAAGGAACCTAAGAGGCACGAAATCCATCTTTGGATTACATTATTTTTCCTTCTAGAGGTTTCCACATATTTCTTTTCTCAAATTCTCAATTATTCATTAATTAATTGAAATTCCTTTTTATTGGGCCCAATGGCCAATAAAGCCCACAAAGCAACCAATCAAGGCTATTGTGAATGAAATTGGTTTATTCAAAACAAATTATATCATTATTTGTTCAATTATCTTTAATATGAACCCAAAATCAGTGTTGTAACAAGGAAATATCATTTCCCCCTTCCCATTCTGGATCAAGTACTAGAGCGCCTCACCCATCAACAATATTTTTTTATCTTAATGGCTATTCAGGTTTTTATCAGATTCCCATTCATCCGGATGACCAGGAGAAAATGACCTTTATTTTCCTATTTGGCACTTATGCATTCAGGAGAATGCCATTCGGGTTGTGCAATGCTCCAACCACTTTTCAATGGTGCATGTCCACTATCTTTGTTGGATTGACTGAGACCATTATGGAGGTGTTTATGGATGATTTCTTCGTCTATGGAGATAATTTTGACTCTTGCCTCAATCATTTATCTCTTGTTTTAAAAAAATGTGAGGAAGCATACCTGATCCTCAATTGGGAAAAGTGTCACTTTATGGTGACTAAAGGAATTGTCTTAGGCCATAGGGTGAGCAACTGTGGCATTGAAGTTAATAGATCTAAGATTGAAGTCATATCCAAACATCCACCCCCTTCTTCCATCAAGGACGTTCATGCCTTCCTTGGACACACAAGTTTTTATAGGTGTTTCATCTGTGATTTTTCTAAGATCACCAAGCCCTTGACCAATCTCCTCTAAAAGGACACCCCTTTCGTGTTTGATAAAGATTGCATGGACAATTTTCATTGTTTGAAAGATTCCCTCATTTCTACTCCCATCATTAGGGCCCATGATTGGTCTTTTCCTTTTGAGTTAATGTGTGATGTGAGTGATTATGTTGTTGGTGATATTTGTAGCAACGTGTTGATGAAAAACATCATGTAATTTACTATGCATCCAAAACTTTTTATGACGCCCAATGAAATTATACCACTACTGAAAAGGAAATGTTATCCATAGTATATGCCTTTCACAAATTATGCCCATATTTGGTAGGGTCGAAAGTCATTGTTTATACGAACCATGCGACCATTAGATACTTGATGACTAAAAAGGATGCCAAACCCCACCTTCTTTGTTGGGTCCTTTTACTTCAGGAATTTGACTTAGCAATCCTAGACAAGAAGGGATGTGAGAATGCTGTTTCCAACCATCTTAGTCGTCTTAGTTTTTTTTTATGATGATGGTATCCCCATAAATGACTCCCTTCTTGATGATAAATTGTTAAAAATGGATATTGTAAGGCTAAACTTTTGCATGATGTGAAATAATATTATTGGGATGATCCATATCTTTATAGATTGTGTTTAGATAGACATTGATGTAGGTGTGTCACTGAGGAAGAGGCTCATGACATACTTGAGCAGTGCCATTCTGGCCCCACTGGAGGGCACAATGAGCTCTCAGAAAACTGCTAGGAAGGTCTTACAATCTGTTTTTTTTCTGGCCTACTATATTCAAAGACTCATACCATTTTGTCCTTCCTTTTAATGAATGTCAAAGGACCGACAATATATGTAAGAGAGACCAAATGCCCACGACTTCTTAGCAAGAGATTGAAATCTTCGACGTGCGGGGAGTAGATTATATGGATCCATTTCCTGCTTCTTGCTATTACAAATATGTCTTGGTGGTTGTTGACTACGTTTCCAAATGGTTGAAGCCATCCCCATCAAAACATGTTATTCCAAGCATGTAAAGAAGCTTTTTAAAGACATTATTTTTCCTCAATTTGTGTACCTCATACTGTAGTTTCTAATGGAGGTTTCCATTTTCTAGAGAAAAGTTTCGAGTCATTGTTAAAATGTTATGGAGTCCATCATAAAGTGACAACCCCTTACCTTCCTCAGACTAGTGGTCAAGTTGAGGTGTCAAATAGGCAGATCAAGTCCATCCTAGAGAAAATGGTAAATGACACTAGGATCGATTGGGATTTGAAACTCAATGATGCCTTATGGGCATACAAAACCTCCTACAAAACCCCCATAGGCACCACTCCATTCAAATTGATTTATAGGAAATCATGTCATCTACCCATATAATTAGAGCATAAGGCCAATTGGGCCATCAAAAATCTTAATTTTTGACTTAACTACTGCATGTGAAAATTGCTTTTTGTAAATGCAAGAGTTAGATGAACTCCGGATGACGACCTATAAAAATGCTAGAATTTACAAAGACAAAATCAAACTATGGCATGATCGGGATATTAGGAAAAAAGACATTAGGGAGGTTGACCAAGTTTTAATGTACAATTCCATGCTAGGGATTTTTCTTAAAAAACTCAAATCCAGATGGTACAAGCCCTATCTTGTCAAACGTTCCTACCCTCATGGTACTTTTCTTCTTTGGGATAAGGTATTAGGGGAGTTTAAGGTTAATGGATATAGTCTTAAACGGTACATCACTGTTTAGGTCTTTCTATCTTCTAAGGAACATCAACTCTTTTTACTCGAAGACCTCGACCAGCATGAACCACCACCTTCCCCTCATGGGCCTGAAACGGCTCCATGATCCAACCTTATCGGGCCTTCGACATTAAACTAGATGCTTATTGGGAGGCAACCCAATTCTTAAAATTTTTGCAAATTTCTTTTATAACCGTCTTAGATGACACTTGTGTTTCAATTTCAAAAAATTAGTTTTTTTATTTTAAAAAAAGGACCAAACAACTGGTCATTCTAATAGACAACGACAGGGCCCTCCACCCAGCCAGATGACCATTTGGTGAAGGTGAGATGTCCGTCTCAGACTTTAGGATAGCTGCTCCATCAACAATAGTCATTTGAATTTTACACTTACAAAGGTGCCTTGACCATGCCATACGATTGTTTGGGAAACACGAGACAATCGTCTCATACCTCAGACGATGCATTTACGTGGAATTCAATTTTGTAGTCGTTTGCGGCCGATTCAAAATTTGAACCACCCCTTTGACCACTTGAAATGCCAAACAGTCGTTTGGTGTTCTCCAGATGACCGTCTTGCTTATCTGTTTGCTTATAAAATGAGTGGATGGGGAGGAGACATTTCACACTCAAGCCTCCTCCTCCTCCTCGAGCCCTAATTATCTTGAGCAACATTGCTGCCACCTCCAGATGGCCACCTCACCGGTGACGTCGGTAGCCTCGCCATCGTCTCGCACCCTCCCCTAGTCTACTTGCCAGCCCCGACGAGTCACCCCAACCGGTCTTTTTTCCTTGGAGATGGGAACCTAGCCACTTCCTTCTCCTTTTCTTCCCCTCCACCGCATTCACCATGCAGCCAGCTCGAGACAGCCATCTCGTCGGTGAGACGACCATCGCGCTGACCCTAACTGCTCTCCGCCAAGCACCCACGGTCACTTGAAGTCACCCCGAGATGGATCATCAGACAGTTGTCCTGCCATCATCAGTCACCCATCCTCCCGCCTTTTTCAACGACCACCTCCTACCGTCATCATCACACTCGTCCAGGAAAGTCACCGTTCTCATTGTCAGACAAGCGCTCCGTTGCCTCCAAACAATCACTTCATCATCTCCAGACGACCGTCCCTCCTCCATCATCACTCTCACCTTGACCTGTCGCTAGCTGATCTCCCAGTGATAGCTTCCTTCCCATTCACCAGACATGCGCTTTGTCTATTCGAGACGACCGCTTTGTCGGCCTCAAACGCCCACCTTAAGCTAGCTAAGAGGCTATTTTGCCTGATCCAAATGACCATTTGGACAACACCTGACACCTATTTTGAGCCCACACAACAACCATTCAACATGTCTGAGGGAGGGTCCTGGCGGAGTTTCCTTGACCACTTCAACAAGGGCAAGCAGCCCCTTAAACATACAGTTTCTTACGAGCCACCTCAACGTTCCACTACGAGACTGGGGATTCACATTGAGGAGCCCACCGGAGAGTCCTCCCCTGAAGTGGCCTTAGAAATGCAATGTGACATTAACGAGCTCGAATTCATCATGGAGGCCGATATGGGACAATCTGCATCCCGTTGAGGTCCATATTCCATCGTGCCACATCCACCCCGCATAGCTCCTACCCCAGAGAACTATGCTCAGTTTGACAGTGCTGCACACTACGACATGATCAAGGATACTACTGCAATTGGCATCTCTCTTCCTTGTTGGTTTTGTGACATCACCCTTCATGAACTTGGCATTTGGGAGGCGGTATACAATATCTTGAGAAAGAATCATATTCTCATTTTCTGGTATCATGTCACTCCAGTGTACAATGATCTCACATTGGAGTTCATCACCACCTATCGTTGCTATCACAGTTCTTGGGACAAATCTAGCTGCGAGGCCCAAGTCTTTGGCAATGATTTTGAGATCTCTACTAGGCAGCTGACCTCCATGATACTTGATGGAGGTGATGATTATTGGCTCACCCAATGCATGGAGCACCACCATGATGTCTGTCATGACAACTACAATGCGTAAAAGTTCTGGGCAGATATCACAGGCCTTCCTCCCAAGCTACCGAGCAACATGAAGGCATATAGCATCCACAACTCGGTGATCCAATACCTCGCATCTTGGCTCGCACCTTCTTCGACAGGGAAGGTACTCATGGTGTCGTTACCCTTTCTGAGCAATATATGCTATGGTGTCTTCTGAATAGAGAGACCTACAATTGGGGATGTGCCATGATTGACCATCTCCACTATCAGGCCACTCACACTACCTCATCCTCCTTTTGCATCGGCAATGTAGTCACTTATATCGTGCTTTTTCTGGGCTACATTCATATCCCGTTCCAGCCAATGTCCCTGAAGCACCACCCGATTGAACCGACATACTTGAAGGGGTGCAAGTTCCTCCGTCTGGGCATAAATGGAGTATACTACTTGCTTTTTAAGGACTCCCAGGTCATCCTCACACTTCCATGCCATGCTAGGTTTGCAGCCGCCAACCTAGTTTTTAACTTGACAAATTTGACGACGCATATTGAGCAATTTATTCTGGAGGTTCACGACGCAGATGACATCCCCGAGCCCACAACCCATAGGAGGAGTGTTTCTTTGGAGTCACATGATGATGAGAATGGACCACTGCCCCCTCCTTCATGACGCCGCACTAGGAGATGCAAGGCCACTAAGGAAGGCCCCAAGGAGCCTTATGGCTTCTACTAGGTCCGAGACCAGTTGGAGGAGATTCAGCGCAAGCAAGAGCACTCCCATGAGTCCTGGCATGTGCACCATGGCTGCTAAGATGCTAGTAGACCTCATTATGAGGAGTATGGGGCCCATCAGGCCTACCCTGACCCCAACTCCCCTTACTGGGGAAACTACTACTACAACCCCCTTCATCTTCACACTTTTCTTTGGCAGAGTGATTTTCTTCCCTCCATCTCTGATTTAGGTTTTGCCCGGGATGAGCAAAAGTCTAAGTCTGGGGTGTAGGTGGGTGGTATGGTTCTATTCCACCCTCCCATCTTCTCCCTTATTTTACTTTATTTACCTTTTTATTATTTTGCATGTATTGCTTTAGTTTATGGCCTTTATCTAGTCATCCATCCCTTTATGTTTTACTTAGTTGTAAATGTCAATATCTAGTTGGCCCTTTGAGTAGACATTTATCATTGTACCCCAAAAATTGAATTTAGTAATTTTTTTGCAAAATCTATTACAATTTGTCATGTCTGAAACCATCATGTCACGTAGGATCCCTAATAACATCACTCCTTGGAATAGTTGGTAAGTCATAAGGAATCAATCAAAACCAAGTACGAATTTTCCCTAATTTCTAAACAAATGGATTATCTTGTTAACAACTTGTATGACGTGATTTATAGGAATATTCTAACTAGAGCAAAGACACTCTATGTAAAAAAGAAAAAAAATATAATGTTGAAGGTTATAAGCACAAGAACATCTCTTCCTTCCCTTTATTTTTGTTCTAAAAAAAGAGAAGCAAAGAATCACCACCAGACAAAAATCAAGTTTGGGATGGTACCCTTCCCAAAATAAAATTCCATACCCCACAAAGGAGTGTACCATCAAAAGATGCCAAAAGTGCACATGAAAAAATTGTGACCAATGTAGCCACAACTTCACAAACTCAAATCCCGAGTCGAATAGAGGAGGGATCTAAAATTTTCATCTCTTTCTTCTTTATTTTCACACCCCCTTCGTCATGTTCTTGTGCAACAACTTACAAGAAAATAAAAATTGAGAGTGTCAAACCGATAGTAAGAGGAAGCCTATTTTTCTACAAATTCTCATTTTAGAAGCAAGATGTGATATTTGTTTTGATAGGGAATATAGAACTTTATGTTATGTGGTTCTAGGAGATTGGGTCACTTGACCAAAAATTGGAGGTAAGGACTATAGTGATGTTATAAAGGTGAGGATGAAATTTTTGGGAGTATAAATTGGAATTTATTTGTAATTTAATTTGCTTGGGATGAGAAAATACTTAAGTCCGGGGTATTTTGATGAATGCATATTCTTCTATCAATTTGCAATTTTTCTTAGTCCTTTTCATTAGATTTTATTTCTTTTTTAGTAATTTCTAGTTTAATTGCAATTTACCCACTTCTTGATTTACTTTTGCATATACTTATCTATTTTCTCAATTTTTATAGGATTTTTCTTCAAAGTTGATTATGACCCACTGACCCAGCGAGACGGCCGTCTCACTGAGCCCAGACGATCATCTTGTTTCCAGAAACCTCCACGTTCAAGAGACAAAGACCACCTTAGTCACGGCTCAACCAACCAATTTTACACGCCAAACGAGAGTCTCACTTTAGCGGGACGGTCGTCTCATGGAGCCAGACAAGAACCTGAGCAATCCTAGATGACTATGTCAACTTGACCTAGAATTGAATCAACACTCAAGCGCGTTGCCACTTGATTAGGGTTCCATTCCTTTGATTAGGCACACTATGGCGCAAAACGGGCATCCCAATAACCAAGACGACCGTCTAGGACTTTGCTTTGAGCCCAAGTTAGCTCTCAAATGGAGCCGCCAACACCCTCCTTAGGGTTTCGCTCTGAAGGTTCTATGCCTGCGCCAAGTCATCACGAAACGACCATTTCACGACACACGATCAACACATTCCTGCACCCGTCGTACCCTCTTTCTAACCCCATTTTTAGGGTTTTCACCCTTCCTTCCCCTATAAAAGGAGAGGAGACTCCACTATGTCCCAAAATTTTGTACTCGATTTCTAGAAACTCTGTCAATTTCAATACTTAGTGCAATCTTTACATGCAAGCAATAAAGTTAGTTCTTTCTTCTACATATGGACTTCTTTATTTCTCATTCTTTCTTCTTGTTCTTTCTTTGGGAGCGGTGGATAAAGAAAGTAAGTTGTTTAATGGTCACCACCTCGGTCTCTTCGGAGATTCAAGATTTGTGGTCTATGGCTTCCTATCTTTTTCTCCTTGTCTCTCCCTTCCTTGCTATGGCTAGTGTAGTTTCTTTATCGAGGTGAGGGGAGTAGCCCCTTAGCCATGTGTTAATCAAATTGAGTTTCACGTGACTATTTTAGACTGATGGTTTTCAGTTTAGAAATCACTAATTTAAATGAAGTAGTTAATCGTTTTCATCGCAACTTAATCCCGACAGATCCGACTGTGGAACCCAGGATTTAGAATGCCTAAATCGATTTTATGAGGATTTCGATGCAATCATAGAATAATCTACTTTAGGATGAAGAATGAGGATATGTGAAGACCAAGACCAATGAGTTCACGTGGAGTTCCTCTCTTGCGTTTTGTTTATGAATAAATCACGTACCTACTTCAATCTTATTTGTCGTGTAATGCTTGGTTTTGTTTTCACAAGGGCTAAGGTGGTGAAACCCCTAAGCCTCGATGCCTTCCTTCTTAATTTCAAACCACTTCTTCAACGATTGTTTTCAATTTGCTCTTTTAAATTCAACACTTCACTTTTTGTTTAGATAATCTTGTGCGCCAACATTTTCTCCCTTTACTTTCTTGTCTTAGAATAATCTTTTGTTTCCTTTGCATTAGTGTAATCTTTTACTTCCTTGTACTTTTAAATTTCTCATTCTAGTTTAAACAAACAACCCCCAAATCAAAATCTATTTCTTGTTCCTTATTTAAATACATCAAAAAGAAATAATTTTAAAAATCAATCGGGATATATTAAAAGAGAACAATATTAAAAACATTGTCTTGTGGGATCAACCCTTCTATACTAGCCTTAACTGGAAAGTAAAAAAGCTTAAACTCTAGGATAATTATTCTAGTGAATTAGTGTGTTCTTTGACACATATCAATATGTAATTTCAAAAATTAATGGAGGAAATTGCATCCAACCCCCTCTGTGGACTTTCTCATATTAGTATAGATGAGTGTCCTAATATAATATATAATTTAAAAATTAAAGACAAACATTTGGTGTAAACTCAAAGGGACTAGTATGTAATTTCAAAAAATAATGGTGAACATTGTATCTTGCCCCCTCTATGGGGTTTTCTTAGATACAAAGGATGCATTTGTAATTTATAAAGATGTTGAAAAATTTGCATGACTAATCCAAAACGGCTTATTTCTATACTATAATGGAGAAAATTACATCCAACCCCCTCTGTAGACTTTATCATATTAGTATAGATGAGTGTCCTAATATAATATATAATTTAAAAAATTAAAGAAAAAACGTTGGTGTAAACACAAAGGGACCAATATGTAATTTTAAAAAATAATGGTGAAAATTGTATCCTGCCCCCTATGTGGGGCTTTTTTAGATATAAAGGACACGTTTGTAATTTATAAAGATGTTGGAAAAAATTACATGACTAGGGCATAAGAGTGGTGTACATACATAGGGACAAATATGTAATTTCAAAAAATAATGGAGAAAATTGCATCCAACCCCCTTTATGGACTTTCTCAAATTAGTATAGATGTAATGCATGGGATATACCAAATATTATAAGTTTGATTATGAATGATGATAGTAATTAATTATCATACATCTATATCAACCTACATGTAGACTATAAAAAAGGGTCTTGAAAGGATATTTGTATTATTTCTCCTATTTTTATGTTACAAAGTAGCCCTTACATTGTAGTCTATAACATATAAAAAGGGTGAGGGATATTGTATATAATTATTTTGATTTTTAGTTACTAATTAGTCTTTTATTCTAATAAGACAGTCATATGAAAGCACATAAAGGTTTGCATACAAATATTTTTGTTAGTTTTTTAGATACTATATTGTCCTTGTGTGTTCTAGTTAGGCTATATGAATATCTAGAGGAGGAGATGAATATAATCTTTGCCTTTAGTTTTAAAATAAAATATTAGTGTATGTATCCTACTATGTACCTAGTGTCATGTAGAGTGTTGTACCTAATTTTTACTTTTTAGTTTTTTGAATTGCTTATTGGCATTGTGTATTTTAATAAAGTTGTATGTACAGCCATGGTGGGAGCTGACTCCCACCTATCTCTATTTTTTTATGAGAAAGTCCATGGAGGATTTCTCGATAATCTTCCATTTTTCTAACTTACAAAGTTGTCTTTGTAGTGCAGTATTTACATATAAAAAGAGCAAAAGAGGTTTTGTATGTAACTTTTTAGCTTTTAAGTTGTAAATTAGTCTTTTGTCCTAATTAAACAACCTTACAAGAACATAGAAGGATTTTTATACAACTTTCTTAGTTTTTAAAGTTTATAGATTGATCCTTGTGTAGTCTAATAAATCTATATAAAAGCTTGTAATAGAGGTTGCATGTAATGTTAGTGTTTTGTTTTCAAATTACAGATTGGCACTTGTCTTATTATGTATGAAAGATTGTAAATGATTTCATCTAAATCTTATCTTTTGTTTCTTGAAGTATCAATCAATAATAGTGTATTCTAGTAGGATTGTATGTATTGTCATAGTGGTGATCGACTTGCACTAGCATCCGCACTCGCACTACCTTTTGTAGGGTCCATGGTTGAATGTGTGGCACAACCAAGGTCAGAGTAGGTGAAGAATGTGGTCATCCCTTTTGACACTGGGAAGGATATGTGTGGTGGTTTTATAGACACTAGTAGTTACCATTACTAATATATGTTACTTCTTTTTCTAGTGTACTTCATCTTCTTCCTTAACATTATGTTTGGTACATAATTAGTCAAAATAATTTCCTTTCATGTTACCTTACTCACTATCTAATTACATATTAACTCTGATATTGCCTCATTTTTTTCTTTATCTAGACAAAGTGATGCAACACCATGTTTACAATATTCATGCAAATTTAATTTTTTCAAACTCATACAATGCACAGAAAGGGGTTTGGTGTAATATTGCATTTAGTTTTCCAAATTATAAAATTGAATTTTGTATTCTAAAGTCAACTGCCACCAATCTATTCATTGAATTGCACTATTATTTGTTCCAGCTATGGTAGGAGTGCGGGGAACCAAGAGATGGAGGAAGTAGTTATTTCTATTAATGTTGGAAAGGATCACCATATTGAAAAGTGTTCTAGATGGGTCCTATGAAATTATTTCCTATATTTATAAATTACCAAATATAGGCGGTCCACGCGTCATGCACATATTTATGCATATCTGAATTTTAGCTTTAAATATTCAAGTTACCCTTTAATATATATCCCTGTTGTATATGAAATAGAGTGGGAGACAGTTGATGTAATACTTAAATTTAGTCTTTAAATTATAATTTGGCCCTTGTGTATGCTAATAAGGTTGGAATCTAACTGTTTCCCACCTATGCACATGGTATTTTTATAGATGATAAGACCAAAAGTGCAAGGGAAACATGTTTGTTTCAATTCTCAGATTACAAACTGTCCCCTTATATATACATATTGTACGGGAAAGAGTTTGGGAAGGGTTTGGTGCAATATTAGCATTTTTTTAAATGATAAAGTCTCCCTTTTGTATTCCAAATAAGGTTGTGATTAAACACACTTAACACATGGCTCAACATGTAATCTTGTTATCGGTTATAGTGTGTGTTGTGAGTTCAGAATCTATAGGGCCACTAGAGGGGAGGGGTATATAGAAAAAATTGAATGTCATGCATCATGGGTGTAATGGGACTATAGACCCCTCCATGAAATGCAAGATTATCGAGAAAAAAGGCTACGACTGAACCCCACTATTACATGTATAGAATCACACCGTCTTTCTATGGTTACTGGAGTTTTAAGTGTGTGAGGAACCAATAATGGAGGAGGTGGAGGCAGTTTCAGGAATTGGGGTTAAGAAAGATCTACACAGTGATGTTTTGATGCCGAGAAATGATTGTCATTTTTGTGTGCATGTGGGAGTCAAGGTCATTTCCCTCTTTATTCCATTTGTTAAGTATTTGAACGAGAGTATATGTTGAGTTTTTGCAATATAACAAAAATGAGAAGATAAAAGCCATCACACAATCAAGGAACACAAAGTATATGCGGTTCGGTCAGAGAGACTTACTCCATGGGAGGAGATGAGATTACCAATATTTAGAGAAGACAGTACAATAGGAGTGCTCTCAAAAGAGGCAAAATACACCCTGGAGTACAACAACAATAGTCTCAGTATAGAATATAGGATGATCTCAATCATAACAAGGTATATACTTATACATGTATAACTATAATAGCATCCTTATACACATATGGAAAATAGAGTGTACCATACCGCTGGGCGACCCCCCCGGCCACACCCCCATTGAACTCAGGTTAGCAAAGTATCATGTATTAGATGTACAACTTGATCAGTGAAATCTTCAAGACATATAACACCTTTTTATCTTTTAAATAAATTGTTTTCTTTCTTTTTATCAAAACTATGTCTAGTGTAATTTTAGTCAACTTTTTCATCACCCTGCATAGTACCAACAAACTTTATTCTAGGCAAGAGAGGGTTAAGAAGGTAATCCAACTGAAGAACTTCAACGAATCAACAAAGTGATGTCGTGTCACACACAACTGTAAAAGTAGGCTTTTCCATATATTAGAAATGATCTTAGGTGCTACTTACAAATTAATTTCTAGACAAGACAAGAAAATAGATCTTCGACAACAATTAATGAATTTTTGCATTATTGTATATATAAATGATCAAAGTTAGAGAACCAACATGATATAAATTTATGGTGGTGGTTCTTCACTCACAACCTACGTGATAGATGGAAATAACTCATCAGTTATTGGAACTGATTGACACAATGAGTTGGTGTTTCCACACAGATGAGGTTGCAAAACTTTCAAAATTGTTGAAATTAAATTCAATAGCTCCACCAACTGCAACCTTCATAGATTTTAAGAGATAATGTGAAACAAACAACACTATAAATAATATCATAGTACATGCAATCATTCATCAACATCACGTTGCGCTAAATGGCGGAAAGCATGTAATCATATATTTCCTTTTCAAAGAAAGCCTTATATTTTTTTTATCATTTCACACATATTACATTATATTAAACTTAATAACACAAGTTCATAACAACATTTTAATAACAAGATAGATACATGCTATGGAAAAGGTGATATACCAACAAATTAACATATATACATTGAAGTAGATGCACACCAATCTACCACATTACTAGAGTAATATAATGTTACAAATTTATAACTATTCATCATTTACTAAGATTCACATGTCTAATGAAGAACTCAAACTAAGTTTCTTGAAGACCATCGAAGGCTTCAATTCGGTATGGCGATAGTAGTCATTATATACATGCATTATAGTAGACCAAATACAATTTTTTGTCTTAAAGGACGATTTGAAAAATGTACCAATATAGAACATGGAACTATATGCTTAGATTGATTTTGGAAAATTTGGTTCTCTTAGTGGTAGATTTCTTTCTTCATTTTGGTGTAGGATGGTAGACTTTTAACCCAAACAAACCAAGTCATGATTAACATACGGTGCATGATTATGACACCTAATATATCATAATAAATCCCAAGGATACATGTATCAGGAATAGTAAACCTCAACTTAGGGTTTCATTCAACATGATTACTAGCCACTCAATAGCCATCATTATCACATCCATGGTCTAGGGTTAGGTTCCATACATCATCAATCCACAATTAGGGTTAATATATGAGTTGCACATATTATGTACATTAAATATACATTAGGGTACAAACAGTCATATTACCCATATTATATTTTCATTAGTGCACTACCAAGCATATCACTATATAATTCTAATCTTCTTTGGCTAATTCTAATGATATGAGCACACTATCATACTATTCCATGAATTTGGGTTTCCAAAGTCAGGGTAGCCAAATTTCTATATGTTCAAAGAATCACCATCATCATTGTCACATTGAGAAATGAATATGACTCCCATTCCATGGATTCAATGTAGTATTATCAAAGTGGGTCTGGTAGACTTGTACGCTAACAAATACCTATGTGTCTGACTTGATATCAAATACCATGACTAATGAGTCATACACATCAATCAACACGCATGCTGGTCTAAGTGTATTATTATTGTCCTAGTTTCCACAATAATATCTGACTAGAAACTAAATTAGAAAAATACTTTTAGCATACACACTATGTCATGTTCAAGTCCTCATCCCAAAAGAATATGTCATTGAGTAAAAAATTCTCAAGACATCATTATATTTAATTAATATCTTATACCAAAACAAACATGATATACAACCACACCATTATAATTAATCAAAACAAGTACAATGTATCCCACTAGAATCATTGTATGACTCTCTTAGGATATACATATCAACTGTCTCCTACTTGTACTAGAGTCAACCACTCATCAATATCATTCCAAGTGATCGTGATTTTTCTATGGAAATGCCTTCATCATTGGTCATAATATTTCTTTTGGTTGGTACTCTACAAATCATCACTTTTCCTCACTAAATATCTTTTGTATGAGATGGAAACATCATAGTACATGCTTGGAACTCTAAAGTGATATGGGTTCCTTAGCTTGTGAAATACCTCGAATGTTGTCACATTATCACTCTACTGCATCATCAATGGATGGAACCATCCCATGTTCACCAATGAACTTATTAATCGATTGCTATGTTGGAGGAAAAAATATACTAAGCCTATTATTTATTATCACCCATACTCTCTTACTTGGAACTTTTCTAGCTCACAATTCCACCATTAAGGCAACACAAAAAACATGATTGTGATCAATAATTGTCTTTGTCACTTGGGAAGCTCATGTCAGTGTAACCCTTTACAACTGACTCTTCCCTACTTGCATATAAAAGGAACTGGTTCTTAGTTCTTCTCAAGTACTTAAGGATGTTATTTATGTCAGTCTAGTGACCATCACTGGAACATAACTAGAACATTCGTGTCATTCTCAAAACACATTAGATGTTAGGCTGTGTATATAACATTACATATATGATAGATCCAATTATAGAAATGAATGGAATCTTAGTCATGTCTATCCTCTTTTCCAAATAGTTAGGGCACTAAGATATAGAGAGACTAATTCCACGAGACATGAGTAAGTTTCCTCTCTCAGACTCTTTAATGATGAACCTTATATGCACCTTGTCAATGTATGTACTTTGACTTAGACCATGAATCCTTCTAGATCAATCTATATAGATATTGATTCCTATAATATATAGTCTTTCATAGGTAAATTATCTCCTAGTCATGTTTTAACCAATTGTAGAGTTGGGATGTCATTACTCATAAATAATATGTCCTCAACATACATTACAATTATGCTTCCACAAACCTTCTCGTGGACACAAGGTTTGTCTTTATTTTTTTAATAAAGCTAAACTCTTTGACTGTCTCGCCAAAATGAAAATTATGGATTCTATATGCTTGATTCAATCCATATATTGACCTTTCTAGCTTACAAACTTGTCTTGCTTCATCTGGAGGGATAAAACCTCTAGGTTATGTGATCTACACATCTTGAAGATTCCTGATAAGAATGTAGCTTTGACGTCCATTTGCTAGATTTCATAGTCATGATATACATTATGATCCATGTCAGTCTTCTTTTAGAAGACCCATTTGCACATGACGGGTTTAACCCTTCATGTGGATATAAAAATTTCCACACTTTGTTGGTATACATGGACATCATCTCTAATCTCATGGAGTCAAGCAATTTCTTAAAATATCATCCCTAAATAGCCTCATTGTAGGTTTGTTCTTATCACCATCCATGAATAACATATCTCCTTTTTGAGTCACAAGAAATTTCAATCTCTCTGACTTGAGGCATGCCCTACTAGATCTTAGAGGTTCTTGTGTTACATGAGGAATTTGGGATTCCATAAAATCATATGATTCTTCTTGTTCCTAATATACCTTTGTATGTTTAATGTTGTCTCGTTGGTCTTGAAATTCTTTGAGTTCTATTTTATTCCCATTAGTTCCTTCAGATATTAATTTATTTTCAAGGAGTACAACTATTCTCACAACATATACTTTGTTATCTTAGATGAAATATGGAAGTAATATCCCTTTATTTCTTTGGGATATCCAATAAGATATCATTTGTAATTTGTCTCCAAGCATTTTATAAAAAAATTGTAACACAACATACCTCAAAATATTCATGAATGACACAAGTGTGACGTCTCAGAGTCCTGTCATATGATGTCTTTTCACCCAATTTTGAAGGCACACAATTAGGTATAAACACTCTAGTTTCTAAATCATATCCCCATAAGTAAGTTGGGATCTTAGCTAAATTCTTCATAATTCATATCCATGTCCAAGAAAGTTTCATTCCTTATTCTCAATACACCATTATATTGCTATGTTTTAGGTGGGTTCAATTGAGATACAATACCACAACCTATCATAAGGGCCCCAAATGTTAGGCTTTAATACTTTCCACCTCGATCTAATCAAAGTGATTTCAAATTCTTGCTAAGTTGATTCTACTTCATTAATAAATTTTTGAACTTCTCAATAGATTGGAACTTATGTTTCATCATACACAGATAGTTATATCTACTAAGTTCATCAATAAATGTGATGAAGTATTGATACCTATTTTTGATGTTTGTGATAAAGGTCCACATTTATCAATGTGTATGAGTCTTAGTATGTCATTCACTCTTTTGCTATTACTAGTACAAGGTGCCTTTGTCAGATTTCCCAATAAACAAGACTCATACGTCTTTATTGATTCAAAAAAAAATTGAGTATAGATACCATCTTTGTTGGCTAAATTGGACATTATTATAATCCCTTTGTTTTGATGATGACAAACATTTCTTTCTTGTGGTTTTAACTTGCCATTTGATTATTTCAGGGACAAGCATATAAGGTGGTGGATAGCAACGACTCGGAAGATTAATATGCTAAAATTGCTTTATTTTCATGATTGTAATCAATATAAAAACTTGTACAAGTACTTAGATATCATGTAAATCAAGCATTTAGATCTTCCGTATCCACACACAACACCTAGATAAGTCATCCCTAAGTGAGCATCACAATTGCACATTCATTTCTTACACCTAGCATATGAGTTAAAGTTTTGAAATAGAGTTGGTCTCGGTCGACACACTTCTCGACCGAGATACTCTCAGTCGAACATTTTCTCAACCAAGAAACTCCCAAGTCTAAAGCACGAACCTCTTTGCATAACCTGCTAAAAGCCATCATAGAGAAAGGCTCGGTTGAACTTTACTTCGACCGAGACTGTGTCTCGAGCAGGTTCTATAGCCGTTAGACTTAGTTCTATAGCCGTTAGACTTAGTGGGAAAAAGTGGTTGGGAGTTGAGTTGAACGTTGCTCCAAACTTACCTTCGGTCAAAAAATTCCTCGACCGAGAGACACTCAGTCGACAAACTTCTCGACTGAGAAGGTTTCTGTCTACACTTTTTAGAATTAATTAACTAGCTGTTACAAATACAATTAGTGGATATCTAACGGCTAGCTGAGCACTAATAACCCCTAGAAAGTGTCTAGAATGTCCCCAAGCATTAGCAAACCACTCCTATAAATAGGATAGCCATATGACACCTCAAGACACAACTTGCATACACAATTACACTTGATATTCAATCCTTGTGAACAAACAAGTTGAGCTACACTTGCAATCTATTTTCCTTGAGCTCTACATTAGTTTCCTATCGGATTCTATCTCCTATCCACTATACATTCACGTCCATCCACTTTGGTTAGGAGATCAAATGCTTGATATAAGATCAAAGCGTTGTAATCAATTGGTAACATTGTTTCCTTCTTCCAATCTTGTTCCTTCTATTGTATTTCATTCTCCTTTGCTACTCCTAGGTTGGAGGCTGCGGAAAGGAGGTTGTTGGAGCTTCTTTGGTGGTGAAGGTATCTCGGCGGACTTAGGATTACTTCAAGAAGGTTGTCTCAACGGGAAGCTACTTCAAGAGGAAGGCTACTTAAAGGGGGAGCTTGGAGTTACTTCAAGGAAGGCTGCTTCAAGGTTGGTGAGACTACTTCTAGGTAAAGTCTATCCTAAGGGTGAAGATATTTGTATCTTATGTAACATTCTTGTGAGATAATAAAATACAAGTGTTTTCAAAATCCCAATTGGAAATAATTGGGTAGTGGACTGACTCTCTTAGTTTTTGCTAAGGGTGGAACCACTCTAAATGCCGTGTCTCCTTCTCCAAATTTCAATTGTGGTTGCTTGGTTGAATTAGTTTTAAAATTATTATAAAACCCTATTCACTCCCCCTCTAGTGGTTTTTCAATTGGTATCAGAGCAGGCTTCAAGGAGCTCTAATCGAGTCTTGAAGAAAATGGGTGATGGGGGTACTAAACAACCTCAACTTTAAAGGAACACTTGTGGCTCGGCCTCCACCATTTGATGGCATCAACTACACCTATTGGAAGAGGAGGATGCAATTCTACTTTCAAGGGATAAGGTGGGATCTATGGAGAATGGTTTCAAATGCTTACACTCTTCCCCAAACGGAGTATGCTACATGGGATGCTAATACGGTAAAGCTAGCTCAATTGAATGCAAAAGCTGTAAGTATCCTTTATTGTTCAATTTCCATATGTGAGTTTAATAGAATATCAAATTGTGAAACTGCATATGAAGTATGGCATAGACTCTCTATTACTTATGAAGGAACTGTTCAAGTGAAGAATTCCAAAATTAGTATGCTTAAACAAAAGTTTGAACAGTTTCGTATGGAACCAAATGAGTCTATTAGTGAAATGTATGCAAAGTTTTCTTCTATTATTAATGGTTTGAATGCATTAGGTAAAGAAATTAGTGAAGATGATCAAGTGTCTAAAATCCTTAGGTGTTTTCCTCCAAAGTACAAACCAAACGTGACTGCAATTGAAGAAGCCAATGACCTCACTCGACTAAGGATGGAGCAACTCATGGGCAACCTAGAAGCACATGAGGCAAACTTGGAGGAAGAAGAAAGATTGTCGACTGAACACAAGAAGGAGAAAAGAAAGGACATTGCATTCAAAGCATCAACCAAGAATAGTCATGACACAAGTGAAGAAGAAACACTCATTGTAAATGGTAAGCAGTATAGAAGTTTTAAAACTAACAAAATTCCTAGTGTTTTCCTCCAGGTGCTTTGAATGTGGAAAAAAGGGACACTTAAAAGGTGATTGTCCCAAACTCAAGAAGGGGAAGAAATCATCTCACAAGAAGAAATAAAAAGCATACAAAGCTGCATGGGATGATTCAAGTGATGATAGTGAAGATGGAGAAAAAGAAGTAGAGTGCCTTATTGCTACAACAAATAAAAAAGAAGAAGAGGTAAGCCTTTTTGATTTTCCAAAAGAATATCTAATTGCTAGTCTTCAAGATACACATGAGAAATATGTTGATTGCAACAAAAAAAAACTAAAGAAAGCTACTAAAACTAATGAGGATTTGTATGCTAAATTAAATAATCAATCTTTTGAAAATGACAATATTGTTTCTGAAAACTTTACCTTGAAATCATCTTTAAATGATTGCAATATGAAGTTGCTTACTTTAGAAACAAATCATGATCTTCTTTCTCAAGAAAAGGTTGATTTGCTTACAAAACTGCATAATTTTCAGACTCAACCTATCCTATGTAACCATCTAGATTATGATGATATTGTTAAGGAAAGAGATGCTTTATCATCTAATATAGATCAAGCAAAGTTAGATATCAAAAATAAAATGGATGAGATTGCTAAATTACAAAGAGAAATTAGTAGCTTGAGAAACAATGATATTCTTGATAAAATTCTACAAGATTCTTCTAGTCAGATTGGAAGAAGAGGACTAGGTTATAAGCCCAAAGGTAAATCTTTCCAAAAACCTAGAATGAGAAGGACACAAGTGCCCAAGACTAAATTTATGTATGTGCCTAAATCCAATCTAGCTAAGAAGAGAAATGAAATTGATTATATATGTTGTCATTACTGTTTACATCTTAGACATTATTAGTTCTCTTGCCCATACAAGAAAAAGGATGTTGATCTAGTTTGGGTTCCTAAAACTTAGAGATTTTAATTTGATTAGTTGACATTTGACCTAAAACGTCACTTTGATATTCAAATTTCGATACGAGATAGATCTTTGACCTTTCCTTCTAGCTTCCATAACAGAATCACCCCAGTCTCTGGCTTGATTCATAAAACAACCAACAACTGTAATGAAGTCAACCCCCCAATTATCTCAACTAAATTGAGCATTAACTTGTATAATTTTGTAAAACTGATCTATGTTTTTACTTGAAAACAACTACAAAAAATAGTACAGAAACAATCTCGGTCAAGAAAGTTGTCGACCAAGACAATGTCGGTCGAGAAATTTGTCGACCGAGGGAAACTCTGTTAGAATTATTCAGTAAAAACAAAGATACTTCAATTATAATTAACTTAAGTATGTAATGAACTTTATATACTGCATATTTGAATGATCATAATTAAAAGGAAGAACATATGAGCATCAAAACTTTATACTTTTCATTATTAAATTGTATTTAATAAGAAAAGACTGATTTTACTCAAATCATGGATTTGCTTCTCATGAGATTATCTTGGTTCATCTCCTACATGGTATGGCTTAAAACTATAAATTATGAACCATGTTGATTTAATCAAGGAAATTACTATTTTATAATGATCTTTCACATGGTTTGCCTAAAATATTCCTTGGTCAATTTGAAATTTATGAACCACACGCCTTAAGAAAACTTTATTGAAACCTATAAATTTGATTCTGTTGGATTGAATAAATATTGCTCTTGTCATCAAGATGATTATAGTAGTTCAGCTCATTGCATATATAGATGATGCTATAAAATTGAAAATGCCATTATTGCATTAAGGTAAATCTCTATGGCATAAATGCATCTTGACATATTATGATTATTTTGTGCTTAGCTTATGGAAAAAGATATCATCTCTGTGATGCATGGATATTTTCACTACGGACTTCAAGTTTTATGTTTTGCATATAAAATCTTCTATGAAGAAAAAGGCAAGAAAGATTATTTGATTCTAATATCTTGCTTAGAACAAGAATATTAATGTTTTATCTAATTGTTTGTTCTAAGAGCAAAAATGTTACAAGTCATATGAATTTGCTTCAAGTCATTAAATACTATAGAAATCAACCATGTTTTTAAGGTACAAATTTTTCTATACATAAAGGCTTTATATACAATCAAATGGATCATTTAGAATGCTTAAATTGGAAATCTGCAGAAATTGCCTCTTGGTCGAAATCAAGTTTGACCAAGGGGCGCCCAGGTTGAAGTCAAGGTCGACCTAAAATAAGCTTGACAAAATGCTTAATTGAAAATCATTTCCTTGCACTCAATCTTAGTATATTGAAAACAAGATTTTAGTGCATAACTCTCATAAAAGGTTAACTTATTATGATTTAATGCTTATTGTGACCTTAGAATCCTTAAATTATCTTGATTATAAGATTAAGGGGGATGTTACAACCCCAATTTTTGGGTTCATTTGGTGAGAAATGAAATTTCTCATATGAAAGATATTTGAACAAATAATGATATAATTTGTTTGGAATAAATGGATTTAGTTTACAATAGCCTTGATGATTGTGTTTTGGGCTTTATTGGCTATTGGGCCCAAATAACAACAAAATTCAATTAGTAAATGAATAATTGAATATTTGAGAAAAGAAAGAGGTAGAAACATCTAGAAGGCAAAGAGATGTAATCCAAGGATGGATTTAGTGCCTCTTGGGTTCCTTGGGTCCCAAGGAGTCCAAAGTTGTAAAGAAAATACAATAAGCAAAGAAAAGATTAATTAAGTATTTCTTTATTAAGAAAGAAATTGAAAATAATGGTAAAACGTGGAAAACAAGGGGAAAGAGGTATAATTGAGTTATCCTTGGTGGAATTTCATATCCCAAAGACTTCTAATGATAAAAGGAATACCAATGAGGAAAATAAAAGAGAAATAAAGAGAAATCCTCAAAAAGAGATATTTTAACAAGAAATAAACATGATAATGAAAACTAATGCATATAGATGCATCTAGAAGGATAATGAGTGTTCCTTAATAGGAATTTCGAAATATTATAATTTCATGGGGTCCAAGGAACTCCAATAAATATGAAAGAAATTGAAAATACCAAGAATGCAAAATAAGGATACTTTATTAATGAATGTTGGGACTTTGATAAAAAGAGAGTATTTTCTATTAAAAGAAAATAGATTTTCATGGACAATAGAGTAAAAAGCAAGTACTTTTATGGAGAAGTTGAGGAAATCCAATATGGAAAGGAGGAAGGAATTGCATTTAATCCTTGCCTTGATTTACGTATGCATTGCCAATTATGGAAACCGGAACCACATCGACTCGTAAACCCTAGTCGCTACATGTGTATATATATATACACAGGGTTACACAGATGAGAGGAACTACATGATCCCCTCCTTACCAGAGGTACATCCTCTGATAAAATCTCAAGAGCACAATGCCTTCTCTGGTTTCCCCTCCCTTCTGTCCCTGGGCTTTGAGAACACACCCTCAGAACTGGGTTGAATCACACACAATCGACAAGAGAGGGCAAGTATCCGATTAGATGTACATACTTATGATATAACCTCTACAGTCCCACCAAGACGAACCTTACATATCCCTTTGTTTACCTTCTCCGACTCATCCACAAGCGCCGCCACATTCGACAAGAGTCTGCAGTTGGGTTCCTGTTGGCCAAAAAAAGACGACGCCACCCTGATATGTGGATCTGGTGTGGACTGATAACCTCTCATTTTGTGACGTTATCTTATTAGTTATCTTTAGTTTTCCATACTCTTTCTTAGATAAACTAAATAGAATCATTAAACCTTCTTACTTTATTGCAGATACATCAATAAACTAACTTTTCCTCTTTTTCATTACAGAAAACACAAAAAAATTCACAAAGACTCCTCACGGTCCCAAGACCGCGAGAAGCCTCACGGTCCCAAGACCGCGAGAAGACTCACGGTCCCAAGACCGCGAGAAGCCTCACGGTCCCAAGACCGCGACAAGCCTCACGGTCCCAAGACCGCGAGAAGCCTCACGGTCCCAAGACCGCGAGAAGCCTCACGGTCCCAAGACCGCGAGAAGCCTCACGGTCCCAAGACCACGAGAAGCCTCACGGTCCCAAGACCGCGACAAGCCTCATGGTCCCAAGACCGCGAGAAGCCTCACGGTCTCAAGACCGTTTGAGACCAAACGGTCTCAAGACCGTTTGAGACCAAACGGTCTCAAGACCGTTTGGGTTCAACTTGAGCCTATAAATAGGACCTCAAGGGCCACTTCAAAAGGATCGAATTCCAAGACGCCCAAAGGCTGCCTCTCCAGATCCAGAGCACTCTGGTTTTCCGTCCACTGCCCCAAGGCTGCCAGTTTTGAGATCCGTGCTCATCATCAAGCTTCCTTCTCTCTCTTCTTTCCATCTCTTCAACAAAGAAGGTGGGAAGAGAAAATCCTTCATCAAAGCAACCACGAAGTGCGAAGATCGTTGCTCTCTTCACCAAGGGTTCAACCTTCCCTCCTCCGTGGAGATGACGTTCTTTCTCTCTCTTCTCACCTCCTTTGCCATGAGCGAGTAGTTTCATTCACTAGGGTGCGGGGAGTAGCCCCGCTACCCATGTTTTCATTTCATGCGATGTAATTCAATAACTTGTAATAAAGATACTCTTCCTTTCAGTTTGACTTCAATCGCTTAATGAATACTAGTTGCTTGATCATCAACTTGTGTTACATATTTTCTTTTGGTATGAATTGTCTACGTTTGTACCCTTAGATCTAAATATCGATTGAATGTTGGTTATGGATGTATGTAGTCACCATATGTCTGTTTCGGTGTCTAGAAGTGTTTTCAGGAGTGGAGTAAACTCACCCCCATCGTTGCACTTTCATACTATGAAATGGAATCAGTTGACGTATGGAAGTGCAACCTTGGTAAGGTCGAGGAACACATTTCATGAAGGAGTAATGCAAAGCATGTGACCATTCATTATGGAATGGCTGGCATTGCAATACTCCACGCTTCTCATAGCTAGTTATCCGAAAGGAATCTAGGACTACAAGATACTAACTGATTTGACTCTTTTTGCAGGTTGTTTTATTATGTTGCATGACTTGATCCATGTGTAGTGGTGTGAAACCCGATAACATCCTAGTGGTTTTTATCAATTGTTTACAACCTTAATCTTTACTTTCTTGCTTTACTTTCCTCGCATTTAGCTTTAAAACCAACATCAAACTTTCGATCTAAATATCAACTGTTAAGTAGTTAAGTAGAACTAAAACGTTTTCCATCTTGACTTCGTCAAGACCGTTGTCCCGAGGATTCGACCCTTAACTATACTATGATAAGACTTCCGCGTGTCTTAACACACGTGGGTGGAGTTCTTACCATAGTACTAGCAAGGCTAAACCTAAGGATTCATCACCTTAGGATTTTTAGTGGTGTTGCAAAACTCCATAAAAAATTGGCGCCGTTGCCGGGGACAACGGAACTTTTTAGTTTTTACTTACCAACTTCTTGGTTGATTAGGATTTTACACTTTTTCTTGATAACCACTCCAATACTTCTTGATTTTTTTTCATTTCCTTCCATTATCCTAACGTGTGATTTTCCTTCTACTCAGGTAGAAAACGTGTATGCAACCCCCGCATAGCATCAGATTCTCCCCTGAACCAGAATACGATTCTGAGGTAGAAAGAAGTTTCCACCGAAGGAATAGACTTAACCGCCAAAGAGCCAGACAGATGGCCGAAGAGCAACGCCTTATTGCAGAAAGAGTCAACGCCGCCATAGCAGCACAACGAGCACAACTTATTGCCGACACTCGTGCTCAGGTGCAAGCTGAGATCCGAGCTGAGGAACAAGCCCGCATCCAAGCAGAGCATGCTGCTGCTCAACTTGCGTTAAGAAACAAGCAACTTCGGGACTACGCAGTCCCAAAGAATTATGAAGACGATCATCCTGTCCGACCACCGATTATTAACATACCACACTTTGAAATTCGGACGCAATGGATCCAGATCATGCAAGGCATCTCTTTCTCCGGAGCACCCGGAGATGATTGCATGGATCACCTTAAGAGATTCAAGTCACTCTGCCGACTTGTACCCCAAGCAGGAATTGCAATGGAAGCAATCATGTTACACCTTTTCCACTTCACCTTATCTGGAAGAGCACTAAGCTGGTATAACGCTTTGGATAGACACCCCATCATCACTACTTGGACTCCCTTAGAAGAGAAGTTTCTTGAGAAATTCTTCCCACCTTCGCTAACCTATGAGATTAGGGGACAGATTAATCACTTTTTCCAACTACCTGGAGAAACACTTGCTGAAGCTTGGGAAAGATTCAAAGAACTCCTGAGAAAGTGTCCTCACCATGGCATATCTCAAAATCAACTAATAGAAACATTTTACAGAGGAGTAAGTGATGATATTAAGCAATTCCTAGATTCCTCATCTGGAGGAAACTTTATGAGAAAGAATTATGAAGATGCCTGGAATATAGTTACGCTGGGGGCCGAGAACCAATCCAATTGGGGAAGGTCATCTAACCAACCCAAAGGCGTTCTCAAGGTTTACAAAGCGGAAGAATCCATGGAACTCAAGGCCATTGCTGAGGCTTTGAAGACTATTGCTAGCAAGCAACAAGCCCTCGAAACTTCTTTCGGGGAATATGATAAGAAGAAAAGCTCTCAGGTTCAACAAGTTAAGGCAGCTACTGGAACTTGTGAAGCCTGTCATGCATCCGATCATCCCACATTATCATGTGGCCTGTTATACAATGTCATGATGGATTTACAACCACCTATGCCGCAATATGAACCCATTATCGAGCATCCCGAAGACCAAATGCCAGAGCAAGTCAACTCCATACATTCAATACCTGGCCAAGTGTATTACAACCCAGACAAACCAATGAACCATCCTGGTTTTCAATACGGGAATCCTGCAGGGACTGCCAACCCACAGCAGCAGGCACAAGGTGGATCTTTCAATAGACAACCACCAGGATTTCAGAATAACTTCAATCAAGGGAATTACAGACAAGGTTTTCAAAGATCTAACTATCCCAGGAATCCTTCTTACCAATATGCCCATTCAGGACTGCACCCTCAGTTGCAACAACCCCAGTTGCAGCAGCCACAGCAACCTCAGTTGCAGCAGCCCCAGCAGCCCCAGTTAACTGCACCTCTACAACAACCAGGACAGCAAGTCACTCAGTATCAACAAAGGGGTGCTCCTCCCCAATCATCTGATGAGATATCCTTGATTAGACAAATGCTTCAATCGCAACAAACTATGCTTGCAAACCAACAAGCTCAACAAAAAGCCATAGAAGCCCAACTGGCATAGATTGCCGCTCAATTGAAACCTCAAGCCGACACTTTTGCTGGGCAACCAGAGGCAAACCCCCGTCATAACCCAAACAGACCAGAACAACTTAATGCCGTCACCACGCGGTCTGGTCGTGTCCTGCCTGATGTCACAAGAATCGACCATGATGATGATAACGTAGCCATTCTTTCCCCAACAGGGAATTCAAGCAGAGAAACAGAAAATTCTACAGAGAAAGAAAAGGAAAAGGAACCAATCTCAGAAGTCCCACCAAGAATTCCTTACCCAAACAGACTAAAAGGAACCAAAATGGACACTAGGTTCCAAAAATTTAAAGAAGCTATGAAAAAGTTATACATTGATATTCCTTTTCTTGATGCCCTTTCCGAAGTGCCCGCTTGGGCAAAATACCTGAAAACCCTCTTGTCGAGAAAGTATATGACAGAGGAGCATGAAACAGTGAAACTTGCTCAGACCACTTCAGATATTCTGCTTAATAAAATGCCAAAGAAAAAGAAGGACCCAGGTTCCTTCGGTATTCAGTGTTCCATTGGAAATGGCTCCAGCAAGAAAGGATTGGCAGACCTAGGAGCAAGCATATCTATTATGCCCTATTCAATGTGTAAAAGATTAGGCTTCACTGATTTGTTACCTACGACTATGACAATTCAGTTAGCCGACTCTACCATAACTGCCCCTCTTGGCATTATCGAAGACATCCCTGTCAGAATAGGAACAAATTCTGATGTCCCGTGTGATTTTGTTATTATGGACATACAAGAAGACCTGAGATATCCGATAATCTTCGGAAGACCTTTCCTAGCTACCGCCCGAGCTCTCATTGATGTCGAAGCAGGAACTATTATTTTGAGACTTGGGAGGGAGGCTTTCCAGTTCAGAGTTTTAAACAGCATGAAAGGTCCAAGCATTCAAGAGGAAGTCTTTCTCCTGGATGCTATATATCAAATGTCCCAGTTAGAAATGTTTGAACCATCCGACGAATTGGAAAATACTCTTACAAATCCGGATGTAGAATTCTCGGCCAGTGAACTAGTACAACAGTGCCTGCAATACTTAGAAAAAGCTGAAGAAGCTCCGACAGCCACGTTTGAAGAACTTAAAGCCATCACAATTATAGAAGCCACTGAGCCACCTAAGGCTCCAGAAATGAAAGCCTTACCCGAGGGGCTTAAACATGTTTTTCTTGATGATGAGAAGCTCTGTCCAGTAATCATCAGCTCCACTCTGGAGGATGATCAAGAAAACAGACTCCTCGATGAACTGAAGAAGCATAAGAAAGCAATTGGCTATAAAATGACTGATCTGACGGGCATAAACCCTGCTTTATGTATGCACAAACTGCCCATGGTTGAAGAGTTTAAACCATCGCGAGAACACCAGAGAAAGTTAAACCCCAACCTCAAAGAGGTGGTTCGCCTCGAGGTCCTCAAGCTTCTAAAGGCAGGCATTATCTACCCAATTTCTGATTCTCAGTGGGTAAGCCCAGTGCAGGTGGTCCCTAAAAAGGGGGGAACCACCGTTGTTCTTAATGACAAAAATGAACTGGTGCCCACTAGAACCGTTACAGGGTGGCGTATGTGCATTGATTATAGGAAACTTAATAAATCAACACAAAAAGATCACTACCCCCTGCCTTTCCTAGATGAGGTCCTCGAGTGCCTAGCTCATCAGAAGTTCTTTTGTTACCTCAATGGATATTCCGGCTTTTACCAAATCCCGATACATCCGAACGAT
The DNA here is from genome assembly GCA_963693085.1 of Alisma plantago-aquatica. NCBI lineage: Eukaryota > Viridiplantae > Streptophyta > Magnoliopsida > Alismatales > Alismataceae > Alisma > Alisma plantago-aquatica. The sequence continues at coordinate 877,233,183 of OY856413.1, read as the reverse complement.
CAAGAGAAAACTACTTTTACCTGTCCCTTTGGGACGTACGCTTTTCAGAAGAATGCCATTCGGGCTATGTAATGCACCAGCTACTTTCCAAAGATGCATGTCTGCTATCTTTGCAGGATTGACAAAGTCTATAATGGAGGTATTCATGGATGATTTTTCAGTTTATGGAGACTCCTTCGACAACTGTCTGCTCAACCTGGTTCAAGTCCTACAAAGATGTGAGGAAACAAACCTCATTTTAAATTGGGAAAAATTCCATTTTATGGTAACAGAGGGTGTTGTTTTAGGACACAGAGTGAGCGACAGAGGGATCGAGGTGGATCAAGCAAAAATTGACGTTATCTCAAAATTGATGCCACCAAAAGACGTAAAAGGAGTACGTGCCTTCTTAGGACATGCTGGGTTTTACAGAAGATTTATTAAAGATTTCTCCAAAATAGCAAAACCCATGACACAACTGCTGACCAAGGACACAGAGTTCAACTTTAACCAAGAATGCTTGCAAAGTTTCACAACTCTGAAAGATGCCTTGATTTCTGCACCAATATTACGAGCTCCAGATTGGTCGTTACCTTTCGAAATCATGTGCGATGCGAGCGATTATGCCATAGGGGCCGTTTTAGGGCAAAGAATCGACAAGAAACCCCATGTTATATACTACGCATCTAAAACACTGGATGAAGCACAAAAAAATTACACCACTACAGAAAAGGAATTTTTAGCTGTCATCTACGCGTTTGAAAAATTCCGCTCATACCTGATAGGAGCTAAAGTCATTGTCTACACTGACCACTCCGCTATACGATATCTGATTCAGAAGCAAGACGCAAAACCTAGACTTATCCGCTGGGTGCTAATGCTTCAAGAATTCGATTTGGAAATTAAAGACAAAAGCGGAGTGGAAAACGTCGTCGCCAATCATCTCAGCTGTATTAGAGTCGAGGATGAAGACAAAGTTCCTATCCAAGATTCCCTCCCGGACGACCACCTAATGAAAGTCTCCAATGGATTTCCCTGGTATGCCGACATTGTCAACTATTTGGCAACAGGAATCATTCACCCATCCGCATCCTATCACGACAAAAAGAAGTTCATTCACGACGCTAAGCAATATTTCTGGGACGAGCCCTATCTTTTTCGCTTATGCGCAGATGGACTCTTTCGTAGATGCATCCCAGAGGCAGAAATCACTCCGGTCCTTGAGCACTGTCACTCAGGCCCCACTGGGGGGCACATGAGTTCTAAGAAGACAGCCCTCAAGGTCTTGCAATCTGGCTTTTATTGGCCCACCATCGCAAAAGACGCACATGAATACGTGCGATCATGCGACAAGTGCCAACTATCCGGAGGGATAACCAGAAGAAATGAAATGCCATTGACCATATGGCAAGAAATCGAACTTTTCGATGTATGGGGAATAGATTATATGGGCCCTTTCCCCTCGTCTTATGGATTCAAGTATATCTTGGTTGCTGTGGATTACGTTTCAAAATGGGTAGAAGCTCTACCAACCACCTCTTGCGATTCAAAACCGGTAATCAAGATGTTTAAAGAGATAATATTTCCCAGATTCGGCGTCCCAAGAACGATTATATCTGACGGCGGATCACATTTTTTGGAACGGAGCTTTGAAGCCTTATTAAGAAAATATGGAGTCAACCACAAAGTTTCTACACCATATCACCCACAGACATGTGGACAGGTTGAAGTCTCCAATAGGCAAATTAAAGCTATTCTGGAAAAAACTGTCAATCGACACCGCACCGATTGGTCAACCAAACTATCTGACGCTCTATGGGCTTATCGTACAGCTTTCAAAACACCCATCGGAACAACACCGTTTCGATTAGTGTATGGGAAGTCTTGCCATTTGCCAGTTGAATTAGAGCATAAGGCTTGGTGGGCCATTAAGCAACTAAATTTCGATCTCAAAGGTGCTGGTGAATTCCGACAACTTCAACTCCAAGAGTTAGAAGAGCTACGAATGACAGCCTACCACAACACAAGAATCTACAAAGAACAAACTAAGATGTGGCACGATGGCCACATCAAAAGAAAAGATATAATCGTTGGAGACAAAGTCCTCCTATTCAACTCCAGATTAAAAATGTTTCCTGGAAAACTGCGTACTAAATGGTCGGGTCCCTTTACAATCAAACATATATACCCGACAGGAGCTGTCATTATTATTGACGATAATGGAGGAGAGAGGACCGTAAATGGCCACAGATTAAAAAAGTACCACACTCCGGCAGACAAGTTATCAAGACAAACCATCGAGATTCATGACCCTATAAAGTCAGCATAGCCGGAGCAATAATCTTGTCGAGCCAGCGACGTTAAACCAAGGCGCTTCTTGGGAGGCAACCCAAGGCCTGAATATCACCTTCCCTAGCCTTTTCTTTTGTTTTTAAACACCCTTTTATTTATCTTTGTTTTTCCTTTTTCTTTTGCTTTCTTTAAATCCAAAAATACATAAAACTCCACTTGATCTTGAGGTCAAACGGTCTAGAGACCGTGAGGCCCCTCGCGGTCTCACGACCGTGAGGCCCCTCGCGGTCTCCAGACCGTGAGGCTCCTCGCGGTCTCACGACCGTGAGGCTCCTCGCGGTCTCACGACCGTGAGGCCCCTCGCGGTCTCAAGACCGTTTGAGCTCTCTCGGTCACCTGACCGAGAGGGCTCCTAAAAACCTATAAATATACCCCCCCACCTACGCGCCCCTCTTCTTGATTCTCGAATTCTCGAACTCTCCTGTTTCATTCCACTCTGACCTTCGTCTCTACACTCCCGCGCGTCGCTGTTTCAAGTGCTTCGACCGATGACTCGGCTTCGTCACCGTCGTTCTCGACTTCGTCGTCGTCGTTCCTAGCTCGTCGTCACTCCCGGCTTGTCGTCAGCTCTGCAGCAGCTACCCCTTCGCCGACCCACTGACCGCAGCGACAGGTTGACGCATCACCGTTTAAAACTCGCGTTCGAGCTCCCTCCAGCCGTTGTCGCCATCATCGTTTCCGCAGCTCTTAGCCAACGAACGGCCGCGCGGTTCGTCTCCCGCGCGGTTCGTCTTCCTCGCGGTCTCAAGACCGTTTGGATCCTCGCGGTCTCAAGACCGTTTGGATCCTCACGGTCTCAAGACCGTTTGGATCCTCGCGGTCTCAAGACCGTTTGGATCCTCGCGGTCTCAAGACCGTTTGGATCCTCGCGGTCTGAAGACCGTTTGGATCCTCGCGGTCTCAAGACCGTTTGGATCCTCACGGTCTCAAGACCGTTTGGATCCTCGCGGTCTCAAGACCGTTTGGATCCTCGCGGTCTGAAGACCGTTTGGATCCTCGCGGTCTCAAGACCGTTTGGATCCTCGCGGTCTCAAGACCGTTTGGATCCTCGCGGTCTCAAGACCGTTTGAGACCAAACGGTCTCAGGACCGTTTGAACTAAATCAAACTAATAAAACTCAAATTCAAAATAATTTTACTTTGTTATAATTTCAAAATTTAAGATTTCTAACTTTTGTTTCTTATCAATTATTTCAGAATGACTTCACCTGCTAAGCAAGGACCAACAGACGCTCCCTTCTGGACAAAAGAGAAGCTCATTGCTGAACGAGCAAATTTGCAAAGCCTAGTTGGCGACTTCAAAAGGACTGGAAAAGTCCCAGCAGAAGTAAACCTGACTGCTGTCATGAAGGACATCAAGCGAATCAACCGCTGCCTAGATGAAGAACCTTCTGATAAGGAGGTCGAAGAGACCTCATCCGACGAGGGCTCCGAATACCAGCCTTCCCCTGAGAAAGAATCACCCACTACAAAATCTAAGGGGAAGAGATTGGCTCAAGAACCAACAACTGAGCCCACATCTAAGAAGAGAGCCAGGAAGCAGGTCCACCCTGCCTGTGCAAGAGAACAAATCTTAGCAGGGTACATCCCACCATCCTCCACCACCGTCACCAACCCTGCCACAATAACTGTTCCTATCTTTCCTCCCATCACCACCACAACACCACCACCCGAGAACCTTCACCTCCAAATCATTCCCCCCATCAGCCAACTCCTTAAACCAACCAAGTATGCCTGCCCCAACATACTGATGAAGATGGGGATCTACCACAGAATCCTCACTCTTCTTGACAATTCTAACCTTTCCCGGCTCTGCTTTGTATCGGAAATTTCCTACTCTGAGCCAACTACTGAATTCTTCACCTACTTCAACAAAGAAGTGGTGGACATCTTGCATAAAGAAAGGGACGGTGGTGACCGTAGAATAACCTCCAGAATCTTCAACAATGAGGTGGTCATCACCGAAAATGTCCTGAACGAAATTTTCATCGACAATAAAGACCAGCTGAAGAATGCCAAAGCTGCTGGCACAGACCACCCCAGTTTCAACAAGCATAACTTCTGGAAGTCATTAACAGGGTTACCAACCTTCGATGCAAGGACAAGCAAGGCCTCCAACGTTCATTCTGGCCTAGTGCGCACGTTACACAAAATTATCGTCGGCGCACTTTTCCCTAGATCTGAAGGAGGAAATATTCTCATATCCGACCTTTTTGTCCTCTGGTCAGTCCTCAACGGATTGCCTGTCAACATTGGACGGCACATGCTGATCAAGCTCTCAGCCTTCGCCCTCGGGAAAGAAATATGCACGGGTGGTCATATCACATCTATCATCAAATATCTCAAGATGGATAGACTTATACCCAAATGCAGCCCAATAAAAGGCGACACTCTTACCAATGAACAGACACTAAAGAACTCTTACATCTTAAAGGATAAGGATGGAAGGCTGCACTACGTATTCTTCCCCACAAAATCTTCACGAATCCTGCTACCACTTCCTGAGCTTGCTGACTATGATAAAGACAAGCTCCTGTTCACTGAAGACGAGATCGCCAAAATCATCACTTCAGTCAAAGCCAGAGAAAAGAAAGCAAAGGCAGGGCAGGCAGAGCTTAGTATAACTGCCCCGGCAGCTAAAACAGCAAAGCTCCTAGTCAAACGACCTTCCAGAAGGCTCGTCAAAGCTCATGAGCTGTCAGGGACACCCACATCGAAACCTAACCCTGAAACTGAACCCCACCTCCCTGAAGAAAATATTACATCCTCATCACTAGACTCTTTTATAATGAGTCTAAATGCTGAGCTCAATACCACCTCTCCACCCTCCACCACCCCAATATCCACCACCCCACCACCATCAACCACCCTTCAATCTTCCTCCGCTCCACCTTCCTCCACCACCCCTCCACCACCTCCACCCCTCTTTACTTCGGGCACCCCATTCTCCACCACAATGCCCGAATTCTCCTCCTTCACATCCACCGACTTTCCATCAACATTCCCGAATCCATTTCCATCTTCGGGAATGCCACCTTTTTTTCCATCCTCCACCACCCCGACATCGCTAGTGACTCCATCTACAGTCACCACGCAATTCGCGGGTCCATCAACAGTGTCTTTTCCGCATGACACTATCATTCCACCCCAACCCCAGCCACCTCACCCTTCAATCACTGGGGTCCCTTTTACTAACGTCGGTGAGGAATTCGGACGTCAATTTGACACCATCCGAAACCTCCTCACCGACCCATCTAACATTTTAAATTCTATTTTTTCATGTGTGCAGGGTCTAACTAAGCAGGTTGCCCAGATCTGCGAGCAGAACCGCGCCATGCCAGACATCCTCCAAGGAATCCAACAACGTCAAGATTCAGTGGCCAAGCAAGTCCACCACATCGACGGCCACTGCAACAACTTGCCCAAGTTGATCCAGGGAGTACAACGCCAGCATGAAGTGTTGGCAGCGCAAGTCGATAGGATTTCCGCGCAGACTTTACCTCTGCCAGAGACCCTACGCGAGCTGCAGCAACAACAACAAGCTTTCAGCATGCGCCTGGACGACATCACCACCACCCTCACGCAGCTACATAATCGCCAGGAGGAGTCATCAAATAATGAGCTCATTCAGCTAAGAGCTCAAGTAACAGATCTCACAGCAAGACTCCTCTCGGCTGAACAACGTTATTTAGATCTTAAAGAAACCCACGAAGCACTGCTCGAAACACACGAGCACGTGCAAGTGGCTTACGATGAACTCCAATCCATCCATCGTCTGTGCAAAAAGAAAGCACAAAAGAAGACAACTAACGACGATGATGATGATGCTGATAATGATGATGATTCTGATTCTTCAGCAGACTCCACCAACAGTACCTCCTCAGATGAAGACTCTGACAAACCAGATGATGCTGGGGAGGGTCCAAGCCAAGGAGCAGAACCCAGACAACAAAAAGATCACCATGACGGTGATAAGGATCCCAACTCCCCACACCATGACAATGTTAATATATCATATGGGGATCAATTTCTTGACTACTCTGCTATGGGATCCATCGGGGAAGCTGCTAAAGAAGCAGCCTTCGCCGAGTTCCACCAATGCATAATCGGAACCGGCGCCACCCCTCCTACAACAGCTGTCTTACCCCTCTCAGCGCCCACCACGACATTAACCTCACCCCTCGACGAGTACGAGTCAGAACGAGTGCAATTGGATACTGATGAAGAGCTTGATTCTGCCTCGGACTCAGACAACGACACTATTGGCTCTGAGGAAGCTCCTGAAGTACATCCTTCCCCACCTCTACAGGAGCTTCCCCCGCCACCACCCCTGCCGCACAAAATGCATGACCTTGATATGGCGGCCATTTCCACTTTAGATGCCCAGGATATCTTTATACTGAATACTATCGTGGACGATACAAAGGCAGGAGATGATATTATCTACCACAACACTAAAACGAAGCGCAAGCTGACACGTGAAGATTTTCGCAAAATCCTGCGACCTGGGTCGACGATGCCAATGTCTATCTTCCGTGTCCTCCTCGCCAACTGTATCGAAATTTACAGAAGCCACAAGAGGAAGCAGCCTGTCTTCAATGCCTCACCCACCCTATCCTTGGGCCTCCTATACAAGGATATCCAAGAAAAATCCATCGAACGTCTACGTATTGGGCTAGCACAACGAGCACGTTATCTTACTGTGCCATTCCAAATTTTAAACCATTGGCTAGCTATGATTGTCGATACAGAGGCTCGGGACGCCACAGTTTATAACTTCTGCAGCACCGAGCTACCCTCCGGCACGATAAACTTTGTGGGTGAAGCAGCCGGCGAAGCAAGATGCATACCCTTTTGGCTGCTTAAGCTAATTTGGGCTGCACGCCCATCTCTCCGCCAAGACTGGAGCCAGCCCTGGTTCAAAATTATAAACCCTCCAGTTCAAGCCGCAGAAGGATCCGGGGATTGCGCTTTCTGCACCATTCGTCACATCCAAGCGCTGAACCAAGAAATCCCTTTCTCTGCCCTGGTCACTGAAGATTTTCATTCCTTGAGAGGACGTTATGCGATGGAGCTCATCTGCGACAGACGGTTCTTCAAGGACCAAACGATGGCACCAGATGATGTCCCTCGCTACCTCTTCTCTGCTATCCAGCGACCACAGCGGCGACCCTTCCGCCAAGCTCTAAAAGAGTCAGAGAAATCAAAAGGACCGGACTCCGCTACCGAACAAAGCAAAGACGCCAAAAACCTGTTGTCTGCCATCGCACCATCTTTTCCAGACGTCGATCTCAGTGCTTGCAAAGGCCTATCCAGCTACGAACTACGTCTCATTATGTCAAAGCTTTCCGCCGAGAATGATGAGCTCGTTTTCATGTCTGGTGACATTCTTATAATGGCAGACACTCTGCGAGAATCTTTACAAATTAAAGGATCCCTCTCTGTTGGCCTTATGTCCGCCTATCAGCTTCTACTCGGACAAGATCACCCCACAGCATACATGGCGTCTCCATATCTGAAGGATGATCTTTTAAAGCTAAAGAACTTCGGCGCAGCTGAAACACTAATCTCATATCTACAACACACAATGCCGAAGTTCATCATGCTACCCTTCCTCTACCATGAACACTGGCTACTTCTGGCAGCAAACCTACCGGATGGAACAATTACAATTTATAACAGTTCCGATAGCCAGTACAACCCACGACAGAAAGTTTACGTCGTAACGCCAAAAACACCCACAGAGGTAGTGGCAAAAGAATGTGCTGAAAGATTAATTGATCTCCTTAGTCAGCACACAAAAGCTTACGCCAAAGAACACTTTCACCGCCCTTCCTTCTGCCACAAGTGTCCCCAGCAAATCCGACAATCCAACGACTGCGGCTTCCATGTCCTCTACTGGATGTATACCATCTTAGTTCTTCAGAAACCAGTAGAGGATATGACTGACGTAGACTATCACGCCCTGCGTGGACAGTTTGCAGCTAAGCTCCTCCAAGCACCATGGGCAAGCTCAGGATTAACTGATGCCTAAATGCCCTTGTCCATGCACCTCTCAACCTATCCCTTTGACACTCTGTGGACAGAGTGCGTGATAAGTTAGGGGGGGAGTGCACTGGACAAGGGCGAGGTATCATCCTTCTCCAACTCTTCTAACTCTCCCTTTTTTTCCGCACATCATTTTCAAACTTTCTATTCGTACTTAAACTTTTTCCAATTTTTTTTTCAATAAAACAACTTCTAAGTATAACTTTCATCATGAAAAGTATCACCCTTACCTAAGTTAGAGATAAAGTAGTCCTCATATAAATAATAAGATTAGCTTACAGGCTTGAAATGGCGAATCCATAAAATTCATTCACTATTGGTTTCTATACTTTTGCTTCAATTCTATCTCAGACTCTTCACAGGTCAACTTCAGAGCCAAAGCGAACCGAAAACTCTCAAAGTCAAGAGGGAAATCAGGGAAATCCAAAATCAAGAAAATCTCGCGAGCGGACCATAAAAAAAAAGTGCATGTCTGGAACCCCAATAACAGTTTTCTTCTTTCAATAAAAGAGGCTTGGCCGCCCAATCAAAAACCCTAACAAAACCCACTTCCTAAGCCTGTGAGATTCGAATAAAAGCCAGAGTGCTGAATAAAAACATGAGAGTTGTGCCATGCATAAGGACCTATATGAAGAGCCAACAAAGATCTCACCCGGCCGGTACATACAGCTGCCCTCATGAAGGCAGATGTGTCGTGCCCGGTAATGAGATCCTAAGGTTTCCTAATATATGATAAGGCTGATAAAAGAGCTCACCTGGCCGGTACATTCAGCTGCCCTCATGAAGGCAGATGTGTCGTGCCCGGTAGTGAATCTCTAAAAAGCATAGACAAACCTTTCCCCACTTGAAGGGGGAGTTACACAATAAGCCTTTTAAGCCAGCCCTCATACCCACTCTAGCTACCAGTAGGTTTCTCCAAAGAAGTATAAAACTGATTGGAGTCGATGACATGCACACATTAAGAAAGGTGGTCCCAATGCGAGATTCATGATATAAAAGGAACCTGAGATCCATGCAACTTTTGATACTCGAAAGAGTTAGTGTAAGAAGAAGCCCTGATAAGACCTCGGTAGATCTCTGACCTAGAATTGAAGCATGAGTATGGAAACCCTAATCAAATAAAATCGCCTCGCCATTACATGCCTTAGCTCTATCTAACTTGAGGACAAGGTAGACTCTAAGTTAGGGGGGGTGATAACCTCTCATTTTGTGACGTTATCTTATTAGTTATCTTTAGTTTTCCATACTCTTTCTTAGATAAACTAAATAGAATCATTAAACCTTCTTACTTTATTGTAGATACATCAATAAACTAACTTTTCCTCTTTTTCATTACAGAAAACACAAAAAAATTCACAAACACTCCTCACGGTCCCAAGACCGCGAGAAGCCTCACGGTCCCAAGACCGCGACAAGCCTCACGGTCCCAAGACCGCGAGAAGCCTCACAGTCCCAAGACCACGAGAAGCCTCACGGTCCCAAGACCGCGAGAAGCCTCACGGTCCCAAGACCGCGAGAAGCCTCACGGTCCCAAGACCGCGAGAAGCCTCACGGTCCCAAGACCGCGAGAAGCCTCACGGTCCCAAGACCGCGAGAAGCCTCACGATCCCAAGACCGCGAGAAGCCTCATGGTCCCAAGACCGCGACAAGCCTCACGGTCCCAAGACCGCGAGAAGCCTCACGGTCTCAAGACCGTTTGAGACCAAATGGTCTCAAGACCGTTTGGGCTCAACTTGAGCCTATAAATAGGACCTCAAGGGCCACTTCAAAAGGATCGAATTCCAAGACGCACAAAGGCTGCCTCTCCAGATCCAGAGCACTCTGGTTTTCCGTCCACTGCCCCAAGGCTGCCAGTTTTGAGATCCGTGCTCATCATCAAACTTCCTTCTCTCTCTTCTTTCCATCTCTTCAACAAAGAAGGTGGGAAGAGAAAATCCTTCATCAAAGCAACCACGAAGTGCGAAGATCATTTCTCTCTTCACCAAGGGTTAAACCTTCCCTCCTCCATGGAGATGACGTTCTTTCTCTCTCTTCTCACCTCCTTTGCCATGAGCGAGTAGTTTCATTCACTAGGGTGCGGGGAGTAGCCCCGCTACCCATGTTTTCATTTCATGCGATGTAATTCAATAACTTGTAATAAAGATACTCTTCCTTTCAGTTTGACTTCAATCGCTTAATGAATACTAGTTGCTTGATCATCAACTTGTGTTACATATTGTCTTTTGGTATGAATTGTCTACGTTTGTACCCTTAGATCTAAATATCGATTGAATGTTGGTTATGGATGTATGTAGTCACCATATGTCTGTTTCGGTGTCTAGAAGTGTTTTCAGGAGTGGAGTAAACTCACCCCCATCGTTGCACTTTCATACTATGAAATGGAATCAGTTGACGTATGGAAGTGCAACCTTGGTAAGGTCGAGGAACACATTTCATGAAGGAGTAATGCAAAGCATGTGACCATTCATTATGGAATGGCTGGCATTGCAATACTCCACGCTTCTCGTAGCTAGTTATCCGAAAGGAAGCTAGAACTACAAGATACTAACTGATTTGACTCTTTTTGCAGGTTGTTTTATTATGTTGCATGACTTGATCCATGTGTAGTGGTGTGAAACCCGATAACATCCTAGTGGTTTTTATCAATTGTTTACAACCTTAATCTTTACTTTCTTGCTTTACTTTCCTCGCATTTAGCTTTAAAACCAACATCAAACTTTCGATCTAAATATCAACTGTTAAGTAGTTAAGTAGAACTAAAACGTTTTCCATCTTGACTTCGTCAAGACCGTTGTCCCGAGGATTCGACCCTTAACTATACTACGATAAGACTTCCGCGTGTCTTAACACACGTGGGTGGAGTTATTACCATAGTACTAGCAAGGCTAAACCTAAGGATTCATCACCTTAGGATTTTTAGTGGTGTTGCAAAACTCCATCATGGACTGCTGGCGCTGGTGAGGCAGAGGCACCTCTGCAACTTTGTCGTCGGGGACCTGTCGCGGAAAAGGAAGGAGGAGGCAGAGCACTGGCGGGCGGCGCTTGGGGGAGTTTTCGTCCGAGCGGTGTGTGTATGTTCGTGAAGGCATGCCCGTATAGGAGGTGGTCGTGCTGCATGTAGAGCACCCCTCATGCGAGTGCGAGGAAGAAAGAGAACATCTGGGAGGTGAACCGTGGAGCAGTGTTGGATCGAAGGGGGAGACGTGGCTGATGGTGTCGCGATGAGGGCAGGAGTGCAGCCCCTCGCTCTACAGCCTGAATAGCTGGCAGAGAAATGCAGTCACGAGGATCGTGAGGAAGGAGATAATAGAGCAGAATGACGCGAGGGCCCCTGGGGCTAAACATGACCCGTAAGGGTAAAGAGGATTCTGTGCATAATTGGTTGCTTGATTGGGATTTCTCTGTTCTGGTTAATTCTGTCTCAAATATGCAATCAAAGGTATGTGGTTACGCTTATGAATAATCGCTTTAGTTTCACGACGATTTCTGAATGTTTTATCGGTTGCTTGAAAATAATTGTTGGATGCTTTTATTTCATGCAACTATAGAGTGACTATGACTATCACTATGAATATACATGTATAACTGGCTAGATCCGGGTCCACCTCTGTGACTTGTAAAGGCTAAAAAGGGGTAACCTAGAGTAAGGTCTAGGTTATCGTGGGTTAGAAATTGGGCTACCAAGTGTAGTGCCATGATACCCATTAGCCTGCCATGAGTTAAGAAGTGGGCTACTTATGAGTAGTGCCATGTGACTCAACCCTAGAAATTGGTTCACTTATAGGTGGGACCATGAGGGGTTTAATGGGGATCTACCATAAGGAAGGTAGTATCCAGGTCCACTGCATGGATAACACAGATGATAGGGTACTCATGGATCGCGGAGTTATATTTAAAACATAATCTTGGTTGTTAAATGATTAATTGAATGATTATGTGGTTATCATAGTTGCACGTATATTGTTGTCTCCGCATACCAGCTTTGGCTGACTGACGTTTTGTTTGTCGGCGTTTTAGGTACAAACCAAAAGGACAAATAGTAAATCGTCATATTGTGAAATACGTAAAGTAAAATACAAGGAGGATTAGTTAGACTAGAATCCATAAGTGGATATAAGTTTAGAGATCCAAGTTTTCAAAAGGTATGCAAAGTTTATTTTCTTACAACTTTTCAGTTTAGTCTGTTAAAATTTAATAATTGTTCTTAGTTAATTGCCGAACCTTTGATCCGAAATTTATGGGTGCGACTTCGATTTCTTGGTCTCTCTTAATTGAGGGTTATCGGGAGGTGGGGTCATAACATTTGGTATCAGAGCGTAGGTTCCTCAGTTAACCATTAATAATTTTTAAATTTTACAAACTCCATAGAACCCAAGGGAGTTATTAGAGGATTATCCGAAAAATGGAGGTGTCTAGAAAAGGATCACGACCGGGGGCTGGAAATATTTTCCTCTGCACCGCTAGTCGGAATACGAGGACTCCCAGATCCATGTGACTTCCTGGCCAAAGTCTTAGGGTATGAATCGAAATAAGATACCTTTAGGACTTTCTCATCTTATTCATCCCTTCTCATCACAAATTCTATTAAGGACCTAAAGGATTAGGGTTTTCTTTCTTCTCCTCACCCTCTTGAGGTATGGGTAAGGTTAGTAAGGTTTAAGGAATCCTCCACCAAATTAATGAAAAGCATGTAAATAAAATGTCATGGACATAAGCTTAATAGATTAAGCACAAATTAAAGAATATATACATGCTTAGGTCATATGACATAAGTTGTCATGTCCTCAGAAGAGACCTGAGGCTAGACCTTCTTGTCAGGAGGATAAGTTAGTCCTGGAGATAGAGATCTCCATTGCAAGTAGAGACCTGGCACATCCTATGAGGATGATGCTAACCCTAACCCTAAGTGAAGGTTAGAGAGAGATGAGTTAGACTAGGTGTTTGAAAGGACATGCCTTTGGGATGCCATGTGATCCATGGGTGACCTAGCACCTTTGGCAACCCAACCCTGGGAAGGGTCGTGCATGTTAGAGTGAAGGATAGCTCCTTCATTGATGAGGTTAGAGAAGAACCTAGGGAAACCCCATGAGCTTATATGGGCATAATAGGCACCCAGAATGTATCAGTGGTGTGATCAATAGGTTGAAACCCTAACCAGGAGAGAGTGAAGGATGGCTTATGAAATAAGCTTAAAGAACTATGGATAACCTTGAGAGAACATAAGTTGAACATAAGCTTCATCCAAGTAGGGGCATGCTTTCGAGGTTGATCCTTCATGAAGAGAGGACCTCTAATGGTGAGGTTGGTTGTAGGGTTAGCTCTAGAAAGGGAGAGCAAGAACCAAATAAGAAGGTTGGAATACTAGACTCCAAGATATGAGGAAAGGTAGGGAGTTGAGGATGATGTGACCTAAGTGGATGATGGTGGTCGCCACATGCTTGATCCCTAGAGGTTGATGATGTCTTGGTTTCCATGGGAGGAACAAAACCCTAGCGAGAGGATAAGGCTTCTGGCACCTAGGTGCCTATGGTATAAGTGTTTACCTTCTGAGAAAGGAAGAAGAAGTTTTGTATACCCTGGAGAGGTTTAGTAACAGGTTATGAGGCCTTGTACCTTGTTGTTTGTCCTCGAGGAAGACTCAACGTTAAAGTGTCGATCGAGGAAAAAGGATGACCCAATACATGTTTGGTTTGTGGTTAAGAGGTTGAGCATGTAGTTGGAGACCTAAAAGTGAACCTAGGGTTCCTAGGACTAAGAGGGGAAGTGGTGTGCCTAATGCTCATAATGAGAGTCAAGTTTCTATAGATGCGGGCATGGAACTTCCTATGTTGAAAGGAAAGGAAAAACCCCTTACGTTTAGGGTATGTTTGGTAAACCCCTCCCAGATAAGTTGATGACATGAGAAGGTATGATCTTGATATAATGTTGAGGAATGAGAACCCAAATGACCTAGCCTAGTTTAGTGGTCTGCTTATCCCTTAATAGCTTACTAGGGTTAAACATATGGATGTAAACCCTAGACCTAAGGGCGGTTTTGACCGTGTTGTCTAGAGATAGTTTCCTCCCATCTAGGGAGAGGAACCCTTTTGAAGGAAGTACACCAGTTTTTGAGTTAACCTAAAAAGGTCTCATAGGGTCTTGAGAAGCTACGTGAAAAGTACATGGTATGAGAATGAACCTGCAGACCCATAGATATCCATCTCTAAGTGCATGTGGACGTGTTACCATGGAAGTAACCGGTAAGGGACCTGACTAAGGTAGGCAGGTCACCATGACCCCTATGAAAGGATGGATGTCATCCCATGTATACAAAGAGAGATGATGAAGGCTTGGGCAAGGTTCTAAGTTGGACATGTACTATAAATGGAGAATCCTAAGTCTATCCTAGGGTCAGGTAGGGATAAGACCGATGGAAGTAGGAGTTGCCTAATTCCCCAGTTTTACATGACCATAGGGTTGGGAGATAACAACTATCATTGTTTGAGGGTCATGGGTTAGGAGATTGATCGCCTTCATGAACTCATGGAACCCAAAGGGCAGATGAGTAGGGCACTCTCTTGATGCATGAGGGAAGAGGGATGACCCCAAAAGAGCCAGCACCCTATAGACCTAGAGGAGATGACCAAGGGTATAAACCTCAGTAGGTTTAAGACTAGTTTTCCATGGAGGTAACTTTGATATCAAGATGATTGTGATGTAGAGACATAAGTTGCGTGTTTCAACTTAGATTGGAAAGTGTACTGGCAATGTGGGATGTACCATCTCTACTCGTGGAACAAGTAGAACTTTGTATTTGGACGGACGCCAAATGCTTATTTCTTCTTGTTATGGGAGTGAGAGATAGGACAGTACGCATGCCATACACTAAGGATAAAATATGATGTGAGTTGGAACGTTGCTACGAGGTATGAGGATAGAGAAGATAACATACCCTGGTAAAGTGAATGATACATGGATGGATTACAAACACTAAGAGAAATGAGGTAGTCACCTTATGAGGATGTTTTCATCAAGAGATATGAGTCATACAAGGTTGAGTTTGATCACCAAAAAGATGAGCTCAAGGTGTTTTCAGTGAAGATAGACTTAGAGTTCGAGATGATAAGTGAAATACATGGAAGTGTATGTCTTCAATGTTACCTAATACCTAAGGATGTGAAGTGGTAATGTATGTTCTGGTTGAGATGTATCTAACTAGTTTGGCTAGAAGCTAGAAGAGGTTGTTAGGCTAACCCTAAGTTTGGAAAGGAGATATGTTTGGCTAATACTCTGATGTAATGAGCTATGTTGAATGAGTTAATGGTTGTTTGGTTATCCAGTTTAGTCCTTGATATAATGAAAGGACGGTGGTAGAACCTCAGATGCATTTCTTTAGAAAATAAGGTGATGAAACCCCGACTAGAATGGTTTAGGGTTTTTGAGGTATTGATCTTGAGGAATAATGACATACATGAGATCATGATTTTAAGATCACCATACACCGTACTAAGAAGATAATAAGTGACAGTAGGACTTTGGATAAGGTTGCATGTGGTATATGGCCATGCAAGCCGAGGGTGGAGGATGAACACCAGTAACCCCGTGCATGGATATAAAGGATAAAGAGTCCCCAAAAGAGAAAGGGAGTACATCACAATGGATGTTGTAAGTCTCCCCTGGATCAAGGAAGATCGAGATGCAATATGGGTTATGGTAGTTCGCCTTACCTAGATGACATGAGAAAGGAAGAGTACTATCAAGGGACAAGATCGGGTTGAACTACATATGAGAGAGATGGCTCAACTACACCATGAGGTTGAGTATAAAAGTTCTTGAGTTTGACCTAAAGGTTCCCTTCCAAAGGGTGGAAATAGGTACATGGAGGACTCGATGTTAGTATAGTTCATCACTCATAACTAATGGTTAGTATGATCTAGACTAAAGGGGATGATGAGATCATATGTGCTCGTTTAGGGTGATATCTAGAGACAGTCCTTGTCCTATGAAAGATGTGAGGATAACCACCATAGCTAGTATCGGGATTTAAAGAAGCTCTGTAAGAGAGGTTGTGTCAGTCACCACTTCAGTAAGGTGATATTGGTGAAAGGACCACGTGATGGATAGAAAAGGACCACAATGTGTGTAGATGAAGTCGCTTTGATCGTGCGATGGCTGAAAGGAGCCTAGAGACGACAAGAGTCGTGAGCAGATGCAAAGTAGACAGACACACAGTTCAATGTGGGAGAATATGTGACATGAAAATCTGACACCTCTAAGTTATAACTAAAAGAGCTGAGTCCCCGATGCATGGGTTCCTTTGACATGGTTTGGTGGAGAAGGTTAAGTTTGACCTTACCCCTCAGGATAGAGTAATGTGTGATGAGTTCCATATGTCCAATTTAGAGTACTATGTGAGGTACCCTAACCATGTGCTGAGCAATGAACCTAGTGAGCCCCAAGGGAGGCTGAAATGGCCTGAGTCACCTGTGCAGTTTATAGACGCCAGGATGAAAGAACTCATAGAAAAGAATATGTGATGATAAATGTTCTTTGGTAGCACCATGGGTACGGTAAAGCCACATAGGGGCCAATGATGGACATGGAAAAGTCTTATCCTGAATTGTTTGTTTACTTGATAGAATTTTGGGGACAAAATTCCTATAAGAGGGGAAGGATGTTACAACCCCAATTTTTGGGTTCATTTGGTGAGAAATGAAATTTCTCATATTAAAGATATTTGAACAAATAATGATATAATATGTTTGGAATAAATGGATTTTGTTTACAATAGCCTTGATGATTGTCTTGTGGGATTTATTGGCTATTGGGCCCAAATAATAAGAAAATTCAATTTGTAAATGAATAATTGAATATTTGAGAAAAGAAAGAGGTAGAAACATCTAGAACGCAAAGAGATGTAATCCAAGGATGGATTTCGTGCCTCTTGGGTTCCTTGGGTCCCAAGGAGTCCAAAGTTGTAAAGAAAATACAATAAGCAAAGAAAAGATTAATTAAGTATTTCTTTATTGAGAAAGAAATTGAAAACAATGGTAAAACGTGGAAAATAAGGGGAAAGAGGTATAATTGAGTTATCCTTGGTGGAATTTCATATCCCAAAGACTTCTAATGATAAAAGGAATACCAATGAGGAAAATAAAAGAGAAATAAAGAGAAATCCTCAAAAAGAGATATTTTAACAAGAAATAAACATGATAACGAAAACTAATGCATATAGATGCATCTAGAAGGATAATGAGTATTCCTTAATAGGAATTTTGAAATATTGTAATTTCACGGGGTCCAAGGAACTCCAATAAATAGGAAAGAAATTGAAAATACCAAGAATGCAAAATAAGGATACTTTATTAATGAATGTTGGGACTTTGATAAAAAGAGAGTATTTTCTATTAAAAGAAAATAGATTTTCATGGACAATAGAGTAAAAAGCAAGTAATTTTATGGAGAAGTTGACGAAACCCAATATGGAAAGGAGAAAGGAATTGCATTTAATCCTTGCCTTGATTTACGTATGCATTGCCAATTATGGAAACCGAAACCACATCGACTCGTAAACCCTAGTCGCTACATGTGTATATATATACATAGGGTTACACAGAGGAGAGGAACTACATGATTCCCTCCTTACCAGAGTTACATCCTCCAATAAAATCTTGATAGAATGGTGCCTTCTCTAGTTTCCCCTCCCTTCTGTCCCTGGGCTTTGAGAACACACCCTCAGAACTGGGTTGAATCACACACAATCGACAAGAGAGGGCAAGTCTCCGGTTAGATGTACATACTTATGATATAACCTCTACAGTCCCACCAAGATGGACCTTACATATCCCTTTGTTTACCTTCTCCGACTCATCCACAAGCGTCGCCACATCCGACAAGAGTCTTCGGTTGGGTCCCCGTTGGCCAAAAAAAGACGACGCCACCCTGATCTGTGGATCTGGAGTGGACTGCTGGCGCTGGTGAGGCAGAGGCACCTCTGCAACTTTGTCGCCGGGGACCTGCCGTGGAAAAGGAAGGAGGAGGCAGAGCACTGGCAGGCGGCGCTTGGGGGAGTTTTCGTCCGAGCGGTGTGTGTATGTCCGTGAAGGCATGCCCGTATAGGAGGTGGTTGTGCTACACGTAGAGCACCCCTCATGCGAGTGCGAGGAAGAAAGAGAACATCTGGGAGGTGAACCGTGGAGCGGTGTTGGATCGAAGGGGGAGATGTGGCTGATGGCGTCGTGATGAGGGCAGGAGTGCAGCCCCTCGCTCTGCAGCCTGAATAGTTGGTGGAGAAATGCAGTCACGAGGATCGCGAGGAAGGAGATAATAGAGCAGAATGACGCGAGGGCCCCTGGGGCTGAACATGACCCGTAAAGGTAAAGAGGATTCTGTGCATAATTGGTTGCTTGATTGGGATTTCTCTGTTCTGGTTAATTCTGTCTCAAATATGCAATCAAAGGTATGTGGTTACGCTTATGAATAATCACTTTAGTTTCATGGCGATTTCCGAATGTTTTATTAGTTGCTTGAAAATAACTGTTGGATGTTTTTATTTCATGCAACTAGACTATGACTATCACTATGAATATACATGTATAACTGGCTAGATCCGGGTCCACCTCTGTGACTTGTAAAGGCTAAAAAGGGGTAACCTAGAGTAAGGTCTAGGTTATCGTGGGTTAGAAATTGGGCTACCAAGTGTAGTGCCATGAGACCCATTAGCCTGCCATGAGTTAAGGAGTGGGCTACTTACGAGTAGTGCCATGTGACTCAACCCTAGAAACTGGTTCACTTATAGGTGGGACCATGAGGGGTTTAATGGGGATCTACCATAAGGAAGGTAGTATCCAGGTCCACTGTAGGGATAGCACAGAGGATAGGGTACTCATGGATTGCGGAGTTATATTTAAAACATAATCTTGGTTGTTAAATGATTAATTGAATGATTATGTGGTTATCATAGTTGCACATATATTGTTTTCTCCACATACCAGCTTCGACTGACCGACATTTTGTTTGTCAGCGCTTTAGGTACAAGCCAAAAGGACAAACAGTAAATCGTCATATTGTGAAATACGTAAAGTAAAATACAAGGAGGATTAGTTATACTAGAATCCATAAGTGGATAGAAGTTTAGAGATCCAAGTTTTCAAAAGGTATGCAAAGTTTATTTTCTTACAACTTTTCAGTTTAGTCTGTTAAAATTTAATAATTGTTCTTAGTTAATTGCCGAACCTTTGATCCAGAATTTATGGGTGCGGCTTCGATCTCTCGGTCTCTCTTAATTGGGGGTTATCGGGAGGTGGGGTCGTAACAGGGGAGCTCACAAAAACTATCTTGACTATAAGATTAAGAAGGAGCTCACAAAACTTTGTAAACATCATAAAGAAAATTTGAAACTAGTTATGACCTTAGTATCTTTAAAGTAATCTTGCTTATGAAAATAAAGGATTCTACAATATTGATGAATATAATGTATATCTTGTCCTTAATGGAATTCTCTAAACAAATTAGGGCTTAACATTCCGTGCATTTGGTTAGAGATACATTCATTGATTCTACTATAAGCTTAAAAGAATCTCATATCATTTCAGGGCTTAACAGCCCTTGTAAATGGTTGAGAAACTATTAAATATATTCCTTAGCCTAAAGGATTCTCATGTCACTTTCAGGGATTAACATCCCTTGTAAAATGGATGAGAAATCAATATATGTATCCATCATGAGACTAAATGGATCTCATATCATTTTCAGGGCTTAACATCCCTTGTAAAATGGATGAGAAATCAAAACACATATGCCATGAATCTAAAAGGATCTCATATCATTTCAAGGCTTAACATCCTTTGCAAATGATTGAGAAATAGTTTTTGGCTAAATTTGACATAAAAATAAGTGGTTTGCATTGAGTATTAAATTATCAAATTAAGGGGGAGAAATAAAAGTCATAATTAATGTTTAGCTTGGTTATCTTTTTGAAATGACAAAGGGGGAGAAATAATATAAAATCAATAACATAAAGTAAAATGAGTTTCATAATCTCTTGGCTAGAACATACTTCTAAATAAAAGAATGGCTGCAAAAGGTAAACTTTAGGTATGAAACTCATATGATTTATATTGCCTTGGTTTATATTTTTGAAATGTTTTGTCATATTCAAAAAGGGGGAGATTGTTGGCTAAATTGGACATTATTATAATTCCTTTTTTTACGATAACAACATTTCTTTCTTGTGGTTTTAACTTGCTATTTGAGTGTTTCAGGGACAAGCATATAAGGTGGTGGGTAGCGAAGACTCGGAAGATCAATTTGCTAAAATTGCTTTATTTTCATGATTGTAATCAATGTAAAAACTTGTATAAGTTTATAATGTACAAGTACTTAGATATCATGTAAATCAAGCGTTTAGATCTTCCCTATACACACACAACACTTAGATAAGTAATCCCTAAGTGAGAATCACAATTGGACATTCATTTCTTACACCTAGCATATGAGTTAAAGTTTTGAAACAGAGTTGATCTCGGTCGACACACTTCTCGACCAAGATACTCTTGGTCGAACATTTTCTCGACTGAGAAACTCCCAAGTCTAAAACACAAACACCTTTGCATAACCTGCTAAAAGCCATCACAGAGAAAGGCTCGGTCTAACTTTACTTCAACCGAGACGGTGTCTCGAGTAGGTTCTATAGCCATTAGACTTAGTTCTATAGCCGTTAGACTTAGTGGGGAAAAGTGGTTGGGAGTTGAGTTGAAAGTTGCTCTAGACTTACCCTCGGTCGACAAATTCCTTGACCGAGAGACACTTGGTCGACAAACTTCTCGACCGAGAAGGTTTCTGTCTGCACTTTTTAGAATTAATTAACTAGCCATTACAAATGCAATTAGTTGATATCTAATGGCTAGCTGAGCACTAAGAACCCCCTAGAAAGTGTCTAGAATGTCCCCAAGCATTAGCAAACTACTCCTATAAATAGGATAGCCATAGGACACCTCAAGACACAACTTTCATACACAATTACACTTGAGATTCAATCCTTGTGAGCAAACAAGTTGAGCTACACTTGCAATCTATTTTCCTTGAGCTCTACATCAGTGTCCTATAGGCTGATATATCCTATCCACTATACATCTATGTCCATCCACTTTGGTTAGGAGATCAAACACTTGATATAGGATCAAAGCGCTGTACTCAATTGGTAATGTTGTTTCCTTCTTCCAATCTTGTTCCTTGTATTGTATTTCATTCTCCTTTTCTACTCCTAGGTTGGTGGCTGTGGAAAGGAGGTTGTTGGAGCTTCGGTGGTGAAGGTAGCTTGGCAGACTTAGTATTACTTTAAGAAGGCCATCTCAATGGAAAGCTACTTCAAGAGAAAGGCTACTTCAAGGGGGAGCTTGGAGTTACTTCAAGGAAGGCTGCTTCAAGGTTGGTGAGACTACTTCTAGGTGAAGGATATTCTAAGGGTGAAGGTATTTGTATCTTATTTAACATCCTTGCGAGGTAATAAAATACAAGTGCTTTCAAAATCCCAATTGGAAACAATTGGGTAGTGGACCGACTCCCTTAGTTTTTGCTAAGGGTTTAACTACTCTAAATGTCGTGTCTCCTTCTCCAAATTTCAATTGTTGTTGCTTGGTTGAATTAGTTTGAAAATTATTATAAAACCATATTCACCCCCCTCTAGTGGTTTTTCAATCTTTACGAATTCAAGTATTCAAGATATGTGCTTCTCATTTATGTATCCTAAACAAAAATGGAAGAGAAATTTTTTGTTTGAATCATCAAGTCTAAGCTTATGGGTATTTATGCTATATAAATTGTCTCAAGATCTAGCAAATATATACATAAGACATCGGGATGCTTCCATAAAAAAAATAATATTTTCTAAGTAGTCATCTATAATTTTAGTACAAAATTCAAAACCATCCTTATCCAAACATGAAACATAATTGATGTTCCTATTTATGACAAGTACACTAATACTAGTCATTTAACTCTATTACATGCCTATTGACAGTGGAAGGTCTAGAAAGTGTGGATTGGGGGCTGAGTAAAGTTGAATAAGTGTTTTTTTATCCAAAAAATTGATTTTGGAATAGCCAGGAATCAAAACCAGGGGCTGCTAGCACTAAACACAGAGCACCAACCAGTTTGACTATTTCTCAACTTTTTAATTATGTATGAAACACACACACACACACACACACAGATATATATATATATATATATATATATATATATATATATATATATATATATATTGTATGTAATATTTCAACGCACCCATAAATATGTGTATTTGGATTTGGGAGGTGGGGGATAGAACCCAGGATACCCACACAAATCCGTCCTTGTCTACTAGGAAAGGTAAATAATACAAGACAACTGTAGTGGCTACAACTCTTGCTACATTATAAACATGTAGATCCAATTCACCCTTCTTTAAGGGTATGCTCTTTTTTAAATCCTACATATTTGAACATATATGAGATCCATTTTAGTATTGAATACCATTAAATGAAGAGGTAGATAATTTATCCCTATAGTGTAGATATCTAAAGTGGCAGTCACCATCCCCAACGTATTATCCTCAATTCCTCTAGGTAGCATGGGAAATTTCTTTTACAATGTCCAATCTTGTGATAATGGTGAAAATCACCTTCCTTTATCTCTCCTCCTTTTGCTTTACGTGTTGAAGATTTAGACTTTCAACTAGCCTTAGAACCTTTCTTAGCTTTGCCTTTGCCCTTGGAATTTCTATTTCCTTTCTTGATTGTCAACTCAAATTTAGACTATGTTTCTTCATCCAAGTCTCATCTATTCTCAACACACTGAGCAACTCTAACAATGGTTTAAAAAAATCTTTTTTTCTTCTTCAAAAAAACTACTATTTTATTGGTAAGTCATGCATAAAGCATGCATTCATTTACAAAGGACAGGTATTAAACCCTAATTACATGTTCATATCCCATAGGTGGGATGTAATACATAGTCATATACTCATTTTTGAAATGTTGTACTTTGACCACCACGTGCACCTCTTCTTTGTGTGATATAGCAACCTTTGTCACCAGAACTTGATATTAGGAGAAATTCAAAAGTGGAGTAGATAATAACCATGCTATAAGTTTGGGATTCTTCTAATCACCATCATCAATGAACTGAACTGTAAGACTGCTACCAGATTCAATAAGAAAGCTATTGTAAGGAGACGTATATGCCCATTGTAATGGCATATGAATAGCTACCAATTCATCTTCTAATACAAAATCTAGGAATATAGATTTAGAAGACCTAAAGAACCAGGAGACCTCATGATCTTTGACAACAAATGTTGTTGACATCCTACCAGATTGATAAGAAGCATATGTATTAATCTTGATCCACCTAGGAGCGGGGTGTAGCCACCTTTGATAAGTTGTAGAGACCATGGGATGGTCCTATGTTTGTGAAAAACAAATGCCCCTAGTGATGGTTGTTGCCTTTCTAGTGATATTGTTAGTTAGTTGATTAACTTGTGAGGCACTCTGTAAATGAAAAGTTCATTCCTAGCAATCCATAATTCATAACAACCACATATAAAATATTAAATATTTTTGGATATGTTGTTATGGAATTCGTTAACTAAAACTTGAATTCTTGGGAGAAGAATTGTAACATTGTGAACTCAATCTATAGCTTCTACCAAACTAAGAGAAAATATGTACAATATCGAAGAACATGTATAGTGGACTATATGATGCTCCACAAATTTGGCATTTAGTATCTTGAGTAAAATGTCTTTGAGCTCTTCTAGCATTAGTCATTAAAGCTTCATGAAACCAAATCCATAAGAAAACATTGTACCTGGAAGTCCTACCATAACTTTCTCCATGGTCCTTGTAAAGCCCTTGATACATTAGTAATCCTTAACTTGTAAGCCAATGAAGTAGAAAATCATCCTAAACTCATTAAATTCCAATACCACTCATCCAGTTCGTCACATGAAGGTGGAAATAACATAATTTTGATTGATGTATCACTAGGGATATAGGAATTAATAACCTCTACATGCCACATACCATCTAGTGTCACCATAGAAGACACTGTTAAGTATAAAAGTTTAGGAGGTACATGTTGGATAACCAAGTCATTTTGATTTCTAACTTGAGGGATCCAAGCATCAGACTAGACTGAAATGGATACTCCAAAGAAATTTGTAATACAAACTCCTTCAATGATCTAACTATTCTCCAAAAATATGTACTATGATGGCCAAAAGACTATCTGAAGGATTTATATTTATATAAAATACCTTTTGCCCAAACCATATTATGACCAGTGAGCAGGTCCATGTAGACTTCACTATAATAGTTGTGTTCCATCCATGCACTATATTAATACCCAAACTCGCATTATCTTTGGAAGAAATGAGTTGAGACTAGGAAACCAGAGACATAGGAGATGCAACTTCAGGTCTTCACCGAATGAACCTTCTTATCAATGTGTCGATACGATTATACAAGGATATTGTTATAATACAAGTATGCATAGCATATGTAGGAATGAACTATACAATTGAATTCCCAAGACACACCCCGGCTAAATAAAGGATACTAGCATACCAATAGGTTACCCATGCCTCTATTTGATCATAAATCCAATAATATGTGGATTTAATGACTCTACCATGTATAACAGGCACACAAAGATATCATCTAATATTTTTAGTGGCCATCATCATGGCTATATCACATATTTGGTGTTTCAGACTTGTTGGAAATACTAGTGAGAAAAATATTACACTTTTCTCAACTAAAACCAATTGCCCATGTTCATTGCCAATTATCTCAAAACATTGCATGATCATGTTGATGTGATGAATATCATCTCTAGCAAACAAAATAATATCATTTGTAAAGGTAACATGAGAAAAGGTTGATCCTTGACTCAATAATTTTATAGGTTTCCATCTACCAATTTGAACTTCTACTTCAATCATCAGACTCAATCAATTCAAGAACCCTACAAAAAACTACGAGGATCACATATCTCCCTACTTAAATCCTCTTGTTGCTTTAAATTCAGGTAAGTGATCACCATTCTAGATAATAGAAATGTTGCCACCACAAATAGAATTCATGACGTAAATAAAAATTGTCACATGCATATTAGCATTAACAAGAGTATCAAGGATCAACTCCCAAGACATTTGATCATATGCTTTAGCCAATTTAGCTTTAATTGCCATTGTTTTCACTCCATGATTCCTATGTATGTAATGAATTAGTTCATGGACCAATATTATATGGTTAGTAATCCGACATCCAGGTACAAGGCATGATTGTGTGTTATTGATCTAGTTAGCCATATGTGGTTTAAGTCTCTCAACCACAATTTTAGAGATGAATTTAAGGATTATATTATTCAAGGAAACTAGTTGAAAAGGACTACATTTTTTAGGATTAGTTACTTTAGGAATAAGAACCATATGGGAATTGCATAAAGACTGAGGCAAAGGTATCCATTTAACGATGCATGAATAGTTTTTAGAAGAGAAAAAACCTGATAATTTCCCAATGATTGAGACAGAACTCCCAGTCCACACCATTTGGACTAGCCACCTTGTTCTTGTCCATTGAAAGTAAGATCGCATGTAATCTAAAAAAGATGGCAACCTTGCCACATAGTTGCTTGTAGAATTGTCAAACGACATTGACTATGTGGGACATGATTAATAGCATGTTGAGTTTGAGTAATTGGTGAAAAAAAGTGTGATTTGTAATAATAATGGATCATATTCTTGAGAGAAACATGGACCAATATGACTAGTCTGTCATCATTTAATAAATAAGAAATATGATTTCTTTGTCTTCTGGCTCTAACATATGAATGATAGAAATCTGTGTTGGCATAACCACCCTTTTAACCATATTATACGACTCTTATGCTTCAAATTTGACAAGTTCAGATTGTACGATTATATCATGTTGTCTCAATTAATCACTAGAATACATGTCCTAGTTTATCGAGTACTATGAGGCCAAGATATCTTAGAAAACCTGATTTTTTTGAAGGAGATATGCTTTTGAACATAGAAATTCAAACATGTTTTTCCAATCTCATTTAATAATAATATATCAAATATTACCCAAAGCACTACCAAAGTCCAAAGAAAGTGGCCAATTGTGAGCCAACATCTGCTTGAAATTTGTATCATTGTTCCCACTATCTTTACTTCTGAAGATAAACTTGTATTTTATAGGATTTTTTTATAAAACCAAGAGAATTATGGCCATATTGTATTATGAGAAGGTGACATATAGAGAATTGTAGAGCATTCATGACAAACTAGGGATTAACCAACACTCTATCTAAACATTCATGCAATCTGCCCACCTTTTAAGTATATGGAAATCCATGGAAACCTAGGTCAAATACTTTTGATTGCATCATGCAATCTTGAAAAAGATTAGCTTCTGATAAATTAAATTTGATGAACCAAGTTTCTCAGTATGGGATAACATCACATTGGAATAACCCATAACTTCCCATGGTAGTTGAATATTAGAGCTTGCTCTTGGTAAATGCTTCCATAATAAGTTACGAATTTGAGGAATATGGTGTGCATAAACAATAGTAACATAATACTTGTTGTTGTCACAACAATGATTATACTATTTGATACTCTCAATTGGATTCACTTACACATGATATGAATTCCATAAGAGTTAGATACCACTAGAGAATACACATGCTTCAACTCTATGGGAAGAGTTAAAACCAATGTTACTTTTAGCATCTTCATCAATAGTTCCTGATATTTTATGATCCATAATACCAACTAACACAATCTTATATATTTGAATCATTTACTAAAGATGATTAGGGTATGGCCATTACCAGTCCCCCTAACATTCCAACATAATGTGTCTAACATACAATAATTAGATTCAATCAGCAACCTCCTAAGACCCCGAAGCCCCATTTGCATCTTGATTATCCTGGAGTCTTCTTGCTTGACCTCTAGTTATATATGAAGAATGTTTCATCTTTCCACTTGTGCCCTCACACCCCTTCCAAATTTTCCAGATGAAGGAAGATGTAAGGAGGTGGATCTATTAGGTTATATATGACCGAGTTAGAGGAATATGGTCCTTGGACAACAAAAGTTTTGTCTTGCTATATATATTAAATAACTTCATCAAGACGTGGGTCAACAATCATATTAGTTACTACATATTGGTCGCATGTTCTTCAGTAATGGAAGTCATAACAAGAGCATTGGAAGGAATAGAGGAAGTGTCTTGAAGAGTAACTTGTGCAAGTGAGCAACATTTTTAAGGACCAAAAAAATTAGACACTAACATAGATGAACCATGCTTCAACTTCTTGTTCCAAACTTTGGAACTGCTATTATTGTTAACATTATGTTGTATAATAGGAGTTGTCATTACTACATTCTAATAAAACTCAACATCCATGTTATCTAGTTGTTATATATGTTATTAGTAGCATGTCACGCTACCATAGACTTATAACTTGTAGATTTTTGTTGACGACGCCTGTGAATATACGACCATAGGACACCTATCAACGATCTTCCTCAGAATTCCAGGGTATTCTTGCATCAGTACCATGATCTTATGTATCATGTGTATTAGGAGTTTCCTTCTGAACAATACACTCTCCTTGGTGATGACCTAGAAGATCACATGTATGACAGATGATCAGTAACAATTCACATTTGACCTGATACACCACTTGATCAATAACAACTGCTTGTCAGACCAATTTTTTAGTATTATTCTCAATTTCAAGTCGAGCAAATTGACTTCTAGAACACTATAGAGTATGTTTATATATTTTGAAAAATCTCCCTAGAACATCTCCTACATGTTGAAATAACATTGGATGATATAGGTTGAGAGGAAGGTCAATCACCCTTGCCCAAACAACTATGGACTTAGGTAATCTAGAAGTAGGAAGACTAGGTGACCATCTACTAACTATTAGGAAATATCCATAAATAGACCATGGTCCATTGATAAGTGCTTTATCATAGTCCCGTTAGCAATGAAATTGCACAAAAAAGTTGTTTAGACTCAATTCATATACTCACCATCTGCCAACTGGTTTCCAAAGAAGCTTAAGTTTGCTACAAAGGGTGAGACAACCAATTAGCCCTTAGATGGGAATGAATACATCATCCTGGGGAGACCCTTCCTATCTATAGTGGATGCGGAAATCAAAGTGTGCACTAGTACTATGACGATCACCTATGTTAGGAAGAAGATATATGTTTTCATGTTCACATAGAAAGAAAGACAAAGGCTGAAGGATGAAGATATATGCATCAACTTGGATTATACCGACTTTCATCAATAGTGGTTGGCAAACAATAGTTACAGAAGCATGCATGTTCCTTGGGATGAAGACCATGTAGTCAGGGCTTTGGAGAAGGTCACTTTGGAAGATAAATAAGATACTTTTGGAGTGAACACTTGATGAGAAAAGAACAACATGCCCGACTGAAGGCAATAAACCTAGAGCTAGTGGGAGGCAACCCATGCTGTTATAGCTGTCAAATAGGTGGGCAGGTTTAGTTTAGGTTGGGTCATTGCGGGTTTGGGTCTCGTGGGTGCGGGTCAAAAGAACCTAGTTCTAAATAGGTGGAACAGAGACAAACCCAAACCCGACCAGCGGGTTGTGGGTTGGTCGTGGGTGCCCATCTAAAAAAAATACAATGCTAGTGTTTGTTTACATAAAATATGTCACAAAACAATCATGTTCTACATTGTCATGTAAACTTTATTTTATTTGTCCAAAAAGTTTGTTATCAGAGGAGTATCAAACAACAATATACCTATGAACAAAGATGATATGCACTATTAAAGAAAAGTCATCGACTGGGTGAATTAATTATCTAGATTGCATAAATGTTGAAATAGCAAAATTACTATAGAGTTTAAATGCTTAAGTGAGAAGCATACATATTTAAAAAAATGAGGACAACCTACATCAAACAAAAACATTAATAGAAAATAATCTATTGTGAAGGGGTCATCCAATTGAGACGGGGTACAGATGGGGACAAACACACACAAATGACAAGCTTCATATATGTTGCACGTGTATATCTTTTTACTGATAGTTGAATATTATATGAATATATGTATGTATGAAATTAGTGTAATTAAGCCGGTCACCCGTGGGTGCCTGTGAATTTCCCATGAAATGAGTGGGTACGAGTTTGGGTTTTTTTCCAGCAGGTGGTAAATTTTAGGACCCAAAGCCAACTTAAACGGGTCAACCCATGGGCACCCGCAGATTTAGACCCAATTTGGCAAGTCTACACATAAGTTTGAGATTCTCAAAACCATTTCTTTTCATTTGCTTTTGCCCATTCCACAAAATACACACACCATACTTGATGATTTCTCTATTTGTGAATCATGTTTGTACAAGTAAATGGAGGAAAGGTGATGAATGAAGGAGCTAGAAAAGAAGAAGATCAAAGTTGAAGAACATTGCAAATAAGCAGAAGATCTACAAAAAGGAGTCTAAGCACTGCCGTGTGGATGGAAATCCAGAACTGCTGTGTTTCTCAGCTCGACCGTGGTGACACTATCCTTCTCACCTAATGCTACTTTGATTACTCCACCTCTTGGCAGCTGCCTTCCACGACTCCATACCATTTACCGTGCTATTCTAAACTTCTATTTCATGCTAAGGAAAACAAGGTCTAAAAGTTTGAGGTGGTAGGACAGTAAGCCTTTGTTCTACCTCAATTTTCCTCTATATTCCTTATTCTACATTTTTGCCAAGATGGTCAAATAATTTAACTAAATCTTATACTTGTCTATCCTGACCTTGTGTGTTTGTTACACCTGCATACATGTAGTTCTTTTTCATGCATTTTTGAGTAATTTAAAAAAATTGCTCCTTTTGTCATTCCATCCCTTGCATTGCATTCATGTAGATTTTTGTGTGTTTTAGTTAGGATTTGCTTGCTTTATCTTTATTTTTCCGTAAAAGTAGGTTTGAATGTGATATAGAGCAAATTGGCATCATTTTGCCCAAATTTGGAACTTCTTACCCAAAAAGCTTGTTTTGACTTAATATCCACTTTTCGAACTTAAAATCTTGACGCTTGACAAATGCATGCTACATAACTATGTTCTCTTGCTAAATGGTCTTAATTGTTGACTTTCTACATGTGAATCACTTCTCTCATGTTTGTGAATGGTTTGGTTGAATTGTGACTTGATCAAGCTATGAATGCTTAGGTTTTATGGAATCAAATGATAGAAGTATGAATTTCACATTGTTCACTCAGGTGGCATGACATTAATTGATGAAGTGTTGGAATACTTTTCATGCAATAAATTTTATGTTGAGAACCACACTAGTGACCCCTCTTTGACTTGAATTTTCTTTCACCATATTCTTACCTCTCTACCTCCTGAAAGGATACCATAGTGCACATATTCAACCTTGGTCACCTCCAAAAGTTTGGGGTGGCCATATATATATATATATATATATATATATATATATATATATATATATATATAGTCAGGCTAGAATACACTCGAGTGTACGGATCGCACGAATACACTCAAGTGTGTTTGCATATCAAGACCATTTTTTGCAAAATGTAAACCATTGATCTTCACCGTCATACTATAACTAGGCTACATACAAATTTTGAGCCCATTTGGATGAGTGTAAGTCACGCATCCAAGGGCAACAAAATCGACGTGCGAAACTAATCCGAAATGCATAATTTTTGCGGTCTTCATAACATGATCTATACATATCCAAATGTGCTCAAATTTTACGTATGACTTGTTCACGAGATGTTTAAGAAGATCAATAGATTAGATTTAAAAAAAAAATTTACATCATGAAAAACTACTTGAGTGTATTCCGCTTCAGATACACTCGAGTGTATTCTAGCCTGACTCTCTCTCTCTCTCTATATATATATATATATATATCATGGATTCACTCTCACCACCATATTCCCTAGATACACCAATGGAAAAGAAAAAAATAAAAGAGAAAAAATAAGAAAAATAAAATGCAAAAAAGAGAAAATAAAATAAAAGATGAGTTCTCCTATGCAATTGCACTCCAATCTCATACCACAACCCTTTCTTTTATTTTCTCACCCATTGACCTAGGAAACATCAAACCTAGCTCGCTTCATCTTTTTTCACAACCATGTGGGTCACATAGTTTGGTTTGAAGTGTGAAATTGAATGCATGAAAGTGAAACAACACTCTTAGTCATCATTGATAATCACCATTATGAAACGGTATACCTGGAGCTACATGAAAGCCATATGTATTGATTGTGTACTATGCCCTACATTTGAAGTTTGTAGGCTCAGTTCTATTTTCATGATTGGTTTGTGAAAGTGGAGAGGAGATAGGTGGAACACATGTACTTAGTCACTTTAAGCCCATTTAGTCAATAATCATATCTTTTAGTGCATTTATCATTCTTGTTTGTTGAAGGAAATTAAAGAGAGATTAAGTTGGAGCATACTTGAGAATAAGTATGTTTTAAGTTTGGTTGGTGATGCAATCCTATTTTCGGTCTCCATCTTGAGTTGTTTTCCACTTTTATCACATATAAACATTGTTACAATGCAAGTTATTCCCCTAATATGTGGGATTAAGAGAGAAAGATTTCTCCCCCCTCTCCCACGCCTGTGGCAGAGGCTGAACGCCCGCGAGGGTGGAAAATCAAGGCAGAAACTAAGATTCGAACCCGAGTCCCTTTGTTAGGGGACACCGTGCTTGACCACTTGATCCACTCCTTGTCGACATTATTCCCCTAATATGTGATTTCATATCAAATGCACTTATGGCTGCTTTTTGTGTGTTTTTCGGGCATTTGCACATGTGTAGGATGTAAAGAGAGAGAAGGAGAGGATCCTTGGGTTTCTACATTCCTAGATTGGAGCCATATATTCTCCAGATATTCCTTGAATAGGCATAAATTGGTTCAAGGCAAAAAGTAACCATTTGGAGGAGTTAAAAGCAAAGATGAGCAGTTGAGACCTCACCATGGTATGTGGTACTCTACCATGGCCGTGGCAAGATGACTCAAAATTATAGTAAAGATGTCAAAAAACCAAGTATTCATTATGGCTGTAGCCTCTACAAAGACCGTGGTACTGAAGACTCACCTCGCCCGTGGAAACTGCCACAACCATGGTGACAAGCTTCCACAATGGCCAACTCAACAAAATGACCATGGCTGCCTCCCTCTAGCACGACAGTGCTCTGCTCCACACCCGTACCGCCTTCCACTCACCATGGTTGTGGCACCCACCATAGTCGTGGCCACTAAACCTCCAAGACCCCATTTCAACCTGTCATTTTACCCATATCCACCTCACCCGTACCCATCCACTACGAGCGGGATGACCCCCATCAACCATGGCCATGGTGATTGCCCAAACCCTACCTATTTTTGCATTGAATTTCCATTACTACCCCCACTTACCCCAGTGCTTCCTCACCCACTATATATACTAGGGTGGTGGATGTAGCATGAAGGTTAGCCATTATAGCAGTCTCCTTAAGATCTCTCACCTACCCTCGTCCATCCCCTACTCCATTTCCACCATCCACTACCTCAAAACCCTAGTTTTCTAGGGTTTCCACCACAAAACCTCATATTTCCATGCCATCTACCTACCTTGGAGGGTTGTGGTCGAGCTACAATAGCTAGGAGGTGAAGCAAGGAGGAGCTTCCATGAGATTCCATGGCTTTGTTCCTCTTTCTTCTTTCCCTTTTGCTATTTTGTTTGAACATGTGTAGCTAAGCCCTCTTGGTGGGCTGTTTGGGGGATTAAATGTCACTTTGATGCCTTGTTGGGGGAATATAACCTGTAATGAACATAATTTCATTCTATGATGATTGTCTCTTGCTTCTATCTTATTTCCCATTATTCTACTTGTGATATATGCTTCAAAACACAGATTGCTTGTTGTTTGATTCTTGAAAACACCTAGATTCTAGAGGAAAACAAATTGTATGTGACTATCTTATGAATTGATTCTAGGTCCAACTAGTGGATCCTTAGCTAGCACCCTATCTTACTAGATACAAATCTATTCTCTTACAACTAAATGTGAGATCAAAGTAGCTAATGTAAGAGGGATCAATGTAATTGCCTAGAGTTTTCTAAAGGCTAGATGGTGAGTAACATTAGGTAAGACATCCTCATATGTACTCCCCCTTATTACCCTTGGATCTCAATTACCCTAATAACACTTATCCTAGAAACCTAGATTAGTCAAATCCAATTGAGATCCCACCTTAACCTTGGTCCAATTGAGCCTCATAAGGATAGATAGGGTGTGTAAGGGTGTAGTTCCCCTCACACACGCTATTCTATCCATGGCCAACCAATATTCTAGGGAAATCTCATTGCATTTGATCAATTGTTTGGTCTGGCAATCTATAATGAAAAGATAGGATTTGCATGTTATATCACCCCTCAACTTGGATTCATGTGACACTCCCCCAAACAGCCCACTCTTCCCATAACTTGCTTAAAAGCCATCTTGCACTCTTAGCTATTGTATGCTAGTTTAGTTGCTTACTTTCATTGCTTTTTAGTTAATAGCCTTGTTCTTGGTAGTTAATCCTTGCTAGGGTAGTTAGTTCATCCATGTGCTTGCTTAATCTATATAGTGGTAGTTTAGGTCTTTAATTGCTTTAGTGTCTTAATTGCTAGTCTAGTGTAGTCTTGTGCATTTACTTAATTATTTGCTTTCCCTCATTTTGCGGTAGTTTTTCCCCGAAGGATTAAAGAGATACACACTCCAAGTTCCAGGAATAATCACTAACAAATGCATTGCCAATTTTCGAGTAAATAGAAGGATAATAAAATAAAAATTAAATCTCACAACAAAATTGTATTTATAGGTTCGACATGTAGACAACAAGCCAAAAACTTACTTAATGTTGAAGGGAGCTAAGATCACAGTCTTGGAATCACCAAAATACTGCATCGTAGTAGTCACATATTCTTTTATGCCACTCGGATCTCTAATGACATCACTAATCAATGATGGCATTAGAAATCTCACATTTGTTATTCCAAAGTCACGAGTTGTGTAATACAAATGACTGATATATATATATATATATATATATATATATATATAATAGGAAACATTAAAAAAATCACATATGACGGGGTATACACACTCACCAACACCAAAATTCTATCATTGATGTGTTCAACCAATCATAATTAAATAGATTAGAAATATCTGTCAACACTATAGCATTTTCCCATCATATACCTATTTATCCTCCTCAAGGCTGATCACAATGGTATCTGTTTGGTCTATAGTGTCTAACCATCTTGTCAATGTTTGGCAGCTAGGGCCTAAGGAGTGGAACAACTCCTGTGGAATAAAATGAGGGGGCAGAGGCTTCGAAACCCTAGGGGGCTTCTTAGTTGTTGTATGCTGCATGCATGTATTCTAATATTAGATTTCTATTATTTATTGAAGTTTCAATATACATTTGTCATACCCAAATAAATATAATAGTCATTTGGGCCATCCAATAAAGCCACCAACTACCTCTCTGACTGTGGTGGCATTTGGGTTCTCGTATGGGAGAGGTATGTACCACATTCCCAAAAAGAAATGTATGATTTTCACATGATAGTGATCAACATAAAGGAGAATACCATGAACCACATCGGCAAAAGAAGCCTCAACATTTGTCACAATGTTGCCTGCTGGTTCATCAATGGGAAGACATCATTTTCTGGACACCTAAAATTTTATGAAACATAAAATTTAATTTGACAAACATAAATATTGACGTTTGGGATTATTTTATCACAATGTATAAATTGACTCAAATTGAACCTTACCTCGACCATGCCATATGGGTCCGAAGGAATACTCCCAAAGCATTATGTGGGCTAGTGATGAAAAACATTTGTGACTATTGGAGAAGCTTGTGCTGCATGAGAAGCTATATATTTCTCCAAGGCTGCATTTACAATTCTACATACTCTTTGTCCACTCCCCCTTTCTTGGCTTGTTTGCGATTATGTTGGGATACACCAGAAAAAAGATTTTATCCCATACTCATCTCCAATGCCCCTAACACGTCCAAGATGCTCTTCTTTCCCTAAAGTAACTGTCTATTCATCGTGTGTGTCCTGAGGAGTGAACTTTCCCCCCTTTTCTTGGGTAGCAAACTCCAACTAATTATCATCAAAAACCGACTAATCAGTAAAACTTAAACAATCAAGTAAAAAAAGAACATGGTCTATATTGTGAGACCAAACAATTTAGCATTTTATTAGCCATCTCATGTGTTGCTTGGATGAGGATTTCTCTAACTTTGTTTCTCCTTGCATCTATCCACTCAATATAGTGAGGAAATCATCCAAAAGCACTAGCAGACTCAGTGGTAGAAGTAGAAGGCCCTTGTTTTTTCCCTTGCTCTTGTTCTCCATCTTCCCCTTTCTCTTCTCCTTGCTCTTACTCTTATTGTAGCATCTCTCTCATCAGGTGACATTTCCAATAACCAGTTGAACCCAACCAGTGGTTGCGTTTCTAATAACCACCTAAACCCAACCATTGGTTGTGCTTATTCTTGTCAAACCTCACTTTTTGAACTTTGTGAAGGTCTTGTTAAATTCATACAAGTGATATTGTTTAGTAACCATAAGAAATCATAAATATGTAATTATTTCAATACCTAGAACGCATCTATTTGTCTCTTCCAAACAACTCCTTCCAACCATCTTTATCAATGTTGTTCCATTTAAGCCAGGGTTCTTTCTTATCTCTAAAGACATAGTCTCTTGTGAGGATTTCCCGCCAATCTCTGCATATTCTCTTGATGATCTGCATAATAGACTTGCAATACAACTTTTCATCAAGTTCATATCGATGCTAAAAAGGTTCAACATTTAATCTTGTTTAGAAATGTTAAAAGAAAGAATAGTAAAAATAATATATAAATGTAATTGCATTTATCTCACCTCTAACTCCCTCCAGATGAGGTCTTTATAGACCGTACTCACTTGTCTCCAATCCTCAACAAGGAGAGACACTTTGGTTCGACTAAGGACCCTACAATAGCTGACAAACTCTTTAGTAAGTAGCATGCCTGATTAATTGAATTCAATGATGCCCTTCCTCCCTTACCTATTTGCAGCATATTTCATCATAATTATCCCTCTAACTCCCTGAAATTTTGGTTTATCAGCACTATCAACACCATGGCCAGGATTATTAGCATCCTCAAGCTCATGATCATTGCGCTCCTAGTCAGATGCCATCTATAAAATTGAACATGAAAAAAAGTCAGATTATATACAAAAAAGTCAGATCACATACAAAAAGTCAACACTATAAAATGTCAGATCACATATGAACAAATAAACATGTTATATAATTCTAAGAAGCACCAAATCACATGTTCATTATACCTTAAACTTATATCCCTTCTATGTGATCTTCACGTGTATAGTCATCAGTGTTAGATTCAACATTTACACTTGGTAAGCCAACAAAAAATGGACTAGAGTCATCATACTTGTCATAATACTCTTCTTCATCATTAGGATATGAGAACTGTCTTTTCCCATGAAGAACTACATGCCAATTTTCTTTTGCATGATCTTCAGTATAGAATACATGTTTTTCCTATGATTCCATGATGAAGGGTTCATCCTTCTCTCCCGTCTACTCAAAATTCACTATTGTAAAACCAAGTTTGTCAACTATAACCCCTTTATTGTTATCAAACCGTTTACACCTAAATAATGGAACTCTAAACTCTGTGTAGTCAATTTCACATATGTCTTTAACACCATCGTAATAAGACATCTTTCCTTCACGTGATCTCTTTTCCTTGGCACTAGAAAAATATAATGTAGATGCTTGAAGGGTGACCCCATTATTTTGGACGACACTTTTATCTTCTTGACATTTTGTATAGTATGAAAATCCATTTATATCAAACCCTTTGTAAGATGTAACGTGGGTCTTTGGCTTATACGTGAGCCATTTGATAGTTTCTGTAACATTATTTGGTATTTGAGATAGTTTGTGGAAGACTTTCTTTTCAAACTACCTAATAAATGTCCGATTATGCTCTCTAGCAAGTCACATTGAACGGGCTCAGGGATAACGTGTCTTAAGCTTGTTGGTGTGTTCGGTGATATAAATATCCACATTGCCAATGTTGTGTAAAACATACAAGTGTGCTTGTTACCATTGCTCACGACTGATATTTATCTATCTTTCTCCCAAAACACCTTTGGCCTAAGTAAACATCAAGGTTCACAACATTAGTAGGAGTTTTACTGCAACTCAAAAAGGCATTGAAAAAGTCCATGACCTCACAAGAAATATAGATCTCAATGATACTCCCTTCAGGTTGACAATGGTTCCGCAACATCACCTTTGAAAACACTCATGTATCACTCAAAAGGATACATCCAATGCAAGAAATTTGGATCCAACATTTTCACTTCCCTAGTCAAATGGACAACTAGATGTACCATCATTTCGAAGAATGAATGGAGGAAATATTGCTCAAGTTGATGTAGGGTAACAACCACTTCTCTTTACAACTTATCTAGAATCTCAAAATCAATTATTTTTCTACATAGAGTGTTTCAGAAGAAGCAAAACCTAGTGATTGCAAACCTAACATGCTTAGGAAGAATGGATTGAATAGCCATAGAAAATATATGTTGCATTAGAGTGTGACATTCATGAGATTTAAGACATATCAACTTCAGATCCTTCATTGATACCAAGCTCCATTTATTGGCTGAGTATCCCTGTGGTACCTTAACATTATGCAAGCACTCACAAAAAGTTATCTTCTCCTTTGTAGACAAAGTGTAACAACCAGGAGGTAGATATGTGTAGTGACCTTTGGTAACTTCTTTTGTTAATTATTTCCTTATACCCATTTAACTTAGGTCCATTCTAGATTTGATGTCATCTTTAGTCTTACCAGGTATATTCAACAAAATGCCAATAATGATATCGCAAACATTTTTCTCAACATGCATGACATCGATACAATGTCGAAATGTCAAAGAACTCCAATAAGGAAGATCCCAAAATATCGACCTATTTTTGAATAAAGACTTTTCACCTGTGGGATTAGTACATAGTCTCTTACCAAAATGATTTACAATGTTGTTTATCTTGTATAAACATCATCCCCTAGCATAGGTTTAGGGGCACTCTGTTCCTCAGTTGAGTCATTGAATGTTTTGTGCAACTTTCGGTAAGGATGCACCTTTGGCAGTAACCTTCAATGATCAAGATACAATCTTACCACCATGTTTTAGTATGACAGAATCTGAATTTTCCTCACATACATGACATGCCTTGGTTCATTTGATGTTGTAGACAGACAACTTCCATAAGCAGGAAAGTCATTAATAGTGTAAAACAACATAGCACATAAATTAAACATCTCTTGGCACAAAGCATCATAAGTCATCACACCTACTCTGCATATTTTCTTTAATTCATCAATAAGAGGTTCAAGGTAAACATCAATATCGTTGTGAGGTTGTTTAGGGCCCGATATTAGCAACAACAACATGACATACTTATTCTTTATATAAAACCACAAGGGAAGATTGTATACAACAAGCATGACATGCCAAGTACTATGTTGGATGCTTAATGTTCCATACAAATTTATCACGTCATTACAAAGTCCAAGTCTTAAATTCCTGGAATCTTTCCCAAATTCAGGATATAATACATCAATCTTTTTCTATTGTGGGGAATCAAACTTATGTCGTAGCATACCATGATTTTTTTCTTTACCTCTACATACTAAGATATTTTTTTTGGATCTACAACATTAGCAAACAAGCATCAAAACTAGGGTATTATAGGCAGACACCAAATCAGCTTGGCAGGAGACTTGGTTTTGGTCATACCCAATGTCGTCCTTTTGTACCTAGATTCCCCACATTTTAGACATTCTTTCAGATATATATAGTCCTTTTGAAATAGCACACAATCCTTCAGGCATGCATGTATCTTCTTATCCTCCATTCCCATTGGGCAAAACATCTTTTTCATTTAGTATTTTGAGATTGGAAGCTCATTGCCTTTAGGGAGAATTTCTTTTAACAAAGATGATAGAGATGTGAAGCTTTTGTTGCTCCATCTATTGTTAGCCTTCATCATATACAATCTCAACACAATGCTCAACTTTGTAAACTTAGTACAACCTAAGTATAATGGTTTCTCAACATCATGCACAATGCTTCAAAATAAGGGAGGTGGGTCTATAACATTTACCCCACAACTATCTAGCATCACATCAACCATGTATGTTGGAATTGGTTTGTTCTCATCAACATCATCAACCATTTATTCTTGGATACAACTACCACTACCAACATATGCTGATCTCATACTAGGAATCTATCCATGCCAATACCATTTTGTATAACCCTCCACAATCCTATTTCACATGACATAATCTTTGACCGTGTCAACAATGTCAACTTTTAGGTTGTTGCTACAATTCCTACATGGGCAATAGAACCTATCTCCATGTTGTTTTCTATGTTCCTATAGAAATCTTACAAACTCATTGAGACCATTCATGAACTCTGGAGTGCAACGATTTGGTTTAGAGATCCATGATCGATCCATTTTTATATGTAATCATATGGGAGACAAGTAACTCATCAGGTTCTAGCTAGTAAGTTAATTTTAGGGAAAAATATGTTTGAATAATTGAGCCGTAATCATCTAGTAGCATTCACATTCATGAATGAGTACCATCTATCCCATTTTTGAGTACTTCATCTCACTAGTAAGTGTATAATGCGTGCTCAATTTCAAACATTTTTGACAACATTTCCCCGCAGTTCTCCAAGTGCACCGATGTTGAGGGGAAAATACCCACCTACATATGTGCCCAGAGAACAAATGGAAAATGTTGTCGAAATTTATTGAAATCAAACACACATTATACACTTACATCCTAAGTGAGATGAAATGCTAAAAAACAGTCCCAAATCAGGGACTCCTAATGAGTAAATCTCAGACGGGTTTTTAGGTCAAAGACAAAGTTTAGAAATTAATTAGGACTTTGAATATAGGGTTTACATATTACATTTATATATTAATGTTTAAATATTAGGGTTTATCCACAAATTAGGGCTTACTTGCATATTAGTTTCAATATCTCAAACTAGGTCATGGATGTTCATTACCATGTTACATCATACGACATGAATTCATTTAGACTTAGTCTGGCTCAACAAAATACAATCAATGATCCAATTATTAGGATATTTACATAAATAGGAAATCATACGAGTCGAGGAAGATAGTCAACGTAAACATCAACATTGTCAATTCAAGTTAATTTAGACTCATTTTTCATGCAATCCTAATCATTCAACATAGATGAGATCCAATGGAAGTTAGATGCCACAAACATCATAAAGATGCATATTTGATTACATAATGTAGCATGAATCATCATTAAATACATAGTTACATATATGCATTTTCATCATAATCTAATTACTTTTCATCACAATTCACTATGATTTGTATTAATTTCATCAAGATAGGGTACGTAATTATCTACATCTCCCTTACCCCTCTCTTCCTTTCTCCTCTCCTCTCTTTCCCCTACCCTAGTACATTTTTTCTCAAATATGAGAAGAAATCGTACAACGATAGGGAAAGGAGAGAAGAGGAGGAGGGAGGAAAGGGGGAAGGGAGATGATATCATGGAGATAGATGAGTGAGGAAGAGAAGAATAAGAAGGATAGGAAACATGTGGCAGTGGAGGAAGAAGAGGAGGAGTAGTCAATTGACAGTGGCTGAGGAGGAGGAACAAGCATCACCGATAGAGTACGAATCTAGAACAGGCTAGTAGTGGAGGATGTTATAGAAATAGTGGAGGAGGAAGCTAGAAGTGGAATCGGTAGCGATAGATGATCAGAGTAGTTAGGGACCACCACCAACAAAGTCAGGAGTAGCAGTAGTGGCATTTGGCAGAGGAGCTAGAGGCATCGGTAGGGGAGAAGGAAATAACACAGAGGCAACAAGGTAGAGGAGTACAGGAGGTTACACAAGAATGATCAGAGTGCCTAATTCTAGAGAATGTGAGCATGGGAAAGAGGGGAGAAGGGGTTTCACGTGGGGTTTAGTAATAAATACACTGTTAGTTATTTAAAAAATCGACGATCTAGGATTTAGGTCGTTTGTTGTTCATAAACAACTATAGAACAAACTAAAACTTTTTCCTTGGTTGTCCTTGACAAACTGACGCCTAAACTCATGACTGAGCGATATGTATGCCATCAGTTGTAATAAAAAATGGACGCTAAACATCAAGTGAGGAGTGGAAATTTTCCAAGACACACATGGCGTGAACATCATTCTTATAGGTCACTTCATAATGAACCGATGACAAACACCATTTGATTCTCGTAGGACAAATGACACATGCACATATTTATCTTGTCGGTTTTGCAGACAAAAATTGATGATGTAGTTTTTTTGGAGGCAAATGAAATGCTCTGAAAATTTTTGTGCAAAATTATATTTTTGCGGGTGATATATAGCGTCAGTTGCTTTGAGAAGAGACTGATAGCAAAAAGAAAGTGTAGCTTGTATTTTCTCAGCTGGTCAATCCATGGAAGTTGTTACATAAAACCAATTCTATAGATAATACCATTGACTTTCCTTGAAAAAAGACCTGACCAAATATGTCATATTTGTAGTAGTGAGTATTCACTTTAGGAACGTATCCCACACTAACAATGCTCTTTACCCCCTCTCTCCCTACAGATTGACCCTTATCTTGCCTCTTAACTATACTATAACTTGACCCCTTGCGATTTCGGATGAAGTGTGATTGGTTTGAGTGAGTGTGTTAGACTCAGTCCTTATAAATATCAAAAGATCCAAGTGTGTAAAAAATACACCAGTGTACATCCTTCAAAAGCTTCAAGAACCTCTCCAAACTATTATGGAACTACTCGTTGTTCAGTTGCCCAAAAGAGTCAATATGCAAGTTCATATATGCCAACTTAGAAATAGGGAATAATTGCTTCAAGAATTCATTAACATCATTCGTGAAGTCATCATCTCATATACTGATCAAATGTCATTACCTAGAATTTTCTTTG
The DNA here is from genome assembly GCA_963693085.1 of Alisma plantago-aquatica. NCBI lineage: Eukaryota > Viridiplantae > Streptophyta > Magnoliopsida > Alismatales > Alismataceae > Alisma > Alisma plantago-aquatica. Next base: position 877,190,630 of record OY856413.1, on the reverse strand, counting down.
AGGGGAAAGGGGAAGAACATCAAGTATATGGAATCATTTATGCCAACAAATGTTCACAATGTAGAGATACCTCCAAACAATAATCAATATGCTCGTATTGGTTCTCTAAATATATTCCATAGAAGGAATATAGTTATTGATTTATTATATCTTAAATTTTTATATATACAAGTAAAAAATATGTTATGTTTATACAATGAACTATACACCTTAAAGGAGAAAAAAGGATATAGAAAAATAATTGAGACACATATTGTAAAATGTTTTCAAATTTAAAGGACTTAACAAACTAACTAAAAGATTCCTATTTATGATATTTTTTTTATCAAACTTTTAGTATTTTTTATACAATTGAGTTGCAAATTCAACAAAAAAGGGTACAATCAAATTTTTGATGAGAAATATATCACAATTTTTAGTAAAACATATGAGAAACACTTCACACAATATATCATGCATAAGATGAGGTGAGCAATTTGATGTAACTATTTCTCAATGCAACATTGTCATTGACCTACATTGAAACATGCATAAGTTGATATTTACTCAACAAATATTATATGAGATTTCATTTGCTAGATACATAATTTAATTATCTACCATGCAAAACCATAATATACAAAATAGGTGACGAAGAGGTCAATGGCGAGGGTGTTTTTTTTAAATAATGTGAAAATAAAAGGAATAGGAAGCCAAGCTATATCGATCAAGATAACTATGCTTTTATGTTTTTTTGGGTTAATTTCTCTCCCTTTTCCTTGGGAGAAGTATATAGTAGGGTGATTCAAGTCGTATCTTCACCTACCTTTAGTCTTCTTTCTCTAGTAGGATCACTTGCACAAAAAGGTAAGGTATGCCCTACAGAAAACATGTCTCGATGTTGTTGACCCAAGCCACTGTTGATAAAGCTGAGATTTAGCTAAAGAAGGGCTAGAATTGTAATTATTATATAGAACCATAATAGCGATGAGTGGAAAATCACCTATTAGTCATGTTTTTCTAATTATATAAGACTAAAACGTGAAGAATTTATATTTCCATGCTTAGTGGTTTTCAATTTTAGGCTTAGTAAGCATAAAGTTGATATTTTAGTTGTAACAGTACACTTGTATATCATTTACAACATAGAGAAAAAGCACACATTTATATTCACTTCAAGGGGGATGTCACAAATATGATATTCATAGATCAAAATATAGTTTACATGAACCATCACATTTTGCACATAGGTGCCTCCTCTCGTATGCACCAGAGTGCCTCCTCTCGTATGCACTAGAGTGCCTCTTCTCTTATACCCTGAAGTGCCTCTTCTCTTATGCACCATAATATCTCTTCTCTTATGCTCTGAAGTGCCTCCTCTCTTATACACCAGAGTGCCTCTTCTCTTATGCATCAATGTGCCTTTTAGAGAGGATATTATAAAATTATCTATTATCATCACCTTTCTCTTAAAAACTATTTCTTAAATCTTATCATTTACTCTTTATGTGCATGGTAGATAGTATAATGACTGTTGTCCATAAAACATGCTAATCAATTCATTATATATTCACTGAATTTAACCAATTGAAATAATAACATAGAATTCATTGTATTTCTTACATACATACATAAAAGCAAATAATATTTATGTTTAATTAGCATGGACCACTTACCTTTTTCTTAGATAAGATCTTATTTCTCTTCCTAGGTTGATGAAACCCTAATTACAACCTTGGAATTGAAGAACCTAATTATCTCATTCATAACATATTCCATATTAATATGCATTTTATCCATAACATTAAACCCCAATATCACTTCTTTAAGACTAGGGTTTGGTTGAAGAGAAAATAGAGTCTAAAACTGAGAAGATCAAATTCCTCATGAAAATCCTTTCTAATGAGTATTTATACTTATTTTTCTGAGCATCCTATGAATTACTGTGAATTTTGTAGAACTGACCAATCTGAAATCTGAAAAAATCCAAATGTAAAGCAGTACCACATAAACCATACTGGACTAGGACCCACTCTCTCGTGTACCTACCCTCCCTTGGCCACTTTGCCCATTCCCCCTGCTAACAAGTTACATGACTTGGCACACTTGAAAAATACAAAACAGCCCATGTGAATCAAATGGTTAGATTAATACTACAGGGACACCAAGGTCATTGCAAGATTTGGATTCTACTCCACTTGATCCATGGTGATAGATGCTCGATGGGAGCACTCTGGCTCCAATCTAGGTTGAGGTTCATGGCCAGTATAGAGAAACTAAGGTCATCGTCAGCCTATTCCTATCACACAAAGACAAGGATCCTAGTCCTAGGTTAGGAGGTATCTAGGAGCTTAAGAACATCTCTATCCATGAAAGAGGCAAAACTAGAACACATGGACCCAAGAAATCATCACGAATGGATCTCTAAGATGAGTCAAACAATGGTGCAATGTCAAGCCAAAGACGATGGCATCACTACATGTTGAAAAAGGCCAGAGAAATTACTGGTGGTTATTGGAAGAAGGATAAATAGGAGAAGCAAGTCAAGGGGCATGAAAATTGCGAGAGGCTAGAAACATATTCACTAGGATTTAGAAAATAATCACAAAGATCAAGCAAAAGTCAGAGAATAGTTCCCTTGGTCAGAGGAGTGTTGAGGTGCCACGACATCAAATGTCAGAAAGGACCTAAAAATGTGGTTATAGGATATGGTGATTGGAGTAAAATAAGGGAGAAAAAACTATCATGAAACATCCAAGGAAGGTTAGAGATGCTTACTGAGTGTCTAATTACACATAAGGTAGCATGGGTCGTTGGTGTTGGAGATGGGTGTCTAGAGAGAAAGACGGAGTAGGTTGGGGCAACTTGGGGCCCAGGGGATGAAATTATCAATAGAGGAGAAAATGATGATGGCTTATGGTGCTTTTGGAACCACTATATAAAGGTTCAAGGGAAGATGGTAGGCTTTGTGGTCTTATGGTGGTGAGGGAGTGAGGGCCCAATTTGGGCGTTTCGTCCACAACTCATGAAGAAAGGTGAGTTAGGGCTTGCCTGACTCAGGGAAAAGAAACATATTCACTAGCAAAGAAATTTTGCAAACATGTGGAGAATCAAGGGAGAAAGGACTCCTCGAAGGAAAGCCTATAAAATGGTTCCCTAAATCATGAAGGATTTGGAGGTTGAGGATGACTTCAATGTCATTATTTTAGACCTTGATTAAATGTTAGCTCTTGGATGCATGCAAGAAAAAGGAAAGCAGGAGAAAGAAGCATATGGTAGTTAATAAATATGGGACTATAGGTTATATCCACTGCATCAAAAGAATTTCTATTAAATATTAGTTAAACTATATGGAAAACCTTTCCTAATTAGTTTGAGGGGACAAAACAAGTTAGAACAGAACAAAACTTGGTCCACACGTTCGTTACATACTCTAGATCCTTAGTGGCCAATTATATTTAGGCTTTGCTTATGTTTCGCCCATAATTTCAGTAATGGTCTTTTATCTAGAATTTTAATGCATTAATATGTTTAGATAAGTTGCAAATACTTTCCTTTGTGATCCTTCAAGTCAAATTTTGAGATAAACATTAATTATCCCCTCAAAAGTCATATCACTTATCTTTATGCCCTTTTTGAGAAATTTTCTTAAGGAGAGAGAAAAAGAAAAGATAATGTTATCTCCTTCATTTGTATGCAAAATAAGAGAGGAAGTCATTTATTGTTTATACAAGTGAGTATATTTTAAAAATTGGTGAATGGGGGAAGTTATTATTCTTGTTGTAATCCAAATAGGAGGAGAGAGAAATAAAGAGATTAATACTGTTATCTTTTATGATAATAAATGAAATTTCTATTTTTATTTCTTGAATTCCTTGCCTCTTGCCTCTATTTTATTTCTTTTAACTTCCTAGAGAAGAAGACAAGAAACTAATTATTATCATATTTCAAATTAATTGGGATACACTATAATAGAAAAAGGAATCTTAAGTTCCTTTTATTTTCCTTGCTTTATTATTTTAAAAATTCATACTATTTTCTAACTTTTTTGCATCAAGTCCCTCGTAAGACTCTTATTAAGAAAAACCACATTAAAAGTTTCAAATTATCCATGAAAATGTTCAATGTTACATTTCTACCCATCTTAAAAGTCCTTGGAATTTTATCAAGCTACCCACCTTAACATTTTCCTCAGTGTAAAAACTTCAACATATTAATATCACCATGAAACTCTAATAGTTTGAAACATTTATGTAAAACTATAGTTTTAAAAAGAAAAAGTTCTCAGAACTTACACCTACCTTACTCACCCTTATCATCTTCATCTTCGTCCACCCTGGTGAAGATTCTAGCTTGTCTCTTTTCTCTATGTGCTTGATTAACATTGAGCTCTTTCTTTTAAAACTTAGGGCAATTAGGTCTAATGTGTCCTATATTACCACATGCATAGCACACTCCGGTCGTCGTGCATTCTATAAAGAGTGGGACCCAGAGGGGATCCACTCCCTACTAAAATTGAAGAATAAAACATACATTCCAAACACACTCAAAAGGTATGTTGGAATAGGTATAAAATGTTCAAATCTCATATAATGGTATTCAAAACAACCAAAGTGTAGCATCAGAATAAAAGTAATGACTATATTCAATTTATACAAAAGTACATCATCATCTCCCATATAGGGTTGACATGCAAGATACAACATTAGGATCTAGACAGAGGGAAATCTATACCATATAAAGTTTGTCTCCAAGCATTAACTTCATGAGTTAGTTACATGATGAAATCCATGTACTCCTTATCCTAATCCTAGGCTGGTCCTCCATGCTCCTGCCACACACTTTGATACTAGGCCTTGGTAGTTGGGACATCACCATGCAAGAGAAAGAAACAATGTATGTGTCAAATAAAGAACAAGGACAAGATATAAACAACAAAAAGATATTATGGGGGAAAGATTCAACTATACTAAAGAGGGTCAAGAGTATGAGGCACATAAAAAAAGATACCTACCAAAATATCAAATATTAATAATGATGAATGCATGATTAAAAATATGGCTTATTATCTAAAGTAGGGCTAGGGCACCTACCAACCTCAACCTATAATAGATGAAGGGAGAATTATCACATTCCCAATCACCTTATATATATATATATATATATAAGTGGGGAGAATTATCACATTCCCCAGGGCAAATTATCACATGCCCAAAACAATGGGTGGCTAGTATAGAGGTACACTACTTTAGCTAATAAGTCATTAAACCCATCATGATCAAAATAAATCACATGGAAAGATTAAGCAACAATATAATAGTGATATTGTAGGGTTACAAAACCCGAGCAAGTAATGATGTAAATGTGCCAAAAGAGCAAATATAGGAATAAAAGGCTTAAGTCCATGCCTCATTGGGAAATTAGGGTTTGGATAAAAAAATGCCCAACATAAGGTGTAAGAATGCACACACCTCTCTTACTAAGTTCAATTATCAACTTTCACCACTTTAGATGATTCCAAGATCAACTTTCCTATTTTCAAGTTATTCACATATGTTAGAGTCTATATTGAATATTAATGCAGAGATACCCAAAATTAACCTTTTTAAAAAAACTCAAATTTTGACTCTGAAAATCTTACCAATCGATTTATTAGGTTTTACTGATCAAGAAAACATATTTTTATGTCTATTTTGGAGTTAATATGTTAAAGTTACAATTTTATGATTTTTAAGCATTAAATTCATTTTCCAAAAATCATCAAAAACATGGAAATCAGAACTTGAAACCATTTTTATTAGACAAAGCTCATTTTTTTGATTCCAAAACATATTTTTTGATAATTTTTGGAGCTTTTAATAAAAATATATGGTTTTTGGAGAGAAATCACCAACAATTATTGGAAGAAGGAAAAAATAGGAGAAGCAAGTCGAGGGACATGGCCATTGTGAGAGGCCAGAAATGCATCAAATGGTGTTCAGAAAATAATCATGGAGATCAAGCAAAGGTAGGGGCATATATGCCCCTAGTTAGAGGTTTCCTAAGGTGACATGGTGTCAAATGCCAATGAGGACCTCCAAACACAACTATAGAATATGTTTATTGGGGTAAAACCAAGGTGAGAAAACTATCGGGAAATGTCTATGGAAGGTTAGAGAAGCTTACGAGGTGTCCAATTGCATAGAAGGTAGCATGGGTCGTAAGGGATGTAGATGGGTGCTTGGATAGAAAGATAGAGTAGGTTGGGGAGATTCATAGTCTAGGGGATGAAGTTGTCAATGGAGGAGCAAGGGATGATGGATTATAGTGCTTTTGGAACCACTATATAAAGGTTCAAGGGAAGATGATAAGCTTTGTGGTCTTATGGCAGTGAGGGAGTGAAAGCCCATTTTGGGTGTTCCGTCCACAACTCATGAGGGAAGGTGAGTTAGGTCTTGCCCAACTAGAGGAAAAGAAACATATTTTCTAGTGAAGAAATTTCTCGTCGAGGTGGAGAATCAAGGGAGAAAGGTCTCATCAAAGGAAAGCTTGTAAAATAGGTCTCTGACTCGTGAAGGAGTTATAGGTTGAGGATGACTTCGATGCCGTTAGATTAGACCCTAATTAAACATAGTTGTCTGATGAAAACGAGAAAAATGATAACAGGAGAAAGAAGTGTGTGACTATTAATAAATCTAGGACTATAGATTATATCCATTGAATTAAAAGAATTTCTATAAAACCTAGTTAAACTATATGTAAAACCTTTCCTAATTGGTCTGAGGGGTCAAACCAAGTTAGAACAAAACAAAATTTTGACCACATGTTAGTTATGTACTCTAGATTCTTCTTAGCCAATTAGATTTATGATTTTCTTTTGTTTCACCCATGATTTCCATAGTGGTATGTTAAGTTGATTTTAATGCATTAATAGATTTAGATAAGTGGAAAATACTTTATTTTGTGAGCCTTTAAGCCAAATTTTGAGATCCACATCATTTTTCCTTAAAAAGTCATAACACATATGTTTATGCCCTTTTTGAGAAATTTTCCTAAGGAGAAAGAAAAAGAAAAGATTATTTCATCTCCTTCATATGTTTATAAAAGAAGAGAGGAAGTCATTTATTATTAATCGAAGTGAATAAATTTTTGAAAGTGGTGGATGGGGGAAGTCATTATTCTTTTTGTAATTTAAAGAGGATGAGAGATAAAGAAAGAGATCAATGCTATTATCTTTTATGATAAAAAAATAAAACTTCTATTTTTATCTCTCAAATTCCATGCCTCTTGCCTTTCTCTTTCATTTCTTTTAAACTTCCTCAAGATAAGAATAAATGCAAAACTAATTATTATCATCTTTCAAATTAATTGGAATACATTATAAAAACAAAGGGTTTTTGTGTTCTTTTTTTCCCTTGATTTATTAATTTAAAAAGTCATAATATTTTCTAATCTTTTTGCATTAAGTCCCTCATACAAATCTTATTAAGAAAAACCACATTTAAATTTTCAAATTATCCATGAAAAAATTGGGATGTTAAATTAGTTGTGTATATGATAGAAATAATAAACTTGTATTAGATCATACGTGTACTTATATCTCTAGATTTCTTATGTGTACTTTCCACCAAAAATTGAGGTAGAAAAATTGCGAGGAGCATGTATTTTTGGGGTTTATTTTATTTCCAAGTCATGGAATAAATGCTCTAATGCATGATTACTTACATGTTCCATTCTAATATTGATTTTGAATTGAGAATCTAAGAATATTTTCAATAATTTCAATCAATTTGGTACATATAGTACTTAGTGTGGAATTTCAAAAGGTCAATTATCTAATATATTGATCTATTTCAATATGAACAACATTTAGTGTGAAATTGTATTGGTATCATCACAAGATAATCCCTTCTAGTATATTTATATATCATAGGTGTTTAGCTCAAGAGAAATAGAATGATGGAAGTAAGCAATTCATTTACATATTTTCAAAGTAGGATTATTTTTATTATAGATGTAAAATATATAATATGGAAAGAAACTTCAAAAAAAAATATAATATGGAAAGAATATGAATGATTTAACCATTGGCTAATTTTAAGTGAAAATCAATAGATCATTGTCAATTAAATGAATAAGTAGACATCTAGATGCCCTGATCATTATACAATTCTTGTATAGGTTTGCATTGCATAGAAGGAAATGACTTACCCACTGGTAGAGCCCATAGAGGAAATTGGAGCATGCTAGAAGGACATTGTAAGTTAAACCAAATGTGTATGATCTCCTAATATCAACAAGGGTATCCAAAATAACTCAAAGATTATAATGATGCTTAGTAGTACCAAACAATAGTGAGAGATCTTGATAATAACAACCTTTAGTATATTCATATTAAGCATGTAACTTCAACTAGAAATCTCGATGGTACCTGGTTCAGTTACTACTCAGTGACTCAACCCTTGTGTAACCATTGATGTTGGTAGTTTCATTGTGAGTGATTTGAATCTCCGCATGTGAACTCAAGTTTGGACTAAGAGTTTACTTTATATGGCCATCTTATATAGCTATCAAGCTAGACATGGTGAGCCCTATTACAGACTAGAGATCTAGTCTAGCTGACTTAGTTTTGTAGTCCATTCTAAGTATCTTGTGGTGAGATGTAGAAGATTTTAATTTTGGATGTTGTAGTACACCCATGATAGTCAATGGAATCAATAAAATGAATAATATATTGTATAGTTGGTTGATAGGTCCATGACACATCAATTGAGACTTCCATCGACCCTGAACAATCACCATTATCTTGGATTAGGGTTAGAAACCCTAGGATGAAAACACATACATGACAAGTTTAAAATTCATAAAATTAAGTATGACTATGAAGGGAAAATGTTGTTAGGTAACATGTATCAATATTACAATTACATCCTTGACTAGGGTGAAATTATATATTAGTCCATAATGTATGTGAAATTGCAAATCAAGGAAAATAAGGTGCGATTGAAGTCAGATTAGAGTCATCTCTAATTCCAGTTGATTTTAAATCTTAGTCAAACATTCTGTGATGTTCTCAAATGTTCAACACCTTGAACACATGTGTGACGTTCAAATTGAAACTCTCACCTCTATGAGAAACCTGATTCAAACACCACACATTAGATTCAGGAAGTTAGAGTGAAACAATAGTAGCACTGCACATGAAAAATTAATAAGCCACATCAAATGCAATCTCATCATTCAACATATGACTACAAAAAGAATTATTACAACTTTTGATATTACACATTGAATAGTAAACTTATACATATGCACACACTACCATACCACATGATCTTTTAGAAAATGGGTCCACCTATACATTTTCTCACCACACAAATCTCAACTATCAAGGTTTATTCCTCAATGAAGTAAGTAGTGGATGCCCTCCCAATTCACATTCTTTATTATAAGGTATAAGAGCAAGTGCAATTGACTAATCTTGCAATTTCAATCTATCCTTTATATCACTTATACATATGCCTCTACTAGGAAGATAGGTAACCCACTATAGGAAGTTTCATGTACCTAAAATTGAGTTTTGAAATACCAATTAAGGTTTTAATCCCTACATAATTTGGTCATCACCACTCTCCAACCACTTCCTTGAATGAGACTCAACTTTTGCTAACTTATTCACCCATATCATCTCTATGGAGATAGAAAATTTCCAAAATAATAGTTGAACCTTCTAGTGATTAGTTTTTATCTTGTAATTTGATAAAATCTAGATCATCCAAGATGGAGAGTAGGGTACTGACGTGGCAATTATCACACTAAAAAATTCCCTCGGGGTCGAAATCCTTGAGATTTTACCAAAAGCTCGTGCAATTATACCACCCGCAAGAGGACGGGTCTTATTACAGTATAGTTAAGGATCAAATCCCAAAGGACAACATTTTAAAGAATCTTTGTCAGTCAAATCTAGCTCAAGTGAGACTAATATTTAGAATGATTGATTTGGTTGAGGTTAATTAAACTAATTATAGGAAAGTAAATGAGCAGAATGAAAGTTTGTTTTAGATTAAATGATATGGAATCACTGGGATGGTATCAGGTTTCACCACCACTACACATGCAAAAACATCCAAACACATAACATCCAGGCAAACATCTAACTATCCAAATGGAACTACTGCGAACCCTCCCAGAGGGATGTTTAGGCCCGCGTAAGCATCCCCTTAGGCATCCGATTTCTCATCGCCATACGGATCATGCACTTATAGTTCTGAAGATACATCATCCAACTAAGGTTGTGGTCCTCCCTGAGGGATGTTTAGACGACATAAGTGTCACCGTGGGCTAGATGTATCATCCCTTCACGGAACATACACTTACAACCTCAAGGAACCCCATTCTATTTCTAGTCTGGGAGTCAACCACGCTAATTGACAAACATGTAGGCGATAAGTCTGCAAGCAAACATCGATGATTAACAAGAAGATACAACATCCAACTAAGGCTGTGGTCCTCCCTGAGGGATGTTTAGACCACAGAAGTGTCACCGTAGGTTAGATGGCTCATCCCCTCACGGATCATACACTTACGACCTCAAGGAACCCCATTCTATTTCTAGTCTGAGAGACTACCTCATTAATCGACATTCTATGCTATAAAGAGAAGAACAAGATGAAATCAAGCATGTAATCAACCACAAGAATATCAATTAACAATGAAAAAAAAAGTTATATACATTTCCTTGGAATGTTAAATGAAAAGACATGAATGCATGGGCAGTGGGGCTAGTCCTCGCACCCCAGTGAAAAGGAACTACTCGCTCATGATGCGAGAAATAAGAAGAATAAGAAAGAGAGAGGATTCTACCATGAGCATGATGTAGAAGGTGGTCGCAGCTCAGTGAAGATGATGTGGTCTCCTACGTCGTGTCAGAGTAGATCTGGACAAAGAATGAGGGATGCCAAGACAGACCAGACAATCTTTCTCACTCCTCCTTCCTTCTCTTCTCAGTCTCCTTGAGTTGCAGCAAGAACGATAGGTGAAGTGACAGTGGTAGGATCAGACCAGCGTACAAGGAGCCTATTGGCGTCCCAGAACCAATGCCCAAATGAGGACCCTGCTGGTCCTATTTATAGGCTCGGGTTTGGTTCTCACATTTTTGGTGTGAGTCCTCCATACGGTCTGGTTCAAACAATTTGGTCACTTTTTTTACCCAAACAGTTTAGAATAAGAGACCATACAATCTTGCTTTGTACTGACCAAACGGTCTGCGTTGTGTTCTTTTTCAAACAGTCTCATGCACTTTTTCATACGGTCTTGCATGCTTTTTTCACACGGTCTCATGCAAGCCAATTTTCCAAATGGTTTGCATTGCATGCCTTTCTCCATACAATTTGCTATGTTACTTTTCCAATCAGTCTCACAAGTTCAGCTCAAACGGTTTCATACAAACCTTTTCCAAACGGTCTCGGTAGCCTTCCTCCAAATGGTCTTGTACAAACCTTTTTCAAACGGTCTCATATTCTTTTTCATACTGTTTGGTAATGCTTGCACTTTATCAAATGGTCTCATGCAAGTAAATTTTCCATACGGTTTGATAATGCTTTCTCCATACAGTTTGCTAGTGCTTGCACTTTATCAAACGATTTCATTGCATGCTTTTTCAAACGGTCCCATGCACGTGCTTTATCAAACAGTTTGCTAGAGCTTGCACTTTATCAAATGGTTTCATGCATGATTTTTCAAATGGTCCCATGCACGTAGCTTTATCAAACGGTCTGGCAGCCAACCCCCATACGGTTTCACAGTCCTACCTTTTCCAAACAGTTTCGTACTCCTTTTCCGAACGGTCCTGCATGCATGCCTTTTTTCATACGGTTTGGCACTCCAGCCTCAAACAGTCTCGCAGACCGGTACTCCTCAAATGGTATCACAAACTGATACTCCTCAAATGGTCTCACAGATCGGTACTCCTCAAACGGTCTCGTAGACCGATACTCCTCAAACGGTCTCATAGACCGATACTCCTCAAATGGTCTCACATTCCCAGCTCCAAATGGTTTTGAGGTGAGTATGTCCATTCGGTCTTGAGACCGTATGGATGAAACCATATGGGCGAGATGTATGGTCAAGACCAAGGATGAGTGAGGGTAGATCAAGGGTAGATAAAGGTGGGTCCCACTCATTTGGGTTTGATGTGGATGCTGGTTGATTGAGATGAAGATTGAATGGTGGTGATTCTTATGGATTAGGGTTGAAAGAAGGTGGGTGCCAGCTGATTGTTCAACCTCATCAAGACCTACATAAAATCAACATAAACTCAGTTAAGAACCTTGATAATTGAACCAATTAGGAAATTTAGCACATTTTGATATTTAGTAACTAAAATTGGATGTATTGAATAAAAAAGAGCCCAAGAAGGTGACTGAAAATCATGATGAATATGCATTCATCAAAACACCCCAAACTTAAACGTTGCTCGTCCTCGAGTAACACAAAATCTGAAACATTCCCCAAATGAATACTTTCTGGTCATGTGATTGCCTCTTCTTCACATCACGATTGTTTCCTTTCTACTTAGTATGACTACGCATCTCAACTTCCTGAGACCACTGAACACAACTTACCATATCTTCGTTCCTGAGTTTGCTTTCCAACTTCACTTGCTCCTCACTTTTTCCAACAACAAGCATATCAAAGAATTTTGTAGGAGTCTAGAGATACCCACAGAACAACAAGTGTGCATCTGATCTGACACTGGTGTATTTCAGGGTAGTGGAGGCATTTATTGTGCCATTAGGTAGAAAAGAGAGTGAAGGATGGTATGGAAGGAAGAAGTAAATCTCTCCTTTTGAGGATCTGCTTCGAATAAGGGGGGTATAATGATACAAAATGCATAGAGATTGAAATGAAAAGTGTCAAAACTTCATCCAGTATATGTTCAAATTTCTTTGGAAAACTTTAATTTTTTTTGAAAATTTTGGTAATTTGGAATTTTTGGTAAATTTTGGTAAAAAATGCAACGATGAAATCTTAAGTCTGAACTAGATGGGTGAAGGTGGAAAGTAAGATACGTACCACCCACCCTCCACCCCGAACTTAGAAATTTGCTCATCCTGAGCAAACTCTAAATCCAAGCTGGAGGGGAAAATTCAAGCCGGTCGGACCACAAGATGTGTTGCATTCCAATCAGCGTGCGTCCTCCATCTGAAAATCTCGAAAATAAAGACCAATCAAAACTTAAGATAGCATCTCACGATGTAATTTTTATTTGGTGCAAAATTATCTCGAAGAAAAGTAAAAACAAAATTAAGCAAAAATTCAAAATTGAAACTAAATATGAATTTATTGATCGGGTTGCCTCCCGACAAGAACCTTTGTTTTATGTCGATGGATCGACTTAGTTTCTTCAACTTTTATGGTGTATATGGTGGATTTGCAAGTTATAGTATTGCTTCGGTGCCTGTGTCAGCGGAGGTGAAATATCTCTTCAAACGTTGACCATTTGCCCCAAATTTACCTGTCTTTTCACTCCATAAAGAGAAAGCACCATGCGGGTAGATGCTCTTGACAATGTAAGGTCCTATCCAGTGAGAATGGAGTTTTCCTGGGAATAACCTCAATCTAGAATTGAACAGAAGAACTTGGTCTCCCACTTGTATGTCCTTTCTTTTTAGATGGCTGTCATGCTAAAGTTTTGTACGTTCTTTATAGATTTGTGCATTCTCGTAAGCTGTCATCCAGAGTTCTTCCAGCTCCTAGAGTTGTAGAATCCTGGCTTGGCCTGCTTCCTTCATATAAAAATTGAGTTGTTTAATTGCCCACCATGCTTTGTGTTCAAGTTCAACAGGTAGGTGGCAAGACTTTCCATATATTAATCTAAATGGTGTAGTCCCAAGGGGAGTTTTAAAAGTAGTTCCGTAGGCCCACAAGGCGTCATTGATTTTTACAGACCAATCTTTCCGATTGCGGCCTACAGTCTTTTCCAAAATAGCCTTGAGTTGATGGTTAGAAACCTCTACACGTCCACTAGTTTGTGGATGATAGGGTGAGGCTACTTTGTGAGTTACACCATATTTCCTAAGTAATGCTTCAAAGATTCTTTCTAGGAAATGGGAACCTCCGTCGGAAATCACAGTGCGTGGAGCTCCGAATCGGGGGAAAATTATATCTTTGAACATCTTGATGACAAGTTTGGAATCACTAGTGACGGTTCGTATGGCTTCAACCCATTTTGAGATGTAGTCCACCGCTACTAGGATGTATGAAAATCCATGAGAAGATGGGAATGGACCCATGTAGTCCACCCCCAAACATCAAATATCTCGACTTCTTGCCACAAATTTAGTGGCATCTCATCTCTCTTTGATATGTTACCTGTTCTTTGGCATTTGTCACATGATAGAACAAAGTCATAAGAGTCTTTGGATATGGTTGACCAAAAGAATCCACATTGCAAAACCTTCAAGGTAGTCTTCTTAGAGCTCATATGTCCTCCAACTGGTCCTGAGTGACATTGCTCCAAAATAAGTTGAGCTTCTTCCTCAGCAATACACCGTCTGTATAAACCATCAACACATAGTTTGAAAAGGTATGACTCATCCCAGTAGTATTGTTTCACATCATGTATAAATTTCTTCAGTGCATTTCCGGTGTATTCAGGGTGGATAATACCAACATAAAGGTAGTTTATGTAATCTGAGTACCAGGGGGTAACTTCTGAAACTTTCATCAGTTGATCATTCAGAAGAGAATCATTAATCGATATCTTCTCGATATCCAGAGTTTGGATTCGACTGAGGTGGTCTGCCATAACATTCTTTGTACCCTTTTTATCGCTTATTTCTAGGTCAAATTCTTATAGTAGGAGAATCCATCTTATCAACCTGGGTTTTGCATCTTTCTTCTCCAAGAGGTAACCGATAGATGCATGGTCTGTGTAAACAATGAGTTTTGAGCCTATGAGGTAGGATCATAATTTTTCAAAGGCATACACAACTGCAAGAAGTTCTTTCTCAGTAGTTGCATAATTTCTCTGGGCTTCATCGAGGGTCTTAGATGCATAGTAGATCACATAATGTTTCTTTTCTGTACATTGGCCTAGGACAACACCCATAACATAATCACTGGCATCACACATAATTTCAAATGGGTGATCCCAATCGGGAGCTCTAATGATGGGTGATGTTGTTAGGGCTTGTTTCAGATTATTGAAACTTTTGACACATTCTTCGTCAAAATGGAACTCAGCGTCCTTTAATAACAAATTTGTCATTGGCTTGGTTATCTTAGATAAATCCTTTATGAATCGTTTGTAAAAGCCTGTATGACCTAGGAATGCACAAACTTCTCTTACATTTGTCAGAACAACGAGTTTAGAAATTACTTCATTTTATGCTCTGTCCACTTCGATTCCTTGATTGCTGACTCTATGACCAAGGACAATGCCTTCCTTCACCATAAAGTGACCCTTCTCCCAATTCAGCACAAGATGTGCTTCTTCACATCATTTGAGAACAAGGGAGAGGTGTTTTAGACATGAATCAAATGAATCTCCGTACACAGAAAAATCATCCATGAAGACCTCCATAATTATTTCAGTGAAACCGGCGAATATGGTATCCATGCAACGTTGGAAAGTTGTAGGCGCATTGCAGAGTCTGAACGACATTCTTCTAAAAGCATATGTTCCAAAGGGGCAGGTAAAAGTAGTTTTCTCTTGGTCATCTGGATATATGGGTATTTGATAGAATCCGGAGTAACCATCGAGATAACATAAATATTCTTGGTGAGGCAATCTTTCTAAGACGTAATCAAAAAAAGGCATTGGGAAGTGGTCCTTTTGAGTCACCTCGTTTAACTTCTGGTAATCATTACACATTCTCCACCCTATGACTGTTTGAGTGGGGATGAGTTCATCATTTTCATTTCGTATCATAGTAGTTCCACCTTTCTTTGGGACAACATGCACCAGACTGACCCATGTCAAATCGGAGATCGGGTAGATGATTCCATAAGTGAGTAATTTAACAACTTTGAGGTGGACAACTTCTTTCATATTAGGATTAAGTTTCTTTTGGTGTTCTATGGTCGGCTTGTGATCTTCCATCATGGGGATTCTATGCATGCAAAGCACTTGACTGACCCCGATGAGGTCGCTCATCTTGTAGCCGATGGCTTTTCTTCTTTCCTTTAATTCCGTGAAGATTTTATCTTCTTGTTCTACTATTAGATCTGAATTTATGATGACTGGGCAGACCTTGAGTTCATCTAAAAACACGTATTTCAATCCCTCGGGTAGGGGCTTCATTTTAGGAGCTTGTGGCTTTTCACATGGTTCTTCAACAACTTCCACAACTTTAAGTTCTTCAAAAGTAGCTTCAACATCTTTTTTTACTGATTCGAGAGATTCGATGCAATCCCTTACTTGTTCGTTAGTAGGCTCATCAACTGATGGGTTCGTCAGAGAAATTTCTAAAGGATCGTCCAATTCATGATTCTCTTGGGTGAGAAGTGACATCTTCTCTATGCAATCGATAAGATATACTTCTTCTTGCATGCTTGATCTTCACATACTTTCAAAAACTTTGAATTTGAGAGTTTCTTTACCGAGTCTAAGAAGCAAGGTTCCTGCTTCAACATCAATTAGGACTCTTGCAGTGGTGAGGAACGGACGTTAAAAAATGAGAGGGTATCTGGCGTCTTCTTTTATGTCCATGATGACAAAGTCACACGGAACATAGGAATCTTTTCCCACCTTGATAGGTACATCCTCAATAATTCCTAACAGACGTTTGATTGAATTGTCTGCGAGTTGTATAGTCATGCCAGTTGGGAGAAGTTCAGTGAACCCTAGATTTTTGCAAAGGCTGAGTGGCATGATGGAGATGCTAGCACCAAGATCTGCCAATCATTTCTTGCACGAAGAATCATCAATATGGCAAGAGATTCCAAAGGATCCTGGATCTTTCTGCTTCTTTGGCATCTTACTCTGGATGATATCTCAAGTGGTTCTAACTAACTTAACTATCTCATATTCCTCAGTTATATATTTCCTGGTGAGGAGTGACTTTAAGTACTTTGTCCAGGCTAGTATCTCAGCCAACACATCAAGAAAAGGTATATCAACGTGAAGCTTTTTCATGGCTTCCTTGAACTTATTGAAGTGAGTATCAAGCTTGGTTTGCCTTAAATGAGTAGGAAAATATATATGAGGTTTGTATACAGGGATATCAGGTTTTGGTGTTGCTTCTTCCTTTTCTGTAGTAGGTTTCATAAAATTTTCTTTGTCTATCTTATCACTGCTTGGTTGTTCCTCCGGGATAGATTCAGCTTCTTTGTCAACTTGATCATTCACCTGATCTTGTTCATCTATTACAACCACTGGTGTCTTGACAGGAGGGTCAGGATATACATTACCAGAATGAGTTGTAACAACCTTCAACTGCTCATGATGTTTAGGGTTGTTCTCTAGTTGACCAACAAAGGCTTCAGCAGGTGGCTTCATGCTAGCTGCGAGTTGAGCTAGTTGAGACTCAATAACTTTCTAGTGGGCTTGCTGGTTAGCTATCATAGTCTGCTGTGATTGCAACATCTTCTAAATTACTATTAGTTTGTCATCTGGAGAGACGGGACTGGCTTGTTGCCCTTGCTATTGATAAGAGACTTGGTTGGGATTCTGGAACTGAGAATTGTTCTGATAATTGTTAAAGTTCCTATTCTAAAAATTTCCCTTGAAATTTCCTTGATTCCCAAAATTTTGTTGCTGATTATAATGGAATCTTGGTGGGCCCCTTTGTTGATTAGTTGAACCAAGTTGTCTTGAGTTTTCCACTCCTGAAGGGTTTCCATATTGAAATCCAGGATGGTTCCTATTCTGATTCAAATTGTAATATCCTTGACTAGGGATGGTATTGAAAACATTGAGGTTTTCAGTTTGACTATTATCACTTGACTACAAACGTTGCTTAGAACAACATTGTACAGAACATTGCATGCTAAAGTGGAATGATCAGTACCTTTACATGCTTCACAGAATAGTGAGGCAGACTTGATTTGTTCTTATTGTTGAGGGAGTGAACATCCTCTTCCAAATGCAGTAAGGGATGATTCGATATGGTCTTGCTTGGCTACTAAGAGCTTGAGGGTTTCAGCGATAGTCTTGTATTTTGGAATAACTTTAGCCATATCTACCTTCAATACTCCTTTACCTACAGACCTACCCCAATTAGCTTGATTTTCAGCTCTAAGGGTGACGACTCTCCATGCATTGTCATTACTTTGGCGCATGAAGTTTCCTCCAGATGAGGAATCTAAAAACCTTTTGATATCATCGTCCGCACCCCTATAGAAAATTTCGATGAGTTGATTCTTAGGAATTCCATGGTGTGGACACTTGCGTAGAATCTCTTTGTATCTATCCCATGCTTCTGCAAGGGTTTCTCCAAGGACTTGAGTGAAATTTGTTATCCGTCCCCTAATTTCATAGGTGAGAGAGGAAGGGTAGAATTTTTCTAGAAATACATTTTGAAGTTGTTCCCAAGCGGTGATGGGTTCACTTTGTAATGAATTGTACCAGCTTATTGCTCTATCAGCAAGTGAATACTTGAAGATACGGAGATGAATGACATCGTCGGATACTTCATTTTTCTTTGTCATAGCACATAGATCAATAAACCTCAAAAGATGTTCCTGACTATCCTCTCCTTGTTTGCCATAGAATGGGCTATTTTGAAGCAATGTGATCCAATGTGCCCTAATATCAAAATTGGCAGCATTGATGGGAGGAGGTTGTACTGGATGATGAACATTATCAACTTTGGGGATTGAGAACTATCTAAGATCCTTTTGTAGTTCTGCTGCTTGAGCTGTTGTTTGTGCTGCTTGGATTTCTTCTTGAACTGTGGCTCTGGCTTCTTGCATGAGCCTTTCTCTCTATGCATTGATGGCTTGAGTCACCCTTAGGGCCATTTCCTCTTCTTGAGCCATTCTTGCTTGGTTCTCTCTATTTTGATGATGAAAGGTTCTGTCTATCTCCAGATCAAAGCTTGCGATGAGTCCGAGACTGTTCAAACAGTGCATACACTAGTCTTGGGGGTACCTGAAATGAAAACATATGAAGTAAGATTAATGGATTAGAGTGAAATTCAAGTAGATGATCAATGGTTTCAAAAAGAAAAAGTAAAATCCTAGATTAGCCTTAAAAGAACTAGATTTGACTAACTGATTCCATTGTCCCCGGCAATGGTGCTAGAATTTGACGTGGCAATTATCACACTAACAAATTTACTCAGGGTTGAAATCTCCGAGCTTTTACCAAAACCTCATGCAATAATACCACTCACAAGTGGACAGGTCTTATCGCAGTATAGGTAAGGATCAAAACCCAAAGGACAATGTTTTTAAGAATCTTTGTCAGTCAAATCTAGCTCACATGAGACTAATATTTAGAACGATTGATTTGGTTGAGGTTAATTAAACTAATTGCAGGAAAGTAAATGAGCCGAATGAAAGTTTGTTTTAGATTAAATGATATGGAATCGCTGGGATGGTATTAGGTTTCACCACCACTGCACATGCAAACACATCCAAACACATAACATCCAGGCAAGCATCTAACTATCCAAATGGAACTGCTGCGAACCCTCCCAGAGGGATGTTTAGGCCTGTGTAAGCATCCCCTTAGGCATCCGATTTCTCATCGCCATCCGAATCAGACACTTATGGTTCCGAAGATACATCATCCAACTAAGGCTGTGGTCCTCCCTGAGGGATGTTAATACCATAAAAGCATCATCGCGGGCTAGATGGCTTGTCCCCTCACGGATCATACACTTACGACCTCAAGGAACCCCATTCTATTTCTAGTCCGAGAGTCAACCACACTAATTGACAAGCATGTATGCGATAAGTCTGCAAGAAAATATCGACGATTAACAAGAAGATACAACATCCAACTAAGGTTGTGGTCCTCCCTGAGGGATGTTTAGACCACAGAAGCGTCATTGTAGGTTAGATGGCTTGTCCCCTCACAGATCATACACTTACGACCTCAAGGAACCCCATTCTATTTCTAGTTTAGGAGTCTACCTCATTAATCGACATTCTATGCTACAAAGAGAAGAACAAGATGAAAGCAAGTAGGTAATCAACTACAAGCATATCAATTAGCAATGAAATGAAAAGTTATATACATTGCCTTGGAATGTTAAATGAAAAGACATGAATGCATGGGCAGCAGTGTAACATACTGAATCTCAGGGTCTTTCCTGCAATTTACCCACTTTTGAGATTTTCTTGGTCTTCTAGTCCATTTGGACCTTTTTCATAAATTTCCCTTGTTTTATATTCTTTTTGGACTCCTTGTGCAATTTGAGCACAATTCAATGTTTAAAATTACCTTTTCCCCTCATTTATGTTAATGAAGGGGTGTTTGCACAAATAACCCAATTAAGGAGATAAGTGAGGGTTAATAATGTAACTTGGTCATTAAGGATGGATATAAGTAGATAATATTAATTTGGAGCTTTTTGGATAAATATATTAGTAATAATATGCATTTGAATTAATCATGAGTATATTAACCTCTTTATTTTCTCTCTCATCTTAAGTGGATAAAATGTGTGAAAATGGGATACTATGGTGAGTTATTTCTCTTGAAATAATTAGGAGATGGTTGCCTCGAAATATTACTCCCATATTTCAATTAATTAGTTTTCCATATTATTTCACCTCTTTTAATATATTAATACATGTAATAATGGACAACATATGAGTTATGAGCCTTAGTGAGCTTAAATACGAAATCTAATTATATAGCATGATGCTACACTTTAATATGAGCATGTGGTTAAAATTTGGTGGCTTTTGGACTTCATTTGAGCCCTCGAATTGATTTTATAAGCTTTTACTATAGTGTGATTATAGTAGCTGAATCGATTTCATTTATATCATATGTAACGCTATGGTTCCGGTTTATTTTCCCGTCACACGCTTTGAGCGATGTCTGGGGACCTTCTATCTGGGATATGATGGTAGGACCCTTGTCTTCTACCTCTGACCGTCGAGCTACTCCAACCTCCGACCTGCCCGAACCGTTCTCTCTCCCTCCTTCACCATTTTGCACAATTCTTCCTGCGCTGGTTCCGTCTCTCAACGCTCGTTCCAACGAGCCCTAACTCACTACTTCTCACCCACTGTAGACCAAACACCTTTCTAGGCTCTTTTCCCCTTCTCCGCCATAAGACACAGCAAGGCCAAGGGTCTCTCTTTGACCTGATTAAGAGGTCTTCGAGCACCCTTAGGCCTCGAGCCTTCCATCTCCTCAACCAATTTCTCCCCGTTCGCCCTGGATCTCCCGGTCCTACTCTTCTTCTTCCCTGGCAAACTCTACCTTGGCGTCGCTTCCTCCCTCTTCCTTTAGTGAAATTAGCAATAGGGTAAGCATCCTCGACCATCCCTCTTCCTGTTTCCAACCTCAGTTTGCCTCGAGACACCCCCGGTCGCTGTGCCCTATAAGCTTGCTGCCGAGCTCCGCCACCACCTGCTAGTTGGCGTTCTGATGCTCCTCCGCCTGCTCTAGGACCTGACCTAGGTCCGTTTTTACCTCGCAAGTTGATCCCCGATCTCCATTTCCTGACACCGCTGTTTCCTTTTGGGTTTTGATCTCCGAACGATGCCCCTATTTCTCTGGTTCTCCACGGTGGTTGGGTAGTCTCTGCATCGACCTTCTCTTTGTTTTGCTCCTTCACCTCTGCCTGGCATCAATGAAGCTCCTCGGCATGATCCCCTGATCAGAGCCTCAACAAATGACCAGGTTGACATGGGAGCCTGGCCCCTGGAGCTGTTGCTCACGGCCATGGCTGCGAGGGAAACAATCCAGGTCGTCAAATGACCCTGGAGTCCCTGCTGCTTCAATCGATAGATTTATATCGCCAGGGGTATTTTTGGTATTGCGCCCCTGGTTCTCTCACAGAGCAAACAATCGAATTGTTCAAATGTCTAGACCACCCTTGTGACTGTGATGGACTTATTTAACCCACAAGGGTATTTTAGTCATTGCATCTACTATTTACAACGAATTGCATTTTGATTTAAATAACTATCACTCTATAGTTTTCTTGCATTCTGATTGGTCGATTTTACTTAATTCATAGTAAATCGAACCATTGTCAGAAAAATGCGAATAAATAGTCAATGGAAAGGATTTTTCATGTAGAATCTGATTTTATAATTTTTGAGTCCCAATTATGATTCCTTTTTCGAAGTTTGCTTTGAATGCCTTTTTAAGTATATAAAATATTCTAAAATACCTAATTAATTCATTTTAACTCCAAATGAGGAAATAAAATATGTTTTATTAATCAGGAGAATATGATTAATTGTTTGGTCAAGGTTTTGAGTCACAAATCGAGTTTTGGTTTTGAAGGTAGAAAATTAGGGTTTTTCTTATGCTTTATGTCATTATATATACTAATACTTATGTAATGGTTATAACTAGGGAAATATGGAAGGTGATGCAATCAACTTGGTGTATGTGATGGTAATGAATGAAAACTAAGGTATTTGGTCCCTATGTATGTGCACCCTATTTTTTATGTGAGGCCTATTTTAGTATGTGACATCCATGATGAATGTGAAATCTATGTGGAATGTAATCGTGCAAACAATCCTAATCTCTCAGTTGGGACTTTTCCAACCCCACAATCATTATTATGCTAGCCTTGTTATTCTCCTAAATGCATTTTTGGCTCTTTTACTTCTTTGATGAATCAATTACATTTGTGGCTCACTTATGAGAAATATTTAATCTTGCTATTGCCTATGTTGGCTCATCCTTTTGAAATACTTGGAAACATTGTATAATGTTGGTACTTTGTTGGCTCCTTTATTTCTTGGAGTTCTTGGATATTGTTGTTGCCTATGATGGCCTATTTATTTATTTCTTGGGTTTTATTCCCAATGCTATGTTGTTATCTTGTTATACTTTTCACTCTACTACCAATTGAATGTTTATGCATGATATATTTATTGGCCAATTGACAATGTAGTGTACATGAGTACAAACCACCCACATGGCACTGGGGTTGTAGTCCCCCTGCCGGGCACTGGGGTTTTAGTCCCCCTGCCATTTTATATATTAGGCACTGGGTTTTAGTCCCCCTGCCACTTTTTAGGCACTGGGGTTTTAGTCCCCCTGCCATTGGTGAGGTCCGGTAGGTGCCTCACCCTACATTGAGATGATTTTGAGTCATAATTTATATTCATGCAAATGTGATAATTGTTGATATTTAAATGTGGTAGTTTTCTAAAATATTATTAACTCTTTTGCCTCTTACTTCTTGAAATTCCTTGGTGGAATCTTTTGTTATGAAATGCTTAACTTTATGATTGCCTTTATCCTATTATTGACACATACCTTTTATATTTCTCTTGCTGGATGACCCCAACCATCCAGGCTAGGATCAGAGTGCGCATGGAAGCTTGGTGAACCTAAGACTAAGGATAGGAGAAAAATAAAAGGAACATATAGCTTGCATGATCTAGTTGCTTTTATATATTAAGTTGTCTTGTTTGGAGACAATGTTGATTTAGTCTAAGTCTTCCTCTACCTAGATCCTATGCTTGTATAAAGTTGTACTCCCATTTGGGAAATTTTGTAATGTACTCTTTATACATTTTGAATAAAGTCAAGATTTAAATTTCCACTGCTACACAATTGATGATTTTGGTTGCCATGGTTTATAGTAGAGACTTGGTCTTTACATCATGGTATCAGAGCATCAAGGTAGTCAGATTCTTGACTAATTCAAAAATTGTCTCCCTAGAGTATATAGTTTCCCTTTAGTTAGTTTTTCACCTTAGAGTTGACCTAGCATGAAAGTTTGATTTAGTATCATAATAATAATTAATTAAAAATAAAATTTGTCAACTTTTTGGTGAATTGTCTATTGAGAAGCTACTAGAGAAAGAAGTTGAAAGTGATGGTGTCTAGAAAGGGTCAGAGCTTGGGGGCTGGCAATATTTTCCTCCACCCCACTAGCTTGGTAATGAGGACTCCTAAGCTCATATGACATGGTCTGGCCTAATCTGATACAGACAGCTCGAAATAGTCTATCTTTGGGCATGTTTCCTAATTGTTGAATACCTTCGGAAAACCTTAAGTGATGATTTGATCTCTTACACAAAAATCATCCTTAAATACCTTATACTCCTATGTTTAGGGTTTAGTGTACCCTATGTTACACCCTGAAGCTTGGTTAGTAAATCCTTTTAGTGTTGAATCTTATGTACCTTTTACCCTTAGCTTAGTTTGACTTAGTTGACCCTTTTAAGGGGTGGAATAAGGGTAATGGTGTTTGTACCATTTTTGGTTTTGCAAATCTGATTTCGAGGATGAAATCCATTTTTAGGGGGATGGAATCCAAATTAAAAGCAAAATCAAATATCTTTGGAGTTAGAAACCCCATCCATGTGGACATATGTACATAATAACTTATGTGAACAAGAATTACCAAACACATTACACTTGTAATTCAACTTGTTTGTTTATACACACATGAATATGTAGTAAGTCATATAGGAATAATTCATATGTTTGAACCTTAATATAGGCTTAATGCGCATAATAATGAGTTACTCATTACTAATTGTGAATATACATAATGTTCACTATGCCACCCTAATGAGAAAATATGTATGGATAATGCACCCTAAGGATGCTTTAACATGTAATGATCATGTTGACCTAAACCATAATATGTAATCATCTAGGCTTGACAACACACACACACACACACACATACACACACACACATATATATATATATATATATATATATATATATATATATATATATCCTTAATGCCTTTCATGATACATTAGTGCCATTAGGTGTCATCATCACATAATATACCTTAATGCATGTAAATGGATTATAGTCACAAAGTTATCAATATATGTAAGGTATATCACCTTGTTCTCTAATGAATACCTCATCGTAACTTGATATATGAAATAATTCATTAATATTTAATGAGTTACATCCTATTCACTAAAATGCATATAATGATTCAAACATGATAATGAATAATTGGATTCAAAAAAATATTCATAAATGCCTAATGTGATGTAAAATATGTATAATTTATAATATGAAGTGTAATGGACGAAAATGATTAATGATGTCATTAATATGGGTATGAAAGATGATATGAAAATGTGCAATATGAACATTATTTGGAATTATTATAGGCTTAATAACTTGTTGGATAATATATTATCACACTAACAAATTCACTTGGGGTTGAAATCCTAGAGTTTTTACCAAAACCTTGTGCAATAATACCACCCGTAAGCAGACAGGTCTTATCGTAGTATGGTTAAGGATCGAATCCTAAGGGACAACATTTTTAAGAATCGTTGCTAGTCTAGTCTAGTTCAAGTAAGGCTAATATTTAAAACGATTGGTTGATTTGAGGTTAATTAAACTAAGTGTAGGAAAGTAAAGAGAAAAATTAATGTTGATCTAGATTAATGATATGGAATCGCTGGGATGGTCCCGAGTTTCACCGCCACTACACATGCAAACACATCCAAACATCAAACATCCAGGCAAGATATAACTATCCAAATAGAACTACTGCAAACCCTCCCTGAGGGATGTTTAGGTCTGTTTAAGCATCACCTTAGGTATCAGATGTCTCATCGCCATCCAGATCATGTACTTACGGTTCCGAAGATACAGATATCCAACTGAAGCTATGTCCCTCCCTGAGGGATGTTTAGGCACACAAAAGTGTCATCGTGGGCTAGATGGCTCGTCCCCTCACATATCATACACTTACCACCTCAAGGAATCCCTTTCTATTTCTAGTCAGGGAGTCAACCGTGCTAATCAACAAGCAAGCAGGCGATTAATCTATAAGAAAACATCGACAATTAATCACAAAGATACATATATCCAACTTAAGCTGTGGACCTCCCTGAGGGATGTTTAGGCCACACAAGCATCATTGTAGGCTAGATGGCTCGTCCCCTCACGGATCATACACTTACGACCTCAAGGAATCCCATTCTATTTCTAGTTTGGGGGTCAACCTCGTTAATCGACATTCTATCCTATATGGAGAAGTTCTCGCAACATAGGGAAGAACAAGATAAAAGCAAGCAGGTAATCAATCCATAAACATTAATGATTAACAGTGAAATGAAAAGTTATATACATTGCCATGGAATGTTTAACAAGAGAACATGCTTGCATTGGCAGCGGAGCTAGTCCCCGCACCCCGAAAAAAAGGAACTACTCACTCACGATGCGAGAAACAAGAAGAACAAGAGAGAGGGAAGGTTTTGCCATGAGCATGATGTAGAATGTAGTCACAGCTCGATGAAGATGATGCAGTCTTCTATGTCGTATCAGAGCAGATCTGGATGAGGAGGAAGAACCACCAAGGCAGACTAGGCAGATCTTCTTCTCCACCTTCTTTCTCATCTTGAACTCCTTGCTCGTAGTAGGAGTAGTAGGTGAAGTGGAAATGGCATGGATGATCGAGATCGAACCTGCGTTCAGGAAGCCTGTCGGCATCCTGGTTCTGATGCCCAAATGAGGACCATGCTGGTCCTATTTATAGGCACTGGTCGGGATCTTCATAGTTTTGGTGTGAGTCCACTTCACACGGTTTGGAAAACCATTTGCTTCTTCTTAACGATTTAGGACTCACATCCAAACGGTCTTGCTTTGATCAATTTTGATTGTCTAATCGGTCTTTGACCTCCAAACAATCTCGTCCTTAACAGTTTGGGTCTTAATGATCATAGACAAATGGTCCTTTCCTCACGATCTTGAGTGTAAATAGTTTGGAAGACCGTTTTATTTTTCTTAACAATTTGAGGAATCTCATCCAAACAGTCTTGGAGACCGATTAATATCCTCACGGTCCTGTATAATGACCAAACGGTTTGGGAAAAAAGTCTATACTGCCAATCAGTCTTTATCTTCACGGTCTTTCTTCCCCACTACTTCAACCAGTCTTGGCTTCTAACGGTTTCATCATGCACCCAAACGGTCTTGGGCAATCGGTCTTGTGCCCAACCAGTCTCGACGTCCAAACGGTCTTAAAGACCAGTGAGTTCTAATCGGTCTCGCAATCTTCATTCCATCCAGTCTTCAGCATTCAGTCAATCCGAATGGTCTCGTGGATCAATGGTCTCCAATCGGTTTGGAGACCGATCACTGCTTAGCGGTATGTGCCTCTTGCGGTCTCGCTCGTCCGAATAGTCTCGCATGATTGCTTGTCTAACGGTCTTGAGACCATGAGGTTTCACACACTCTTGAGACCATATGGAAGGGTAAAACTGGTTGGAGGCAAACCATAAGGAGTGTGGGTCGCTGGATCAAGATCCTGTAGATTAATGGCTAAGACCAAGAGGTCAAAACTAAATGAATGAAACTGTTTGGATTGAGACCGAATGGTTAAGATCGATTGAGCATACTAAATGGATCAAGACCGTTTGGTCAAGACCATGGCTGAGAGGATCTTGAGTGAATGTGAGTTCTAGTTGATGGTTGAACCTCACCTTGACCTGCATGATCTGCATGCAATTCATATATAAATAGTTAATAACTTGATAATCTGATTCACAAAAAAAAACTTGATTATCTGATCAACCAAGAAAAATTGCACATTGTAAGATTTAAGGAGATGAAATCGAATGTATTTAGTCGAATTGGGACAAAAATGGTGACTAAAAATCGTGATGAATCTGGATTCATCAGAATACCCCAAACTTAAATGTTGCTCATCCTCGAGTAACACAAAATCTGAAACGGTTGCCAAATGAATACTTTCGGATAATGTGATTGCTTCCTCTTCACATCACAATTGTTTCCTTTGTGCTCAGTATAACTAAGAATCTCAACTTCTTGAGATCACTGAACACATCTTACCACATCTTCATTCCTGAGTTTGTTTTCTAACATCACTTCCTCCTCACTTTTTCCAACAACAAGCATTTCTAAGAGTTTTGTAAGAGTCCAGAGATACCCACAGAATAATAAGTGTACACCTGATCTGACACTGGTGTATTTCAGGATAGTGGAGGCATTCATTGTGCCTTTAGGTAGAAAAGGGAGTGAATGGTGGTATGGAAGAAAGAAATAAATCTCTCCTCTATTTGACTCGAGATTTTTATTTTATGATTGCAATTTCATTGATTGCATTTTTTTGTGTGTGAATCTCTCCTCTATTTGACTCGAGATTGCATTTATTTTTGTGTGCTTTGGCATCTTTTCTTGGTGGTACGCCCCTATTAATTTGCGAGGGGTATGGAAGAAGAAGATATAGAGGGAAGTGGCGTGCCACCCCGAACTTAGGGTATGGCACTATTTTGGCTATTTTTGTTTCTTTTTGATGGACGGAGGGGTACAAAGATGATGGAATAAGTGTAGAAGAGAGTTCAGATCAGAATGCAACTTGATTTATAATTCAGTGCACTGGGTGGTTCTCTTTATCATACTCTGCTCAAATATTGACTTGATGAGGATCCGGTGGGGGTTCCATGTTGTTGTTCCACTAGTCAGTTAGGAAGCACGACGTGTTTGATCCCTATCAGTTCGACAAACACTTGCCATTTTTGCAGAAGGATCATGATGTTAGGATTCATAAGCTTCACAAGATGATTTCAATCAATAGGCTAGTTTTCAGAAAATGGCCCTTTTGAGGATCTGCTTCGAAAAAGCATGGAGAGAAAAAGTATCCAGCTAGGTAATGGCTATTTATTGAAATGAAAAATGTCAAAACTTCATCAAGTTTCTGTTCAATCTCTTTGAAAACTTAAATTTTTTTGAAAATTCTGATAAAAAATGAAACAGTGAAATCTTAAGTCTAAAAAGGATGGGTGTAGGTGGAAAGTGAAATATGTACCCCCACCCTCCACCCCAAACTTAGAAATTTTCTCATCCTGAGCAAACTCTAAATCTGATATGGAGGGGAAAATTCATGCTGGTTGGATTGCAAGATGTGGTTGCGTTCCAATCAGCGTGCGTTCTCCATCTGAAAATAAGAAATGAAGACCAATCAGAACTCAAGATAGCTTCTTGAGATGTGATTTTTATTTAGTGCAAAATTATCTAAAAAGTAGAATGAAATTAAGAAAAGTTTCTAAATCAAATTTAAAAGTAAAAATGAAATTATCGACCGGGTTGCCTCCCGACAAGCACCTTTGTTTTACGTCGATGGATCGATGTGAGTCCTTCAATTTTCTGGTGGATATGTTGGATTGGTAAGATCCATCATTGCTTCGGTGCCTATGTCAGTTGAGGTGAAATATCTCTTCAATCGTTGGTCGTTAGCCACAAATTCTCCTGACAATTCATTCCATAATACGAAAGCACCATACTGGTAGATGCTCTTGACAATGTAAGGTCCATACCAGAGAGAATAGAGTTTTCTTGGGAATAGCCTCAATCTTGAGTTGAATAGTAGAACTTGGCCTCCTACTTGAATGTCCTTTCTTTTGAGATGACCATCATGCCAAAGTTTGGTGCGTTCTTTGTATATTCCTGCATTCTCTTAAGGTGTCATCCGGAGTTCTTCCAGCTCTTGAAGTTGTAGAATCCTGGCTTCACCTCCTTTCTTCATGTCAAAATTTAGTTGTTTGACTACCCACCATGCTTTGTGTTCGAGTTCTATAGGCATGTGGCATGACTTTCCATAGATTAAACAAAATGGTGTAGTTCTGAGAGGAGACTTAAAAGTAGTGCGGTAGGCCCACATGGCGTCATTGATTTTCACTGACCAATCTTTTCGGTTGTGACCTACTGTCATTTCCAAGATAGCCTTGAGTTGATGGTTAGAGACCTATACCTGCCCACTTGTCTGGGGATGGTAGGGTGAGGCTACCTTGTGTGTTACACCATATTTCCTTAGCAATGCTTCAAAACTTCTTTCTAGAAAATGAGAACCTCCGTTAGATATCACAGTTTGTGGGAATCCGAAATGGGGAAAAAATATCCTTGAACATTTTTATGACAGGTTTGGAATCTTTAGTGACATTCAATATGGCCTCTGCCCATTTTGAGACATAATCAACCAAAACTAGGATGTAGGAAAATCCATGTGAAGATGGGAATGGACCCATGTATTCCACACCCCAAACATCAAAAATCTCGATTTCGTTCCACATCTTGAGTGGCATCTCATCTCGTTTTGTTATGTTACCCATTCTCTGACATTTGTCACATGATAGAACAAAGTTGTAGGAATATTTGGATATGGTTGGCCAAAAGAAACCACATTGCAAAACTTTCAAAGCAGTTTTCTTAGAACTCATATGGCCTCCAACTGGGCATGAGTGACATTGCTCTAAAATGAGTTGGGCTTCCTCCTCAGCAGTACAACGTCTATAGAGACCATCGACACAAATATTAAAGAGATATGGCTCATCCCAGTGACACTGCTTTACATCATGCATGAATTTCTTCAGTGCATTATCGGTGCATTCTGGGTGGATGATACCGGTGGCAAGGTAGTTCACATAATCCGAGTACCAAGGGGTAGCTTCTAAAACCTTCATTAGTTGGTCGTCTGGAAGAGAATCATTAATCGAGATCTTCTCGGTTTCCAAAGTGTGAATACGACTGAGATGGTCTACCACAACATTCTCTGTACCCTTCTTATCTCTTATTTCTAGATCAAATTCTTGCAAGAGGAGAATCCATCTAATCGACCTGGGCTAAGGAACTTTCTTTTCCAGGAGGTAACAGATAGCAACATGATCCATATAGACAATGACTTTTGAACCAATGAGATAGGATCTAAACTTGTCAAAGGCATACACAACTGTGAGGAGTTCCTTTTCAGTAGTTGCATAATACCTCTAAGCTTCGTTAAGGGTTTTCGATGCATAGTAGATCACATAATGTTTCTTCTCTATACACTGGCCTAAAACAACATTCACGTCATAATCACTAGCATCACACATAATTTCAAATGGGTGATCCCAATCGGGAGCTCTGATGATGGGTGTTGTTGTAAGGGCATGCTTCAGGTTATTAAAACTCTTGACACATTCTTCGTCAAAATGGAAATCAGTGTTCTTTAGCAACAGATTCGTCATCGGCTTGGTTATCTTGGAGAAATCCTTTATAAATAATCTATAAAATCCTGCATGACCAAGGAAAGTGCAAACTTCTCTTACATTTATTGGGACAACAAGTTTGGAAATCACTTCAATTTTCGCTCTATCTACTTTGATCCCTCGGTTGCTAACTCTATGACCAAGGACAATGCCTGCCTTTACCATAAAGTGACTCTTCTCCTAGTTCAACACAAGATGTGATTCTTCACACTGTTTAAGGACAAGGGAGAGGTGCTTCAAGCATGAGTCGTATGAATATCCATATACAGAAAAATCATCTATGAAAACTTCCATGCTAGTTTCAGTGAGACCAGTAAATATGGCCGCCATGCAACGTTGGAAAGGTGCAGGCACATTGCAGAGACCAAACGACATCTTTCTAAAGGCATATGTTCCAAACAGGCAAGTAAAAGTAGTTTTCTCTTAGTCATCTGGATGTATAGGTATTTGATAGAAACCAGAGTAACCATCAAGATAACAAAAATACTCTTGGTGGGCCAACCTTTCTAAGACTTGATCAAGAAAAGGCATTGGGAAATGATCCTTTCGGGTTGCTTTACTCAACTTCCTGTAATCAATGCACATCCTCCACCCGGTGACTGTTTGAGTGGGGATGAGTTCATTGTCTTCATTATGTATCACAGTAGTTCCACCTTTCTTTGGGACAACATGCACGGGACTCACCCATGGCGAGTCAGATATCAGATAAATGATTCCTGTAGTGAGCAGTTTAATGACTTCTCGATGGACTACTTCCTTCATGTTTGGATTTAGCTTTCTTTGATGTTCAATTGTTGGCTTGTGATTTTCCATCATGGGGATTTTGTGCATGCAAAGTGTCTGACTTACCCCGGTGAGATCACTCATCTTGTAACCAATGTCTTTTCTTTTTTCCTTTAATTCCATCAGGAGTTTATCTTCTTGTTCGGTTGTTAGATCTGAATTTATGATAATGGGGAAGACCTTAAGGTCATCTTGAAACACATACTTCAATCCCATGGGTAAGGGTTTCATTTCAGGAGCTTGTGGTTTCTCACATGTTTCTTCAGTAACATCCACAACTTTGAGTTCCTCAATTTTGGCTTCAAGATCTTCTTTAGCAGTATCGAGGTGGAGAATACAATTTTTCACTTATTCGTCAACTGAACTTTCTACGTTCGGATTAGTAAGGGCCATTCCTAAAGGATCTTCTTGTTCATAATCCTCTTGCATGAGGAGTGACATCTGCTCTATGCACTCAATCAAGTAGACTTCTTCTTGCATGCTTGGTCTTCACATACTTTCAAAAACTTTGAACTTGAGAGTTTCTTGACCTAGTTTGAGCAACAAGGTTCCCACTTCATCATCAATCAGAGCTCTTGCAGTGGCAATGAACAAACAACTAAATATGAGAGGGTATCTGGCGTCTTCTTTTATGTCCATAATGACAAAGTCACATGGAACGTAGGAATCCTTACCTACCTTGACAGGTACATCTTAAATGATTCCCAAGGGAAGAGTCACAGTGTTATCTGCAAGCTGTATGGTCATGCCAGTCGGGAGAAGTTCAACAAAACCTAGCCTTTTACAAAGGCTAAGCGGCATGATAGAGATGCTAGCACCAAGATCGACCAATCCTTTCTTACATGAAGAGTCACCGATATGGCATGAAATCCCAAAGGATCATGGATCTTTCTGCTTCTTTGGCATCTTGCTCTGAATAATGTCAGAAGTGGTCATTGTTAACTTGACTGTCTCATATTCTTTAGTTATATATTTCCTTGTAAGGAGAGACTTTAAGTACTTTTTCCATGCTGGTATTTTAGCCAGCGCATCAAGAAAGTGTATATCAACATGAAGCTACTTCATAGCTTCTTTGAACTTGTTGAATCGAGTGTCAAGCTTTGTCTGTCTCAAACGAGCTGGGAAAGGTATACACGGCTTTTATATTGGCACATCTGACTCAGGTGTTTTTGGTTCTATATCAGTTGGTTTCTTAGAACTTTGCTTGTCTGTCTTATCAGTAGTTGCTGTTTCTTTTGGTTGAGAATCATGTGTGGTAGAGTCTTGTACAATCACCGAGTCATTATCATCTACAATAACCACATGTGTCTTGATGGGAGGATCAGAATAATCTTTTCTAGACCTGGTGGTGACAACCTTCAGTTGCTCAGGGTGCTTAGGGTTGTTCTCTGATTGGCCAACAAAGGCTCCATCAGGTGGCTTCATGCTAGGTGCAAGTTGAGCTAGTTGAGATTCAATAGCCTTCTGATGGGCTTGCTGGTTAGCTATCATAGTCTGCTGTGACTATAGCATATTTTTAATGGCTGTTAGCTTGTCATCAGATGAGATGGGGCTGACTTGTTGCCCTTGTTGTTGGTTCTGGTAAGGGACTTGGTTGAGATTCTGGAACTGAGAATTGTTCTAATAATTGTTGAAATTCCTGTTCAGAATGTTACCCCTAAAGTTCCCTTGATTCCCAAAATTTTGTTGTTGGTTATACTGGAATCCTGGTGGTCCTCGTTGCTGATTATTTGAACCAAGTTGTCACGAGTTTTCTTCTCCTGAAGGATTTCCATATTGAAAACTAGGATGGTTCCTATTTTGATTCAAATTGTAATATCCTTGACCAGGGATAGTGTTGATAGCATTAAGATTTTCCATTTGACTATTATCTCCTTGGCCATAAATGTTGCTCAAAACAACATCATAGAGAACATTGCAAGCCAGTGTAGAATGATCAGTGCCTTTACATGCTTCACATAATAGTGTAGCTAACTTGGTCTGTTCTTGTTGTTGTGGGAGCGAGTGTCTTCTTTCATAGGCAGCAAGGGATGATTCAATATGGTCTTGCTTGGCAACTAAAAGTTTGAGGGTTTCAATGATAGACTTGTATTCAGGAGTAGTTTCAGCCATAGCCACCTTCAATACTCCTTTGCCTACAGATTACCCCAATTAGCTTGATTTTCAACTCCCACGGTGACAACCTTCCAGGCACTGTCATAACTTTGACGCATGAAGTTTCCTCCAGATGAGGAGTCTAAGAACCTCTTGATGTCGTCATCCACACCCCTATAGAAGATCTCAATGAGTTGATTCCTAGGAATACCATGGTGTCGACACTTGCACAAAAGCTCTTTGTATCTTTCCCATGCTTCAGTAAGGGATTCTCCAAGGACCTGAGTGAACATTGCTATTCGACCCCTGATTTCATAGGTGAGAGAAGGAGGGTAGAATTTCTCCAGGAAGACATTTTGAAGTTTTTCCAAAGTGGTGATGGGTTCAGATTGCAAGGAATTGTACCAAATTATAGCTCTATCAGCAAGAGAATACTTGAAGAGACGGAGTCGTATGGCATCATCTGTGACTCCATTTTGCTTCATCATAGCACATAGATCAATAAACCTCAGAAGATGTTCCTGACTATCTTCTCCTTGCTTACCATAGAATGGGCTGTTTTGAAGCAATGTGATCCAATGTGCCCTTATTTCAAAATTTAGAGCATTGATGGGAGGAGGTTGCACTGGATGATGAACGTCAACAACTTTAGGGATTGAGAACTCCCTAAGGTCTTTTTGCAATTCTACTGCTTGCGCTGCTGCTTGTGCTGCTCGGATCTCTGTTTCAATTGCATAAGCCTATCTCCTTGTGCAACAAGGGCTTGAGCTACCCTTCGCGCTATTTCCTCCTCTTGAGCCATCCTTGCTTGGTTCTCTCTATTCTGACGACAAAAAGTTCTATCTATCTCAGGATCAAAGCTAGCAGTGAGACCGAGACTATTTGAGCGGTACATGCACTGGTCTTTGTTGGTACCTAGGATGGAAAGATCTTTTTAGAAGTGAGATTTACGGAGTAGAACCGAATTCAAGTGAATGATCAATAGTATCAAAAGAAAAGGAAAAAATCTAGATTAGCCTTAAAAGAACTAGATTTGACTAACTGATTCTGTTGTCCCCGGCAACGGCGCCAGAATTTTAATGTGGTTTATTATCGCACTAACAAATTCACTCGGGGTTGAAATCCTAGAGTTTTTACCAAAAGATTGTGCAATAATACCACCCATAAGAGAATGTGTCTTATCACAGTATAGTTAAGGATTGAATCCCAAGGGACAACATTTTTAAGAATCGTTGCTAGTCTAGTCTAGTTCAAGTAAGGCTAATATTTAAAATGATTGGTTGATTTGAGGTTAATTAAACTAAGTGCAGGAAAGTAAAGAGAAAAATTAAAGTTGATCTAGATTAATGTTATGGAATCGCTGGGATGGTCCCGGGTTTCCCCGCCACTACACATGCAAACACATCCAAACATCAAACATCCATGCAAGATATAACTATCCAAATAGAACTACTGCAAACCCTCCATGAGGGATGTTTAGGTCTGTGTAAGCATCACCTTAGGTATCAGATGTCTCGTCGCCATCTGGATCATGCACTTACAGTTCTGAAGATACATATATCCAACTGAAGCTGTGGTCCTCCCTGAGGGATGTTTAGGCACACAGAAGCGTCACCGTTGGCTAGATGGCTTGTCCTCTCACGGATCATACACTTACCACCTCAAGGAATCCCTTTCTATTTCTAGTCAGGGAGTCAACCGTGCTAATTGAAAAGCAAGCAGGTGATTAATCTACAAGCAAACATCGACGATCAACAAAGAAGATACATATATCCAATTGAAGTTGTGGCCCTCCCTAAGGGATGTTTAGGCCACAGAAGCATCACCATTGGCTAGATGGCTCGTCCCCTCACAGATCATACACTTACAAACTCAAGGAATCCCATTCTATTTCTAGTTTGGGAGTCAACCTCGTTAATCGACATTCTACCCTACATATATAAGTTCTCGCAACATAGGGAAGAATAAGATAAAAGCAAGCAGGTAATCAATCCACAAACATTAACGATTAACAACGAAATGAAAAGTTATATACATTGCCATGGAATGTTTAATAAGAGAGCATGCTTGCATGGGCAGTGGGGCTAGTCCCCGCTCCCTAGCGAAATGGAACTACTCGCTCATGATGTGAGAAACAAGAAGAATAAGAGAGAGGAAAGGTTTCACTATGAGCATTATGTAGAAGGTAGTCACAACTCGGTAAAGATTATGCGGTCTTCTACGTCATGTCGGAGAAGATTTGGATGAGGAGGAAGAACCACCAAGGCAGACCGGGCAGATCTTCTTCTCCACCTTCTTTCTCATCTTGACCTCCTTTCTCGTAGACGGAGAAGTAGGTGAAGTGGAAATGGCGTGGATGATCAGGATCGAACATGCATTCAGGTAGCCTGTCGGCATCGTGGGTCCAATGCCCAAATGAGGACCCTGCTAGTCTTATTTATAGGCACTGGTCAGGGTCTTCACAGTTTTGGTGTGAGTCCACTTCACACGGTTTGGAAAACTGTTTGGTTCTTTTAAATGGTTTTAAACTCACACCTAAAAGGTCTTGATCTGATCAGTTTTGATCATCTAACCGGTCTTCGGCCTCCAAATGATCTCGGCCTTAACAGTTTGGGTCTTAAAGATCATGGGCAAACGGTCCTTTCCTCGCGGTCTTGAGTGTAAACGGTTTGGAAGACCGTTTGAGTTTTCTTAACGGGTTGAGGACTCTTGTCCAAACGGTCTTGGAGACTGATTAATATCCTCACGGTCCTGTATACTGACCAAACGGTTGGGGCAAATGGTCTGCGCTGCCAATCAGTCTTTATCTTCATGGTCTTGCTTCCTTGCTGCTTCAACTGGTCTTGGCTTCTAACGGTTTCATCATGCGTCCAAACGGTCTTGGGAAATCATTCTTGTGCCCAACCGGTCTCGACGTCCAAATAGTCTTGAATACCGGTGAGTTCTAATCGGTCTCGTAGTCTTCATTCCATCTGGTCTTCAGCGTTCAGTCGCTCAGAACGGTCTCATGGATCGATGGTCTCCAATCGGGTTGGAGACCGATCACTGCTTAATGGTCTGTGCCTCTTGCGGTCTCACTCGTCCGAACGGTCTCGCGTGATTGCTTGTCTAATAGTCTTCAGACCATGAGGTTTCACACGGTCTTGAGACTTTATGGAAGGGTAAAACCGGTTGGAGGCAAACCACAAGGAGGGTGGATCACTGGATCAAGATCGTGTGGATGAATGGCTAAGACTGAGAGGTCAAAACTGAATGAATGAAACTATTTGGACCGAGACCGAATGGTCAAGATCAATTGAGCAGACCAAATGGATCAAGATCGTTTGGTCAAGACCGTGGCTGAGAGGGTCTTGAGTGAATGTGAGTTCCAGTTGATGGTTGAACCTCACCTTGACCTGCATGATCTGCATGAAATTCATATAAAACTAGTTAATAACTTGATAATATGATCAGCCAAGCAAAATTGCACATTGTAAAATTTAAGGAGATGAAATCAAACGTATTTAGTCAAATTGGGCCCAAAATGGTGACTGAAAATCGTGATGAACTTGGATTCATCATATTTATACGTGAGTTTTATGGAAAAGAGTGTAAGAGGTGTCATTAACTTAAGCTATTACAAGCCACCTAGCCATGCATGGTCGACACATACATTTGCATGCATTTTATCATTATCTTGCCATGCAAAAACAAAAAGTCCAAGGATAAAGCAAGGGATAAGGGTCATCTCCTTAGTAACCTTCTAGGGAAAGTCTTCTTCCACTTATTTCATTATTATATTCAACACAAACTCTTTCAAAGAGAAGTTGCAAATCAATATTTATATCACTTCTTTGAAGTGTCTTTCCCGTCATGGGCAAAGCCAAAACTCTACAGTCTGATAGGAGACCCCTTTCTGGCTCCATGGCTGATAGGGGCTCCTCCTTCAAGTCTTCAAGTTGATATATTTAAAATAGAGCTTTCAACTATACATTACTTGGTCTTTTTATCAACAAGAGTGCCCTCACTCAAGGATAATTCAAACATATTATCTCCTTATTTCTCTCTCCTCTAGATGATACTAGATAGGTGTAAAGACAATTTAGAGGTGGTAATTTACACATCAATCCTACATTTTGTATATATTGCAATTCGTACCATAATTGATGCACAAAGCACTTAGCATTTTTCAAACAAGTTCTCACTTAGATTTAGGCTTTCTACAAGCCAACACTTAGCATCATTCTCTCTCTTAAGATGTTAAAACACTTAGAATACATTCAACATGTAACATTTGCAATATATCCCCTCATCTTGGGTAAATTGCACTTTTCACTTAGATTATCATATAATGCACACATAGTTTGCATATAAGATCAAATTTGAAAAAAAAAATTCATAAAGGAACTTCAATTACTTCTCAAAAGATAAGAACAAGTTTGTAAGTAACTTACTTAAGAAAAACTTCTAGGGTTAGGCCATAACCCAGGTCAGGGGTGTTACAATAAGGGTGATACATAATAGCATATTAAGATTGTTGGGAAATTGGGGCAAAATATAAGGCAATAGAAGCAAAAATTTAAATGCTTGATTTCCGAACCTGCAGATTGCATCAACAACAATATATATCTAGGAAGGAAGGATAACAAGAGTTATA
The DNA here is from genome assembly GCA_963693085.1 of Alisma plantago-aquatica. Taxonomy (NCBI): domain Eukaryota; kingdom Viridiplantae; phylum Streptophyta; class Magnoliopsida; order Alismatales; family Alismataceae; genus Alisma; species Alisma plantago-aquatica. Next base: position 877,152,024 of record OY856413.1, on the reverse strand, counting down.
CCTGGTCTTGGAGCAAGTCTAGCAACAACTCTTATTGCAGTAGCGTGCTTCTTCTCCAAGCATCACTTGAGCAGTCGTCAACAATGACCTCCTAGTTTGGCACCATGAAATGTGGTTGATGTTATCCTCCTAGCGGCAATAAAAAGCCTCCTTGCCTCTAAAGTAGTTCACGTGGACCACTAGGAACTCAACATAGTACTACTAGAACCAACGGGAAGGATTTGTCCCTTCAAATGTGAATATGCTAGGATTAATTTGCTCTCCCACAATTGTCTCTCCCTTTCTATTCCTCCCTTTTACGGGTAGGACTTGCTTAGGATATCTAATAGTTACCAAAACTAGAGAGGACAACAATTTTCAGAGCTTATTTTTGTGTCTGGGAAGCCCCCAATACCCCTCTATTTATAGGAGAGGCCAATGTCAGGGTTTCTAGTCGGTCTGGGGGTCGAAGAGAAGGATTTATAAAAAGTATGAATGGTGAACTGCTCGGTTCATGACCTAACTGGTCGTTTGAAAGGGTAAAATGATCGACTAATCCATTGAACCAGTTAGTTCAAAAGTTTTCATGTTTCAATTGACGTTTGTATTCAATGCATGATTAATGCAAAATAAGACATCAACATCAATCCTTGATCCAATCAAATTGACCATTGAACTGGATGGTTCATCACATGAACCGGTCATTTGTAACCATGAACCTATTGGATCACTTAGTGAACCAATCGGTTCATGCCCTGGTTCAGGCATTGTTCAACCAATGTTGTTTCCAATTGACCTGACACTCTAACCGATCAGTTCAACACTAAACCATTTGGTTCAGACAACTGTCTATCAATTTTGAATCTCAATTGTTAAAATTGAATACCTAAACACTTTAGTAATCAAATGAAACATAATTCATGAATGAACTCCTATTCCAAGTTCATCCTATGTGTGTGACCCTATAGGTCAATGAATGTCCATAGCCAGTTTATGACATCAAAGGCAAAGATTGTTATCTAGCAACACATCATTACTACCTAAGTAATTTAGAATGCCAGAGAACAACTTCAACCTACAATCTATGATCAGTGTTACAATGATTGTATAGTTATTTTGTCTCTGATATCTAGATTGAACTCGAGGCATAGAATTGTCATCCTCTTCAACATTGATTCCATGTTCCTTAAAATAGAGCAGACTTTCTGAGATGCATGTGAGTTAACATATCATATATTTAATGACATGAGTATGTCCCTTATCAAGTGTCCTGGATATCAATCTCCTATAGGAGGGACAAATCCCATCTTCATCACTCACACTCAATCCCCATGTGTTATAGAGTACATGAGCATCATCTTTATGGCAACCCTTTTTAAAGGTCATGTTGGATGACATCAAAGTACAATGAATGACATGTGATGAGTGTAGTGACTTCAGGTTTAAGAGCCACAATCACCACTATCACTATGAGAGCTAATTATGACTACCATTCTATGGTAGCTATGTATCACTCTCATGGTGGTTCTATCTAATACCCTATTATCTAATATGTACATGTATGTTTGACTTGATATCACATATCATGACTAATGAGACTCTATCATCAGTCAACACACACTCTAGTCCTATATATTACTACTATCTATTATGCTTCCATAGTAATATCACTACTTAAGAATGGGCCTTTAGCGTCGGTTAATTAAGGCCTTTAGTGTCAGTTTCCAAGTGACACCCAAGTGGGCGCCGCTAAAGGTGGACCCCTTCGATGTCGGTTCCCTAACTGACGCTTCCCGCCACCAAAAATGCACCAGAAAGGGGATTATAGGTGTTAGTTATTTAAGAAAATTGACACTATAGAGTGGTTAAAGACATCGGTTATTAAAAGAACCGACACCATTACCCTTCCCGCCATCAATAAAGCGCCAATAAGGGCACTATCGGCGTCAGTTATGGTATATAACTGACACTATATCTTGATAAAGTCATCGGTTTTATGCAAATAACTGACACCATATCACTTCCAGCACGACCGTGCTGGCCAACACGGCCGTGGTAATAGGTGCCGATTTTTACCGACAACCGACACCAGGACGGGATAAAGACGTCAGTTTTTTGCTAATAACTGACATCATATGATTTTGGTGTCAGTTGTTTATAAACAACCGATGCCTATTTGCTTATTTTTTTTCTTATCAATTTGCAGGCCCACTGTATGGCTGGTCAGAAGGATGCAGAACCTGCAGTTCAGTTCTGAACTGTAGGTTTACATCATCCATTGATATCAGCCATATACCATGCCACAAACCTGCAAAGTTATTCACATCCACACACATGTATTGACCAGATACATGTAGAAACCTACAAAGTTATTTACATACACATTTAGTTCCATTCATTTCATCTTTTTCACATTCAGACACATGTAGAAACATTCATGTATTGATTAGAAAAAGTTGTTCACATTCACATTCACACATATGAAAATTCATAAAAAGTCATTCACATTCACACAAAAATAATTATGAGAACAAAGTTATTATTTATTCATCATCATCATCATTATCATCATTGACAATAAAATCATATTTATAAATTCCCACTCTTTGTAGGGATTTTTCCCATTCTTCTCTTACAACATCTAATTCCTCTCTCGTATAGGGAGTATGTACATCTAATAGCTTTCCACCTATGCTGAAGTCAGTTTTAAAGACCTATAAAGAGAAAGACGTATATATATAATTAATAATATATAATAAGATTGATATATTTCATATTATCTAATGAGACTATGTATAATACCTATTGTATCATATCGATTTCCATTACGACATGTTTGATGATTAGGTCCATAAATCACATGACATAGTAGGCACATGTCCATCTATTGTCTTGTGTAGCACACTATAAATTGAAACATACAAAATATTCAAAAATACAAATAAGCACAGTTCACATAAATAATATATACATTGGAGTCAGGAAATTACTTTCACATTCTCTCTAATTAGTGATAGATTCTTTTTCCTGGGGACCTTTCCTCCATCTTTTTTGTAATCTTGGAAAGCCCTACATATGTTAATGTAACACATTAAATTGCATAATTAAATAGTAATGTAGTAACAGATGTTAACAGATATAAAAACATGAAATTTCTCACGAGAATAATGGCCTTTTAATTGCATGTCCATATAATGTATTCAACTCATTCCCCACAGGATCTAGCTAATAGACAGTGAACGTCTTAGGGACAATAACTAGTAACTCCCAATGTTTACCACTACAGGTAAGAAAGTAGAAAATTAATAACTCAAAATCCACAATAAAAATGTGATTTTCTTAAGTCCAAATTATAAGCAAAGTAAACTTACTTGACATTGAATGGAGCTATTATCACCGTCTTATTATTTTTACCAAAATATTGAAAAACATCACAACAGTATGAAGTAACTGAAGAAGGGTCTGCATCTACAAGACTAATCAAAGAAGGAACCAAAAATCCCACATGGGAAAACCCAAAATCTGTACATATCGTGTGTAAGTGGTTGCAAAACATGTATTACATATGCATTAACATATAAGAAACCAGATCACAGTATATAAAATAAGGTATATGGATGTCTAAACAAGATATCACCATATCCACAGCTCTATGATAGATGTGTTCAGCCAATCATAACGAAACAACTCCAAAACATCTTGTATAAATATCTTGTTTTTGTATGATTGACCTGCATTAATACCTATGCATTAATACATATGCACAACTTTTATTACGTATGCATTAATACATATGCTAAACTTGTATAAATAGATTATTATCGTATGATTTACCTGCAGCATCCTCCAGAATAGTAACATTTATAGGGCAATTTGGATCATGTTCGCCGATCCATACTGCCACACCCCTACAATTAGGACCTATCGAGGCATGTAAGTCCCTTGGAAGCCAACTTGGTAGTCGAGGAGGTGGAGGCTGAGATGTAGCGGGTCTTGTCGTTTTGACCTGTATATATAATTTTAGATCAATTGACTCATATATACACACTAACAAATTAACGAATGGAAATTTATCATACAATATTAGTATAGAGGACATTCACTTTGGGCCATAGTATCACTCCGCCTATGCCTCACCAAGTGTTTCAACATCTGGGTGTGCATGAGGCAGTGCAAGATCCATCCAGTCGGGGAGTACATGTATCGGGCTCACACGTACCACACCATATGGTACTGGATACCCATGAAACATGCACCCTTTAAGGGGTGGGTAAGCCGACGCCTCTGCAATGATATATTCTTGACTTTTTAGTCAGCATGGATTCAACCCCTACAAATTTACATAAAGAATGTTATATGTATATATACACAAACATATCATCTGGAACAGACTAGCTATTATGTCATAAAAATACTTACAACCGACGTGGTAGGTGGTGGGTCTATATGATTACTCCCAACCTCTGTAGTAGGAATAGTAGGAGAAGGGTGGCACGTCACATGTACTGTCTGAGTGGCCGTCTAAGATGCCTACCACTTGCTAATTGTGTCATGGAGTCTCTTATCAAGTGCTTCCTTGACTCTCCTATCAATTAATGCATCTACCTATACATGGATAAAAGAAACACTAGATTCTGATTATTGAATTCCCTTTCGCAATAACATTCTAAAATAAGAATAGGTTACCTCAGCTTGTGAAAGTCCTGCTTTTAGGATAGGTTTGTGATGGGATGGACCAAAGAACACTTTGATGCCCACACCAACGCCTGCACCCCTAACACGTCTAGGATGCTCTGGGTTACCCAAAGAAACTATCAGTTCATCCCTTGTGCTCTGAGGGATGAACTTTCCTTACTTCCTCTACTCGTGCAGCTCCCGCTAATCACCATCAACAAAAATTAGTAAGTAAACATAACAATAATCAATATCGATCGATTGCTCTAAGAGTTGATTTTTATCATTTTTGCAGCCGCCTCAGTAGTTAAAGGCTTCGGTATGTCTCCCTTCTTATTTTTCCTCCCAGCTATCCACATAGCATGGTGAGGCAGAGGTGTGGGAGCAGTAGTAGAGGACTATGCAATCTCCTGAGTAGCAGCAGGATGAGAAGATTCAGCCTGTAGTCTTTTGTGAATGCCTGCATATCCTCTTGGATCCATTGTGTGGTCGTGCACATTTAGTGCATGCCTTGCTCATTGAGCACCGCTGATAGCCTAGTTAGTTAACACATTGATTTGGTTAGTAACACCAAAGGTTAATCTTGAATAGGTGAATACATAATAACATATATTAATTAAATTGGGAGTGGCGCTTAATACATTGAATTCATCCATTTTTCTTTAGGTAACAAACTCCTCCCAGTCTTTGGGGTCCAAGTAGTTCCATTTCTTTGTGGCTTCCTTCTGCCTAAATTTATTTTTTAAAGTGAATACAAAAAAAATGTTAGTGTAGAGTTAGTCAAATAGTGGTTAATGTCTAGAATTGGAAATCAATCAAGAACTTATTCTCAACATCACGTATGTAATCTCAAGTGAGATTGGCCCTATAGTTCCTTAGGACCCTCCCACAACGTTGCATCACACATTTATGATGCAACTTTTCATCCAGATCAAATATGCTCTACAAATTAAATAGAATTGCTATTAACTAGTATCCTAAAAATTAGTAATCTACACAAATAGAATTACAAATAATATTAACTCACGCATAGTTCCTTCCATATTTGGTCTTTCTTCCCCTTAGGAACTTTATGCCAGGATTCTAGGTTAGGACTGCAATGGCTGCGAGTAAGAACCCCAAGATATGAAATAAATGAGTTGTGGTTCACTCCATATGGATTTCTTGTATGATCAAAATCCACATCTAGTTTGGGTCCATTGCCCCTTTGCTGTAGTAACTTGTTCATCATTGTGATGCCCCTCACTTTCTCAATTTTCTTTTGTTTCTCATCAAGTGCTGTAATTTCTTCAGGGGGTACATCACCAACCTAAAATTTGATAAAAAAACACACTTACATTATATAATTATAAATCAACATATAGATAGAAACCTCATGGATATATTCTTAAAACTTACATTGTCAGGCAGTACATGCACGTCCTCACCCTCATGGTGATCATCAACACGGTCATCATGGGAATGCTCATCCATCTGAAAGTTCACATTCAAATTATAAATTTCACATTGTAAAGTTCACATTGTAAAGTACACATTGTAAAGTACACATTCACATTGTAAAGTAATTCACATTGTAAAGTAATTCACATTCAGATTGTAAAGTTCACATTCACATTGTAAAGTAATTTGCATTGTAAAGTCCACATTCACATTGTAAAGTTCACATTCAGAAAAATAAAACATATATAAAAATATAAACATGCATGCCTCCAATATTGTGATCTTTTATCAATTAACAATCCTTCATTGTGATCCCCGCGAACATACAAGTCATTGTGATCCCCAACTTCAATGTTTGACGGTGTTGGCAACCAAACTGAGAATGGAATGGAGTCATTATACTTATCATAGTACTCTTCTTCATCTATAGGATCTTCAATGAACTGTCTTTTACTATGAAGAACAACTGACCATTTATCATTTGCAGGATCATCGATATAAAATACTTGTTTCACCTGTGATGCCAATATGAATGGTTCACCCTTCTCGCCAATCTTTTCAAAGTTCACTAAAGTAAAACCCAATTCATCCATTATAACTCTTTGTTGTTGTCAACCCAATTACATTTAAAGAGCGGGATTCTAAAATCTACACAGTCAAACTCCCATATGTCTTCAATGATATTGTAATATGACATTTTAGCTTCACGTGGACTCTTATCCTTTGCACTTGCAAAAAACAATGAAGACGCTTGAAGGGTGACCCCACTGTTTTTGATGACACTCTTATCATCTTGACACTTTGTGTAATATCAGAATCCATTTATGTCAAACCCTTCATAAGACATAACATTCAATTTTGGTTTAAAGGTGAGGCATTTGATGGTTTCAGTAAGATTATCTGGTGTTTGAGATAGTTGATGTAAGACTTTATCTTCAAACTATTGGATCCTAGATGGGTGATAAGATGCTCTAGAGGGGGGTGAATAGAGCTGAAAGCACTTAAACAAAATTCATTAAACCTTCAAGATATATCATAAGATAAGGTTTCTAAATAGGAATTTTGTGTGCAACTAAAACATACATAGCAAGGGAGAGAGAGATTGAACATGTACCAATTAGACAAGCTATTTAGAGTGGTTCCACACTTCAAACTAGAAGTGTGTCAGTCCACTTGCCTAGAGAGGTCAACCTCTAGGACTTCCAAACTATTGCACTCTTATATTCATTCATAAGACATACAATGCATGACCAAACAAAAGACTTACCTATCCAATACAAAGAGTCTTCAACCTTACCAAGGACTTACCCACTTTGCAAGAGTCTTCAACCTTCTCCAAGGACTTACCCACTCTTGCACAAGTCTTCAGCCTTGTAGGGATCACCCACTCTTCTTGGATCTTCAGCTTTTGACTTCACCTTCACTCAGAGAAGCTTCCACCAAGGACTTACCTACTTGAGCAAGGAGTCTTCTGCCTTCTCCAAGGGCTTACCCACTCTAGCTCCAAGTCTTCAACCTTGATCTTCACCAAGGGATGCCTTCCCTTGTTCTTCTTCACCTCTCTTAGCCAAGAGAGAGAACCTTCATCTTCATGATTGAAATGAGAGATGGGGAGGTGGTGGAAGTGAGAGCCTCACAAGATATACATGTAGGACTAGCTCTATTACATATTTCCTACTCACTCTAATGGATGTAGCAAGTGATTAAGCTTAGAGAGAGAGGAGGCTGTAGGAAGCACTCAACTATAGAATAAGAACCTCATACACAATTTTGCAATGAATGCTCAACCTTGGAATGAAGCCCAAGGGGTCCTGTTTATAGCTGGGGATGCCTCTTAGCCTTTGGGAACACTTGTGAATGAAAACTAGCCGTTTTGTGGTTTGCAACGGATCTATTTTCACTTGTTGCAACTCCACAACGGCTAGAAATGCTTTTCTGCACTTTTTCGTACAGTGCAATTGGTCGAGTTTCTATAAGGGTAACTCGACCGATCAAGTAACTGACAAGGTCGATACTCAAGTGATCAGTCGAGTTTGTCCTGAAAAAACTCGACTGACTATTATGAATCGAAATGGTCAGTGACTTGATCGGTCGAGTTCTGTGTAAACACAACTCGACCGATACAATCTCCAGAAAATTGATCAAGGATGATCGGTCGAGTTTTCAGGCTGGGAAACTCGACCGACAAAGTGCCTGTAATCAATTTTCAAAGTTGCATCTAAAATGCTTTAATATTTGATCTAAGTGCTCCTGATATTTTTCTAAGCTTAATTACAAGTCATACAATCATTACAAGTGATTTACAACATGATTCTAATGGATATACATCATATTACAAAAATGTGCACTAGTATGACTTTGACTTGTCTTTTCTCCAATTTGAGATGCACAAGTTAGGGCATTTGGAGTGTGTCTATACCTAATCTGAAATCACTCAAGTAGAGACATTAGACACCAATATGTGGAATGGTTAGTCATCATCAAAACATGGGTTTAGTCAATTTAGACGTGAGTCAACATTGACCTAATTGACCTTGAGTCAACAATCTCCCCCTTTTTGAAGATGACAAACCATTCCATAAATGTATTGAAAGCCTTTAAATAAAGTCATACCTTTGGAGAAACCTAGGGGTTTCAATGTGATTGATCTCATATGCTCCCCCTCAATTGATGCGCATGGAGTTCTCATACTCCCCCTCAATTGATGCTATTTCTCCTGCATGGTTAGCTTTCATAACATTTATAAAAACTATGTCTTCTACTCATATATGTTCTACACATATATGTCTTCTCCCCTTTACCTTCTCCCTTTACATGAATATATTTCTCTTCTTCATGTAAGACGTGCCTTCTTCCTCTTTTGTCAAAAGAAGACATACCTTTCTCCCCCTTTGTCATTTCAAAAAGGTGGGGTTATGAAGAAATAAGAAACATCACTTGTTAAAGAGAAAGGAGATAACACAAATATATATAAGGAGAGTAGAAGAGCACAGAGAGGGGCTTGTCCAAGCATAGAAAGAAAAGCAAGTTAAAGCATATACTTGAACAACCCAAAAAGCAAGATAAAGTGCTGCAGAAAAAATAATAAAACATAATTTTGACCCTCAAGATGACAGAATTTGACCAACAACCATCAGAGCTCATCGCGAAGCATGAGTCTGGCTCATAAGGTTGTTTCTGCATGAAAAAAACTAGTCTTGCACCAAAAGCTGAAACTGGAGCAAAATCTGCATAAAATCCAAAAATACTCCACTTTCTACATATAATGTAGATCTATGTACCCTGCATCACAACGTTATGCAAGCAACTCAAGATAGTAGATATGCAATTCAAGGAACAATCTTGAGCATGTATGGGACAAGATACAAGCATAGCATATAGATGAGCAAAGATGCCAATTATAAACAAGGTTAGAACTACATGTATATGAACTACTAGTAGATGATATCACAAGTTAGGACTACTAGTAGGATCTAGATCATAGCAAGAGATACCAAAAGATACACAAGATAGATCAAGCTATGAGTAGATGTAGAGATATATCCAACCAAAGAGCTATGCAATTTTAGAAGCATGAAAGGATATAAATCACATACAAATGTGCATCCTTACCAAAAGATGATTACCACTATGAACCTCAAGCTTGTATCAAAACAAGATATACACCTAGATAGATGTAGCAAGTTAGAGTACAATGGAAGCAATTTTTAGACACAACCAAGATATCCAAAGAGATCATCATCAAAACATGCAAAACAACTCAAAGCAAGTAATTGCAAGATATAGATATACCAATTTAGAGCAATTAGAGAGATAGAGTTGTAAGCAAGATAGACAATTTAGAACAAGGCAATATGCATATATAAAGGTATCAAAACAGAGTGCCAAAGAATAAGGCTATTGGTTGAGAAAATCTAGTTGAGAGGGAAATTCTCATTCAATAAGACAAATGTATATTCTGTGCACAATGTTATCGATCGGGTTCTATGCATTGACAACTCGATCGATGACAGCTGTTGGCAACACCCATTGGTGCCTATCGGTTGAGTTTCAAATAGGACAAACTCGACCGACAAACCAGTTGTCAAAAAGCACATATATTTCATTAAACCATATTCAAAGGCATGCTAAATATACAAACCATATCCAAACATGTCTAAGCAAGTTAGTAATGCACTGTAGAAGCATTAGAAACAATTTTTGAGAAAGAGTGTGAAGATAATCACAAAATGCCACTTTTGACTCAAAAACCATATGTATAGTGCACACTAACTTGACAAAAACAAGTTAGAAATGGTTATAAGCAATAAAACCTTTACCTTTGTGCTTACCATTGCTTTTTCCACTTGTTGTCACCCTCTACACATCTCACCTTTCTTATTTTATGTGGATTGACAAGTCAATTTGCAATTCAATAGCTCAAGTCAATCCATTTGCAAGTACCTACAAGAAGAAAGATGAAATGATCCCCAATCATGTTTTTGGGTCCAGAGGGGTTAGTTTGGCAACCCAAATCCTATTGCTCTTGGGTGCTTTCCTAAATGGACAACAAGTAGAATAATGACCAATTTCATTGCAATAGTTGCATGTGCCTATAGTCTTGGAACTAGAGGATTCTCCATGGAATATCAGAGGTCCTTTATCTTTGTTGTTCCCTTGACTACTATCATACCCTAGACCATGTCTACCGATTTGTTTGGTAGTATGATGTAGGATGTCATTAAGACTCTTTTTACCAACTATGAATCTTTGCAAAGAGGATCTCAAACTGTCATTATCATGCTTAAGAGAATCAATAGTAGAAGACCAATTATTGATATTATCTCTAGCATGCAAAAGATCATTTTCTAAGCAAAGAGCTTTAGTTAAATGAGAATCTCTATCAATATGAAGAGAAGCAACATCATTCTCTCTACTAGTAGAGCTAAACCAAGATTCATGAACATTGATTTTAGCAAGCAAGGAGGCATTTTCTATTTCTAATTCTTGCAAAACAAAATCTTTATCCTTGTTTTCAGATTTAAGAACATCAATGTCATGCATGAGAGAATCAACAATTAAAGTATGCTCTTCATTAGAACTAGGCATGAGAGGTTGAGCTTCAAGAAATCTAATCTTATCAAGAAAACTAGTATTTTCAAGTTTAAGAGAATCTACTTGACTAAGACAATCATTTTTATCATCAAGCAAGCAAGAATTAGCATGTTCAAGATCATCTAGTTCTACATGCAAATTATCAACAATTTTAGCAAGCTTTTTCTTTTTCCTTTTAGAAGACTTAAGAGAGGCACAAATATCATGAATAATAGCAATCAAAGATTCTTTATCTAAAGAGTTTAGATTTACCTCACTTGAGTCTTCAGTTGTTGATTCTATAAGAGTATGTTGGCTAAATGGACATCTATAAATCCCTTTGTTTTGATAATGACAAACATTTCATTCTTGTTAATCTAACGTGCTACTTGAGTGTGCAGGAACAAGGTGGATGACAAAGCAATTAGGGAAATCCATATGCTTACATATTTATATTTTCATGAAATGTAATCGCTTTGTAAAAACTTGTACAAATATATAATGTACAAGTACTTAGATTTCATGTAAATCAAGCATTAGATTCTCCCTAGCTAAACATCACATTTAGATAGGTCATCCCCTTGAATAGTGTCACATATGCACACTCATACACACACTTAGTGCTTTAATTGGAAAAGTGAAACAGGGTCAATCTCGATCGACTAACTCCTCGACCAAGACACTCTCGGTCGACAATCTTCTCGACTGAGAAAGACCCAAGTAGCCGTTAGACACAGCTGACAATGTGGTTGGCAGTTGGAGATAAACGTTGCATACACTTGATCCAGAGAGCCTGTCGATCGACAAAAGTTCGACCGAGTAGGAGTCTCGGTCGACTATTTCTCGACCGAGATGGTCTCTGACAGCAACTGCAGAATTAATTATTTATCCATTACTAAAGCAACAAACTTGTACCTAACGGCTAGTTAAGCACTTAGAAACCCCTAGAAGGTGTCTAGAACGTCCTTAAGCACTTGTAGGACATTCCTATAAATAGGACATAGCTTAGGACACCCAAAAACACTTACTTGTTACACTTGAGCAATCTTTGAGCATACATTGACTTTGTGCAATCTGTTTGTGAGCAATTGAGCATTGTGACAATTGGTTACTTCTTCCCTTAGCTCAAAATTCGTGTCCCATAGGCTAACATCTCCTATCCATTGCAATTACAATTCCATACACTTTGGTTAGGAGATCTACACGCTTGATCTAGGCAAATCAAGCCTTGTGCTACAAAAGGATAAGTTGTAATTTCCTTTTTCTTTCTTGTTCTCTATTATTGTTTGTACTCTCCTTGCTACTCCTAGGTTGGAGGCTGTGGATTGGAGAGGGTGGAGATCTTCTTGGTGAAGAAGGGGACCTTGAGCTACTTCAAGAAGGCTGGTGCAATGGGAGGTTACTTCTAGAGAGGAAGGCTACTTCAAGGGGGAGCTTGAAGTTACTTCAAGAAGGCTACCTCAAGTTGGTGCATCTACTTCAAGTGAAGGCTGTTCAAGGGGTGTAAAGAAAGTATTGTATTTTGTATAAATCCTTGTGAAGGTAATAAAATAAATACTTTCAAAATCCCGGTTGGGTAAGCAACCGGGTAGTGGACTGACAACTTGAGTATTTGCTAAAGTTGGAACCACTCTAAACACCTGTCTCCTTCTTCCATTTACAATTGTGGTTGTTTGAGTTAAATAATTGTTAAAATATTTAAAAAACTCTATTCACCCCCCCTCTAGTGTTTTTCAATTGGTATCAGAGCAGGCTTCAAGGAACCCTAACAAGGTCTTGAAGAATGGGGGACGGAGTGCTCAACAACCTTAACCTTGAAGGGACACTTGTTGCTAGACCTCTGGCGTTTGATGGAACAAACTACACATATTGGAAGAGAATGATGCAGTTCTACTTCCAAGGCATCAATTGGGACTTATGGAGGATGGTGTCAACCCCATACGAGCTTCCTCAAACACAATATGCAGAGTGGGATGCAAACACGGTAAAGTTGGCTCAAATGAATGCCAAAGCTGTAAGCATTTTATATTGTTCAATTTCAGTAGGAGAATTTAATAGGATATCAAACTGTGACACAGCCTATGACATTTGGCATAGACTGTCCATAACTTATGAGGGTACAGTTCAAGTCAAGAATTCTAAGATTAGCATGCTTAACAAAAGTTTGAACATTTCCGTATGGATCCAAATGAATCTATTAGTGAAATGTTTGCAAAATTCTCTTCTATTGTTAATGGTTTAAATGCCCTAGGAAAAACTGTTCTTGAAGAAGATCAGGTATCAAAAATCCTTCGATCACTTCCTTCTAAATACAAGCCAAAGGTGACAGCCATTGAAGAAGCTAATGACCTCACTCGGCTGAAAATGGAGCAACTCATTGGAAATCTAGAAGCTCATGAAGCAACTCTAGAAGAGGAAGAAAGAAGAGAACGTGAACTTCAGCAAGGAAAGAAGAAGGATGTGGCTCTAAAAGCTTCAAAGATAATCACACCAGAAAGTGAGGAGTCAAGTGAAGAGGAAGGAGAAGAGGCATTGATTGTCAATGGTAAGAAATATAGAAGATTTAAATCTAACAAAATTTCTAGTTCTTCTTCTCCTCCTAGGTGCTTTGAGTGTGGAAAGAAAGGACATTTCAAAAATGAATGTCCTAAAGCAAAGAAAGGAAAGAAAAGCTCACACAAGAAGAGGGGAGAAAAAGCCTATAAAGCTGCATGGGACGAGTCAAGTGAAAGTGAAAGTGAGGAAGAAAAGGTGGAATGTCTAATGGCAAGAGAAGATAATGAAGACTCTCAAGAGGATTGGGTAGTTGACAGTGGATGTTCCAAACATATGACCGGAAACAAGGATGCATTTCAAACTTTTGAAGAAAAGAAAAGTGGAACAGTCACCTTTGGAGACAACGGTAAAGGTACAATCGTTGGAATAGGTAATGTTGGTACAAACCTCGAAATAAAGAATGTTCTACTTGTTGATGGTTTGCACCATAATTTGATAAGTGTTAGTCAATTATGTGATAGTGTCTATGATGTTTTATTTAACAAAACCTGCTGCAAATTATTAATAGAAAACACTACAAATGTTGTTTATGAAGGAAAAAGAGTTGGAAATCTTTATATTCTTAGACCTAACTCTATGAAATCTGTAGTAGGAAAATGCTTGCTTGCAAATGAAAATACTTTACAATTATGGCATAAAAAGCTAGGACATGCTAGTTCACATGTTATCAAAAAGTTAGTAAAATATGATCTTGTTCGTGGTTTTCCTACTTTATCCTTTGATCAAGTTGAAAATTGTGAACCATGTACATTGGGAAAGCAAACAAAAACCTATTTTAAACCTAAAAATGAACTTAGCACCAGTAGATCTTTAGAATTAATTCCCATGGATTTATTTGGACCTATGAGGACACAATCTATCGGTGGCAAAAGATATTGTTTTGTTATTGTTGATGATTATAGTAGATATACATGGGTACATTTTATTGCAACCAAAGATGATACTATTCATGCTTTTATAAAATTTTGCCCTATGATTGAAAATCTATTTCAAAGCAAAATATGTACTATTAGAAGTGATCATGGTGGAGAATTTGAAAATCATGTATTTGAAGAATTTTGCACATCTCAAGGGTACACTCACAATTTTTCTGCTCCACGCACTCCACAACAAAATGGTATAGTTGAAAGGAAAAATAGATCTCTACAAGAAATGGCTAGAACTATGATGCTCGAACATGACACACCCAAAACCTTTTGGGCTGAAGCTGTGAACACCGCATGTTATGTGTTAAATAGAGTAACTGTTCACTCTCATTTGAAGAAAACTCCATATGAAATAATACATTCTAAGAAACCTAGAGTTAACTATTTTCATACTTTTGGATCCACATGCTATATCTTAAATACCAAAGTTGATAGAGATAAGTTTGACTCTAAATCACACAAAGCATTCTTTTTGGGATATTCCACCTCTAGCAAAGCATTTAGAGTATATAATACTATCTCTAGAAAAGTTGAGGAATCTATTCATGTTTCTTTTCATGAAGAGTCCAAATCTGAAAATCTAGAAATAATTGATCTCACTAATCAATTTGAAAACTTAAACATACCAAATGATAGTGAGAAAGTTACTACAAACAATCACCAAGCTGAACCACAACCCACACCTAGGCTTATTAAGGATCATCCTCAAGAACTAATTATTGGAGATCCTAATGATAAAGTAAAAACTCGGTCTTCCTTTAAGGATGTTGCAAACATGGCTTTTGTTTCTATCATTGAACCTAAGAAGATATCTGAAGCTCTTAAAGATGATTATTGGATAATAGCAATGCAAGAAGAATTGAATCAATTCACTAAAAATGATGTATGTGATTTAGTTCCTAAACCACAAGATAAAACCGTCATTGGAACTAAATGGGTTTTTAGGAATAAGCTAAATGAGGCAGGAGAAGTAATAAGGAATAAAGCTCGGTTAGTAGCACAAGGATATAATCAATAAGAAGGAATAGATTTTGACGAAACGTATGCACCAGTAGCTAGACTTGAAGCTATTAGAATGTTGCTAGCTATTGCTGCACATAAAAACATCAAACTCTACCAAATGGATGTAAAAAGTGCATTTCTAAACGTTATCATTCAAGAAGAAGTATATGTTGCTCAACCACCCAGTTTTGAAATACCGGAAAAAGGTGACTATGTTTATAAACTTAAGAAAACACTTTATGGTTTAAAACAAGCACCTAGGAATTGGTATGAAAGGCTCAAGACATATCTTTTTGATAATGGTTTTTCTATTGGAAATTCAGATTCTACTTTATTTTTCAAAACATATACATCTGATTTCCTAGTTGTGCAAATATATGTTGATGACATTATTTTTGGAGCTTCTAATGATTCGTTGTGCACACAATTCAGTGACATTATGCAAAAAGAATTTGAAATGAGCCTCATGGGTGAACTAACTTTCTTTCTTGGTTTTCAAATTAAGCAAACGTTTGCCGGAATCTTTATAAGCCAAGAAAAGTATACTAAAGAACTCTTACAACGTTTTGGGATGGATCAGTGCAAACATGCTACTACTCCTATGGCTACTTCTATTAAAATTGATAAGGATGAAAATGGGGAACCAATTGATGATTCCTTATATAGAGCCATGATTGGTAGTTTGCTTTACTTAACTGCTTCTAGACCGGACATTATGTTTTCCGTTGGTCTTTGTGCTCGATTTCAATCACAACCCATGCATTCTCATTTTCAAGCAGTTAAACGAATTCTTCGATACTTAGCAGGCACTACATGTTTTGGTTTATGGTATCCAAAAGGACAATCCTTGGATTTTAAAGCTTATACTGATGAAGATTATGCTGGTTGTCGACTTGATCGCAAGAGCACTAGTGGTGGCTGTTTCTTGTTAGGGAGAGCTTTAGTATCTTGGTTTAGCAAGAAACAAAACACGGTTGCCCTCTCTACAACCGAAGCTGAATATATGGCAGCCGGATCTTGTTGTGCTCAAGTACTTTACATGCAACAAGTGTTAAATGGTTATGGTTTTACTCTTTCATCTATGCCTATCTTTTGTGACAACACGTGCGCTATAAACTTAGCACATAATCCTATTTTACACAGCCGAGCTAAACATATTGAAATCCTTCATCACTTTTTAAGGGATCATATCTCCAAGAATCATGTTTCCCTTCATCATGTTGATACGGAAGATCAATTGGCTGATATTTTTACAAAACCGCTTCCACTAGACCAATTTAACAAAATTAGGAAGCAACTGCTTATCACTCCTTTGGAAGATGTTTTCTTTGATATTTGTACTTCTTAACGATAACTTTCACTTGCATCATTTTGGCTTTTAATGGACATCTTTTTTATTGGATTTTGATGGGACATCTAATTAAGGGGGAGTTTTAATTCTTAAACGGATATCTTTTTGAAATGACAAAGGGGGAGAAATAAATATAAACTTAGTAATTATGCAAAACTCAATCAATGAGTTTCATAAACCTCTTGGCTTTACATTGAAAGTTGCTATATTCCCTAAAGAGTTGGATTTCATGTTCCATAATTCATGGGGAATAATAAGCACACACTTTATAAACAAGAGGGAAAGCTACAAAAGGTAATCTTAAGGTATGAAACTCATATGTTTTATATTTCCTTCATTTATATTTTGGAAATGTTTGTAGTAGGAGTCTCGGTCGACTATTTCTCGACCGAGATGGTCTCTGACAGCAACTGCAGAATTAATTATTTAGCCATTACTAAAGCAACAAACTTGTACCTAACGGCTAGTTAAGCACTTAGAAACCCCTAGAAGGTGTCTAGAACGTCCTTAAGCACTTGTAGGACATTCCTATAAATAGGACATAGCTTAGGACACCCAAAAACACTTACTTGTTACACTTGAGCAATCTTTGAGCATACATTGACTTTGTGCAATCTGTTTGTGAGAAATTGAGCATTGTGACAATTGGTTACTTCTTCCCTTAGCTCAAAATTCGTGTCCCATAGGCTAACATCTCCTTTCCATTGCAATTACAATTCCATACACTTTGGTTAGGAGATCTACACGCTTGATCTAGGCAAATCAAGCCTTGTGCTACAAAAGGATAAGTTGTAATTTCCTTTTTCTTTCTTGTTCTCTATTATTGTTTGTACTCTCCTTGCTACTCCTAGGTTGGAGGCTGCGGATTGGAGAGGGTGGAGATCTTCTTGGTGAAGAAGGGGACCTTGAGCTACTTCAAGAAGGCTGGTGCAACGGGAGGTTACTTCTAGAGAGGAAGGCTACTTCAAGGGGGAGCTTGAAGTTACTTCAAGAAGGCTACCTCAATTTGGTGCATCTACTTCAAGTGAAGGCTGTTCAAGGGGTGTAAAGAAAGTATTGTATTTTGTATAAATCCTTATGAAGGTAATAAAATAAATACTTTCAAAATCCCGATTGGGTAAGCAACCGGGTAGTGGACTGACAACTTGAGTATTTGCTAAAGTTGGAACCACTCTAAACACCTGTCTCCTTCTTCCATTTACAATTGTGGTTGTTTGAGTTAAATAATTGTTAAAATATTTAAAAAACTCTATTCACCCCCCTCTAGTGTTTTTCAGAGTAAAATGGCATTCTCTTTCATCACTAGAGGTTTAGCTTGATCCTTCACTTGAATCTTCACTTGATCTTGAGTTGGAGGAGCCACTTGAGCTTGATTGCCATTTCTTCTTGTGAAGATGGGTCTTTTTGCCTTGTGGGCAATCTTCCTTGTAGTGACACTTCTTTCCACATGTGAAGCACCGGATGGAGGAGGACTTGCCTTTGTAGAGTTTACCCTTGGAGTATATGGCATCTTCTTTAGCTTGAGAGGATGGAGAGACTTGTTCCATGATAGCTTCAATTTGAGCCTTCATTTCAACCTTCTTCATTCTCTTTAGCTCTTTCTTCTCTTGTCTTTCTACTTCCCCCCTCTTGTCAAGTGTAGCTTCATGTGTTTGTAGATTTCCAATGAGCTCTTCAATAGGAATATCCCTAAGAGACCTTGCTTCTTCAATGGAAGTCACCTTGGGTTCCCATCTCTTGGGGAGAGTTCTAAGGATCTTTGAGTTGATCTCTCCACTAGACATAGGATGTCCTAGGATAGCAAGACCATTCAAAATGGTGTTGAGCCTTGAGTACATGTTGGCTATGCTCTCCTACTTTCCCATCTTGAAGTTCTCAAGCAGCCCTTTGAGTATGTAGACTTTGCTTTCCTTCACTTGATCTATCCCTTCATAAGTGATGCAAATCTTTCTCCATACCTCATAGGTTGTTTCACATGAAGAAATCCAGTTGAACTCGGTGGCGGTCATGGAGGAATAGAGGATGTGCATGGCTCTAGCATTCAAGGTTGCTTTCTTCAAGGTAGCTTCATCCCATTCTTCAATCCTTGTCTTTGGTAGCATGTATGGGCAGTTCACCATTTGCCACATCTCAATACTTGATCCTTGGAAGTAGAATTGAAGCCTTCTTCTACAATAGAGTAAATTTCTCCCATCAAAGATTGGAAGGCTGGTAGAGTATCTCCCTCCTTGGTAGTCACCCATCTTCTCCTACTTATAGAAGTATGCTTGGAGAAGACCCGCTCTGATACCAATTGTTGGATCCTAGATGGGTGATAAGATGCTCTAGAGGGGGGGTGAATAGAGCTGAAAGTACTTAAACAAAATTCATTAAACCTTCAAGATATATCACAAGATAAGGTTGCTAAATAGGAATTTTGTGTGCAACTAAAACATACATAGCAAGGGAGAGAGAGATTGAACATGTACCAATTAGACAAGCTATTTAGAGTGGTTCCACACTTCAAACTAGAAGTGTGTCAGTCCACTTGCCTAGAGAGGTCAACCTCTAGGACTTCCAAACTATTGCACTCTTATATTCATTCATAAGACATACAATGCATGACCAAACAAAAGACTTACCTATCCAATACAAAGAGTCTTCAACCTTACCAAGGACTTACCCACTTTGCAAGAGTCTTCAACCTTCTCCAAGGACTTACCCACTCTTGCACAAGTCTTCAGCCTTGTAGGGATCACCCACTCTTCTTGGATCTTCAGCTTTTGACTTCACCTTCACTCAGAGAAGCTTCCACCAAGGACTTACCTACTTGAGCAAGGAGTCTTCTGCCTTCTCCAAGGGCTTACCCACTCTAGCTCCAAGTCTTCAACCTCGATCTTCACCAAGGGATGCCTTCCCTTGTTCTTCTTCACCTCTCTTAGCCAAGAGAGAGAACCTTCATCTTCATGATTGAAATGAGAGATGGGGAGGTGGTGGAAGTGAGAGCCTCAAAATATATACATGTAGGACTAACTATCTTATAGATTTCCTACTCACTCTAATGAATGTAGCAAGTGATTAAGCTTAGAGAGAGAGAGGAGGCTATAGGAAATAATCAACTATAGAATAGGAACCTCATATACAGTTTTACAATGAATGCTCAACCTTGGAATGAATCCCAAGGGGTCATATTTATAGCTGGGGATGCCTCTTAGCCTTTGGGAACACTTGTGAACAAAAACTAGCCATTTTTTTGGCTTGCAACGAATCTATTTTCACTTGTTGCAACTCCACAATGGCTAGAAACACTTTTCTACACTTTTCCATACAGTGCAATCGGTCGAGTTTCTATAAGGGTAACTCGACTGATCAAGTAACTAACAAGGCCGATACTCAAGTGATCGGTCAAGTTTGTCTTGACAAAACTCGACCGACCATTAGGAATCGAAATGGTCAGTGACTTGATCGGTCGAGTTCTGTGTAAACACAACTCGACCGATGCAATCTCCAGAAAATTGATCAAGGATGATCGGTTGAGTTTTCAGGATGGGAAACTCGACCGACAAAGTGCCTATAATCAATTTTCAAAGTTGCATCTAAAGTGCTCTAATATTCGATCTAAGTGCTCCTGATATTTTTCTAAGATTAATTACAAGTCATACAATCATCACAAGTGATTTACAACATGATTATAATGGATATACATCATATTACAAAAATATGCACTTGTATGACTTTGACTTGTCTTTTCTCCAATTTGAGATGCGCAAGTTAGGGCATTTGGAGTGTGTCTATACCTAATCTAAAATCACTCAAGTAGAGACATTAGACACCAATATGTGGAATGGTTAGTCATCATCAAAACATGGGTTTAGTCAATTTAGACGTGAGTCAACATTGACCTAATTGACCTTGAGTCAGCACAAACCACTTAATAAATGTCTTATTATGCTCTCTAGCAAGCCAAATTGAATTGGATCGAGGATATTGTCTCTTTATGAAATTGGTATGTTCCTCAATATAAACACTCACTTCGTTGATATTGTGTAAAATATACAAGTGACCTTGCTCCAACTACCCACGGCTGATTACTTTCACGTGTGATCCCAAAATTCCTTTGCCAAAATGCTCCTCAATATTCTTGTCATTCACAGGAGCGTCATTACTACTCCGAATGTCATTGCAAAAATCCATAACCTCTCTCACCACATAACCCTCAATAAGACTCCCTTCAGACCGATAATGGTTTCGAACATCACCTTTAAAAATGCTCATGTATCGTTCAAAGGGATACATCCAATGCAAGAAAACTGGTCCCAACATTTTCACTTCCCTAGTAAAGTGGACAACAAGATGTACCATGATATCAAAGAACGAAGGAGGAAAATACATCTCAAGTTGACATAGGGTAACAACCACTTCTCTTTGCAATTTATCGAGAGTATCAGGGTCAATAACTTTGCTGCATAGACTATTGAAAAAGAAACAAAGTCTAGTGATTGCAAACCGCACATGCTTCGACAATATAGATCGAATTGCCACGGGTAATATTTGTTGCATTAGAGTGTGACAATCATGAGATTTAAGACCTATCAACTTCAGATCTTTCATTAATACCAATGTACGGATGTTGGATGAGTAACCCTGTGGCACCTTAACATTTACCAAGCATTCACAAAAAGCTTTCTTCTTTCCAGACAACGTGTCACAAGCAGGAGGTAAGTATGTTCTCCGATCACTACTAACTACTTTTGTTAATTCTGTCCTTATTCCCATTTCACGTAGGTCCATTATGGATTTTATCCCATCTTTAGTCTTACCTGGTATATTCAACAGAGTACCGATGACGCTATCACATACATTTTTCTCAACGTGCATGGCATCGATACTGTAATGACCCGTTTTCAAATTAGTCATCTGATTAGGGTTTACTTGGATAATTGTATGCTTAATTAAGTTGATCATTGTTTAAAGCTTGATTAGTGATGGTAGTTAAATTTTCATGTTTTAAATATAATGAGAAGTTTTAATCATACTTTGATCCACCTAATTAGGGTTAACATTTCAGAAACCCTAATTGGCCCAAATTAGGGTTTTGGTGATATATGAATACAGAATTTGATAAGTATAGTGTCTCACTAAATGATTTTTATTATTTTATGTGTAACTCTGATTTAATTCAAATTTGGATATTATTTGTATATATAACTGTGAACAACATTGAAAAATATCAGAATTTTTGAAGAATTTTTTGACCTGTTTATAGGTCGAGTTTCAAACTCGACCGATCATATTTTCAGATTGATATAGCAGTGTGGTAATTGAATTTTTTATTTTTATTGGTATATCAAATTGATCTCAAATTTTAACTGTACTTGAAAAACTCAATTATAGACACCCTTGTAAATTGGAATAATTTTTGGATGACTTTTGATCTCTTCAGAGAGGGGTGTCGGTCGAGTTCTGTGAAGGACAAACTCGACCGACCATGCAGCTGACTGCAATATAACAATATGGTATTTGATTTTTAATTATTTATTGGTAACTCCAAATGATCTAAATTTTTTACTGAATCTTAGAAACTCAATTTTAGACATTTTAGTAAAGTTTAATAATGTTTGAATGAGGTTTGTGTTCTAAAACATGTTGTTTCGGTCAAGTTTATAACTCAGCCGACCAACCAATTTAGGCAAAATAAAAATGCATTGAGGGGCTTGTTTGCAAATGTTCTAAGCACCTCAATTGATCTATATCACTAAACTAACACACAAGGAGCTCTCATAACTCGTCCTTCCTATCAAAGAAACGAAATTTTTGAGAGAGAGGAGAGCTAGGGTTTTGAGTAGAGAAAGTGGAGGAGATGATGACCTAGGGTTTCTCTATCCAAGATATGATGAAATCAAGTAAGTTTAGCTTCTTTGCATAGCATTTCATGGTGAATCTTCTCTCACATGTCAAGATTCCATCCCTCCTCTAATTTGATTTGAAATCGCATCAAATCTCCCCCTTTTCTCACTCTTTCTCTTCTAATCCCCATTTCTAGGGTTTCCGAGTTGAGAGGAGAAAGAATTTGATTCTTTTGCGAGAGTTTGATTGGGTTTCCAAAAATTTAGAGGTTGACCTACTAAATTAAGGTGCTTGGAACCTGAGGTGAGTGTTTTTCTCCCTTGTAAGCTTTGTATTCATGTTGAAAGCCTAATTCAATCCGGCTAAAACAACCAGAAACCTTGTTGGTATATGTATGTGATTGGATTTGATTTGGGAAAGATATTGGGGGATCCAATTTTACTGATTTTGATTATTTCTCATTGATTGAAACTTGATTAGTTCTTGTTATATTGATTGAGGATGCATGGGTATTCTTATGGGTAGATGACTATGGTAATTCATGTGAATTTTGCCTAAAAATCAGCCCAATGGCCGATGTGCTTGGAATTGAATTGACATGTATAAAGTCATATTTGAATTGTACTACATTGTATTATACAAGTGTATTTTTGAATGTTAATGGAATTGAACAACCACATATCCTGATTAGGATTTGTGTTGAGGAAGTGAATCAAATTAGTCAATTAATCAATGTATACTTATGATTGATGAATGAAATGTGTGAAAATGGAAACTAGGGTTTCCATGTTTGTGAATAACCCTAATGAACCCTTGAGACATGATTGGATTACTGAATGATATGATTATTATGATATGTTGAACTAAAGAATGACTTCTTGAAAACCCTAAAGTTTATTACTAAGACAATTATGAGAGATAAAGATAGAACTTGTATATGATGTTTGAAATGTGATCAAATGTTGAAGTTGAAAGTATTAATACTTCAATTAAATATGATGAGTCTTACTAATATCATCTAAGTCTAATGCATTTGTTTTAGTATAATAAAGAATGATCATTGTTGATTATGGGAATGACATTAATAGTCAACGTCAAGGTACATTTATCTGAATATAAGAGACAATATGAACAAGATGTACTTAATGGTGATTGCAAGATAAAGATGAAACTAATGAAGATAGTATGATGAAGTATTTTATCTTTTATTTAATTACATATGGATTAACCCAAATTAAATAAAATATACTAAGAATTGTACTTTGATAAATGTTATGTAGAAGAGAGGCATTATATGTAAAGTGAATCAAGAAAGATTGGTCCAGATGATGTAATAAACATGAAATGAAAGAAGCTGAGACTACTGAGTATAAAATGATGGAAAAAGCTAGGAATTAGTATATGATTCTAAGAATGTAACTCTTTCCCTAAAAATGATGAGTTTGATGATGCTAATGAATGGAAATCTCAAATGGGTGATTAAGAGATGTACATAACTGTAGTTGAATTTAACTAAATGATGAAACTCAAGTATTTGAATTGGCTTATAAGAATGTGTTCTTGTATTGTGATTGTTTGATAGAATAATTGTATTATGAGAACGAACTATTTTGATGGTATTCAAATGATAGTCAAAATGTGTTGACTAGTAACCCCATATGAAGAATGTGAAATAAAAGAAGAAGAGAACTAAGTCTGTTATGCATGCATATGCATGAAATTTATTTACATGTACAAAGATTAGATGGAACAAGCATATGTTATATGATAAATCTATTCTAAGTATGAGGAATGATACATGATGTCTATATGCTTTTACTATTACTAGTTCTAATGATTCTACTAATATTTGTTAAGAACAGTGGTATACAATGAACTGATGAGAAATATGTTGAAATGGAATTTAATATGCACTCCTTACTTTGAGAAACCCTGATAAGGGTAAATGTTGCATAATGAGATTATGTCTAGGGCTGAAAGGCCACTGATGATGATAAAACCCTGATGGGGTAAATGATGGACAATAAGATTATGTCTTGGGCTGAAGGCCCACTATTGATGATTGCTATGAGTTGATGCAGAAGATAGAAATAGTCATATTTGTTGCAATCTATAGACTTATTATGCTTCTTGCTTTGATCATTGCCCTTATTGATAAACTTAATCTGTTTCATGTTATTATAGTTACACGAGAATACACAGATATGATATATGATGTTTTGAATTCTTGTAATATGAGTAAAAGAGATTAATAACAAGTGAAATGATGGAACATCTAGTTAGGTACCCTGAACACTGTGACTTTCCCCCGAGGACCACACTGGGGAAACTAAATAGATCTCCTTGTAGTAATCGATGAATTATGAGAAGGATTTCTGGAGTGTGGATCGAGACCTTAAAGGTTAGACCACTAGGATTTAGGAGTGAGTCATCTGGAGTGGCTCTGGCCCTAAGTCCTTGCTGTGAAAGTCTATGTCCAGATAGAATAGACTATGTTGAAATGAAATATGTGAAATGTGAAATGAAAAATATGTGAAATATTGTGATATGTGATAAACTGTTTTACTGGTTCCTATCTCGTGCACCCGAGATGAGGATGTGAGCCTCTTTAGGCAACCCTGAGGTGGCCAGGGTCTGTTGTTGATATCTTAGGGTGGCCGGCTAAACCCTAAGATAGTGACAGTGAGTCTTTGACATGAGAATCAGGTGTGGCGACTTCTACTTGGTGAGGTACAAGACAAGTAGTTTCAGGGCAAATGAATAAAAGATGATAAGCCGTGTAGAACATGATTTGAATGATTATTACATTCCTTGCACTGCTAGTTGATGATTTGTCATTATTGATTAAGCTTCACATTGTGGATAGTAATCATGTTGCTATGGACATTTCCTATTTCATATTATGATATGTCATGCTTACAAGTTATAAATGTTGGAATTTATATCTATTCTGAATATGAGTTGGATTTCTTAGTATTTGATAGTATTGTTTGGTAGATATGTATTATGTGTACTTCAACTTCAGGACTATAGGATGTGTTCCTGGTCCGGCTGGTGGAGTGTCACAAATATAATTTTATTGTCATGTATTGATTCAAAATGCTTAGAACTTGAATTATTACTCATGCAGTAGGATTCTTAATCTAAACTAAGAAGTATTTGCTAATTTGTTCATAGACATGCTTTAACAGATGTTTCAAAGTTATAATTGGTTTAAGTGATTACCTTATCTATTGGATTAGATTACCATTATAAGATAGATTTGACTCATGATAGAACTATCTTCTAGACTTTTCAATATCTGCATGTTTCTATTAAGTTTATTATACTTAATCTGATGCAGATGCATGTACCTAGCTTGAGTGGGAGGTATCCACTCACTGGGGCTCTATATGAGACTCATGAGGTTGTTTCAAATGTTTTTAGGTATAATGCTATCCAGCAGAGAGGTCACGACAAGGAAGATATAAATAGCATAATCTAGATAGATTAGAATGTCCCTATACTCTCCCTTTCCCGGGATGGGTTGTAGATTAAGTTTGTTCATCAATGTACACGTATCTGATGTAAATTGAACCGCATATGAGAAAAAGATTTGATTCTAGATTTAATGGAGATGAATATGATTTGTGATATCTGAATGTGATGTCCTTGATGTGACATTGATTTATGAGTTTGTGAAGAAAGAAAAAGGAAAAATTTTATCTGTGTTTTTCATATATTGTTTAATTGCCTTTGTCGAGAATTCATTGTTTTATTTCATAATATGGGTTTAGGTTTGGGATTATCTCTAATGGTTGGTATTTATGTTGATCAAAAGAGTGGGTCCCGACAGACGTGGTATCAGATCCTATGTTAGATGAGTCTACAGGGACAATAGGATCTAGGACTAATTGATAATGTCGAGATTGAATATAACCTGAATGATGTGCATACTGACTGAACTCAGTATCCAGATACTCTGGTCAAGTATTTGGGTATTGAGCTAAGCTGGTATGGAACTACCGACTATACTTCTTCCAGATGCCCTGACCAAGTATCCAGATGAACATAGTTTAGTAGTATAATAAGATTCATGATGAAAAAGAGAAGAATGGCGATAAAATGGTGAAAGAGAAAAGGATTTTATAATTCAATATGGAACCTATGGAAAGCATGAAATTTCATATAAGAAAGATGAAATCTTAATGGATTATGAAGACAATCTCTAATGAGTTTGAATTTGAGTATGAAATATGAAATTGTGAGAAAATGCTATGAACTAAGATGCATACTAGATGATCTTCTTTATAAAGGAAATTGATGAATGCAGATGATAATATGTGAATGAGTCATAATCTTAATCCATGAGATACAAAATCAAATTAAAAAAAAAGGATGTGAAAGGTGATGTGAATCAGATCTTGATAAATTATGTATTACAAATATTTGTGAAGTGAGTGTTTGTAATATCCAAGGAGAGATATGATGATGACATAGGATGAAATATCCATCTAATACAAAAAAAGATGTCATATGAAAGAAAGATAAAATGGAATACTTTCTAACTGGATGTTGAGAGAGATGAATGATTAGATGATATGATATTCTTTTATATCTTTTCTTGGATTTTGGGACGAAATCCTAAAAGGAGGGGAGAATTTGTAATGACCCGTTTTCAAATTAGTCATCTGATTAGGGTTTACTTGGATAATTGTATGCTTAATTAAGTTGATCATTGTTTAAATCTTGATTAGTGATGGTAGTTAAATTTTCATGTTTTAAATATAATGAGAATTTTTAATCATACTTTGATCCACCTAATTAGGGTCTTCTAATCCCCATTTCTAGGGTTTCTGAGTTGAGAGGAGAAAGAATTTGATTCTTTTGCGAGAGTTTGATTGGGTTTCCAAAAATTCAGAGGTTATCATATGAAATTAAGGTGCTTGGAACCTGAGGTGAGGTTTTTCTCCCTCCTAAGCTTTGTATTCATGTTGAAAGCCTAATTCAATCCGGCTAAAATAATCAGAAACCTTGTTGGTATATGTATGTGATTGGATTTGATTTGGGAAAGATATTGAGGAATCCAATTTTACTGATTTTGATTATTTCTCATTGATTGAAACTTGATTAGTTCTTGTTATATTGATTGAGGATGCCTGGGTATTCTTATGGGTAGATGAGTATGGTATTTCATGTGATTTTTTCCTAAAAATCAGCCCAATGGCCGATATGCTTGGAATTGAATTGACATGTATAAAGTCATATTTGAATTGTACTACATTGTATTATACAAGTGTATTGTTGAATGTTAATGGAATTGAATGACCACATATCCTGATTAGGATTTGTGTTGAGGAAGTGAATCAAATGAGTCAATTAATCAATGTATACTTATGATTGATGAATGAAATGTGTGAAAATGGAAACTAGGGTTTCCATGTTTGTGAATAACCCTAATGAACCCTTGAGACATGATTGGATTACTGAATGATATGATTATTATGATATGTTGAACTAAGGAATGACTTCTTGAAAACCCTAAAGTTTACTACTAAGACAATTATGAGTGATAAAGCTAGAACTTGTATATGATGTTTGAAATGTGATCAAATGCTGAAGTTGAAAGTATTAAAACTTCAATTGAATATGATGAGTCTCACTAATATCATCTAAGTCTAATGCATTTGTTTTAGTATAATAAAGAATCATCATTATTGATTATGGGAATGGCATTAGTAGTCCATGTCAAGGTACATTTATCTAAATATAAGAGACAATATGAACAAGATGTACTTAATGGTGATTGCAAGATAAAGATGAAACTAATGAAGTATTTTATCTTTTATTTAATTACATATGGATTAACCCAAATTAAATAAAATATACCAAGAATTGTACTTTGATAAATGTTATGTAGAAGAGAAGCATTGTATGTAAAGTGAATCAAGAAAGATTGATCCAGATGATGTAATAAACATGAAATGAAAGAAGCTGAGACTACTAAGTATAAAATGATGGAAAAAGATAGGAATTAGTAGATGATTCTAAGAATGTAACTCTTACCCTAAAAATGATGAGTTTGATGATGCTAATGAATGGCAATCTCAAATGGGTGATTAAGAGATGTATATAACTGTAGTTGAATTCAACTAAATGATAAAACTCAAGCATTTGAATTGGCTTACAAGAATGTGTTCTTATATTGTGATTGTTTGATAGAATACTTGTATTATGAGAACGAACTATTTTGATGGAATTCAGATGATAATCAACATGTGTTGACTAGTAACCTCATATGAAGAATGTGAAATAAAAGAAGAAGAGAACTAAGTCTGTTATGCATGAATATGCATGAAATTTATTTACATCTATTGAGATTAGATGTAACAAGCATATGTTGTATGATAAATCTATTCTGAGTATGAGGAATGATACATGGTGTCTATATGCTTTTACTATTGCTAGTTCTAATGCCTCTACTAATATTTGTTAAGAACTGTGGTATACAATGAATTGATGAGTATTATGTCGAAATGGAATTTAATATGCACTCCTTACTTTGAGAAACCCTGATAAGGGTAAATGTTGCATAATGAGATTATGTCTAGGGCTGAAAGGCTACTGATGATGATAAAACCCTGATGGGGTAAATGATGGACAATAAGATTATGTCTTGGGCTGAAGGCCCACTATTGATGATTGCTATGAGTTGATACAGAAGATAGAAATAATCATATTTGTTGCAATCTATAGACTTATTGTGCTTCTTGCTTTGATCATTGCCCTTATTGATAAACTTAATCTGTTTCATGTTATTATAGTTATACGAGAATA
Source organism: Alisma plantago-aquatica (assembly GCA_963693085.1). Classification (NCBI taxonomy): domain Eukaryota; kingdom Viridiplantae; phylum Streptophyta; class Magnoliopsida; order Alismatales; family Alismataceae; genus Alisma; species Alisma plantago-aquatica. The sequence goes on along the minus strand of OY856413.1, from coordinate 877,122,381 downwards.
CACAGATATGATATATGATGTTTTGAATTCTTGTAATATGAGTAAAAGAGATTAATAACAAGTGAAATGATGGAACATCTAGTTAGGTGCCCTGAACACCGTGAGTTTCCCCCGAGGACCACACTGGGGAAATAAAACTGATCTCCTTGTAGTAATCGATGAATTATGAGAAGGATTTCCAGAGTGTGGATCGAGACCTTAAAGGTTAGACCACCAGGATTTAGGAGTGAGTCATCTGGAGTGGATCTGGCCCTAAGTCCTTGTTGTGAAAGTCTATGTCCAGATGGAATAGACTCTGTTGAAATGAAGTATGTGAAATGTGAAATGAAAAATATGTGAAATATTGTGATATGTGATATACTATTTTGATGGTTCCTATCTCGTGTACCCGAGATGAGGACGTGAGCCTCTTTAGGCAACCCTGAGGTGGCAAGGGGCTGTTGTTGATATCTTAGGGTTGTCGGCCAAACCCTAAGATAGTGACGGTGAGTCGTTGACACGAGAATCAGGCGTGGCGACTTCTACTTGGTGAGGTACAAGCCAAGTAGTTTCAAGGCAAATGAATAAAAGATGATAAGCCGTGTAGAACATGATTTGAATGATTATTACATTCCTTGCACTACTAGTTGATGATTTGTCATTATCTATTAAGCTTCATGTTGTGGAAAGTAATCATGTTGCTATGGACATTTCCTATTTCATATTATGATCTTTCATGATGACAAGTTATACATGTTGGAATTTATATCTATTCTGAATATGAGTTGGATTGCCTGCTATTTGATAGTATTGTTTGGTAGATATGTATTATGTGTACTTCAGCTTTAGGACTGCAGGATGTGTTCCTGGTCCGGCTGGTGGAGTGTCACAAATATAATTTTATTGTCATGTATTGATTCAAAATGCTTAGAACTTGACTTATTACTCATGCAGTAGGATTCTTAATCTGAACTAAGAAGTATTTACTAATTTGTTCATAGACATGCTTTAACAGATGTTTCAAAGTTATAATTGGTTTAAGTGATTACCTTATCTATTGGATTAGATTACCATTGTAAGATAGATTTGACTCATGATAGAACTATTTGCTAGACTTTTCAATATCTGCATGTTTCTGTTATGTTTATTATACTTAATCTGATGCTGATGCATGTACCTAGCTTGAGTGGGAGGTATCCACTCACTGGGGCTCTATATGAGTTTCATGAGGTTGTTTCAATTTTTTTAGGTATAATGCTATCCAGCGGAGAGGACACGACAAGGAAGATATAAATAGCATAATCTAGATAGATTAGAATGTCCATGTACTCTCTCTTTCCCGGGATGGGTTGTAGATTAAGTTTGTTCATCAATGTACATGTATCTGATGTAAACTGAACCGCATATGAGAAAAAGATTTGATTCTAGATTTAATGGAGTTGAATATGATTGGTGATATCTGAATGTGGTGTCCTTGATGTGACATTGATTTATGAGTTTGTGAAGAAAGAAAAAGGAAAAATTTATCTGTGTTTTTCATATATTGTTTAATCGCCTTTGTCGAGAATTCATTGTTTTATTTCATAATCTGGGTTTAGGTTTGGGATTATCTCTAATGGTTGGTATTTATGTTGATCAAAAGAGTGGGTCCCGACAGATACAATGCCTGACTATCAAAGAACTCAAATAAGGAATATCCCAAAATATTGACTTCTTCTTGAATAAAGACTTGTCACTCCGTGTGGCCATCGTACATAGTGATCTGTTAGCAAATTCATTGGCGATGTATTTTACTCTTTCATAAACATCCTCCCCTAATATAGGTTTAGGTGCACTCTGTTCCTCATTCCATCCATTGAATGTTTTGTGCAACCTATGATATGGATGAAATTTTGGAAAAAACCTTCGATGACCAAGATATACAGTCTTTCCTTTGTGTTTTAGTCGTATTGAGTCAGTGTTCTCTTCACATATAGGACACACTTTAGATCCTTTGACACTATATCCAGACAAATTCCCATACGTTGGAAAGTCATTCACAGTGCAAAACAATATAGCGTGCAAATGAAATGTCTCTCTTCGTGAAGCCTCATTGGTCATCACACCTTCACCCTAGAGCTTCTTTAAGTCATCAATCATAGGTTCAAGATAAATGTCGATATCATTTCCAGGTTGATTAGGGCCCGATATCAACAATGACATCATAATGTACTTATTTTTCATACACAACTAGGGAGGAAGATTGTATATAACAAGCATAATCAGCCAAGTGCTATGTTGGCTGCTCAATGTCCCGTACAGATTCATCCCATCTCTACAAAGCCCAAGTCTTAGATTCCTATCTTCTTCACCAAATTCGGAGTACAATACATCAATCTTCTTCCACTGTGGGGAATCAGACGCATGTCGTAGGATCCCATCATTATTTTTCTTAACATCTGCATGCCACCTCAAATTTTTCACATCTATAGGATTGTTGAAACCATGGTATTATAGGTAGATACCACATCACCTTGGCAGGAGAACCAATTTTGGACTCCCCCGAAGTCGTCAATTTATTCCTTGACACATCACATTTCAGACAATCTTTCAAATCCACATAGTCCTTTTGAAATAATACACAATCATTCGGGCATGCATGTATCTTCTTGGCCTCCATTCCCATTAGTCACAACAATTTCTTTAACCGGTATGTTGAGATTGGCAGCTCATTTCCTTCAGGAAGAATTTCTTTCAACAAAGACAACAATGACGTGAAGCTTTTGTCGCTCCATCAATTGTTAGCTTTCAATTTATAAATCTCAACACAACGCTAAGCTTCGTAAACTTACAACTTGTGTATAACGGTATCTCAACATCATGCACAATGTTTCTAAACATGGGAGGTGGATCAGTGTGCTCTACCCCACAACTATCCAGCATCACATCAATGATGTCTACTAGAATTGGTTTGTTCACATCTACATCATCGGAGGCAATTTCTTCTTCCACACAAGAACTACTATCGACATCCACTGATTTTAGGTTTGAAATCTCTCCATGCCAGTGCCATTCTGTATAGCCTTGTACAATCCCATTGCACATGACATGACTTTTGATTTCGTCACCAGTGCTAACTTTCAAGTTGTTACTGCAATGCCTACATGGACAGTAGAACCTATCTCCAGGTTGTTTCATATGTTCCTTGGAAAATCTAATAAACTAATCAAGACCAGAAATAAACTCTAGGGTGCAGTGATTTGGAATGGACATCCATGATCTATCCATTCTATGATCAAAGAAAAAACAAGTATATATTAGAACAAGATTAGGGTCTAGGGTTAACAGATTAGAGTTTATGCATGGTTAAAACTTTAGGGTTTAAGGTCTTATATATAATTAATGGTTATAACATCCTAAGTGAGATTAAGTGTTCAAGAACAGTCCCAAACCAGGGACTATCCAAGATTTACCCTGAATGAGTAAATCTTGGATGGGTTTGTAGGCCAACAAATACATGTGTTGTCATTCTTATATATAAAAAATGTGTACCACCTATCCCATTCTTGAACACCTAATCTCACTAGTAAGTGTATAATGTGTATTGGGTTTTTAAGAAAATTTTGGCAGCATTTCCCCACTGTTCTCCAAGTACATATGTACTTAGAGAACAAATGGGAAAATGCTACTAAAATTTTCTTGAAAACCCAATACACATTATACACTTACATCCTAAGTGAGATTAGGTGTTCAAGAACAGTCCCAAACTGAGGACTATCCAAGATTTACTCCTAATGAGTAAATCTTGGATGGTTTTCTAGGATAACATATACATGTGTTGTCATTCTTATACCTACGATCCTAGTTTCATCATTCATATCCTAGTTCTTCAAGTTAGGGTGATTATTGATGTCTTTAGAAGCATGATTGGCAATCTAGGGAAAATTTCATCATTTACATTCCAAGCATGTCACGTGTGTGCATTAGAGTTCATAATTAAGCAAGAAGGGTGATTAGGATTCTCAATATACTCAACAAGGAAACAAGTTACCAATTTCATAGTTAGGATGGTAGAGATACCCTAAGATCTAGATCTAATGGTTCATAATGAGCCTGTGATAAAGTTACATCACTAGATGATTATATAATTTCAAAAGCAGTACACAAATGAATTCAAATGAGTAGATAACTAAATAAAAAATAGTAGAAAAAAAATACAAATAAGTAGATGAATAAATACAAATCTGTTGATAAACTAATATAAATTAGTAGATGATCAATTAATTCCTGAATCAGTACATAAATAAATACAAATAGTAGGGCCTAGTTTGGGAGAGATATTTCAGAATGCCGCATTCGTATATTTTCGTAGCTATATTATATTTATAAGGTGGTAATAACAAATGCTATGTTATTCAGATTTAATAGCTAAAGGTAGCATTTGCAAAACACGTCATATACGACAACTTTTCTAATCACAACATTTCTGTCGTGTTGGGGCTTACGGGAAGAGCTCAGCTACATTATTTCTATAGAAAAATCAGTATAATCAATGAATCAAAATACCACCCAGGCACATTTTATGCATTGAATACATGTAGTCGGGAAAGTAGGATGCAAACAGACCCTAGATGATTTAGTGTTTTGAAACCATGGACGTCTTACCATGATATTAATGCTAGTAATATGATAAAAAGCAAGGAGGCCCAAGTTTCTAGCAAGTGATGTGTAGTGTGGATTAGTTAGCATCACCTCAACTGTGTCCAAAAAACAATGGAAGAGAAGAAAACAATGATATAGAAAAGAGGGGAGCCTGACCTTGGGCGGTGGAGGGCAGGCAGCAGGTGGAGGTGGAGGAGGACGAGCAGGTGCTGACCTTGGGCAACGGAGGGCAGGGAGCAGGCCGAGGAGGATGACCAGGTGTTGACCAGGCACAGGCCGAGGAGGACGTCAGAGGGCAGGGAGCAGGCCGAGCATCTAGGACAAGTAGAGAGAGGGCGGCTGGCGGTGGCGGCGAGTAGAGAGAGGGCGTCCAGCGGAGCTGAGCAGGGAGAAGGGTGGAGGAGGTGTGCAAGGAGGAGGGAACAGGGGGTGGAATCACCAGAGTGAGAACCTAACCTTCAATCGGAAATGAAATAGAGAAAGGGGAAGAGTCGGCTTTGCACGTGTGCTATTAAGTTAACCATCAACATCGGGTATTCAAAAAATCTGACGCTAATAAAAATAAGCGTCAGTTATGACTAAAAAACTGACACCTATGCTCAATTATAGTCGTCAGTTTCTACTCAAAAAACCTACGTCTATCTACATAGGCCGACAAAAAATGTTTTTTAATTATAAACATAGTCGTCAGTTGCCTTAGAAAATCGAAGCCAAAGGGGGGTGAAAATAATCACGCGGATAGTGCGGGAAAAAAATCGGCGTCAGTTATCGAAAGACAATCGATGATAAAAATGTGCCCAATTTCTATCTCGCCAAAAACTTTAGTTGTCGGTTAATTAGTCAACAACTGACGTCGTATGTTAAATTTTGGAGGTAATTTTTTTCCACTGGAAAATTTGGATTTGGCGGTCGATTTTAGGCGTCAATTGTTTATTAAGGAACTGACGCTAAATTAAAAGTAATACCCATGTCTGGCCGCTCTTCACATATAGATGTTGATTTGTGTATTAAACCGATGTTGTAGGGTTTAGGCGTTGATTTATTGTATACAACCGACACCTCTAAATGTGACGTTATAAGCCATTTCTATAGTAGTGTATCTGACTAGGGACATAACAAGAATGTATGTACTCTTATCATACATATGATCTCATTGTCCAGGTCCTAAATCCAAAGACATATGTCACCGAGTAACATCATTATTTAGATATCTATCATGTTTGTGTCATCATATCATGATTGAGACAAACATAATACACAAAATTACCTTTATCATTATCAAATCAGGTATATAATGCCCTATTGAAATCATCATATGATTGGCTCTATGGGCATACATACCAACATACTCCCATTTGCACTTAGAGCCAATTACCCATGAATCTTATTCCAAGTGATCTTAACATGTCCATCATGTTTTTGCTGTGCAAGTACTTTTATAGAGGGTTAGAAACATTTGCTTCAAATTAGTATTTGCAAGTTTCACATCTCCTTGTTGTACAACTTCTCATATGAGATGGAAGTTATGTAGTATTCTATATGGGGTTCCTTGCCTAACCAGTAGCTCCATTGTTGTCACAATATTTCTAATGTGTCATTAATCATCAAAACCTCCACAAGTTCATCTATATGAACTTCTAGATCCATACAACATACTTTGTTGTGCTCATAACACCAAGATACTCAACTTATATTGTAGAATTAAACAACTATCTCAATCTCAGAACTTTTCCAGCTAACATTTCTCATTCAAGTTCAAACACAATTTTAGATTGCGATCTATTTTGTCATTGGAAGCTTGCATCAACGTAACCTCTTACATCTAACTCTTCCTTATTATTATATCCAAGGAACCGATCCTTTTAGTGCTTCTCAAGTACTTAAGGATGTTCTTTATGGAAATCCAGTGACTCTCACTGGGATCTGATAGATATCCACTCATCATGTCCAACACATACAAGATAATAGGATGATTACATAACATTGCATTAATGATAGATCCAATAGCAAATGCACATGGAATGTATCCATGTGATCCTATTCTTCATAAGAACTAGAATACTAAGCTCCTGAGAGAGTAACTCCTTGGAGCATAGACAAGTTTCTCTCATTGAGTCATGCATGCTGAACCCCTTCAACATCTTACCAATGTATGTGCTCTTTAATAGGTCAATAATCTTTCCAAATATAACTCTATAGATTCCAATTCCTATCACATAGGATGCTTTTCCTAAACCTTTCATAGAGAAGGCACTTTCATCCATGTTTTAATATTTGCAGTATAAGGATGTTATTTCCCATAATTGTGTGGAATATAAATATGCTCCCACTAAATCTTTAGTAATCACATATTTCATCTTCATTCTAACTCAAGTAACACTCTTTGGCTGTCTTGTCAAATCGAAGATTTTAGCTTTGAGATGCTTGCTTCAATCACATTGACTCACCTTTGTATCTTATAGACTTTATTTTCTATAACTGGAATTAAAAAACCTTTAGGCTATGTCATGTACATATCCTCATAATTATTATTACGTAATGCATTTATAATATCCAATAGCAAGCGTGATCCTGATGGATTTAGCCATGGCAACTGGTGAAGATTTCATCATGTTAAACACCTTGAACTTGTTTGAAATATCAACAACCAATCTGCTCTTATAGGTTTGTACACTACCATCCGTATCGATCTCCTTTTGAAGACCCAAATGCACCCTATGGGTTTTACCCCTTTAGGTGGATCCACCAAGGTCATACCTTGTTGGTGTACATGGACTCCATCTTTTGATCCCATGGCCTCAAGCCATTTTCTCAAACTTTGGTTCCTTAATATCTTCTAGGTAGATTGTTGACTCATCATCTTATGACCAACTCACTGCCTTTCTCAATTATAATATATCATAATATTTCAAACTCAAGGTGTGTTATTACTAGATCTATGAGGTTTTGTGTTGCATAAAGAACTTGAGATTCCACAATAATTTGTGATTCGTTTTTCTATTGTAACTCTTTAGGTTCAATGTTTTCTTATTGGTCTTGAACTTTGAGTTCTACCTTTTCTCCCACTGATTCCTTTGGAATGAAGTTCCCCTTCAGGAATACAACCATCCTGGTCAATAAACAACTTTTTTGTTGGATTGGAATATAAAAGTAGTATTCAACAAAATAATAGATTTGTGGATAAAGCTTTTCAAGAAACTATTTTCTTGTATAAGCTTTCAATCCTAGTCCTTATAAAAGACTCATCGGGACACCTCACATTCCATATCCCATATGATGTCCTTTAAACTAGAAGATACATTGTTTTAGTGTAAAGCATGTGCCAAAAGGAAATGAAATATTAGCTATATTTATTGATAATCACACCATAACTTAATAGGGTGTGGTTTCTTCTTCATGATACACTCTCATGATACTATCATTGTGTTTTAGGTGGAGTTCATTATGATATATTATCATCTCCAGAAGGTCTTCAAACTTTGGTTTCAAAGTATTTTCACATGGATCATATCAAAATGTTTTAATACTTATACCGAATGGGTCATGTACTTCATTCATGATCTCCTTGAACACTTAAAGAGATGCATACTTATATTTCAGTAATACAAACTATCATACTGAGATCATCAGTACATATAATGAGGCACTGATAACCACCCCTTGAATTTATTCTAGAATGTCTGTATACATCAACATGTATGAGCCCTAATAGAATAATCTCTCTACTACTACATCTAGTGAAGATGCTTTTGTAATATTTCCCAATAAATAGGACTCCCATGTCTCTATCGGTTCAATAACCAAAAGAGTCTAGATAACCATTATTATGGATTCTATAATTTGCATTTCTCATTTATGTGCTCTAGATGACAATGCTATAGGTATTTATTGTTTGAGTCATCGAGTTATTCAATATATATCTCTAGAATTATCAAATATAAACTATGATCCATTGGGGATACTGCCATGAAAGATCATATCCTTGAAAGCAAATCATCAAATATATTCATAATACTCTTGTCCACACAAGATATATTATGTTTTTCATTAATGGAAGGTACATAATAGCAATTCACTAATTCGGTTACAAACCCATTACATGAATGATGGATTACAACTGTAGTGGAAGCAACCCTTGCTTCGTACAGTTCTAGATCACTTCTTCTTAGGTCCTAAAGTGAATATCTCTATCTCTTTCTTCTTCTTGAGTTCCTCTATATAAAGAGGACAATTCCTTTTCCAGTTTTTAGGCTGGTGACAATGGTGGCACTTTCCTTTCTTATTTACTCATCCTTTAACTTTGGTGAAGAAGACTTTGGTTTATGGCTAGCTTTGGAACTCTTCTTAGCTTTTCCTTTACCCTTGGATTTCCCTCTGTTGATCATCATCACAGATTTAGGTGTGTCGTTCTTCAACTATGTTTCAGCTGTCCTCAATATGCCAAGTAATTCTGACAACAACTTGTCAAAATTATTCATGTTGTAGTCGATGACAAACTGGTTGTATGATTCTGGAAGTAACTATAGAATCATATCAGTGGTCAACTCTTGACCCAAGGCGAATTCCAGTCTAGCAAGAATCCCACATACCCAATCAACTTGAGTACATGGGGACCTACTGGATCTCCTTCTGCCATGTTGTACTTGAACAATGCCTTTTGAGACATCATATCTCTTTTTTCTTACCTGATCATGGTACATGTTCTTAAGATGAGTGATTATCTCAATAACATCCATGTTCTCATGATATCACTACAATTCATAGTTCATTGAACACAACATCAGACACTTGACATCCACAACATCTTTAGAGTGCTTCTTATAAGCATCCCTATCAACCTTAGGTATAGTGAGAGGAGGTTCATCTGGCTCTAGTGTCTCCAGGACATAGAGCTTACACTCTTGAGTGAGAACAATTCTTGATATCTTGAACTAGTGAAGTTATTCTCATTCAACTTGTCCTTCTCAAGGACCGACTGCAAAGAAAACATGTTTGTGTTTGCCATTAGATTCTACAAAAGAAAGTCTACAACTTTAGCCAAAACACTTTTGATTAATTTGATTTGACAAGTTTGACAATATTAATTGGGCTTTTAATTAATTATATCTCCCATTATTTTGTTAAAATGATAGCCCTCACTACCAATTCAGAAGATTGCAACATACAACCTTCTAGTGAGTCAAGATCCAAAATAATTAAGTTAATAACTAACCAACAGTGGCACTCATAACCAATTATGAAGGTAGGAAACATTTACCAATTGCATGTCATGTAATTCTTGGATAGATGGTATGCACAAAACCTTGTCGCAGTCCATTTGTATGTGTATAGGCACTTAATACTATTAAGGTAACCTAGTTAAGCCAGCACGATAGAATACACACCCAACTAGGGTAGACCCACATATCTACCATCACACTTCCATGAGATAGATGATGACCATGCGAGGGAGTGCCCACACTTGGTCGATCAAGGATTTCATGTGTGTTTCTTATGGAAAGCATCTTAGACTTGAATTTTTATTGAGGGATTTTATATTAATTACATATACATATCCAATCACCACATACTAATGTATCATATACATGCTATAACTATAAAGAAAAACATGCAATCACAACCACAAGCAATGGTTATGACCATACTATTGTAATCCCTTGAAGACATAAGGAATTACTACCACCTAAGGTCTACATCAAATGTAGCAACATGTTGTTGATGAAGATCTGTGCTTGAACCAATCCAGTTGATTGTTTCAACACTTGAACCATTCAGCTTGCTTCCTGATCAGTCAGTTGGTCTCTTGAAACAATCAGCTGGTTCTCCAATTCAAGCAACATATGGACTCCTCAGATGATTGGTTGGACCACCAGTCAATCGGTTCATCTCCTCCTATTTCCTGGCCTCCTCAGTCTTCCATTCAATCAGTTCATCTCACAAGTCGGTCGGTTTGTAAAGTGCATAATGCCTTCTCATAATGAAACATAAATTAAAACTATCATATTTCATATTACATTGTAAAAGGGAAAACCCTCTAGTTACATTCGAGGGGAAATAGGAAGAAGAGCATTAATTTACATTTGAAAAGGAGGAGAGAGGCTCAATATGCAAATCAAGTAACAATAGGAAATAAACCAAACAACCAACCATACAAACCCATATGTAGAAAAGGGTTAGCTAATCTTGAGAACCCTTACATACTCTTTCAATGGGAAGTTAGTAAAAAAGGCCTTATGATATATGATATTGCTAGTATAATTGGAGTAAAATGATATAAAACATGGGATCTCTGTTTGATAAACACATAACTTGTTTATTCTCATTCGTTACTTTTGCAACTCTTTTCAAAATTATCCAATCCTTATTTATATGTATTGTTTAGCCCTGTACTCAACACCTCGTGTGTTGACCCATCTTGTTTCACAAATTTTATTAGTTCATGGATTGCTACAAGTTGATGGGCTTGGTGAGCTATGTCAGGTGTACTTGTTGTAAGATCCCTAGTGTACATGAACAAACATGTACAATTTGACTCTTGAACATGTAATTAAAATAATGTAATAAATCAATATTGTTATTAATTATACTTGTGGATTGTTGAGAATAAGTTGGCATTTTTATCTTGTTATATATTCATGTATGCTGAGATTTTACGCTTCCGCATTCGTGCTTTGATAATACCATGCTAGGGACAGACATCTAGGTCCTATCACCGTTAAATTTTGTAGTCATTTGGAGTTAGGATTTGGGTAATAAAAGGTTCTAAGATATATTGGTAACCACCTCTAGAATTTTTGCTAAAAGGTACACATACATTGGTACATATGAGTCACAATAGGTCACTTGCTCTCTCACTGTTACTAGTCAAAGGTGCTTTTTTCATCATGCCCAATCAACAAGATTCACATGACTCCATTGATTCAAAGTCAAAAGAATCTTGATAACCATATATATGGAGTCTAGAAATGTGTTTCACATTTATTTATCCTAGACGACAATGCTAAAGGTATGTTTTATTTTATTGATCTAGTTTTAGCCTTTTGGTATTTGTGTTATATACGCTCATCTCAAGATCTAATAATTAAAGATCATAAGATATAGGGGCATTGTCGTAAAACATCTCATTTTTAGAAATATAACATCGACCATTATCTATGTGAAATTTGAATCAACTCTTATCCCAAGAAGAAATAGAAATGAAGTTCCTATTAATAGAAGGTACATAATAATAGTTCTCTTACTCTATTACAAGCCTGCATGGATGAGATAAATGATAGGCTCCTACTACAGTGGAAACAACTCTTTCTCCATTCGCAATGCATAGTTCTATCTCTCCCTTCTTTAAGGGTTTACTTCTTTTAAGATCGTGCACATTTGAGAATACCTGAGACCAAATCTGACATGCACTACCATGATGAAGTAGTAGATATATTTTCTCAGTAATGTATATATGTGAAGTGGAGATCTCTATACCCTACTTCTTGATCTAAGTTCCTCTTACTAAAGAGGAAAATTCCTTTCCTAATGTCCATTCTGGAGAGATTGGTGACAATTTCCTTCCTTACTCACCCCTACCTTCGTCTTAAGTGCAGAATACTTTTGATTTTTATCTAGCCTTAGAACCTTTCTTGGATTTGCCTTTGTCCTTGGACTTTAATTTTTCCTAGATGGTCACTGACACAGACTTGGTTTTACCCTTATTCATTTTTGCTTTGACGGTTCTAGACATGCTAAGCAATTCATATATCAATTTCCATGATAAATTGGTTATACAGTTCATGAAATGATTGTAGAAGCACATAGGTGTACAACTCTTGGCCTAAAGGAAATCCTAGTCTCTCTAAGTTCTCCATGTACCCATTGATTTGAGCACATTAGGCCCTATTGGATGTCCCTATGCCATATTTCCCTTAAACAATGTCTTGGATACATCATACCTCTCATTCCTTTCTTATTCTTGGTATATGTTCCTAAGATGTGTTAGCATCTTAAGATCACCAATGTTCTCATGTTTCTTTAGAAGCTCATAGTTCATGGAGTATAGCATGAGGCATTTAATGTCTGTGATGTCATCAGAATGCTTACAATAAGCATCCCTTTCAGCCCTAGGCACATTCAAATCGAGTTCCTCTGGTACGGTTGTATCCATGACACAAAGATTATGCTCATGTTTAAGAATAATTCTCAAATTCCAAAATCATTCAAGGAACTTGTTTCTATCCAGTCAATCCTTCTTAAGGATTGGTCGCAACAAAAATATATTGATGTTTACTATTCATTTCAACAAAATAATTTGGCATAATCAAAATACTCTTGATTTTGATGTAAATAGATTGACAATATTAATTAGGCCATTAATTAGTTATCACTCCCACTATTTTACTCCAAATAAATAGCCCTCACTATTAACTTGGGGAGATTGTAGCATACAATCTTCTAGTGGGTCAAGATCCATATTTTATAAAATCATGAGTTGGCTTTGATTGGTCACCCGCAACTTGATCATTTAGGTAGGAAACACTTACCAAATGATTCTGATGCAACTCTTAATAGATGGTAAGCACAATTATTTGTCACATTTCATCCATATTATTGTAGGCACTTAATCCTATTAAAGTCATCTAGTTAAGCCTAACTCAAAAACCAGCACAATAAAATATGCACTCTACTTTGGTAGACCTAAATATGTATTCTCATAATTCCACAAGATATGCACCACACTTTTGGCATTCCCATGCATAGTCGATCGAGATTTTAATGTGTATTGTTTTTAGAAAGCATCTAAGGCTTAATATTCAACTGAAAGGTTTTAATTAAATATATAAATATACATATCCAATAACCACATACTTGCAGTATGTATCATATAGATACTATATCCACAAACAAAACATGCAATCAATATGCGAGTAATGGTTATGGACATACTAATGCAATCGTTTGGAGCCACAAAGGATTGTTGTTCACCCAAGGTCAAACATCAGATATATGAATGTGCAAATGAACCCCTTGGTGCTATAAGCAGCTCGGTTGGTCATCTGGACTCCTTCACTCAATCAATTGGGCCTCCAGTCAGTCAAATGGTCTTTCTAGTGAAGTGGATCTTGCTCAGTTGGTCAACTCAACCCTTCCATTGGTCAATATAATCCTCCAATCAATCGACTCAGCTCCTCAGTTGATCGACTGGTCTGAATAGAACTTTAAAACTGCCTCCTTTTGATAAGATCTCTAAAATAATGATATTCCTATCTACTTATTATGTAACATAAAGTGAAAAAACTAGAGTAAAATTCTTAGGGGAGAAAGGGGGTTAAAATTAATTACATTTATAGATAAAACGAGGAGGCTCGACATGCAAATTGAATACATAAAATAGAAATGAAACCATTTACCACACACACACAAACATCTAAGGGGGGTTTGGCCATAACCATGCATGCATCCACCAACAAATTTTTTTGCGACACGTATGATTTGCATATATGTATATATATCATATATATAAAGGATCTAGGGACATTCCCTAGGGTATATCATTGTATATGTACAATAACCATTTGAATGTTCATACAAGACAAAATAAACAATAAAATAAGATTTGATCGTATCAATTAAATCCTAATACACAATGAATTAATGTAGCTCTGGTACCAATATTGGGAAATATAGAGTGGAAGAACACATTGCAAATAAAAATATACCCCATATTCCCTAATTAATAGATATCACCAACATTATATATAGGAAATAAAGTGGAGATATACCTTGTCTTGGAGCAAGTTCAAAGACTATCCTTGCACATGGATGTGCCTCCCTCTGGAGCAAAAAATGGACGATAGTCGATGACATCCTCCTAGTACAAAAACAAAGCTTCCATGCCTCTACGTAGTCCACACGGATCATTGGGAACTCCATGTCGTGCTTCTTAAGCCGGTAGGAAAGAACAACTCTTTTTTTCGTTGAGGTGCTAGCATCAACTTGCTCTCCCTTGCTATATCTCCCTTTCACAGCTAATACGGCTAGGATAACATGTTGTAATAATGTGATAAGAGTTGTGGAGAAATCCTTAGCCATCAATCCTTTACATAGGAGTGGTAGATCAAGGGTTTCCAAACATGGGAGATAAAAGTTCAATATATCTTGACTGAAGAATTGTTTAACACATCTAATCGATCGACCAAACTACCGAGTTGATCGATTATCCTAGTGGATGTGGTGCAATAAATTTAGTTACATCTATTGATGATGAATTGGTTGATCAACAATTTGACTCTCATTAAATTGTTGCCATTTCCAACACCATGAATCATCCAACCGAGTTCAACCAGTCGACCTGACTTAGAATTTGACCCAAATAAGTTGGCCAACCCAATCCTTTTGGTCAATCCACAAGATGATTTAGTCAGTCAGTTGGTGGCTCTATCTAGTTGGTTGATTCAACTCTTCATTCAGTCAACTGGTAGGTACTATCATCTCCAAAAGATATTGTCTACTCGTTTGACTGGACACTCCAACTGACTTACTGGTACTCCAATCAGTCGACTAATATTCCAGATACTATTTCTTTTGGTTACTTGAACATTTTAGTAACCAAATTAGATCATGTGCATTAACAGTCAATGAGTAGTATCTAGCAATACATTATTTCTATGCAAGTAATTGGATAAGTTGGAGGAAAATTTCAGCCTACAGTTTTGACCAGTGTTATAGTGATCATATAGTCCATTTGTCATAGATATACAAATAGAATTTGGCACATGAAATCATCATCCTCTTAATATTCAATCTATGCTTCTTGAACTAGAGTTGACTATTGAAATGCATGTGAACTCAATATCATATATTGAATCATATGAGCATGGCCATGCGCTTCAAGTCTCACTTATCAAGTGGCATATCACTTCAATAGGATGGATAAATTCCATCTACATCACTCAAAACAATATACCCAAGAACCACCTTATTCGAGGTCACATTGAGTGGTGTTAAATTCCATTGAATGCCATGTAATTATTATAGCATTCTCAAGTCTAAGAACCACGGTCACCACTATCACAATTAGACATGATTCTGACTACCATTCCATGATTTCTATGTATCATTCTCAAGGTGGGTCTGTCTGGTACACTTGTTTCTAACAGGCACCTACGTATTTGGCTTGATATCCAATATCATGACTAGTGAGATTCAGTCATCAATCAACACACATTCTAAGCGTTACTATTATGAGTTGTCTATAGATATTCCATAATAATATTCAACTAGGGATATGACAAGAATATATATACTCTAATCATACATATGATCTCATGTTTTGGTCCTCAATCCAAACGTAATTTCGTCGAGTAGTATCATTCTTTAGACATTTGTTATGTTATATCATCATATCATATTTGAATAAACACAATGAACTAATTTGTATTTACTAAAAATAAAATAATATTCCAATATAATAATCATATGATTGGCTCTTAGGACATACACGTCAACAGTTATAAAGTAAAACAAGAAATTGGATAATTTGCACTCAATTTGAAATGTGTTCCCCAATTTTGATGAATTAGTGTATCGGCCTGCAAAAGTGCATGAAATTGAATAACAGAACAAACAAAGTGAAATAATATGAATTAGAGACACCACTTAATGTCAAAAATTAAGATCCAATGAATTTAAATAAACTTTTGAATATGAAAATCAAGCATGTTTGGAGATTAGTTTAGGTCACGATCCTCACAGATAATATATTTTCAAAGGGGGGTATGTATGGCACACACATGTTCCAACAACCAATAGTTTTAGTATGGTATAAAATAAGGGGAAAAGTGGGAGAAGCATGGAATGATAATCATTCGTACATGAATAACTATTGAGTCAAATGTGGCTAGTCAGGATAAGGGAATGAACTCATGCATGGAAATACCAGTTGATGGAATAAGTTCCAGGTACATAAACATTTACCTTCACAATAATCTTAAACATAAATATAGACTAGAAAATAAAGACTTGAAAGAAAACACATGATTATTGAAATTCATTGGTGGATGATTAAAAAATATGATAATAAAGAAAGAAACATGAGAAGGAATAGAAATAAAGAATAAGAAAAATGGAGAATGATGATATCACTAATCCTTAAGCAATTCTGAGATAAACTAATAAGAGATATATAGGTATATATAAACTATGATGAACCATAAAGCTTTACCATGAAAGTCAAAAAACAAAAACCATGGTAGGCATACACCAATGATTATTAAGGAGCACATGTTTGTACCAATCAAATATCAAGAGAGATGCAGATGTTGTTGTGCCCTTATGCCTCAAGATTGGTATTTTGGGAGTGAAGCCCTATTAGGAGGGAAGATTTTTAAAGTGGTGACACTTTATTTGCTTTAATATTTCTTTATTTCTCTTGACAACATGATTTATTGGATATGTTGGTATGATATTTAATGAGTTTTGATAATATATATCGCTAAGTAATAGTCATAAGCTTAATGTTTGATTAAAATGACTAAGTAAAACTGATTATAATCATTCCACAAAAGTGTAACAAGATTGGGTCAAGTAAACCCTAATTCAAATTAGGGTTTGGATTATTAGGGTGAAGCCTTATCTTGATGAATGTGTTAAGCATGTTGTTGTAATGAGAAAATCCTTTATAGGTAAAAGATAATTGTGATTTTAATTTGTTGATTTTATTTGTATATGAATATTAGGGTTTTAGGGCATGATGCATACATATATTGTTAAGTTAGGGTTTACTACACATAGCTTTGAGCTTGTATGCCTACAATAGTGGTGCTGGTTTTTGACCTTGAAATTCACCAAGTTGGTTGGAGAAATTGGTCGCATTGGTGATGTCTATGATCAATGCTTAGTTGCAAACTCATCTAGAGTTCATGCAAATTGGGAAGGTCTTTTAATATATGAACTCAATCAAGTTGGTATGATATTTGACAATTTTTTAGGAGTGTAGTCAAGTTTGTGGGCTGAGTTATTGAGTGCTTGGTTGAGTTGGTGAACTAAACATATTTGTGGAGTTTCCTTGACCTTAGACTAAATTCACAATGGTCCAGTTAATTATTTGTTGCATTTGTATCCAGATGTTGCATGTGTTCCTATTGGGATTTATTATCATGCCAAGTACTCAACTAAATTTCTTTCTATCTCTATTATTTAGTCAAGGCAGTGGTTTTGCTAGGTTGCCAAGACATATGAGCTAGTTTGTCCATTCAATCATGAGTAAATATTCATTTCTCCTTACTAAAAGTGCTAGGGCAAAAAGGGTGACTAGAGAGGTGATCTTGAGGTGATTTAGCTCCCTTTCGTGGATAAGGATATTCTTGGGATGATCTAGATAGAGAACAATTGTTGGAGGTTGGTTCTTCTCCCTTTCATTATTTTCTTATTATTCTCTTTTTAATGGTATATTTGTGAGTTGTTCGTGTCTAATTATTTAGGAACTCAAGCCTTCTTATTCTTATTACACCCTCTTTCATTGGTTTTGTGTCTATGCCACAAGTAGTAGATGAAATGCTTGAGCTTGATTATGGCCTTGGGGACGTTGGTTGGCCTTGAGAAGCACATCTTGTTGTAGTCTTTTATCTAGTGCTGGAAAGAATGTAGCTTACTTTGCAGTGCCTTGGTGAGTGGACTACTTCTTCCTTAATTCTTTTACATGTAAGTGATTTAACCATCTAAAACCTAATATTTCAACATGATGCTTGCTAAATACCTTGATTTTGGGACTATAATCCATACATTCCTTAGAATATATAAAACCTTGATGTAAACTACAATTTTAGTGACACTAAAGCTCAAGAATAGAATTTAAAACAAATTTCTTGCAAAAAAGCTTGTATATGCCAGATCGACCAATTTATCTAAAATTGGTCTCTAAAATGACTAACTTATAGGGAAATATAGTGATTTGTCCAGAGTTTGTATGATACTTATACTTTGATATGTTTTCTTGATTATAAATATAATTAATGGGTAAACTAGGTTTTATCTCTTCTCTTATTGATATCAAATGTTACCCTTACCCGTGAAGGAATTGGTTATTAATGCATTGAAATGAAATTTACCTTGGTGAAAAATCTTAATGAATTTGTTGACTATACATAAATTTTATGTAGTGAATAATGTAGACTAATATTTATAGATACGTGAAGCTCATGATAGAATTTAACAATAGGCACATTGTAGGGAAATACAAAGACAGATATGGAAATAGATAGAAACCAATTATTTACATATTTCCTATAAACCAGTGGATTGCGTCAACAACTATGAATGAGAAGGAATGTGTAGGGCGTATACCTGATCCTAGAGCAAGTCCAGGGACAATCCCTATAAAGTTTTGCTTCTTTCTTAAGAAACACCCAGAAAATAGTCCTAGTGTAGCACCATGTATGGTGGTTGACGTCATTCTCCTAGCATAGTGGCAACGACCTCCACACCTCTATATAGTCCAATATAATCACTGAGAACTCCATGTTGTTCTTCTATAACTAGCGGGAAGGAGTTGTCCCTTCACACTGTCAACATGCTGGTGTCGACTTTTCTCCCCTTTGACTATCTCTCTCTTTTATGGGTATGATGCCTTTGGCTCTCACGTAACCACAATGTTGAGATGAGGAGTATCTAGTCATGAGAGTCTTATCCACACACCCTCCCCCGTATAGGGGTGGATGGGCTAGGGTTTCCACAAACCCAAGGACACAATGGGATGAATTTCAAGAATTTATGACTGTTGCAAATCACCAGTTAGTCGATTGTCCATCAAGTCGGTCAAATGCACATTCTGGTCAGTCGATTGAATATTTTTCCTATTCACAAAAGTACTACTTTGAATGCAATGATTAATGCACATCATGACATCTACATCAATTCATTGATCCAGTTCTACTAATCATCCAGTTGGCAGATTGGACACTCTAGTCAGTATTCTGTCATTCCTAGTCGGTCGACTAGACACTCCACTTGGTCAATTGGCATTCCCAATTGGTTGACTGGACACTCCAATTAGCCAACTGACAGTCAATGTCATTTTAGTTGATTACCTAAATACTTTAGTGACCAAGTTAAAGCTTATCCATGAGTAAAATCCATTCTAATTGCATCCTATGTGTGTGACCCTATAGGTCCCAAATTACATTGGAAATGAATGTCCATAACTTGATTATGACATCACAATCAATGAGAGGTATCTAGCAACACATCATTGCTAAACAAGTAATTGGAAAGTTGGAGAAAAAATTCAACATACATATGTGATCAGTGTTGTCGTGATCGTGTAGTTCCTTTGTCATTGATATCCAGATTGAACACGAGGCAAGGAATTGCCATCCTCTTGATATTCAATCCATGTTCCTTGAACTAGAGAAAACTATATGAGATTCATGTGATCTTACATATCATATATTGACTAACATGAGTATGGCCATACATGTCACATTCTTGCTTATCAAGTGGTCATGATATCAACTCTTGTAGGAGAAACAAATCCCATCTATGTAACTCACAGTCAATTCCCATGTGTCTTAACATACCCAAGCATGACCCTTATGGCAACCCTTATTGAAGGTCATGTTAGATGGTGTCAAAGTACATTGAATGACATGTGATGAGTGTAGTGACTTTAGGTCTAAGAACCACAAATCACCACTATCACTAAAAGAGCTGATTCTGACTATCATTCAATGGCTTCCATATATCATCCTCAAGGTGGGTCTATCCGGTACAGTGTTCTCTAACAAGTATGTATGTATTTGGCTTGATATCATATGTCATGACTAATGAGATTTTGTCATCAATCAACACACATTATAGTTTTATGTATTATTGTTGTCTATATTATTTTGACAGTAATATTTGAATAGGGATGTAATAATAATATATATATTGTTATCATACACATGATCTCATTGTTCAGATTCTCAACATGAAGACATAAATCATCGAGAAACATCATTCTTTAGACATCTATCATGTTATACCATCATCTCATAATTGAACAAACATATAGATAAAAATTGCCTTTATTATTAATCAAATCAAGTACATGATGTCACATTCAATAATCATATGACTGGCTCTATGGGCATACATACCAACACACATATGAGTAAGTCTTAACATAGAGTTACTATAAAAAATGGGCAGTTACTTAAAAGAGGACATTTTTGTATGGAAATAGTTATATCTAGTATCTATCTTACTAAAAGAAAACTATACGCCACTACTCCTCTTCTCATTTCTTCTCTTGATCTTAAATGGATAGGGTTACCTGAAATGCTAAAATATAATTCTAACATATATTTTAGGATGAGGGTTGTATGCACACATGTACATTGATGCTTTGAGGTATATTCCTTGATATTAATGCCATGGGGTTGGCAATCTGAGTTTATAGCAAGGGCAAAATACTGTGATGAATCACATATATGAAAATTTAATAAAATATGAGGAGATTGAATAATTCTTGACATATTTGGGTTTGATATTATAAATGTCCTTGAGACATTAGATTTCAAAAAATTTCCATATTAAATGAACCTTATGCAAGCCTTGTAAAAGAAATGCATGCCTATTAGTCACCTTAAAACTTGAAAATTCTTTTGAGATATGCAATTTAATGATTCTTTATAAAACCCCATTATAGTTGTGATAGAAATGGATATCCTTGTTACATTTCATGCATTTATTTAAGTGATGATTGACATGATGTTGTATAAATGAGAAATTGGCCTTATAATATGCATCCCTTATATGAAATATTGGACACAAGTTTTCAATTGAGAAATATTTGATGTCAATGTCTTATTTAATGATAACGTTGAACATTTATGGAATTAAGGGCATATGGCCTAACGATAAGCCCTCGAGTAATATCCCACTGAGTATGGTGATGATTTCAAGCATGTGTCTTATTAGTAATAAATTCAATTCAAGTGTGGGAAATACATGAAACCTATCTATCATACATAACTCTTCTTATTACATGTTATTTCTTCTTACTAGATATCTATTTCATGGAACTGATCTATGATAAAAGCATGTGATCTAATCCTAATGATTTACTCTACTTTTTCAAAACTAACTTGAGAAGGTACACTTATCCTTGTATTGACCAGACTAGTGGTATTGTTGATACTATTTTTCTAAGTACATATTGATGCTTGCTTGTCATTGTTACTTGTGTGAGCTATTGTTCCCTAGGGATCAACTTTTCAATTTTCTTATAAGTATGATGAAGAACTTAAATATTAATGAGAAGCATACATTTTATAGTTTTTGTAAAGTCACATAATTTCACTCGGGAGATGATAAGGTCAAGTAGATCATGTGTTCTTGAGATCCTTCCACTACTTGCTAAGTATGATTAAGTGGTTCCTATGTTTCTTAGACCCTTCCTCTTGTTGAGGTACAAGGATATCATGTTTCCCTCCTGTAAACTATGTGGTTGTTGTAGTTGAGTGGCAAACAACCACTTATGGCATATATTTAAAATATGACATAAACAACATTGTTATCTTTAATCAAACATTCCAAAATTGGTCCTCTCTTATAGTCTTTAGAATTCCTTATAGGAACTATACGTTATTCAAACTCATGATTTTAAATATTTTTATAGTATACCATTGTGTTTTTAAGGAGTGTGCCTTGATTTCAAGATTTAGCCAATGCAAGATGATGAATATGATGATTGGTATATCTACTGAGACATGAATATGGTGCATCAAACTACAACTGCGTGATGGATTATTTATTAAATATAATGTTGAAGCTTCTATCTAGATTAGTTACTTAAAGTTGTAATATTTTCTTTCTAGTTTCCTTCATACCCCCTATGTAAACATTTTGGTTCCATTTTATTATGGTAGTGAAATTCTATCTTTACATGCATATGTTTTGTGAATGATTTGGACCACTTAGGGACAAACATAACAAAATCCCTTTAACACTACCTAAAATATAGTGGGATCGAAATTGATATTTTAGTCCATGACACCAAGTCTATGGTATTTATAAGTACTTAGTGTATCATAATTGATTATAACCAAATAATTACCAGATAGATGTACGTCATGTGTCATACATAAAGTTGTAGCAACTGACATCAAAATGTAAATAGATAAACAATGAAATCTTCAAATCTTAAATATGTGTGCATGGCTTTGATATTTTCTCCAATTTTAGGGTTTGTAAATTTTTGGCAGTCAGTGTGTGTTTGATGCTCTAAAATATACTAATAATTTTATTAGGTAAAAATGAATGAAAATGTGAAGCCACCACCCAAAAGATGGATTTAATAATGTAACCCTAGGGGTCTAGACATTTTATTAGATGGGACCCATATCTGTCATAAATGAGAAGTGAATACTAAAGACAAATTAATAATGATCAATTGAAAAATTTCCTCTTGGAATTTTAGAGGTCGCACTAACAAAATTAAAGGTATCCAAGAGGAAGTTTGAAGATCTGACAGCCAAATTTTTATTCTTTTGGAAACAAAGGTTAGAAGGAAGAAGTTCTCTACTGTTGTGTCTAAGTATTTTTTGTATTATAACGCTACATAAAACATTGGCTCTCATGCCCTTGGAAGGATTGTTGTTCTTTGGAAATCTAATGTGCGCAATATCATCAACATTTTTTTGAAATGGATCAATAAATCTTGCTTAATGTTACCATTGATGGTCATAACTTCCTAATTTCTATTGTCTATGGTCATTAGGATGATCATGTCAGAACTAAGATTTGGCACTCTTTTGCTCTTTTAAATTATCAATATGAGAAGCCTTGGATCATTCTGGGTGATTTAAATATAGTTTGAAAAAAATGAAAGGTAGGTAAACTCCCTCCAATGAGAAAGTCTATGGATGAATTCAATTCATTCTTACTGAATTGTGGAATGTCTGAATTGTACTGTAAGGGTTCTTTTTTTCATGGGATAATCACCAAGTTGGAGAACACTTCATTACTTAAAAGTTGATAGAGTATTGTATATCCTAGTTTCTTGACACATTTTGAGAATTTTCTGGTGAGCTAGTCTCTAACACTATTAGTGATCATAGACGTATTGAGTTTACTAGTAGAGCTTCTAGAATCACTAGATCCCCTTTTAGATTCACAAATGCTTGGCCATTCAAGAAAGGTCTATCTATTGTTGTTAATGAATCCTGGCAGATAAATGTTGAAGGATGTTCAATGTACATAGTCTATAGGAAATTTTAGTTTTTAAGAGCTAATTTGTAAAGATGGGACGAAGCTAAGGTGGGAAACATAAATGATGAAGTTAAGATTCTAAATTGAAGTTGGCCTCAGTCCTTTGGGTACCATTTTACAACAAAATGCATGTGACCTCAGAAAGGAGCTAAGTGTTGCAGAAAAGGCTGAAGAGAGATTGTTAAGGCAGAAAATGAGAATCCAATGGTTGAAAGAGGGAGATCAAAATTCAAAATTCTTCTATTCTTCTCTAAAAGTTAGACGTCAAAGGAACTTTATTAGATGTCTAGATCTTAATAATAGTATGGAGTACAATCTGCATGTTGTGAAAGAGTTTGTACTTGACTTCTATTCCAATATGTTCAACAATGGTTTCTCAAGTGCTGGTGTTAATTCTCTTAAGTGGTATGGTATGAAGATTTCCAATGAAAAAAGAGTTTTTCATATTTCAAAAGTTTCTCAGAAGAGATTGATGATGTAGTATCTAGTCTTAATCTAGACAAAGCTCCATGTCTTGATGGGTTTAATGCTTTTTTCATTCAGAAGTTCTGTTCAATGACTGGTTCTGATATTTCTGATGTTGTCTTTGATTTCTTTTCCAAAGGAAAGCTTCTTAGTAAGGCTAATAATACTTTTATAACTCTTATCCCTAAAGGGCTTGATTCATTTGATATCAAGAATTGGTGTCCAATTTCACTTTGCAATGTTGTTTATAAAATCATCTTGAGAATTCTAGCTAATAGGATTCAACTCATTTTCCCTTCCATCATTAGTCCAAATCAAAATGCCTTTGTGATAGGGAGAAAAATAAAGGATTCTATCCTTCTTTCAAATGAGATTTTAGATGATATCAACTGGGTTTCTGCTAGAAAGAAAATGTGCCTTAAGATTGATATATCTAAGGCATATGATTCAGTTAACTGGAATTTTCTATTCTCTATCTTGTATAAATTGGGGTTTCCCACTATTTGGATCAATTGGATATATGAGATTTTTAATCCAACTTCTTATCAGATTATGTTAATGGTGAAAGTCTAATTTCTTTAAACCTACCAATGGTATTAGAAAGGGTGACCCAGTGGCATCCTATATTTTTGTTTTATCTTAATGCATGATTTTACTATTATCATGGATCAAGCTGTCAAAGAAAATTATATCCAACCTCTCAAGGCCTTGAAGAACTTTATCATTTCTCATCTATATTTTGTTGACGATCTAATGATTTTCTTAGAGGAAAACATGGATAATGCTCATAATATTTTGAAGATTCGGGACTACATTGGAAACCTTTATGGTCTTAAGACGAATCCTTCCAAACATGAGGTGATTTTTAGTAAAGAATATCTTACTTTAGATATGAATAAATTCTTAATTTCAACATTGCTAAACACCCCCTGCAGTACCATGATGTACCTCTAGTCATTAGCCAAATTAATAGACAAACTTGTTCACCTCTTGTATACAAGATCAAAGCCAAGCTAGAGTGTTGGAATTTGAGATGTTTATCTATGGCATGTAGATTAGAGTTGATCCATTCTACTTTGAGTATCCTCTACTTACATTGATTATATTCTTTTCCTATTTCAAAGTGTATTATGGAAGATATTGAAAGAAACTTGCATGACCCATTGTGGGGTAGAAGTGATGATATGATTCACTTTCATCTTGTCAAATGGACGAAGACTACTAGACCAAAGAAGGAAGGAGGTTTGAATATCAGGAAAATTGAAGATGTTTATCGGGATTGTCTTCTTCTAAATTCTTGGGGTGTTGCCAATAAAAGGACTCAGTTAAATGGATCAATGAAAAATATTTAACTAAATCTTCTCTCTGGAATGTGTATGCAAATTCTAACATGACTTGGATGTTAACCAAAATCCTTATTTACAGAAATAGTCTTCTCAATCATATGTCTTTCAATATTGGTGATGGCAACAAGATTAAGACTTGGTAGGATCCTTGGCTTTCTAAAAAGTCTTTTCTTAAAGACATATTTGGTGAGGATGCAATGGTAAAGTTGGCATCATCCTCTTATTTTAATCTGAGCTCAATCATTGCCAGTCTCTAGATACAACAAGAAGTTAGTAGATTTTCTCCTTTCTGGCTCTAGACGGAGTGATAGCGAAGATGTTATCCTTTTTTGATAGAATAGGAATCCAAAGCTTAAAACTATTTGGAATTTTATTAGAATTCATTATCCCAAACATGACATTTTCAAATGGATATGGACATCCAAATCTCCTAATAGGTATTAGATCCATATGTGGAGGTCAACTCAAAACAAATTGCCAACTTCTCACTACTCTAGAAGGAGAGGAATCCAAACTCCCTCAATGTGTTTCATGCGTAAATGTGGGTATGAAGATACCAATCATATATTCTTCTCATGTCCTTTTATTATATTTGTATGGGACAATCTATCGAAGTAGTTAAGAACTGTCACTTTCTGTCTTCTTGGTCTGAAGTCATCCAAATCAAAGAGAAGAAACTTAAACTTCTCACCATCAGTGCCTATTAAAACTTAGTGGGAGAGAAAAGTGTGAATCCATGGAGACAGTGAGAGTCTCCATATGGATATTTGTTCTATTATTAAATATGATGTTGATGTCTTACTTTCCTCGTAGTTATGGTGTTTTGACGCCACTCATTATTAGTTTTGCTGAAGATCTACTGCTAGTTTTGTGGCATTCTACTGAGATCCTATGCTTGACTGAAGGACTGGTGATTCTAATGAACAAATTTAGGTTTTAATATGCCCGGGATGATCTATATAGTTGATTCTATTACAATGACAATTTGATAATTTTGCACAGACACATATACTATTTTGTCTTCTTGAAGAAGACTTTATAGGTTTCTTGATCGTGACTAAATATCCTGAATATGGTAGAGGCACTCTTCAACACTAAAAGATGGCTTTGTGCTCCCTGCTTTGCATAATGCATACAATTTTGAGTTCTTTTTCTTCCTTCTTATAGTGAAAAATTTATAGCATTGTACATCCTTTTTGGAGTCAATCTTGCATTTTCTTTTCCATTTGTCACATTCGGTTAGTTGTTTATTCTTCTTCGTGTCCCTATCTCCTCAAAGCCTACGTGCTTTGTGTTTTGTTACTAACAGAGAGCTACTTTAGGCTTCTCCCTCATATGTATTTTCCCCTTTTTGTTCTTTCTTTACTTAAATCAAAAAGAAGAAGAAAAACAGGTACATGAATTTTAATCGACCAAAAAAAATGATCTCGGTTTTAGAGGGCATGATCCATTTCAAATTATTAAAACATAGGAGAGAGGGAGATAGTTCGAGCTCCATCCTTTAGTGGTCGGAGAGGTAGAGGTGGTTCTTCCTTCATGAGAAGACCTTCTTCATATACCTAAAGACTTAACTCCTCTCACCCTCTCATCTTGAATCCCTCTATCAATCTATCATTTTCTCTCTATGAACCCTAGGTGTAGGGCAAAGTTGTTCACATATAGTAACTATATGATTGATGGGGCTTTTGTTATGAAGAAGAAGGAGATCAATGTTATTAATGGGGAGTGTATATATAGAAAGGTTGGTGCAATCTCTACTTCAAGTAAATGGAGTAATACAATCATAGGATATACATCATCTGAAAACTTTATTGGCCTACTCCCAAAGTCCATCTTCTTTTGATTTGGAAATTTGAGACTGAGTTTTAAGTCTTTACAAATAAAAGGATGTTTTTTGGTTAAATTCTAAGATAAAATTTATGTTTTTTCCCTCTAGAAGCTAGCCCTTGGTTTTTTACCGGTAAGCCCCTGTCACACAATAAATGGGAAATAGGAACGACATTGGAGAAAGTGAAGATTATGTAGGTCCCAATTTAGGTCTAATAGTTAATCTACCCTTTAAGTCTGGCATGATGATGTGTTAAGTATGTTTGGTGAATTTATTGGTAACCCTCACCGATCATATTATCTCACATTAGTTGTGAAAATGATACAGTATGCTAGGATACACAACTTGATTGCTAATACTTCCTTATTTCCTAATGAGATTAAACTCTATAGTGATGTGGATGTTAATTATAAGGATATTGTCACAGAATCGTTTATTACCCAAATCCTAACTCCAAGTGACTACAAAGTCAATGGAGATAAGACCTAGGCATCTGTCCCTAGCATGGTATTAGCAAAGCACGAATGTTGAAGAATAAAGCTTATCATACATGAACAGATAACAAGATAAAAGCATCGATTAAACCCCAACATTTAACAAGTATTATTATTAAGCAACATCCATCTGTTGCAAGATTTGAGTTACAGTTTGAGAGTCAAATATACACAAGTCTACTCATGTACACTAGGGATCTTACAACATGTACACCTGACATAGCTCACCAAGACCATCAACTTCTAGCCATTTCTGAACCTATAAAATACGTGAAACAATGCGGGTCAACACATGCGGTGATGCGTACAAGGTTGAAAGATACACATAAATAAGCTTTGTATAATTTGAAAAGAATTGCATAAATAACAAACAAGAATTAACAAGTTAAGTATTTAGAAAATAGAGAACCCTTGTTTTATATCATTTTACTCCAATTATACCATCATTACATGTATTCATCAATATCAAGTATTTGTAAGGCCTTTTATTGACTAGCTTCCCATTGGAAGAGTCTATGAGGGTGTTGAAGATTATCTAACCCTATTCTTAAGGGATACCAAGGCCATCTCCAAGAGTTAACCCTTTTATTGACATGGTTCACCCTATCTTGACATCTCAAGTAGGACGCCCAACCTCATGTCCTTACTCCAAAACTCACTCCAAAACTCTCTTATATGAATATTTCAAGATTTGGGTTACTCACTTGCATTATTGGGTCAAAAGACTCTTAATAGGACAAAAAGGTTCATGATCATCAAGTCAAGGGGCTAAGCATAAAGTATGATTTAGGTCAGCAAGATAAGGACATAAGATTCATATATCAAGATTAGGTGGATGTTCCATAGGGTATAGACATCGTCATCCAAACTTGGTATCAACATTATAATCATGTGTGTAATCATTAGTATAGTTTACATGAGCCATTAAGGTCCAACATGATACTAAGGTGGGACATCCAAATACTAGGGATCAAGAATAATAGATTCAATCATGATTTGATAGGGGAGAACATAATAATAAATTTCACATTGTGATTAGGGAACAAGCATAGTACGAAAGTCATATGTGTCACACTAGATCATCACCTATGGACTTAGAGCCACAATGCAAAGATATCATAACATAGAGTGAACTTGAAATTAGGATCTACAAGCATCACAAAAATACTTCTTTCAAAGATCTAAGACAGTTGGGTGTATAATTTAGGCCAAACACACCATTTGATCAAAGTATACTATCCATCAACATAAAGGGTTCACATTTATCCATATAATGCCATCTAGCACAACCTTAGAAAAAGGGGATAAGGGTTCAATCCATATGTTTAATATGGGATCAAAAAACGAATTTGAGATTAGAGTGAGGTGTGAGGTCAAATAGGAGTAATATTTCAATATTTTATCATGAGCATACATTAAAAATGCTAAACAAGACATTGAGCTCATTAGTTTAAACCATACAATGAGAAAGGTGACTAGGGGTTCTATTATATCTAAAAGCACTCAAAAGCTACTTATTTGATTATAATAAAGTAGGTTTAACAATAAGGATTCAAGATTTAACATAATAATGCATTAATAATGACCAACATGACCTAAGTTCGAGATTTTTGAGAAAACATGGGTCTAACAAGATGATTTAGGGCATGAAACCATGTTCAGGGCTCATCAATCTGATCAAAATGGTATATTTGTTCACTAGATTTGTCAAAGGGTTGAGTGAATTATTGATTTTATAATATTCCAATTAGAAACTATAGGAAAGGGGGGTGTTACCTTTATTAACATATCAACGTGTCAGTCGATTGTGTCCATTGAAGCCTGATGCAGTGGTCATGCCCTCTCCTCTCAAGTTATCCACGAGCATGTGGGACTTTTTGGCCACCCGTCCTCCCCCGATAGTCCACTCCTTGACATCCAACGTCCCCCGACCGCCTAGACCCCAACTCGACCCTCGAGTGTGATTTATGAAAACCTGCTACCATGGCAGCATGTCCTTCTCGATAGGTTAGTGTGTGAGAATAAGGGCAATCATCCCTATTAGCCCGGTAGAGTGGCATGGAGGCCACATAAACACCTGCTAAGGGGTCGTTTAACACCGTCTCATCAATGCAGACCCAAAAAGGGGGGTTCTTTGAAGCCAAGGGGTAGTAGGGGAAGAAACCCTAATCTCAAGATCCAAGGTGACAACCATAGTCATAGTTAGGGAAAGAAGGGGGAGTGGGAAAAGATCATCTGTGGTGCAAGAAGGCTAGAGAATAAAGGAGGTAAAGAAAGATGGAATTGAGCTGTGGATTTTGCCCAAGATAAAAACACCTAAGGGTTTGGATGAGTGTGCTTATTGGTCCTTGTAAAAGCCTGATGTAGCTCTTCTATAGTATGAATGGAAGTGGGAGATGACCTCTTGGTCGTCATATTAGGAGGGTTTACAATCTGTGGACCATTATTTGAGAGTTATGGTTGGATAAAAACAATAAAAGGTTTGCTTATGTGGCAAGTGGGCGCCCCTTTTTTGGGTCGCGCTCCCCAATGTCCAATAAGCTAAAAAACTAGCTACATCAATTAAGTTGATGATTAAAAGTGAGATGATTCAAATGACCATAACTTTGAACTCATAGCTCTGACTGTGGCGATTATTGTGCTGTTGGATTCAATCAAGAGCTCTATAACATGAAATACATCAAGGATCAAATTTATCAAATCAATAAGGTTCAATATGTCTTGCAAGATGGTGATTCATTAACTCATGAAAATTGGATAAACGTGTAAATTTATGACACATATGGTTAAATTGATCATTGATGTGACCAAAATGGAACATCAAAATATTCAAACTATTTAATTGACATCTAATAGAGTAGAAATTCACTAAGAGAGGGACATGAAGTATAACAGAGAAGAAAGAAAATTTAGGTTGTCAAGTATTTCCCTCCTTAAAAGAAATTTTGTACTTGAAGTTCGTCCAAGATCATAGATGTAGGTCAGAGTTCATATTTCATCATGTTTAATCTAACCACCCATAGGTGTGAAGGCATCTCCCATCACGGGGTGCACACATTGATTTCCATCATCAAGGGTGTACTCATTTCAATTTTATACGTCACTTGGTTTTGTATCATATCACGACATCATTTTCACATAGGGTTCCATACCCTTATCCTTCACATTAGGGTTTTGTTTGTGTAATCATACAAGCTCAAGGTGTGTTATCATAAATTGTGTTGTCAGTCTCTCCAATGGGCATGCTCCTCTTCACGACTTCCAAATGAGACTAAGTTTCATCATTATACTAGATTTCATGCGTGTTTTAGTTTCCACCCAAAATTCTACCAAATCTAATCAATTATGTTCATTTTTTTCTATCTTGGGTCTAAAATTAAGCATGTTTTCATGATTATTCAAGCTAAGATCTTAAGGCATCACCATACCAAGTTCGGGATTAAAATCTACATCTTTTATGCAAGGTATGGTTCATATTAGGTCTAGCTTATGTGAGTGAATTCGTATGTATGTCAAACTTTTAGCTTAAGTGAGATCATCATCACCTATCATGGATTATTTGAGAAACAACATATCATCAACATTGAGGTTTCATAATTACATCACTTTTATCTAGAAAGAGCTCTACAAGTACAAGCCACTCAAGCTAAGATCTGTTTATGTCCAACAAGACATGAAACCGCAACCATCTACCCATAGCAAAATTCCTACCCAACTATCAAGAAATAAGGGCAACCAATAGATACCTTTACATATAATGACTAACCCAAGAATGAGGCTCATCATGGAAATCACGCATAATGTACATCATCTTAGGGTCTTGGGACATCTCCCTCACCTATTTAGCAAGCATTGTATATTCAATTTCCTCTTTCTCTAGGGATGGATATTTTTTGTTGGAAATCTAGGATTGAACATTATCAAGGAAACCATACACTAGGTAACTCAACTCATGTACTTAGAGGTAATCTATCTACGGACTCATCATCATGCATTTCATCATTCATATTTTTCAACATTTCATATATTTGGAGGTTAGGTACTTTGGTCTTCTCTCGTGTTGGGCTGACTAGTTATAATATGTCACCCTTTTCATATGTCCCATTCTAAAGGTCATTCTTTGTAAAGAGGTTGAGGCCT